>JAMPIT010000493.1:0-600000 GCA_026261815.1 Monarcha castaneiventris obscurior
GGCTGGGTTGGGGGTCGGCACACCCCCGGGCCGGGCTGGGTTTGGGGCTGGCAGCCGCCGGGCAGGGCTGGGTTTGGGGTTGGCAAACCCCAAGCAGGGCTGGGTTTGGGGCTGGCAGACCCCGGGCAGGGCTGGGTTTGGGGTTGGCAAACCCCAAGCAGGGCTGGGTTTGGGGCTGGCAGACCCCGGGCAGGGCTGGGTTTGGGGCTGGCAGACCCCGGACAGGGCTGGGTTTGGGGCTGGCAGACCCCGGGCAGGGCTGGGTTTGGGGCTGGCAGACCCCGGACAGGGCTGGGTTTGAGGTTGCCAGACCCCGGGCAGGGCTGGGTTTGGGGTTGCCAGACCCCGGGCAGGGCTGGGTTTGGGGTTGGCAGACCCCGGACAGGGCTGGGTTTGGGGCTGGCAGACCCCAAGCAGGGCTGGGTTTGGGGCTGGCAGACCCCGGACAGGGCTGGGTTTGGGGCTGGCAGACCCCGGGCAGGGCTGGGTTTGGGGCTGGCAGACCCCGGGCAGGGCTGGGTTTGGGGCTGGCAGACCCCAAGCAGGGCTGGGTTTGGGTTTGGGGCTGGCAGACCCCAAGCAGGGCTGGGTTTGGGTTTGGGGCTGGCAGACCCCGGGCAGGGCTGGGGTTGGGGCTGGCAGACCCCGGGCAGGGCTGGGGTTGGGGCTGGGTCTCTGCAGACCTCAGGGCTCACCTGGCGCCTTGAGCTCGTTGCTGATGAAGGTGAGCAGCTCCCGGAAGGTGTCACAGTAGGGCACGGGCCAGGTCAGGAAGCTGTGGTAGACCCGGGCAGCTTTCAGGAGCAGCTCAGAGCCGGGTGGGAGGTGAGGAGCCTGCGGGGACGGGGACAGGAGCTCAGAGGGGAGCAGAGACCCCGAGCTCTGTGTGGGAGCTGCAGGGCTTCGGCTGGAAGTGGCAGCAGGAGGAGCAGAGCAGAGGCTCCCCTGGGCCACCCCATCCTCTCCCACGGAAGAGCCACAGGATCCTCACTGGGCACGGCTCCAAGGAGCTCCTTCCCAACCTCCCCAGCCTCGGCTCACGTGCCCAAGCCCAAGCAGAAATTCCCTTTCCAGCCCCACGAGCTGCCCAGATGAATCGCACACAGCCTGTGCCTGTGCAGGATCTGGCAGCAATGATTTCCTCGGGATAACGATGCATTGTGCTGGTAATAATACTAAAAAAAAAAGTATTTCCTGGGAAGGCTCTGCTCCTTTCCATTCATGTTGCCCATGTGTTTTGCCCAACTATAAAAGGTAATCAAAAAAAATTCCCCTTCATTGTCCATCTCCCTTTCTGATTAGCCCAGCCTTAAAAAAAAATAGCTTTAAACCCCTGAAGTTAATTTTCTTTTTCTCTCAGCTTGTGCAATGGTTGCTTGATCCCGATCCCTCTGGGTTCCTACAGAATCTTTCTTTTTGGGATGAACTGATGAGAGCAGACCGGGATGTTCCAGCCAAAGCCACCCCAGTTCCGCTCCTGCCCCGGGCTGGGGTGGGTGCAGCAGCCTCAGCACTTACGTAGAGCACGGCCGAGTAGAAGAGCAGGGCCAGGGGCGTCACCAGGTCGTAGTCGCACCTCTCCTGCACCTGCGGGAGCAGCCCGAGGGCACAGGGATGAGCTGCCGGCCAGGAGCACCGCCCAAAATGTCCCCGGAGCTGCCAGGAGGCTCCAGCCCCCAGCCCACCCCATCCCATGACCACGGCCGGGAGATTCCCTCATCCCCATGGGAAAGGTCCCCCCATGTCCACAGGAAAGCCGCCCCCAAAGCCCCCCAAACCCCCAGCGTGAGACAGGCAGGGCAGCACAACCTCCTGCTCTGCCTTCTCCCGGGTCTGGCCACACTCCCAACCCTTTGCTGCTCCTGATCCTTGAAATTCCCTGGAAGTGGCTCAGAGCCGCGGGCAGCTGGGGAAGCTGGGCATCACGGGGGAATCCAGGGGATGGAATCCCAGCCTTTATTCCAGGGAATGGCCAGCTGAACGCTCTCTCCGAGGGCTCAAGGAGACACTTGCAGACGATCTCCCCTTTGAGCTCAGCCCAAAGTGCAATAAAGCCCCACCTAAACCCTCCTGTACCAAACCCCTCTCTGCACCCAGGGCAGTTCCAGCCACTAAAAGAACATAAACATGAATAACCTCGACTGCTCTCAGCTCCACAGCCTCTTTCCCGTGAAATGGAAGCCAGAATTCAGCCCCTCACACGAATCCCAGCGCTGGGGATTTGGGAATCGCATCCCCATTTCCTGCCACAGCAAGGGATTCCTCCAAGGATCAAAACCCATCCCTGGGCATCTGCAGGGCTGCCCAAGCAATGGATACGGGCTTTTCTTTATGGGACCTGCTGACCCAGCCCCACCCAGCCCCAAGCACCGGTGCCCAGCAATATCTTGCGACCCAAAATCCCCACCCAGCGCTGCCAAAGCCCATCCTGAGCAAACCCCGGAGCTACCGACACCTCAGGGGCTGCAGCTCCCCCGACAGCACCCACTCACCTCTTTGGTCTTGCCCAGGATCTTCTCCACCAGGATGAGGTAGTTACCGGCGTCCCGGCTCACCAGCTCCTGCAGGCTCCAGCAGTTCAGGCACAGCCCGGCTGTGGGGACAGAGCCGCGGTCACTCACAGAGAAGTGGGCACTCACAGAGCCGTGGTCACTCACAGAGCAGCGGGCACTCACAGAGCCGTGGTCACTCACAGAGCAGCGGGCACCCACAGAGCAGCGGGCACTCACAGAGCAGCGGTCACTCACAGAGCCGCGGGCACTCACAGAGCAGCGGGCACTCACAGAGCAATGGGCACTCACAGAGACATGGGCACTCACAGAGCAGCGGGCACTCACAGAGCACTGGGCACTCACAGAGCCACTGTCACTCACAGAGCAATGGGCACTCACAGAGCACTGGGCACTCACAGAGCAGTGGGCACTCACAGAGCAGCGGGCACCCACAGAGCAGCGGGCACCCACAGAGACATGGGCACTCACAGAGCACTGGGCACTCACAGAGCAATGGGCACTCACAGAGCAGCGGTCACTCACAGAGCCGCGGGCACTCAGAGCAGTGGTCACTCACAGAGCACTGGGCACTCACAGAGCAGCGGGCACTCACAGAGCCATGGTCACTCACAGAGCCGCGGTCACTCACAGAGCAGCGGGCACCCACAGAGCAATGGGCACTCACAGAGCCATGGGCACCCACAGAGCAATGGGCACTCACAGAGACATGGGCACTCACAGAGCAGCGGGCACTCACAGAGCCATGGTCACTCACAGAGCCGCGGTCACTCACAGAGCAGCGGGCACCCACAGAGCAATGGGCACTCACAGAGCCATGGGCACCCACAGAGCAATGGGCACTCACAGAGACATGGGCACTCACAGAGCAGCGGGCACTCACAGAGCCATGGTCACTCACAGAGCCGCGGTCACTCACAGAGCAGCGGGCACCCACAGAGCAATGGGCACTCACAGAGCAGCGGGCACCCACAGAGCAATGGGCACTCACAGAGCCATGGGCACTCACAGAGCAATGGTCACTCATAGAGCAGCGGTCACTCACAGAGCCGCAGTCACTCAGGGCAATGGGCACTCACAGAGCAATGGTCACTCAGAGAGAGGGGCACTGCCATGCCAAGGGACGGAGGGTCCCGGGCCCCCCGCCCCAAAGAGCTGCCTCTGGCCGCAGGGACCCGGCCGGCCACAAGTGCCGAGGTGTTCCCGTGGCCGTGGCTCTCTCCTTGGCGGTCGGGGCCAGCTCGCGGCTGGTCCTGGAGGAAATGCTCCGATGTGTGAAGGCTGCCAGGAGCCTCCTTCAGCCCGGCCCCGCGTCCCGGGGGAGAGGCGGAGCTCGCGGGATGCGCAGCCCGAGGAGGGAGCAGCAGCTCCTCACTCCTTCCTCCTCCTCCTCCCCAGGGACCCCGGCACCGCCACAGCCCCTCTAGAAAATTCCGGGGAAATTGCGAGCAAACAGCCTCACAAATACCCGGGAAAGGTCCACGCTGGCAACGCCCGGTGCTGCTCTGCCGCGGAGCATTTCCACAGGGGAGGCAGCCAGGGCACAGCTCAGGGGCACCGCGGCTCTGCCAGTCCCAGTCCAAAGGCAAAGCCCAGAGAAACAGAGCATTTCTCTCTGCAGAAAAGAGGGGCTAAAGGTCGGAGAGGAAAAACATAAATCCAGCTGGGTTTCACTGGCACTAAAAGCGGCACAGGACACAAACACCAGCACAGGGGCGTTGCTTGTCGCTCTGGAGCCAGGAAGAGACAACGCCAGGGGCTGCCAGGGGACCTTCATCACAAACCCACTGGGCGTTCTGCCTCTCCCTCCAAGGTTCTTTCAGCTGCAGAGGCTACGGATCCATCAAACGCCCAGAAATGCCACACAAACACCTTTACAGCCCATCCAGGTGCTGAGGAAGGTGAATTTAAACCGCTGGAGAGATCTGCCGTGGCCCAGGGGGAAAGGCCAATGCCAAGACAAGCACAGCCGAGGCTGAGGCTGCAAAGCCACACTCAGCCCAGCAGGGACAAGCATTTGCTCAGTGGGACACTTGCCGTGGCTTTCTGCCAGGCTTGCAGCTGAATCAGCGGGGAAAGGCCCCCTGCTGCCACACGACTTTTTACTTTCAATGAATCGACATTTTCCAGTGGAGAAAGATCCTCCTGGAGAGGTTCCAAGCGGCTCAGATGCACTCACTGGTAATTACAGATGCAACTCTTAATTTCCCTCTGCTCTGCTGCCATCCACCAAGATCCTGGGATATTTGTCAGTGAGGAACAGCCACATCCATCTAGGAATTCTGCAGAGCTCCAGTTTTGCTTTAAGCTGTTCCCACATGACACCGCGATGGCACAAAGCCACGGGAGGACTCCCTCAGACTGATCAAATTAATCAATATTGTCCCAGAGCGTGGCATCCTCCAGGGAAAGCCCCAGCTCCTGGGAGGGAGGCAGGGAAGAACTGGCCCAGCAGGAGCGGTCAGAGATGCCGGGAGCTTTGCTGACCTCGTCAAGAAGCTGCCGGAGCCACACGGTCCTTGAAAAACCCATCCTGCTCCAGCTGGGAGGCGGATTTATCTTCGAGCCCCTTCCAGTGGCTCTGGGAGAGCTGGAGAACGACTTGGGACAAGGGAGTGGAGTGACAGGACAAGGGGGAAGCTGCAGGAAGGTAGATTTAGACGAGATATGGAGAAAAAAATCCTCCCTGGGAGGGTGGGGAGGCCCTGGCACAGGGTGCCCAGAGCAGCTGTGGCTGCCCCGGATCCCTGGCAGTGCCCAAGGCCAGGCTGGACATTGGGGCTTGGAACAGCCTGGAACAGTGGGAGGTGTCCCTGCCATGGCAGGGGTGGCACTGGGTGGGATTTAAGGTCCCTTCCAGCCCAAACCATTCTAGGATTCTCTCACCTCAGAGCCCGGCTGTGGGCAGCGGGATCCCCAGGGGCTGTGGGGAGTAGAGAGGAGAGCAGCCCAGGGCTCTGCTGGGGCCAAGATCACCATGAGAGATGCACCTTGCACAGAACTTCCCTTTCTAGTCCCTAAATCCAAGGAATTTGCCCCAAGAGGCCCAGGAGACTCCCAGGAGCCCCAAACAGAGGAGCTGCTGCCCTCAGTGCTCATCCATCCGTCTGTGCCCCACCAAAGCAGTGACCCAGCACCAGTTATTATTTCTTAAGACAGAGAATGAGTCAGGTTTATGTGCCAGCAGCCCAGGGAACACCCTGTCCCCAGCTGGGGCACATGTGGGGCTGGGGCCAAGGCAGGACTAAACTGGGCTTATCCCAGCACTGCACAAAGCGTGACTCTACTGGACCCGGCAGGACAGCGACCCACAGAAACCCCTCCTCAGGGAGGGCAAAGCCCCAGCAAAACCCTGCAGAGCCACAGGAAAATCCCCCTTTGGGAGGAGAGCACAGCAGAGCCCTGAGCAGGCAGCGGGGGCTGGGCAGGGGCTGCTCAGGGCGCCTGGGCTCGGCTTCGATCCTTATCAGCACCAAGGATGCCAAGAGCTGGCACAGCGGCCCCGTGGGCGGCCTCGGCAGGATGAGGCTTTGCCATTTCTTTTCTGAGAAGTGCCCCAAGATGCCCTCTTCCTTCTCCTCCTCCTCCTCCTCCTCTTCCTCCTCCTCCCGCACCAGCTCCTCCCCGGCCTCAGGGGGTGGCATTTCCCCTCGGAGTGGGCAGCTGAAATCCAGCAGCGCTGGAGCAGAAGCGGCACCTCCCGAGCGCTGGGCCGGGCACGGGCTCCTGATGCCGTCAGAGTGACACAGCCCCGGGTGGGCGGAAAGCAGAAGGCTCCGTTTCCTCCTCCCCCAGCCCTGCTGCCACCACTTCCTCCCAGAGCGAGGTGGTTTCTCCCAGGGACTGCCCGGAGGAAGGGGCAGCTCGGGGCAGCTGGCACGGAGGGGGCTGGAGGTGCCAAAGGACAGGGACAGCCCGAGCCTGGCAGCCGCAGCATCCCTTGGGAAGCATAGCAATCCATGAGACGGGGAAGGCGTGCCCAGGGCACCTCCCGGCACTTCCGCCCAGCCTGGGCGGAGATTTCAGCAGGAAAACCGGGCACAAGCCTGGAGAAATCAGCGTAAAGGGTAAAATCTGCCAGATTTAGTAACCAGGGACCTCGTGCACCCAGAGCTGGAGGACCCTGAGCTCAGCTGGTCCGAGCTAAAAACATCCAGGCTATGCTCCAATCCCGGTGGGAGCCGCTCGCTGGGGAGCTGGACTGGCTGCTCGTGGTGGGTCCCTTCCAACTCGGAATATTCTGGGATTCTGGGAAGAGTTTCAGACATTGCTCAGTGACTAAGCCAGAAGAGCCCCGCACCAGCTCCTGCTCCTTCACTGCAAGGGTATTTAGAGAACTGCCAGGACCTGGAGCTTCTCTTCACTGGAGCTGAGCAGAGCCAAACCCTGGGCACGGGTGGGACCGGCCATGGATGCTCCTGCTCCAGCTCCGCTGTGCCCTTCCCCACCCTCCCTCAACAGCATCCTCCATCCGCTCTGATCCCTGTGCGAGGAGGGACACAGCATCTCCCTCCCACCCCTGGAACATTCCAGGCACTGGGTGCCCCCCCATTCCACCCCTGGAACATTCCAGGCACTGGGTGCCCTCCATTCCACACTCCTGGAACATTCCAGGCACTGGGTGCCCTCCATTCCACCCCTGGAACATTCCAGGCACTGGGTCCCCTCCATTCCACCCCTGGAACATTCCAGGCACTGGGTGCCCTCCATTCCACACCCCTGGAACATTCCAGGCACTGGGTGCCCTCCATTCCACCCCTGGAACATTCCAGGCACTGGGTCCCCTCCATTCCACCCCTGGAACATTCCAGGCACTGGGTGCCCCCCATTCCACCCCTGGAACATTCCAGGCACTGGGTGCCCCCCATTCCACCCCTGGAACATTCCAGGCACTGGGTGCCCTCCATTCCACACTCCTGGAACATTCCAGGCACTGGGTGCCCTCCATTCCACACCCCTGGAACATTCCAGGCACTGGGTGCCCTCCATTCCACCCCTGGAACATTCCAGGCACTGGGTGCCCTCCATTCCACACCCCTGGAACATTCCAGGCACTGGGTGCCCTCCATTCCACACCCCTGGAACATTCCAGGCACTGGGTGCCCTCCAGCCTCTCCAGCAGCTCCCATCCACCAGGATCCTCAGGCTCCTCTCCCTCCTGTGGCTCCCCAGCACCACCAGAGCCAAGCCCAGGGCTCTCCTTCACCAAAAACTCCTCTTTATTTAATTTTTGTTTCTGCTCCCCATCAAGAAAAAAAACATTTTTCTTGTTTTTCACACTCTAATTTGACCACGGTCTCTCTCCTGCAGCACAAAGCAAGGCCAGCCCTGAGGAGCTTCCTTAGGTTTTATTTGGTTCCTCCAACAAATTCTGCAGAAAGTTCTTCTCTTTACCCCCCAGAGCTGGCCAGGGGCTCATCCAGGGTGTAAATTCGGGATGGCCAGACCCTCACAGCTCCTCCTTGCTGACCTCACAGCCCTCAGCTCCTCATCCCTTACGCCGGGGGGAACAACGTGTTGGAAACGATTACTCACCTTCTCTGGAGCAACCCCGTGTGAAGTTAGCACAGAAAAATAAAGCTTTAAATGATTTAAAAAATGAACAAAATTCAGCATGGTCTCAGCCCAAAAAGCTGTGACGTGGCGTGTGTTATCCTGGTGCATGGAAAGGGTAAAAGAGGAGGGGAAAGCAAAGAAATTGGGAAACAGAAGCAAAAAAAATGAGGAAGGCGAAGGTTCCAGCCCAGGCAAGAGCACGATGAAAGGATTCACTGACTTGTGAGGATCTGCCCTGCCACAAACAACAGCCAGCAATGGTGAAACTGTCACTTGGAGCGTGGGGAAGGATGTGACAACATCTCTGCTCCGGTTCTGAACGGCAGGAGGGGACAGCCCTGGGCTGTGGACACTGCTCTGCTTTCCCTGCATCCCTCGTGTCGCCACAGCAACCAAACCCTTCCCCCTCCGGCGGCACGGGGCGGGATGGGGGAGAGCAGCTCCTCGGAGCCAGCAGGGGAAAGGAGGGACAGCCCTTGGGGAGGGCGCTGGGGGGTCTTGGGGGTCCCAGTGAGGGGCAGCCCCTCGGCAGGGCACTGGGGGGAATCCTAGGGGTCCCCAGGAGGGCACTGGGGGGTCCTGGGGGTCCCCAGGAGGGGCAGCCCCTCAGGAGGACACTGGGGGGTGCCCTGGGGGTCCCCAGCAGCAGCACCTGGGCTGGGGCACAGCAAAGCCACCAACCCCCACCCAGGGCACGCTGGAGATTCCTGGCAGCAGCACAAACCCTTTGGATGAAAGGGAGACTTTTGAGGTGCAAAACGCCCGAAACTCTCCCAGGAATGCCAGGTCCCTCTGCCAAAGCCCACGAGAGGCACAGGAAGGGGCCTGGGAGCCAGAGGGAATCGCTGGGGATGGGGTGGGACTCACCGGGACTCAGCAGAGCTGCCCCCAGCAGCGCCCCCAGCCCCGACCCCCGCCCTGCACACCCCAACCTTTGCTAATGAGCCGGGAAAATGATGAAGTCGTTGTTTAAAGGCTTCCCCACCCCAAAGAGCAGCGCTGAGGGGCTGGGGTTGGAGCTGTGAGTGACACGGGAATTGATTGATGCTAATTGCAGCAGAGGTGAGCTCTGGGCACACAGTGACCTGCTTGGCCACGGGGGCTCCTCCGGCCACGCGCTGTCGCTGTGCCAAGCACGAGGCCGCGCTTCCAGGAACCAGGAATGTGGGTCACCCTTCAGGGCCGGCTTCCCAGAGCCGGGAAGAAGAAAAGGACACAGGAACCTTGGGCAGAACTGCCCGAACCAAGCCCCGAGGTGATGCTACAGCGAGGAAGTGGCATCGCTCCAGTGCGTGTGAGGGCATGGCAAAGGGGTTCCTCCGGGATTTGGCAGCAGGTGGGACCTTGTCTGCAACTCTTTGTTGACTTTTAGGGAAGAAGAAAAGCAGGAAGGGTCAAAAGAACTGCAGGGACAAAAAGGGATCAGAATCTGACAGCCCCCAATTCCTTCATCCGCAAGAGGGTTTGGCAGGGATTCAGCCACAGCTCACAGACACAGCTATGAGGCAGAAAGGTCAAAACGACATTCAAAAATTATTTCTGCTCGTTGCTGCTCTGCCCTCGCCACGTCAGCACCAATCCCTTCACAGCCCCCTGACCAAGGCTCAGCTCTTTATGGCCAGCACGGTATCAGAGCCAGGGTTAAACTGATAACAACATCTCTGCGCTGGATGCGACAATGCAGCACAGAGCACACCCCTGGCCTGGGGGCTGCCAGCACCGAGGCAGGGCTGCCTGATTGCACAGAGGAGCCTCTCCTCGTGCTCAACAAAGCCTTCTCTGCTCCCAGCTCGCTCAGGGACAGCTGGCAGCTGGCACCACTGCCCTGCTGAGCCCTTACACGGGTCAGACCTGACATGACCTGTGCGGGGTCTTGGCACCTCTTCCTATTCCAGCAAAACATCCGGGAAGACTGACCAGCTTGGATGCTACCTCTGACTGACCACTGGAAGGGAAGAGGCCTCCAGCAGCACCAGCAGGTCCCTCTTACCCAGAGAGAGCCCTGGGTGGGACGCCCCAGCAGGGCCTGGGTGGGTCACAGAGAGGGAAGTCCGTGGTTACCAGGTCACCTACCAGCCCATCTGCTGGACACGGCGTCCCTGCTCAGCCCGTGGAGACACCTTTCCAGTGCGTGGTAGATCCTGTCCTCCGTGCATGTGGTGTGCTGCATTTTAATTCATCTCCTGAATTGAAGAGGAAAGAAGGAGGAGAGTCAATAAAGGATTGCTCCAATGTCCACTGGTGACGGTCACAAACCCACCCCAAGTGGCCGGGGAAGGCTCCAGAAGCGTCCCCTTGCTGCCACACGGCCAACATGAAGGAAAGGTCCATGTGCCCCTGTGGCAATGGTGGGAAACACCGTGGGGACGTGAGCCCAGCATGCCAGGACACTGTGAAATGGTGACTGCACCCTGTCCCATCCCACCTCTCCTGCAGGGCCCGGGGTGCAGCCTGAACCTCAGCTGGCAGGGCCCGAGCAGGGCAGGAAGGGTTCATCCCCCCCAGCCCGTATCCAGCTGCCTGGGACACCAGGAACGTTGGAGCCGCTTCCCAGGGTCACAGCTCCGATGCTCCTGACCGTGAGCAGTCAGAGGTGACTGGGTGGACATTCCGTCCTCCCCTGTGTCCAGAGGGAGCCCAGGGCAGGTGTCCCCCTGTCCCAAAGCACAGACGTGGGTTCATCCCACAGACCCTTTGCCTCTCGTTTAGAAGCAACACAAATGCACAAAAACGATCCGGGAAGAAGCAATAAAAGCTGCCAACGCTACAAAACCACCCGCAAGGGCGGCCTTTGCTCTCACCCTGCACAGCACCTCTGCCACACACCCACATAATTCCCAAAGCTACCCCAAAACACTCAGTTCTCTGCTTGCTTGGCCAACATTTGGTGCCAGCACCCAGCAGTGGCTGTGCCCATCACAGCCCCACCCGCCCACAGCAGGAGCCGCTGCGACCTCGGCAGAGGCTCCACGGCCCTCCCTGCCCCGGGCACTCAGCACGGCCACCTCCAGCCACCCTCCCTTGCCAGAAACTCCCCCAGGAGGGCTCAGGAGAGCTGTGCCTGGCTGCCGGAGCTCCCTGAGAGCACAGGGAGCCACCTCCAGCCCTGCCCCTGCGCTGGAGAGGATCCACCAAGCAGAGCTGAAATCAAACACGCCCTGAGCACCACTGACCTGCCCGCTGCAGGCGCTCCCCTTCACCCCACAGAGGCTCACGGGCTCCTCCTCTTGCGTGCCACTGCCAAAGCCTGGATTTGGGCTCTGCACCAGGGCTTTTATCTGAGGAACGCCAGAAACGCTGCAGAGCCGCGCGAAGGAGCGGGGAAATCGCAGCCCAGCACCTCGGTGGTGCTCGTGGCAGGAGAAAGGGGTGAGTAAGAGCCCAGAGTGACTCACAGACACCTTTGCAACACTCAGCTCAAAAAAAGCTCGGTTCAGGCACAGCTCGGTCCTCAGAGGGGTGAGGGCTCCTCACCCCACACCAGCCCCACCATCCCTCCCCTCATGTCTCAGCACACAACAGGCAGGGACTTTAAAATAAAATACACCCAGGATACCACCGTAACTTTCAGCCCACAAAACACGCTCCTTGGGTGGTTTTTCCCTGCTGTGCCATGGACCACACGTGAACCTAAACCTCCTCTCCCAGGGCAGTGCTTATGGAAGCATTTTCCGTGGGAAAGGCCTCGCTTTGTCCACCACAGCCCAGCAGAAACCCTGCAGCCTTTTCTGCTGCGTCTTCCCCCGGCCGTCCCCTCCTCGCCACCCACGCTGAGCACGGTGACAGCGCAGGGGACGGCTCTGGGGAACGCCATCTGACTTCCAGGAGCCCTTGTTAAGCATCTCCAGAACATCAAGAAAAAACAAGTGCTGAGGTCAAGGGTTTGGAAAATGCTTTGCTTTTTGTGAGGGCGTTGAGCACCTTCCTGTGGCACAGCTCTCTCCACACAGCAGGGACAGCGGCTGGGTTTAAGAGCCCCGTGTCCTGAGAGAAACCCAAAGCCTCAAGGTTTTGCCCCATTTTCAACAGATGCCCAGCAATTCCCAATGTCAGGGCTCAGGGCAAGGTTGAACCCATCCCCTCTGGAGGTGTGAGTGCCCAAAAGGGCAATTTATAATAATTAACTTACAATAATTAATTTATAATAATTTATAATCATTTTCTAAAAAAGCACTGATTAAAGTGAGTGAGAAAAGGCCCAGCACACCAAAGCTCAGCTTGGGAAGTATCCTGAGATCATTTGTGAAATTGTCCTTGCACGGGTGCCAGATCCTTGGGGAATCTCCATCCGAGATTGCTTAGTTAAGAGGCCTCATTCATCTCTGTGGGTCACAGTTACAAAGGTGATCAGACAAATTAATTATTTCTGTTAATTAACACCAAACTGGTAAACATTTACCCCTTGGTGGGAAGTGAGAACTTGCTGATCACTGGTTTTACATTTTCCCTTGTCTTGCTTGAGGCAAAAAGTTTGTAAAAATGAAAAAAAAAAAAAGCTTTTAAATAATATGAAAAAAAAATTGCCAACAAAATAATGTCTTTTCCTGCCGAGCTGGGAAGGCACCGGAGGTCACGGGAATCCCTTGGGGTACCACAGCTCCCTGACGGGGACTTTCCACTCTGCTGGGACCCACTGGGGTTCCCCCGCCTGCCTTCAGTGCCCTGGGACCTTTCCCTCCCAGGGCTTTTCTCCTGCTCGGGATCTGCTCCACGCCCAGGAGGTCCCTCAGCAGCCGAGACGACATCAGCAGCTCCGGCACGGCGGGGACAGGGCTCAGAGCTGCTTTTCCAGCAAGGAAAAACCCTTTGCTTTGTGTTAAAGTCCACCTGAGTCCCGCCCTCAACACTCAAAGGAGTTCTCTGAGCGCCTTCTGCAGTGCTGGAGCCCCCGGCAGCCCCCAGGAGATGGGAACGGAGAGAACGGCTCCAAAATCAAGTCCAAAGTGGGTGTTCCAAAATCAAGGAGTGAAGAGGCTCAGACCCCCCTCCCAGGACCCCTCCCACCCACCCTGGAGCAAATCCCTGGAGCCTGGGGGGCTCCACCACGATGCCCTGGGGAGGCACCACCCCAGGCAGCAAATGCTCCAAAATCCACTCCTCCAGGAGAGCAAACCCAGGCAGACCCGGAACAAGCTGAGATTTCCCCTCCCACGACAGCAAATCCCAGCAACATCTCCTAGAGATGCCCGGGGGCAGGAGAGGACCTGGAAAAAACCTTTCCAGAGGGGATCCTGCAGCGGGGAAGCAGCCACGGCTCCACCGGCGCTGGGGAAAGCCCCCGGGTACCCTCGGGGCGGGACAAGGCCTTTCCTGCCCCGATGGTTCTGAGGCTGAGCATCCTGGGCAGGAAACAGCAGAGGGAAAACAGGGCCCTCGGGAGCAGCTCGGAACGCGCTGCCCAGGTTTGGGGACAGCAGCAGCGAGTGGGGGGACGCGGATACCTCGCCTGCGTCGGTGCCAGGACGCGGCTCAGCACCTGGATCGATGCTGCTGGAGGGCTGTGGGCTCTGGGGGGAGCAGAACGAGAGCCCTGATGACGCTGAAGGAAACAGGAGCTTGGGTTGATGCTGCACCAGAAGGGAAATCGCTGAATTTGGGTTAAAGCAAAGGGATCCTACCCAGAGCTCTTTTCAAGGCGAGATCCTCACACAAGCTCCCCAGCAGGGTCAGCATCTCCTTCGAGCTCCACCTCAGCTTCCTCCCTCCTCCAGTTCGTGCTCCCAAGGGGCAGCACAGGAGCTTTGGGAGGTGCGTCCTCACGGCAGAGGAAGAGCTGGACACGGAGCTGTGCCAGGCAGAGGAGCAGCGCACGCCTGGCACCGGCTCCTCCCGTGAAACCGCGTTTTTCTTAGATTACAGAGGAAAATCTTGGGTTTCAACTCTTTGCTTGCAAGATTTTACAGCCTCCCCTGCACCTCCGCCTGCCTCATACAGGACCCAAAGATAGAAACCCGGAGCGAGGGAGGGAGCAGCTGGAGGAAGCCTTTGTAGAACACGGGGCAGCGCGGGGAGAAAGCTGCGATTTTCAAGAAAAAAACTTGAGCCTCGGTGTGTTTATCAGCCGAGCGCGAGCTCTGCGCGGAGCGGGAGATGAGGGCGATAAGGTGCTCGCTCAAACCACACCAAGGCAGGGTGTGAGATGCTCCAGGAGCAGCTGGTTTGACAAACATCCTCCCGGGGTGCCTGCGGAGGAGGCTGAGCCACGCACGCCCCGGCACCGCAGGGCTCCGCATGGCGCCGGGCTCCGGAGCCGCTGAGCTGGGACCCTGCGGGTGAGGACACCCCAAACCATGGCAGGGACGTGAGGGACGGGACCTCCTTGGGCTGCAAACCCTCGCCCCAGAGAGCCCCCATGCCCTGAGCCAGCAGGGAACAGGCAGCAGAGGAGGGACGCAGAGAATCGCTCCCAAAACCCACACCCAGCCCTGACTGACTCAGCCCAGACCGAGCCCTGAATCCTGACCAGGGACAAACTGACCAAAAGCACCCCCTGACGCGGCCACAGAGGGGAAACACAAGGGAAATCCACGGATGTGCCACCACTCCCATCTCCGCAGATCCACCTCAGCCACCCAAGCTTGCTGGGGGCACCACTCCTGCTCCCAGCTGGTGACAGGGGCTCGAGAGCAAGGAATAGGACTGAAAAAATTTGTTCCAAGGTCTGATTTCTTCAGGAGTCAATCACAGCAGTGCCTGGACACCTCATGGGGCTTCCCCTTTGCTTGTCCATAAAGTGAGGAGCCAAATGGCTTGGAACAGCTCTGAAAGGAAGATTTTCACAGCAATTGGTCCCCAGCTCCGGAACAGCTTGACATGCACATGTAGAAAGTCGTGACGGAATAGATGAGCAACAAGCCGAGATACGAACCTCATGAATCATCTATATGACATAAATATATATATATATATATATCAACCTTAAAACTGCTCTGGGATTGGCACATAATGCAGGAATCTGAGCAAACTGCACTCAAGGGCAGAAGGGAAATGGGAAAGGGAGGTTTAGGCACTGATTTCATCTCACAGCAGAAGATAGAAGTCCTGGCACAAGAAGAAAATCTGCTTCTGGAATAACAAGAGCACCTGTGCCTGGAGGATAATGGTGCTGAGGGGTAGGAGTGACACAGGACATCCCACTGCTCACAGAAGGAAACGAAATCCTGATTTATTAGTGGGAAATGGATTTTGGGAAGAGGAGAGGGACTGGCCTGGCAGCTCTCTGGAGAGAAAGAACAGGACCAAGCCATGCCCCAGCAGCCCTTCTGAGCTACAAAGCCTCATTTACACCAAAAATGTGAGAATTGAGAAATCTCAAAGAGCCACAACTGCAGAGCTGCCTCAGAACCAGAGATCAGTCCCTGCTCTCGCTGGCTCTGAGAACTGGGCTGGAGGAGAGGCTCCCACCACGGGGCAGGGAAAGCACCTAACATGTGAGAGCAGTTTCTGAGTCCTGTGAGTGTCAAACGTGACATAACGGGGGCCAAGCAGCACCCGGGTTTTACACCCAGGGCTGGATTCCTGCCCGCCCTGTGCCAGCTGGGCACCCACAGCGGGCACCGAGGGGCTGGGGGTGTCCTTGGAGCAGTGCAGCAAGGGGGGCTGAGCCCAGCCCGAGGAATTGGAAGGTGGCCTGTGATGCATCCAAAGTGCCACCAGCTGCAGTCCCACAGCTCTGCGAGCCACAGGCCTGCTCAGCCCCTGTGGGGGATGCCCACGACGGGCACTGTGCCCTGCCTGCCCCTCTCCACCAAATGCAACACCCCCGGCATCGCCCAGCTCATGGCAGAGCTGCAGTGGAGGAGCCCAGCCACAGATCGAAGCCCTGAGATGCTGCTTTGCACAAAGGAGGCATAACGGTGGCCCCGGCCAGGGCACGGCCAGGGCACGGCCAGATCCCTGTCAGGCAGCGGGGAAGTGAAGCCTGACCTAACAACTGCACGTCTGTGCCGTCGGGTCTGTGCTGCTCTGGCTGCCGGGCTGGCCGCGGCCACAGAGCACCAGGATGTGGCCGAAAGAAAGGTCTGCAGTCAGAGGGGGAAGGTCTCCAGCTTAGGAGAGAGCTTAAAAACACTCTGCAAGCAAAGGAGGGATCGTCGTCCAAGCAAGGGGAAAATAACACCCAGGAGAGGCAGAAATAAGGGAAGTGCTCGGAAATGAGCGGCCTCTGGTCATCAGCTGTGTCTAATTCTTTGTCTTCACCAGCAAACCCACCCCGGAGGCATCAAACCCCAGCTGAAACCTGGAGGTAGGGAGAGCTGGGTGCCAGGCAGGGGCAAGACCCCAAATCCAGACACAGCCTGTGCCCAGACAAGGCAGGACTGACTTTTCTGGCTCAGGGTCCCTCCAGTGCTTCTCTCTCAGGGAAGGGCGAGCCCGGCAAACTCTGAGCGGCAGCGGGACGCGGGGAGGGCGAGAGAGGGACAGGGGACAGAGAGAGGGGACAGAGAGAGGGACAGGGGACAGAGAGAGGGACAGGGGACAGAGAGAGGGGACAGCACAACCGCGCGTGTGACACCGGCAGCGCTCAGCATCGTGTAACCCCGAGCAACGCCACCCAAAAACCCCCAAATCCCCCGCCCTGAGCGCAGCCAGGGGGTTTGGGGGTGGCCCTGGTGTGGGACCGCCCTGAGCTGTGACCCCTCTGCGGAGCCGCAGCCGGGAGCCGCTGTCGGGGCTCAGCAGCCCGAACCCGGGCCCGAGGGCAGCAGAGCCCGCAGCGGCAGCGCTCGGCTCGCTGATCACGAGTGGTTTTATCGCCCCAGCCCCTCCCGGCACAGCCTGGCCCCGCTCAGCCGGCCCCGGGCAGCGCCGGCTCCGGGATCAGAGCAGGAAACCCACAGGAGGCTTAGAAAAGCCTAAGACGAGTCAGCCCCGCTCAAAGCCCTCCATCCGAGCCCTTGGTGTGGCTGCAAAGGGGAGTTATTTAATGGGATTTCCGAAACCCCAGCCCCAAGATTACCTGCATTAGCAGCCGGAGCTTAAGGCTGGGCTTGGGAGGTGAAGGCTCTGTGAACGCCAAAAAAATAAACCCAAGACGCGCAAGCAAACATCGACAGCTCCAAAGGGTAACCGCCTTTGTCTGGGAGATTTGGAGATAAAGGCTCCACTGAAAGAAAAAAATTCAGAATATCAGGAGCAGAGTCCCAGCACTGCCCCCACCTCAGCTGTCCTTGGCTCTGGCATCTGCGGTCCCCGAGCTGATAAAGCCACGGAGATGCTGCTGTAGCGTCAGCAGCAGCACTCGCAGCACTCCCAGGGTGAAACGAGCCCGTGGGGGCTCCCAGCAGCACGGACCTGCTGCCAAGGAGGCACCTTTGCCACGTCCCTCCTGCAGGTCAGCACAGGAGGTGGCCTCGGGAGCAGCTCTGATGATAACGGAGATGCTTGACCTGAAATTTAGGATTAAGTTGTCCCCAGGGTTCAACCAAAGCAGCAAACTGAATCACGGCAGGAGCAAAACCAGGGCTGCAAGAGACTCAGCAAAAAGAACAAAATAATCAGAGAAACTGTTCTGAGGTGAGGGAATTCCTCAGGGGATGGAGAGGATTCCAACAAAATGCATCTGCCCAGAGGGTGCACAAGGAAGGACATGGAGAGAGGGGGTCTCAAGGACTCAGACCAAAATCTTGCAACTCATCATTTCGAAACAGCATTCGCCCTCATCAGACTGTGATTCAAAAAGCGAAATTCAAGCCAGAAAACAATGAAACTTCTCATTCCTGGTCGAAGGAGACATTTTGCTCCACACACCAGTTTGGATTCCCACAGTGAAGAGCAGGCCCCGGGCAGGGCAGCTCTCCCTGGGACCAGCGGTCCCCGGCTGGGAGCCTGCCCCCGAGGATGCTCCTGCGCTGGTTTGCCCTGCTGCAGCATCCCTGGGACAGCCAAACCCCCCGGCTCTGACTGCTCCTGTGTCTCCAGGACTCCCCAGTCACTGCCACTCATTCCCGCTCCCTCTGGAAGCACGGGGGGCTCCCTGGGATCGGGACCAAGGCTTTAACCCCGTGTAAGGGCAGGTGAAACACCTGGGTCAGAGTGAGTGGGGACCTTCCCAGCAATTCCCCGGCACAGGAGGCAGAACTCCGGCCCTGGGCAGTGCCCAGCCCTGAGCAGAGACCAGAGAGGGCTGGGGTGTCCTCACGGGGATATTCCAGAGCTGCCTGGACACCCTGAGCTCTGGGATGGCCCTGCTGAAGCTGGGCCACTGGGGTCCCTTCCAGCCTGGCCCATCCTGGGATTCTGTGATCCCCAGGGCACCCTGAACTCCGAGCGTTTCCCCCTCCGAGCTGCTATAAAATCCAGTCCCCACAATTATCCCGTGCTTTTTTCAGCTTCTCCACCTTTTCTATTTTAA
The DNA here is from genome assembly GCA_026261815.1 of Monarcha castaneiventris obscurior. Taxonomy (NCBI): domain Eukaryota; kingdom Metazoa; phylum Chordata; class Aves; order Passeriformes; family Monarchidae; genus Monarcha; species Monarcha castaneiventris. Next base: position 18,421 of record JAMPIT010000493.1, read on the forward strand.
CCTGCAGCACTCATAGCTCAGGTCACATCTTGGTTCAGAGCTGGGCACTCGGGGCTATTCCTGTGAGGTGCCTGGATGGTCTTTCTTTAAAATCTAATTTTCTAAAAGTAGAAACAGCACAGGCTGAGCCAGGTGAGGTCACTGCCAGCACAGAGGGAGGCTCGGGACAGATCCCGACTTCCCACCTCACCGCTCCCGGGCTGGCAGCAACTCATTCCCCTTCTCACTTACCTCCGGGGAGACCTCAGGCTATTTCCGTGCTTTTAAACTTCAAAACGTTCACTCCAAAGAGCTGCCAGCTTATTTTGCCGGAGCTCAGGCTGGTGGCTCCCAGCTGCAGCTCCCGGCTCGCCCCAGGCAGGGATCAAAAGACGCCGCGAGCCGATGGGGGTCACCCCCATGGAGGTCTGGCTCCCTCCGGGAATATCCCGCACTCTCCAAATTAACAGGGGACGTGTAAAGACCCGGCTAATTAAGCGGCCGGGCCCCTGTGCCTTCAGGGGCAGCCAATTAGCGCAGCTCGCCTGTGCCGGCGGCGGAGAAGCTCCCGCTGCTGCCGGGGAGGGCACCTCACACGTGGCCGAGGTGCAAAGCGCTTCTGCTCACAGCTCCGGGACACCTCGCAGACATCTCTGCCCTCCTCCCCCAGCTCCGTGCCTGCGAAACTCCTTCCAGGACCTGCGGCAGCTCTGTCCCCGCGCACCCTGAGGGGCGGCGTTGGAGCTCCTCGTGTGCGGGGCGCTTTGTCTGGCTGCATCATCCCCTAAAACTGAAATTAGTGACTTGCCCGTGGCTGGCCGGGCTCGTGCAGCAGCCCGGTGTTTTCTCGGGGCGAGGAGCTCTCCCAGCTCCCTGTTTCAAGGAGTCTCCTGGGGTTTTTCCCTTCCCCAGCTCGGGCTGGGACCCAGCAGCACCAGGAGCATCCCCGGGGTGTCCCAAGGCCCCAGCACTCGTCACCTTCCCAGACTGCTCAGCCCCCGGCCAAGCCAACACGAGCTGGTGCTGTCCGGAGCTTCCAGCCGGAGCCACGAGTCCACAATCACAGCCCAGAGTCTGGTGAGACCTCTCCGTGCCTCAGTTTCCCCTCCCACAGGAGGGGCAGAGGCTCCTGCTCGGCACCGTCCCTCAGCTAAAGGTGAACCTGAATCTTCTTCCATCCTCTCACTTTTATCTCCTACTGCAACCTTCCCAACCCCATTTATAAACCTGGCAGAGCAGGACGTGCCGAAAAGCATTTCTGTAATGCATAAAAACATCCTAATGCTTCACCGAGGTTATTTCTAACCCACAAGAACCACTTGCCTTAACCAAGACATCCTGCCACGGGCACCCAGCACAGGACCCAGCCACCCGTCCTCAAACGTTCTGGGCAGCAAAACAATGACACAGAGCCAGAAGTGCCCATGCAGCGGCAAATTGCAGAAATAAAGCTGCACACGAGAAAACCACGTGTTCCCAGCGGCAGGGCAAGCAGGGGAGCTGTGGATTTGGCCACTGGGACCAGAACTGCCTTGGAACTGCTTTTTTTTTTTTTTAAACCCCAAATTTCTACGAAACAAAATACAGAACTGCCTTGTCCAGACTCTTGCTACTGCAGCAAGCACTCAGCTCAGTAAATCTAATTAATGAGCCAGGAAAAGTGTCACTCGTTTGCTAACTACTGCACCCAGGGCTGCCAAACAGACAGATAAAGGATTTAGCTGAGGCCTATTCCAGCCAAAGGAGCTGGGAACCTGGCTGGGAGAGCAGGAGATTAGAGGGAACTGAAAAGAAAAAGAGAGGAGGGGGAAAGAAAAAAAAAATCCCACTAGATTAGCACTTTGCAAATGCAAGCATGTAAATCAGCTTAGGTCGGATATAATGCCACCCTTGTGAGCATCTGGGCACAGCAGCGCCCAGGGCCCGGCTGAGCCCGGCTTTATTTGGGCTTGGGACTCTCACGCCAGCAGCTCCCTCACAAAAACAGCAGTTTTGTTTTTACCAGCTCTGGAAGTTCGCACAGGAAGCCAATTAGGGGAGACCTGGGAACAGAGGAAGATTCATAATTGCCATTAAGGCTTCAAAGTGCTGATCCCCAGCATGGCTGTTACAGCTCGAGCTGGGGAAGGGAAAAAAATCCCCAACAAACTCTTTGAAACACGGAGCTTTAGGTCACCCCCCAGGCTGGAGGAGCTCCTCACCCCCAGAACAAGGCATCGGCTGGCAGGGAAGGACCCAGCTCTGAGGGGCCCAGGCAGGACCAGTCCCACCAGTGCCCCCTGGCACCCAGCCCACGGTGCCTTGGCAGGGCTGCAGGAGGCAGGGACAGCTCTGAGCACATTCACCTCCTGCTTGAGCTTGGGAAGGGGGCTCAGCCCCGTGTTCGAGGCCAGAATGGCTTTGCCTGCTGGGACCCAAGAGATTGGGGGTAAAATCTGCAGCAGAGGATCCAGCGTTTGTCCCTTAGTGCTGCAGACCAGAATCCCCCTTCCCATCCCAAATGAAGGCATCCTCTTACAAACTCAGCCGTGCCAGCAGCGACCTGGACACAAGAAACGGTGTCCAGGCAGTGCAAGAACTGCGTGGCACCGTGGCAGAGCTGCTCTGCCTGTGTGTGCCCAAATGTGCTCCAAGCATCCCAACACAAACACCGGGGCCAGCGAGAGCTGTGGCCCTGCAGCCCCCCTGCAGCAGCACTGCTGTGGCCTCCGCTGCCACACAGGATGGAGGTGGCACTTCTGGCTTTGCCTGGACTTCCAAACCCCCCAGGTCCAGGTGGAGGTCCCCTGGGAGGTGCTCTCCATGCTGGAACTCTCAGATACGAAGCTGCGGAATCTGAGATCCCCAGAGGCTGAGCCACAGCTTCCCACACCAGAAACCCCAAGGCAAAGCCTGAGATCACTCCATACTCCCCCAAATCACACGTGTCCATCCCCTGGGCTTGGCCATTTCGGCTGAGTGGAGCAGAGCAGCAGCTGATCTGAGCCATGGCTCTCTGCATGCTGGGAGGTGGCAGTGACACCACGGGACTGGCCAGGGGCTCCTGACCAGGGCCACCAACTCTTCACCTCTGGGGACTGGGTGGGTGTGGATATTCCATGGTTTGGTATCCAGTCCTCCTGCAGGAAAGCTCGAGCAGGAGAAGCCCCATTCCCAGGAATGCCAGCTCTGCACTGGGACACCTGGCAGCCCAGACTGTCATTTATGGATTGTCTCCCCTTCCCATCCCTCCTCGGCAGGATTGGGGCAGCAGCCTCTGCTCTGGCCCCAGCCATGGACGCGCTGCTCCACTGTGCCCTTGGCAGGGGAAAGGCTTGGGAAAAGCTGAAAGGAGAGAAGGAAACTCACCCAAGGTGTCAGGGCCACCCCCTGAGATGCAGGGAGAGCACAGAGGGGCTGCAGCAGCTCTTGTGCCACCCAGGACGGCTCCACTCCGCCCGTCCCCGCTGCCAGCCCTCACAGGCACTTCCCTGTGCTGGCACCTCCTCTCCTCACACACTCCCAGCTTTCCCTCCAGCCCCTCCCAGCATCTCCTTCTCTGCACAGCTGGAGAACAGCTGGAGAACACCTCGCTCCAGCAGGCAGCAGAGCTGGGGGGCTTGGGCTGCTCCCCTTTCCTTCCCCCAGACCCCCAAGCCCCAGAAGCTGCCGCAGGAGCCCTGAGCCCAGCCCAGCCTGCAGGGGAGGTGCTGCTGTGGGACCCTGGAGCCCACAGGGACAAGGTGACCCCCCTTCAGTCATCTTCATCTGCAGCATGTCCCAAACTGCTGCTGCTCTCCCCCATGGGCCCAACTCCTCCTCTGCCCCCTCAGCTACTCTGGAAGTTGTTCCCAGGCTCGGGATCCATGGTGTGACCTTGGGAAGTCCTTTGTGTCTCTGGAAATGCGCTGGCTCTGGGTGTTTTTGCATAAGCTACTTTCCCTGGGATGTTTTGCCCTAGTGCTGAGCACATCGGGCTCGGTAATCAAATGAGGTCAAAGAAAATTCCAGCCAAAACCCCGGCGGCCTCAGACCCACCCCGGCAGCTCCCAGGGAACAGCCAAGAGCATCCCCAGGAGCACAGCCTGGGTCTGAGTGAGGGCTCTCCCTCTCTGGCAGCACAGGAGAGTCGTCACAAAGCAGGAATAATCCTGTGGAAATTGCCAGCATTCCATGACACCTAAAACAGCCCACAGACGAGCAAGGACATGGGATGGTGGTTCCCAAGGGTGGGAAAGCAGGAGAAGGCACCTTCCGGGAGCGAGGCCTGCAGAGCCTGCAGCCCCCATCCCCTGGCGCTCCTGGCATTCCAACACTTCCCGGCTGAGCAGGAAGCCCCCGGCCCGGAGCCGAATCCATCCCCACACAAATCCCCTCCCCAGGCTGTGGCTCTGCCCAGGGACAGGTTTCCAAGAGCAACCCACACTTCTGCAATTTCAGAGATCTTCTTACTCCACCTTCCGTGTGCTGTGCCAAAAGGAGAAGTGCTCGGAGCCAGGGGGAAGTTGTGGCACCCTTTCCTATCCTCAGGAGGATTTCAGGCTCCTGCCACATCCGAGGGACGCGCGCGGCTCCGGCCACGCTGCACAACGGGGCTGGGGCTGCACAGGGCCCTGCTTTGGGGTGAGCAGTTCCAGGAACCCCAACAGTCGTGAGCAAGAAAATAGAGAAATAAAGCCCAGGCACAGATGATCAGTCAGAAATAACCGGGCTGTCCCTGGCACTCCCTGGGCTGTCAGACACCCCCAGCAGGGCTGGGCAAGGAGACACCTGAGGGCAGCTCCAGGGCCAGGCAAGGGCTTTGTGCCCCCCTAAATGATGGCACACGTGGGTAAGCTGGGCTCAGGCAGTCCTGGGGCCCTCTCTCCTTGTCTGAGGGGTCAGCTCCCCTTCAGGCAGCACCGTCTGGTGCTGGGGAACAGCAGAACCACAGGAGCCAAGAGATTCACCCCTCCCTGTGTGTTCATGGGCCCGGATCTTCCCACCTGGATGCTGCAAGCTCCATCCCGACCAGCTGCTGCCAGAAACCGAAGGAAAGGCTCTTCCCACCATCCATCACCAGGGTTTGCTCCATCTGCTCAGCATGAGGGCTGTTTTCGAGCCTGGGTGAGACTTGAGCATCACTCCTGTCCTTGCGGCCACAAAAGCCTGGATTTCTGCTGCCACGATGGAAATCTCATCCCCATTTAGAGGGAATGTTCTCCTGCTTCCCTTCCCCAAGGGAGATTGACGAGCCCCATCACCAGAAGCTTTCTCGAGCCCTGCTAAAGAGTAGCTCAGGCCTTACCACATTCACTTGCTACAAGTTCTTTCTGTAGCTCATCACCCGAGAGGCACCTCGAGGTGTAGATTGAATATCCATGAGGACCTCTTTCAGGACATCCTTAAGCACCGTAATTACAGTGCATTAATTAGCAGGGAGAGCATCCCAACAGTCACAGGGCCAGAACACAACATCTGGAATTCACACCTCGTTGGGAGTCACTGAGGGAACAACACACAGGAGCTGCCATCTCTGAGGGCTTCCATCCCCCTGAGCAAATGGGGAAAATCAACTTTCTCGGATGGACCAAATCCTCAAGGACTGCAAAACTCACTGGGGGCTCTACAGGCAGGTGGAGAAGGAAACTCAAGGCCTTCATCCAGCCCTGATGGTTTGGGGGAGAAAAGGAAAGAAGGGATGGTGAACATTTGCTCTTCTGGGATAAACCACAAAGAAAATGTGGCTGCATTTGGCATCAGTGGCCACTGATTCTCCTCAACAGACACCGCAGCCTCAGCCTTTTGGATGGGCTAACTTGAATCTGAGGGCTGGAGCCGCCTGTGTGAAAGGCTTGGTAAGATCAGAGAGTTTTGGGTTGTTTGGCCGCACAGAGGGGCAGATTCACCTTCCCGAGCCATTCAGCTCTGCCCTCAGGCAGTTCCCAGACCGGCCCCACCCTGGGCAGCCTCTCCTCTCGCCCTGGGTACGAATCACGGGCAAGGAAGTGTCCAGCAGCTCGGGCTGGGCCAGGGCTCCCACACCTCCCACGGCAGCAACGAGCTGCAAGGGCCCAGGAGAAGGCGTCCCTCAGGTTCCAGCACTGCTGAGCAGCACAGCCCCACCAGAGGAGTGGATTAAGCAGGAAAACCCAGTTCCCATCCAAAAAACTCCCCAGAGCGCAGCTGCTCAGAGGAGAAAACCGCGGGGGCATTGAAGTCCACACTCAACACCAGTGAGAGACGGGAACTGCCATTGCTGGCCTAGGAAATAACGATCTGGACAAGGGTTTGGTTGAGTTAAATTGTCCAGAGCTGCCTGTGCACGGCCAGGTGAGCTCTGCTCCACAAGGAGCTTCTTCATGGAATCATGGAATGGTTTGGGTTGGAAGGGAGCTTGTCCAGCCCTGAAATATTTGTGAACTCCTGCCCAGCCAGCACTCCTGGTGTCTTGCTCCTTACAACAATGCCAGGAAGGCCAGAAACTTTAGGATTAACATCCTGAGCCCCGAAAAACAATGGAGTCCAAGCCACAAAATAAAATTTAAAAAATAAATAATGCAGTGGTTTGGAGCACCCCATCAGCTCTTTGCTCTGCTGTGGAGCTCCGTGGTGTCTCTGGGTCTATCCAGGGACAGGAGTCATGGCCTCCAACTTTACCTATGCAAAACTGAGGTGATTAAACAAATTAACATCTCCAGACACAGAGCACCTGCTGTGGAGGGCAGCTCACCCCACCCAGCTGGAGCCCCTCTTCAGGGCAGCCTAAGTTGAATTTTTAGGCCTCTTTCAGGCGATCCTTAAGCAAGACAACTCCCATCCTTGTCCTCCTGAGCTGCTTCCCACGTGCACAACAGGAATAATCCCACTTCCTTCCTTCGCCAGCAGTTGCACAACCAAATGTTTCAAAGCCTTAAGAAGCTCAGATAATGCAATAATGGGAACATGGAAATTGCAGTCAGAGCTTAGCTTTTAATCCTTTCACGCCCAAGTTCAATTCTTATCAAATGAAGCAGAACCCATTTTTACAGGTGATTTTGTCTGCTGAAGACCCCCGGGATTCCTTGCTAGAGCTCCGCCTCTGGGAAGCCATGTGTAAAACCTGAGTGCCAGAGGCTGGAATGAGCAGCTCTCCATAAACCACCAGGCCAAGAAAGTCCAACAATCATCACTTTAAAAACCTCTGCTCCAAGTTATTCCCACCTTTGAAGGTGGAGTGTGCACTTTAAACCTTCCTTAGATGAGTTTTGTGGGGCTTTTTTGCCAATGAACTACATTAGAGCACTGATAGTGCAGAAAACAGAAATTAGGGAAAATAAAGGCATCATTATTTAGCTATTTGGAGCACGTGAAGGCTGGTAACAAACAGCCAGGGACATGAACAGCCTGGGATGGGCGGGACAGGGCAGCACAGATCTCATTTCCACACCAAGGTGGCTTTGGCTCTTCAGCCAGGAGCAAAATCCCCATCAGCTCTTGCAGGACCATGCACAAAACCTCACCCGAGGTTTTTCTGGGAATCCACTGCCCTGTGCCTCTGAGCAAGCACCTCCTACCCTCCTGGAGGGAGATTCATCTCTCACCTACCCCGCCAAGGCTCCTTCAGGAGCAGCTCCAGGACACTCAAGAGTTGTGTTCAAGAAGGAGTTGGAGTAATGCAGAGGAATGGAGAGGCCACCCAGGACATCACCAACCCCACCCCACCCCTGCCCACCCACGGGGCTCCGCGAGTTCGGCAAAACTCGGCCAATGGTAAGAGCAGCCTCTATTTTCCTCCTCAAAAACCCCAAGGCCAACAGAAATTACACCGATCTGATGTGAGTAAGAGCAGCCCAGTTTTACACGCTCGGTTTTCAGAGAGGAAATGCTCTTGTTCCTGGCAGCAATTCTGAAAACCCCTGGCCACATGATGCAAGAGTTAATTTTAGCCTCTACCAGTCATTGTCACCGCAGCCAAGGCTGAAGTTCCACCCAGCATCACAGGCAATTCCAGGCTCCACGTGAAGTCCCAGGAGGGTTTAGGCTGGGGACAGCCGTGGTGTGGTCACAGCCTGAGAGGAGCTGGGGGTCACCAGCAGGATGTGAAGGAAACCCCAGGGCTGCTCTTTAGGGAAGGTGGAAGCGCAGCACAGGGGTTCCTGTGTGAGGAGGAGAGATGGGGGGGAAAAAAATAAAAAATTCAGCAAGTGTAGAGTTTAGAGAGGAAAAAATGGAGTTTCCCGAAGTCCAGCAGTGGCTGCTCCTGCTGAGAGGGAAGTGAAGGACACCCCAGTGTCCAGCGATTGCTGCCAACAGCCCCAGGGATGGGACACACGGGGGCATCCCTGCTGGGAGGGTTTATGGCCACTCGCCTGCGGGGAAGGTGATAAAACCCCGGGTGTTTCCATGCTCTGCAGGAGACCCTCCCAAAGCCTGGGGGACGCCTGGGATTGGGGTCCCTTCCCACACGGAGCAGGGGCTGAGCTCCCTCCCGTGAACTCCTGGCAGCTGAAGGTGCTCCAAGGAGGTGTTTGGATCAGGAGGGAGCCCAGCACCTCCTGCTCCGGGCACGGACCCGTGTCCTGCATTTCCTACAGCAGCTGCTGGCACCTGGGGCTCCTTTGGCCGTGGTCCCTGGGGAAAATCCCTTTTCACTGTGCCAGGTCACGTGTGGGTGGCACTGTCACCTTCAGGACAGCATCAAACGCGAGGGAAACACCAACGCTGCGGTGCCAGGAAAGCTGCTCATCACCCGTCCCGTGTTCCACTGAGCCAGCACTTCTCTGGGCCTCCCCAAACCCTTCCCGAGACTTCCTGCCCCCAAATGTCATGTGGCTCCTTCCTCTGCTACCCTGGCTAACAGGGAGGGTTGTTCGGGGTTTGGTTTCTGTTGGGGTTTGGGTTTGTTGGGGTTTTTCAGCTGCAAAAGCATCTCCCGGCCTGAGCAGGGTCAGGGACCATCCCAGCAAGGGGGCACAGAGCACAGGGGTCCCTCAATCCCTGCCCCACTGCCCAACCCCTGCAGCTCCCTCGCCATGAAGGAGGGGAGAGCCCATCCTAATTCCTCCTGGCTATTTGGAAAAACAAGTTTACACGTGAGATTTCAATTGGCTCTGCCTCTGCTTAACTACTCCAGCTGTGAAACAAAGTAAGTGAGAGACAAAGCCCTACAAACGAGCAGCGTGACCATTTCTGAGGGCTTTTTGTGAGCTCCAATGCCAAACCCACTAAACAGATTAACTTCCAGCATAAACAAGCAAGTAAATCTTTCCCCCAAGGCCCTGTGTATCCAAAGGAAGCTTTAGAAGTTGCTTCCTGCCATTGTGGAGGCCCTGCTGGGAACCCAGGAGCCTTTTCAGTCCCCGGCTTGGTTGCCCAAAGCCTTCAGTTCAGTCCCAGCACCACTGGCTGCTGCACTACAAAGGACAGATGATGGCAGGGACGTTTTTGGCTGGTCCCCATAGCCCTCAGGCCAAGGGCGAGCAGGGCTGGGATTCACAAATCTGACAGGAGGGTGTGAGCCCCACTCAGAGTGGCACAACCACAGCATCCCCATCAGTGAGGGAAGGAAGGAAGTCTCCAAGTGGGGAGACAGCCCAAAAAGAGGGACTGTGTGAAAGTGACACCCAGAGCAACGCAGCTCTGAAGAGCCTCCAGCCAGGCTGGCACAGCCCTGACCTCAGAGCAAGTCCCCAAATCCCCCCAGGCACCCGTCACAAGAGCAGGGAGTGCAGCACATGAACTTCCAGCCCCCAGGTCCTCCCAGGATGGGCTGGAGCATCCCAGCCCAGGGGCCTTTCTCCCAAAAGGGGCAGTCCCTCATCCCAGCCAGGATGGGAACTGATACGACAGCGACGACAAACACCCAGTTTCCAAAGGCTGTTCCCTTCACCCTGAAACATCACCCTCGGGTGATGCTCTGGTTGGAGCCCACGTGGAGCAGGCGGGATGCTGTTCAACACTCACTGTCCTCCATCCCTTCCAAACCCAGCACCGGGGTCTGGCAGCTCAGGGCCGCCGAGTTCCCGGGCTCTGGGTGTTCTCTGTGCCATAAAAGTGGGTTTGCAACCACTCCTCCTCCCGCTGGAGCTCCCTAAGGGATCAGCACGCCCTGGCATCGAGACCAGATGGACCTGGGGACAATTTCCAGGTAGTGAGCAGCCCTCTGGGAACACTGACCTCGTTGGCTTTGATTGCAACCCAGCTAATTGATCCAGGGGAACCTCAGGCAGGATTCCCACAGCTGGATGAAGAGCAGCAGGGATCTCTCCCGGGCTGGAATTCCCTCAGTCCCACTGCAAAGTCTCCACACCTGAGGGATGCTGTGACTGCCCCGGGCAGCTGCACAGCCGGTGTGTGCCCATTTCTTTATCAACACAAAGACACCGAGAATGAAGAACCATTGGTGGAGTTTCACATGCACGGACTGCCAGAAACAATGAGAAAAGGGAAATGCCACCTGAAAGGATGGGAGCTTGTTTGCCGAGAAGCCTCTGGGCTGGGGGTTTAAATAGACACAGAGCGACGGGGGAAGCAGCTGAAAGGGGAAGCGTTTCATCCTAATTTGAGACAACAAAGAATGGGCCTTTGTGGAAGGGATGAAAAACACTTCTGCGGGCTCGGGGCAGCGGCGCCTTTCCCAAAGCGTGCACGCAGCAGCCGAGCCCCGACCCCGCAGCCCTGCGCTGGAACGGGCACACACGGGAGCGAAAACCTCCCGAAGTGGCCACACAAACCCTCCAACGCAGGATACAGCCATGAAGAATTCCCTCCCCCAGCAGCTGCGGAGGGCGGTCACAAGATCGGGGCGAAGCCGAGCTCTTCCTGCTCAGACAAAGCAGCGCCGGGCAGCCGCGGGCGGCGTGAGCGGGGACGGCGCCCCGGCACCCCCTGCACATGGGCTGCTCATGCCAGCCCTGCTCACTTCTGCTTCAGCCCGCCCCAAAATAAGCACCGGCAGCGTTTTGGGAGCACCCAAGCTGCCCTCAGCCCAAGCGCTGGGGGGTTTTGAGCAATGAAACAGCGTTTGAGGGGAAGCCAGGGCCCAGCCGTGTCTCTCTTACAAAATACAAACCGTGCCCCTGCGGCACCCAGAGTCATCGATAATTGTCACTGATAATTGTCACTGATGATTGTCATTGATGACTGTCACAGCGCCACGGCACCGCCCCAGCCAGCCAGGGAGCGCTTTGCTACTCCCCTTTTAACTCAGCCAGCGGCTCACGCTCACATCTGGCCGAAAACACGAGCGGAGCTTTTCCCTGCCCGGCCCAGGTGGGAGGCAGCCCCGGGGCCGTGCCCGGGCACCCCGAGGGCTCCAGCCCCGTTCCGGGAAGGGGCAGCCCAGGTGGGAGCGCTGAGCCACAGCTGCCCCGGCAGCTCCGGCCTCCGGGCTCGGCTTTAGCAGCCGCAGACTGAACCTGGGTGAGCTCTCGGCTGCTGCAGGTTGAACACAGCGAGGGGAGCACGGCTGAGGTGAAACCAGCTCAGCCTCGAGCTCTAAACCCCCCATGCGGCTCCCACCCAAACCAGGCTCCCGCAGCATCGCTCTGCTCCGGCTCCTCAGACCCCGCTCTCTCCCAGCCGCGCATCCCGGCCGAGAGCTCCCGCCGCAAGCTGAAGTTGCTTTATTTTATTTTTATTTTGGTGGTTTTTTTTTTTTTTCTTCAGTGGCAGAGCTCGAAATCAGAGACGAGCAAGTCTGAAGGAGCTCCTGCCTGGCCTCTCATGTATTCCAGATGCACATGCTCCAGTCGCCGCCTGCCAAACAGGATACGAGGCGCAAGGAAATAAAGCATTTTATCTCCGAGCTTTTCCAAGAGGGTATTAGAAACAATGGGGAGGAAATACAAAATTAACACTAGAGAAGAGCAATTGGCAGTGCCCTTGCGAGGCTGTTCTTCGTGACAAGGCTGCCTATTCAGCGGCTTTCATTAGGAAAATCACATCGCAGAGCCATTCCCAACAGTGTCCCTATTTCCTAATTAGGCTTCGCCAAAGAGCTGCATCTCTCAGTTCCCGCCCGGAGCACAATCACAACAATTACCATTCCACTGCACCCGGCCGCCGAAAACACCGCAATTAAAGCATCTGAGGAGTCACACGGGCGCGTCAGCGGGGAGACAAGTTCTCACGTCGTGCTAATTGGCGGCCAAAGACCCATCAGAAGGACGGGAACGGCGGGGTTTGGTCTCTGTGCTGGGAAAGGCGCTCGGGAGCTGCGGCCGCTCCCGGAGGCCGCGGACGGGGCTCGGTGCCAGCAGGGAGCACCGGTGACAGCTCCTGTCCGCCCCTCCGGCACTGGGAGATGCTCTCTGGATCCCCAGGAGTATCGCTGGGTCACATCCCCGTCACCAAACAACCCGGACCCAGCACCGGGTGGGCGCAGAGGTCACCTGGAGCCCCCGGTGATGGCTCTGGATGGGTGGGTGGGACCCTGTCCTCACACCCGACACGAGAGGCAGGGCAAGGATGGGGAGCCCTGAGCTCCTGAGGGAAGCGGAAGGGAAGTCTTGGAGAGAGGAGGAGAAGAGCTGCAGCTGCGGAGCCCGGATTGCATCCACAGGTCACATTTTCCTCCAAGGAAGGACATTTCCAGCCCCGACCAGCAAAGCACAGAGCTGCAGTGAGGGGGAACCTGCCGGGCAGTGCCCAGCGAGCTGGGGGACAGAGCTTCCATAAAAACCTCATCCTCCCGCCGGGAAGTTCAAACCGCTGCTGGGAGCAGAGTTCAGACACAAAAGGAGCCTCTCACTGCTCAAAACCACCTGGAGCACTCACCTGAGCACTTTCCTCTGACACCCTCAGGCACGACTTTCCACTTGCAGAATAATAATGCAAAAATGGGCACCCCGAAAAGAGAAGTTGAAACTATTCCAGGGTGAGCTGCAGCATGGCAAGGTCCCCATGCCACGCGGGGATGTCCCTGGTCCCCAGCAGAGCCAGAGCGCTGAATTTGGCACCCCTCAGCCCTGGGGCTGCTGCAGCACGGGCAGCTCGCCCTGCCAGAGCTCATCCCGCTGGAGCAGCCGCTGCTCCTCTCTGCCGGCACTTCCCACTGCACTCAGCTCTTCCTTCTCAGTGCAAACCCCACACCTTCATTTCCACATTCAGCAAAAAAGGTACGCGGGGCCGGTTTTGGTTGGTTTCTGTCCCAGCTGGAGGCCCTGATCTCGGTGGGGAGGAGGGAAAAGCCAGCGGCAGCATCCTCCAGCCCCAGAGATAGGGGGCTGCCCCTCAGTCAACCAACGCACACCACAACTCCCCTTTCTCCCTCTGCAGCAGCACCTCCAACACTTCTCATCCCCTTTCCTCTGCCCTGAGCGGGCTGCAGAACTGCCGGGAGCAGGACAGGGGTGGGCACACAGAGCCAGGGAAAACAGAGCACGGAGTTTCCCCCACCCCAATTCAGCAGGACCACACCGCGAGGCTGCAGCTGCCCCGGGACCGCGCTCGCATCCCCGCTGCTTCCTTCCGAAACCCCTGGAGCATCCCCAGCACGGCCCGAGCCCTCCGGCCTCACGCAGCCACCGTGACTGAGGGATGGCACCGCTGCAGCCATCGCAGCCGGGCTCTGTTATCTTCTCACCTTTCTACACTTGAGCTCTAATCTGAGCAACACCCAGAGCTCCAAACCGCTTTGCAACCAGGTTTCGGAAACACTTTGCAACTCCATCCGAGTTCGTGCTTTGAACAAGAGAAAAAAGCCCCAAACGCAAAACCAGCAGACCTTTCTGACACCCAGGAAAATTAAAGCCTCGACATCCTGCACACCCCTGGATTTCACACCAAACCGAGATTTAGAAAATTGATCTAAATGGGAAAACGAAATAAATTGCAGCTGTTCAGCATCAGGGCAAGCAGCAGGAGCAGCACCAGCCTGCAGCTGCCCGAGCAGTTTCGCTGCACCGGGAGCAGCACAGCCCCGAAACCAGCCCTCAGCAAAGCGAACGGGTGACAGCAGCCAGATTATCACAAACACGACAACAAAGGGCTGAAAGCTCTTTTCTCCCGCTTTCATTCGCGATTTGAATCAGCAGAGCCTTTTCCTCCCTCAAGGCTCTCACCTCCAAAGCAGCTCAACATCCTCGGGGGGAGGCCGGTGCAGGAGGGAGCGCGGCCCGAGGCCGGGCAGGGCCGGACACTGACCAGGCGCCGCTGGGACGCGGGGAGGCCACAGGAGCACCTGAGGGAAGATGCTCCTTGGCAGCCCCGACGGTCAGCGCGGGCTGCGGCGTGTCCGGCCCCCGGTGCTGGAGGGGTGACGCTGCTGAGCTTGTCACATCCCAAACCACATCCTGTTGCCAAAGCAGAGCCTTTCCTGGGTCTGCACCTCAGCCCCCTCGGGCTGCGGGGACCCAGCTGAGGCAGCAGCAGGCGATTTGTGACCTTTGGGTCCCTGCAGGGCAGGGCTGCTGCTGCAGTGACCAGCGGGAGTCACGGCCGCGCTGCCGGCAGCCCTGTCAAAACTCCAGGCGGAGAGCGGAGAGCCCCCGGGACTTCCCGGGGACCCCGGCACGGCAGGGCGGTCCCCTGGGGCGGGCAGAGCCCCACACCTGGCCCCGAGCAGCAGGTCCGCGGGGCCGCGCCGAGGAAAACAAACACGGAGTCCCGAAATGAATCACAACAGCCGGGCCGTGTCCGCCCGCGGGGTGACACCGGCTCCTCCTGGCCCGGCACGGACCGCCCTGCGCTGCCAGGGCACCCCGAGGGACACCTTTCCAAGGGAGCGAGGGAAACCCCCACCCCGGGTAGTGACACCCCGCTGGGGGGTTCGAGAGAAAGCCCCCAGCTCCGTGGGACCCCCGCATTACAGCGGCTCCAGCCCCCCTCCTGTTACCCCGTTTACAGCCCCATTACAGCCCCCCTCCTGTTACCCCGTTTACAGCGAGCCCCCGCGAAGGACCCAGCCCCTGGGCACCAGCGCCCCAACCCACGGCTCACACGGACACCCCGAAAAGACGAGGGAAGCCCCGCTCTTCCTCCACGTGCAGGGGAGGAACGTGTACGGAGCCCCCGGCCCCGGTTACCCCGGGCTCGGTGCGTGCACGCTGCCCCCGCCCCGGTCCCAGGGACAGCCCGGTCCCCTCCCCTGCCCCACGGCCCTCCGGCTCTCCCACCTGCGGGGCGGCTGCCGCCGGGGCTCCGTGCCCATCCTCGGCCGGCCCCGCCGGGCTCTCGCCGGGCTCCGCTGCGCCGCGCTCCGCGCCGGGAGGCACCGGCGGCACCGGGCGGGCGGGGCTGGCCGCGGGTCCGCCCCGCACATGGCGCGGCCCGCCCCGGCCCGGCCGTGCCCCGGCACCTGCCCCCCGCTTCCTCCGCCCACCCCCCTCCGGCCTTCCCTCCCTCCATACAGCCGTCCCTCTATCACCCCCTCGCTGCCCCCGCCCTGCCGCTCATCCCCTCGCCCATCCATCCATGGATCCATCCATCCCGACACCAGCACCTCCTTCCCTTCCGCCCTTCACTCCTCCATTCATCCACCCCTCCATCTCTCCCTTGCACCTGCCATGCTGCCCCTCACCCATCCATGCATTCTTCCACCATCCTGCTCTTCATCCATCTGCCCTTGCCTCCATCGATCTCTCCTTTCCATCCATCCTTCCTTCCTTCCTTCCTTCCTTCCTTCCTTCCTTCCTTCCTTCCTTCCTTCCTTCCTTCCTTCCTTCCTTCCTTCCTTCCTTCCTTACTTCCTTCCTTCCTTCCTTCCTTCCTTCCTTCCTTCCTTCCTTCCTTCCTTCCTTCCTTCCTTCCTTCCTTCCTTCCTTCCTTCCTTCCTTCCTTCCTTCCTTCCTTCCCTCCAGCCATCCACCTCTCCATTCCTCCCTCCCTCTCTCTGTTCCTCCATCCCGTGCATGATGTGAGTGTGTTTTCCTTCCCTCCCTGCACTGCCCTGTGCCTCACCTTTGCTGGGCAAACCCTCGGCCCCTCCGTGGCGGTCCCGAGCCCACGCTGGTGGCACCAGGCTGGGGATGTGCTGCCGGTGGCTGCTCGGTGACACCTGGGAATGGCCTTTTCCTGCTGCCTTCTCGCTGCTCCTGAGCAAAGGCCCATCCCACATTTCTGGCCCCACACCTGCCCCCCGGCCCGCCTGCTCAGGGGCTCATGGTCGGATCCTGCCCAGCCGCTGCTGTGGGCAGGGGCAGGAACCCGAGCGGGTTTCTCTGCGGATTTCGGTTTGCTGAAGAGAGTGACCGCTGCCAGTGCGGCTCCGAGACTCGAAACCCGCTCAGGGGCCAAAATAGCTGTGGCTTCTGCAGTGAAATTCCAGTGAATTTTAAAAAAAGCAAACCCAGTCAGAGCCGAAATCCCCTTTCATTGGTGACCCAGGGAGACGAGCGCCCGCTGTGCAGAGCGCGTGGGACCAGAGCCTCGGGTTCCTGCGTCACCTGCGCCAGGTGAAACCCCTGCAGCAGGGTGGGCTCGGCCTTCGCCAGCTGAGCGGCCACCAGCAGTTCAGCAGAAATCCTGAGGCGGCAAAAATAGCCGGACTGGGAAGGTCTGGTGTCGATGTCGCGGTGCCACCTGCCCCGAGGCGCTGCACTGGGAAACAGCCGGGGGAGCTTTGTGTCCCAGCTCCTCTTGGCCTGAGCTCTTCGCTGGATGCCAGCCTGGGATGCCAAATCTGATCTCTCCCACCCCTTCTGCCCCATTCCCACCTCCTCATTTAAGACCCAACTTTTCAGGCAGACCCCTGAACTGGAGGAACTGGGAGGTGTCTGAAGGGCCAAAGCTGCAGAGGCCGAACTCCTCTGGCTGCTGGGGCTGCCGTGTGTCCCCTGCCGTCCCCCTCCCTCCCCACCTGAGGCACCGGGAGCTCCTTGCTGTGCTCCTGGGGGCCCGGAGCAGCTGAGGAAGTTACCAAACATGGGCTGGGGGGGCTCGTGGCGGCGGAAGGAAGCGGAGGAGGGCAGGGAGGGGCCGTGCCAGGGCTGCAGCAGTGACAAACAGCAGCATGGGGCCACCGGGCTGGCACAGCCAGCTCGGGGAAAGGGCTCTGGAGCAGGGGCACGTCCGAGGGATGTCGACACCGGCATGTTCCTGGGAGCTCCTGGAGCAGGGAATTGTGTTCCTCCTTATTACTCAGCCGGTCTGAGTTCAGGGGATCCTGGGGATGCCGGTACCACACCGGGGTGACAGCAGGCAGTGGGAGGTGGCTTTTAGGGGCCACAGGTGACTTTTAGGGGTCACACAGAGAGCAGGAATGGCATCTCCAGTGATTCCCACCCATGAGGAGGGGTTGCATCGAGCGTGGCCGTGGTGACACCGACAGCGACGCCGAAGCTGCTGGAGCTGCAGCTGGAGCGGGGCCATGGAGCACCGGCAGTTCCGGCACATCCCTGCTCAGCTCCTGCCCCTGGAGCTGCCCACCAGCCCCAGCAGGAGGAGAAAGCTGAGGCTGTGCTCTGATGAGCTCATTTGGACCTTTGGGTTCTCTGTGAACACCCCAGGGCACGGGAGGTGAAACACCGACCCGGGGGCAGCTCCCTGTGCCAGGGAGAGCTGGCACCGGCCGGCTCTGAGGAATGCTGGGCTGGGAGCACCGCTCTGCCTCGGGCTCACCTGAGCCGCTTTGTCCCTCACAGCTGAGGGGGCAAGGGAAAAACACCCGAACGTCAAAGTGTGGGCTCCAGCCCACAGAAACACCCACATGGGTGCAAGTTCAGAGCGCCGGCCGCATCCCTGCTTCCAGTGCCCGAGGGACACCACCTCTGCTCCAGGGATGCTCAGCAGCCAATGCCGGGGTAGAGAACAGGCCATTAACGAGAGAAGTCATTTCTCCACAAGCAGCTCCAAAGGAGCTCATGGAAAGCCTTGGCTGGGAGCGGGGCACTCTGTGCACAAAGCCCCCGTGGTGCTGGAAAGGGATCTCCATAGGGAACATCTCCAAGCAAATCGGGTTTCCCACGTATTCCCAGGAGTGGCCTGGGGGCAGCTGGGAACGTGTCCTGTGACAGCAATCAAATCCTTCTGCATTTCCGGGAATGGGAACTCACAAACACAAATCTCCTTTCCCTGCCTTCTACTTTGACTCCTTCTCCTCCAAACCAGCACAAAGGCACCTCTTGGGTGGCTGCTGAAAAATGGGACTTATCCTGAATTTACGGAGATGCTCAGAAGTTTGTGAAATTATGGATTTGTAGAGTCAAAAAATGGGTTGGGTTGGAAAGGACCTTAAAGATCATCTTGTCCCAACCCCCTGCCCAGGGAAGGGACACCTTTAACTGAACAGGTTGCTCCAAGTCCCTCCAGCCTGGCCTTGGACACTGAAATTCACCTTGCACTGAAGTTCAGTTCATTATGGTCTGGTTCCCATTCCTGTCTGCTCCACACCCAGACACGCTCCCTGGAGCAGCAACTCCAACCCCGCCCCACACCGGGAATCGAGCAGCTCCCTCCCCCAAAATGTCGTGAAGTCACCAGCTCTACGCTCAGGCCGGGCTCTGCAGACCACGGGCAGCACATCTCCCTGCGGTGCTGCTGCGGGTGCCCAGCCTGAAGGTTTCCACAGCTTTGGGATGGCTGAGCCTGTCCTCGCACAGCCCCGAGGCTGCTGCTGCTGCTGGGGCTGCGCAGGCTCCGGGTGAGCCCATTCCTCGCTGTCCCGGGGCTCCCACAGGAGCCGAGCATCCCAGCCCGGCGGAGCGGCTCTGCAGCCTCTCCCCGCCGCCTGCCCCCGGAGGGAAGGGGAAGCAGCGTCACTGAAAAGGGAACCTTCTTCTCTCTGGTTTTCCCCGCAAGTCGTGTTTTTCATTTCTCAGTGCAAGCTCAGAGGATCCTGAGGCTCTGCCGCAGCCCCTGAGAAATGAAACTGGGGCAGAGCCCTCGCTGCGGGCGGAGCTGACGTTCCCCTCCCACCTCCCATGGAGGAGGTGACAATAAAACTTTACGTGAGCCGATCTGTTGAGGTGCCAAAGGTTTTCTGGCCAGTTCTGGGATGGGAGGGCTCCAGAGCTGTCCCACTCTCGGCAGACGAGCCTGATCTGCGCTGTGCTGGGGCTGCCGGCATTCCGGGCGGGATTCAGCCGAAGCTGGAACCCCTTTCCTCACTTTCCAGAGCTCCGTGCCCTGACAGAAGGGGATTCCTGTGCGGATCCTCCGGGACCAGGAGGAACGCAGGCGGCCCCGGGAAGGGGCAGAGCGCTGGGAAGAGCCGGGCGGGGAGCGGCTTTGCCGTGGGCTGAGGTTTCCACCCTGTGTCCTGCCGGAGAACTGCACTCATGGGCAGGGCTCAGCATCCCCCGGGAGCGCGGCTCAGCCGGCCCTGGGCACCCAGCTGGGCAGTGAATCCCTGGAAAACACTTCCCAGGGACTGCTGTGGCTCCGGCAGCCTCCCTGGGTCAGCCCGGAGGAGGGTCGATGAGAGAGGGCTGAAATTCGGCAGGTCCCGTGACCGGCCGTGCCCGCCGTGACGCTCAGCCCTCTGTCCCGGCCCCTCTGAGCCTCCAGAGCCAGCAGCACCTTCCACTTCCCAAAGCACCACAGCTCCCGGTGACCCCTCAGGAATCAAACCTGGGTGCGGGAGCTCGCTCTGGGCACTGCCAGGTAAAGATGAGCCCCCAACCAGGGCTCGCTGCAGGTCCTGATGGCACTGAATAAATCTGGGCGATCCCTGGAGCTGGCTGTGCCCTGGGCCTGTGCTGTGCTGGGCACATCCCTGGGCAGCCTCACAGCCAGGGGTGGTCGTGGCCGCGGTGCGAGGGGGCTGCGAGCCCAGAGCCGCTGCAGTTTGTGCTCCTGCCCCGGCTCACCCAGAGCCGCTGCAGTTTGTGCTCCTGCCCCGGCTCGCCCAGAGCCGCTGCAGTTTGTGCTCCTGCCCCGGCTCACCCAGAGCCGCTGCAGTTTGTGCTCCTGCCCCGGCTCACCCAGAGCCGCTGCAGTTTGTGCTCCTGCCCCGGCTCACCCAGAGCCGCTGCAGTTTGTGCTCCTGCCCCGGCTCGCCCAGAGCCGCTGCAGTTTGTGCTCCTGCCCCGGCTCACCCAGCACCGAGGGCACCGGGGCAGCGCCGCCCAGCCGCGTCCCAGCCCTGGCATTGCCATTGCCACTCCGCTTTGGGATGCTCATTTTATGATGGACGAGGTGTAAATCTGAAAATCCGAGTAGAAACCACAGGGTCCTGCAACCCCTCCGGAGCTGGGCTCTGCCTTCCCAAATCCAGGTGCCGAAATACTTCAGCAGGGGACAGCCCAGAGAAGCAAGGGACAACCCAGAGGAGCAAGGGACAGCCCAGATCCTCAGCTGGGACCCTTGAGGCTGTTTGGCCTCTCCGGAGGTTTTGCTCCCAAATGAGGCCTCAGAAGGAGGGGGCCAAATCCAGAAAAACAAGGAAGGGGATCCCCTTCCCTTCCAGTCCCCCCGAGGGGTCCCTCTCCCCATCCCCATCCCCATCCCCATCCCCATCCCCATCCCATCCCATCCCATCCCATCCCATCCCATCCCATCCCATCCCATCCCATCCCCATCCCCATCCCATCCCCATCCCGGGCTGGCGCAGCGGGCTCGGCGCTGGCACCCCAGCAGATGGCAGCAGGGCCTCAGGGTGAGCTCCCACGGATCCTTTCTTTCCGTGAATTTCCTTTTATTCCCTGCTTGTTTTAAATAAAAGTAATCACCCTGTGCAAACCCACTGCAGATGCACCTTGGGATAAGCTGAACTGGGGGAGTTCATTTGCACTGCAGCTTCTCCAGGTGACAAACTCCACATCGCAATGATGTGCCCTGAGCAGCCGTGAGGAGAAAATGGGGTTTGTGGGCAGGGTTTGTCTCACCCTCGAGTAAATGGAAAAAATGGGACAGAGATGTCACCCAACCCGACGAGGAGAGGCCGGAAGCAGGACCGAGCCTGCTGGAGCAGCCCGTCCTCAATCCTCCTTTGGGGGCAGGAGAGCGGGCAGGGCAAGGGGAGGTGCCCAGGCGGGCCTGGGTGGATCTGAGAGAGGACCACAGCAAATCCGGGACTCCTCCGGGCAGGAGGCTCCCCCAGGCCCGCTGCTGTCCATAATCCCTTAAACCTCAATCCATTTTGCACCATTCCCAGTGGCCAGTTTCGTCCTGATGCTTTAATTCACATTTATAGTGAAGGCACTCCGTGCTCAGCAAAGCCTCCGGGGTGCCCTCAGTGGGTCCAGGCTCAAATCTGCAAATTGGGGTGTTTAAAGCAGATTATTATAACCCAAACCCTTTGGTTTATCAGCGGCCAGCAGGGTGGATGTGGTACGGATATCTCCAGGTCTCAGAGCTGTCTGTGCATTTTGGGTGCCACGGGAGCAGCTCACGGCCGCATTAACCCCCACAGCAGTGACATTTCACTGCTTCTGTCACCACACTTCACGATGCCCCCGAATGACGCCCTGTGTGAGGGGGCCGTGCTGCGGGCAGCGAGGTCCTGGAGCAGCGTTCGATGGATGCGAGGTGTTTGCAGCCGAAACTGCCACGGGCGGTGTCTGCGTGCGTCCATCGGGGTGTCCGGGACAGGCGGGAGGTGGAGATGAGCATCCAGCAGAATCCAAAGCGGGCGCTGTGCTGGGAGAACGATTCTGCTTTTCTCTAGCACGGGATGGACGCTTGAAAAACAGCAGGGGATTACTGGAGCCACAGAGGGAAGGGACAGGAAAAGGAGTTTTACCTTCTCCTCCCCTTCGTTCCTGAGGCATCGGGAGCAAGGATGAGCCCTGCAGCCACCCCTGCCTGGAGTTCAGAGCTGCCTTTCCTACCGCGGACAGCAAAGAGCTTTACCGAGCGTGCGAGCATCGTTCTCGGTTCGGCCTCTGGGGAAACTGAGGCTGGCCCGGAGTTGTCCATTCGCCTTCTCCCACCACCGCCTCAATCCCCTCCCCTTGGCGCTTCCCGTGCGCTCTCCTCCGGCATTCCCGGGGCTCGGGCGTGCGCGGCGGGATAGGCTTCCAGGCAGGCGGCGGTGCCGCTGAGCAGCAGCCGACAGCGAGGAATTCGGCTCGGGGAAGGAGCGCTCCGCAGCCGCTGCAGCCCCGCGGGGCCGGGCCGGGCCGGGGCAGGGGGGCCCGGCTGGGTTTGGGGCGGCGCGGACCCCTCCAGCACGCAGGGGGTGTGAAGGGAGGGCTTTGGGCTCTGCTGCTCAGCTCCATCCGTGCCCCCTGGCCTGGCACGGGCACCGCGGGGATTGATGGCCCTGCTGAGGGCTGCAAGTGCGGACACAGCGCCGAGACAAAGCCCCGGAGCTCAGCCCGGCACCGGCAGGGGAGCTCCGCATGGAGCCAGCCCTGGGATGGGGCGGGATGAGGGCTCCGTGTCCCGGGGGAGGCACGGGAAGGTTCCTCCGATGGAGCTGCGGCCCATCCCCATCCCCAAAGCCCCGTCCGCGCTCCCAGGACGCCGCAGTGCCCGGCAGGAGCCGCTGCCGCTGCCTCTCCCCAAGCCCCCCATTAGCAGGTTCGAGCCACTCGAAGGCCACTTCATCCCCGCTTAATACATCCTTAATTATAATTAGGTTAGGATGGCTGCCAAACGGAGCCCGAGCACTGCGCAGCGCCCTGGGTGAGGTCCTGGAAAACGCCTCCTGACAGACGCCAGGGCTCTGCTCAGGGCCCGGCCAGGGCTCGCTCCCAGCACCCTCTCGGCGGCCTCCCGTGATTTTGGGGTGCCAGAAGGCCCCAGCACGCACCGTGCCCTGTCTGATATCCAGAGGACGTTTCCCCTGAGGAAGACACAAACCCAGAGCCCGCATGGGGCTGTTGCATGACCCTCTGTGCCCTGCCACAGCCTCACTGGCTCAATCCCTACCAATGCCCCACTCCTTCCCTCAGGGAACAGGATGCTTTCTGGAATATATTTTTTTTATTACTACTAAACAAAGAAAGCAACAAAACTCCCCCTTCATCTGCAGCGCTGAAGCAGAGCCTGCCCCGGGACTGCCCCAGCTGCAATCGGAGCTCAGTCCCACTTGTCACTGCAGAGGGAATGCTGGAGAAGAGTTAATTATCTGGCAGAGGGAGTTACTGAGAGCGGGGAATCCAGAGGCTCTGGGGATCCATGTTTCGATAATCCTGCTCCTCAGGTAGCTGAAATCCACCCAGCCCTGCCTGCCCTGGCCCAGCCTCTGCCACACTCCCTCCCTTGTCCCCTGGAAGCCCAGCCCAGGTTCCATCTTTACCTTGCACGGGATTAAGGAGATCGAATTCCTTTTCACAGCTGCGTTCTGATTCAGCGGGGAGGAACATTCCCACTAAGATCAGGGTTTCAGCTCCACAACCTTCCACAGGTCCCGTGTAAAACTGTGATCCTGGGTTCTCCCAGACTGTCTCTGTCGAGGCAGAAAATCTCTGCACGGGCCAGTTTCTTACGCCAGAGCCAGAGAAACTCCCCCACTGGAGTGAAACCGGTAGCTTTCACTGTGCCCAGAAACAGCTCTGTAACGTAGGTCAGGAACTGTCTCTGCTCAAACGAATTCTTTTAAGGGAAGATTTGTTATTTTAAAGGATAGCACTGCTCACTGCACAGCTGCGGTTCCCTGTCCTGCCTGATCTCTGTTCCCTCCGGACAAGTCTGGCCCTCTCCATCTGCACCTCCTCAGCTCCAGAACTCCTGTGCTGGAATTGCTGCTCAGATTGTGCTAAAGCAGCTCAAGCAGGCAATGAAGGGATCAGTTTTCTCTGAGTAATACTGGGCTCAAACCAAAAGGAAAAGGCTTTGTTTGCTGTTATCCTACCCCAGCAGGGCCCAGGTGTGGATGACCTCAGTCAAGGCTGGTTTGCTCCCAAAGGAACAGCTCACGGTGCCCAGGACGCCCTCGAGCTGCTGCCAGGCAGTGCCGGGGGGAGGTGAAGGGGCAGCCGGAGCAGCGACACCAAACTCCTGTGCAAAATGCGGTGTGGGGTCAAAGCTGGGCGCTTTGGGACAGGGATGCTCACTGTGAGTCCCCAAAAGCCTTCATTCAAAATTGAGCTGCTTCATTTTTGTCGGGTTCCATCTGCACCCGTCCGAACGAAGCCGTGGTTTCTGCAGGGCGGGACGCAAACAAACCAAAGGGTTTGGCAACTTCACCATCCAGGAGCGCCCCTGTTTTCCTGGGAATATCTGGGACCCGCAGTGCTGCAGCGGCTGAATCCACCTGCGAGTGCCTGGCAGTGCCTGAGCCGCTCTGGCTCCTCTCTGGGCCAGCCGGGAGCTCTCCTGGCTGCTGGGTGTCCCGCAGCTCTGCTGAAAATAAATCAAATATTACTCACTGAGCTTCCCAGCCTGACTGCCCTAAAGAAAACATTTTGCAAGAGAAAATATAGTATTCCGGAGGCTTATCTCACTTGGTGGCAATTGTGGGTGTATAATTGAAAACCGAGCTGATCATTAGAGGTTCACAGAGATGCTGAATAGCCCAGTGTTCAGTGGTCTCTGCCAGCCACGGCCAATTTACATTAAAGGCTCGATTCCTTCTCCAGCCCACTTCTCAGCCCCTGGGAAATCTCCTCGGCGCTTATTCCTCGTTTGCAAGGACTGTCTAGTGCGAGGAAAAGTCTTGCCTGGCTCTGCTCTCGCTGCAGCCCGGGCTGAGCCGGGACATCCCTCACTGACCGCGGGCATTTGCCGGGGATTCAGCACCAGCCCCATGCCCAGCTCTCCCCTATCCCAAACTGAGAGTCGGGCTTGACCCGCCCTTCCCTAAACGGTTACTTTTTTATGTAAAATTCGTTCGATTTTTTTCCCCCCGTGAATAGAGGAGCCAGCGGTGTGGTCTCTCGGGAACTGGGGAGAAAACTGGATTAGGGGCCAAGGAGCTACAAAGCGGTCGGGGAAATTACACTTGTTTGGGAGCAGAGCGTAAATATTAGAGCGACAATAATAACAATAACTGCCTGCCGGGAGCCACAGAGCCTTAGGGTGGAGGATTAAATGTCATGTGCAAATGTTGTGATCTCCGCTGGCAGAGAGACATCGGTCCGGGAAGAGCCAGCGGTGCCTTTTTCCCGAATTCCCTCGGGACCGGTCTTTCTCCCTTTCCCCCGCAGTGTTCCTGCGACCCTCCAAGCCAGGCAGCGCGAACCGAGTTATGGATCAGCATCCCTGCACACCCCTCGCCCTCCCCCTTCCCTCTCTCATCGCAAGGAAGCCACCGGCTGATCATTTTCGCATCCCCGAGACGGCTGGGAGCTGAGGGAATTCGGGAATGCCCCGGGCTCGCTCGGCGGCGGCTCGGCCGCGAACGGGTCTGGGGACAGCGGGGCTGCTCCTCCCTGCGCTCCGGGACCCGCGCACCGGGACCAAGAGTCCCTGGGATGGGGAGCGGGGAGGTGACCGGGAGTGCCCGGAGGGGCCGCGGGACCCGGGAGCGGCACAAGCGGCCCCGGCTGCGGCTGCGGCCCCGGTTCAGCCCCGCCCGGAGCCCCGCGGCTCCGCCGGAGGTGAGAGATGCGGCAGCAGCGGGGTCGTGCCGGAGTCGGGGCCGGGGAACCGGAGCGGGACCCCGCGGGGTCTCCTCGCTCTCTCCGCCCGGCTCCGGCTGCCGCTGCCCCCGCGCAAGTTCGGGGGGTTCGAGGGGAGCAGCCCGGGCCGCCCGCCGTGCCCGCGTTTGAAAGATCGCGGAGATGTTTTCACACCTCAAACCGCCGCCCCCCTCTCCCCTCCAGCCCCCATCGCCTTGATTTAGCCCTTGGTAATTAATTTGGCATTTCAGAATAGCTACTGGGCTGGATAATGGCCTCATTCATCTCCCCAGCCTAATCTGAACAGAATCTGGAAGAAAAGCTTTCAGAAAGACAGAAACTGCCATTCGGCAACTGCTCAAAAGAACTGTCACTCCAGGGGAATAAATCGCTCCTGATTATTTCAACCCGGGTCTTCTCTGCTTTTCCAGTGGCTCCCGGTCCCGCCGGGGAACGGCCCCCCGAGAGCCGAGGAGGAGAAGCGCGGCTCGGGCTTTCCCCCTCCCTCCTCCAAGCCCGGGCGGTGCAGGGGGAGGTGGGCGAGGAGCAGCGCATTGTTCCCGGGGAGGAGGACGAGCTCCGGCACCCGAAGCCATTTGACTTTTAAAACAGCTCCGAGCTCCGGGTCCGCCTTTCCCGCTGCCCCCGGTGCGGCTGAAATAAAGCCCTTCCCGGCCTCGCGTCCCCGGGGCTTCTCTCGGGCCAAACGCGAGGGGACGGGGACGCTCCGCTCTGCCCCGGCCCGGCCGTGCCCCGCCGCCGCTCAGCCCCCACTCGGGCCGGGCAGGGACCGGAGGGACGGGAGATGCTCCGGTGTGGCCCCAGCGGTGCTCCGGGCCCCGTGCAGGTACCGGAGATGCTCCGGTGTGGCCCCAGCGGTGCTCCGGCCCCCGTGCAGATACCGGAGATGCTTCGGAGTCGCACCGGGTCTGACTTCGGCAAGGAACCGTCCCGTCCCGAGCCAGAACAGGGCCGGGGCTGGCTGGTGCTCCATGACAGCAAAATCAAATCCGAAGTGGGGGCTATCCGTGGAGGGCCTGGGGCCCCGAGCATCTCCCCGTTCCATCCTCCCGGGACGGCCCCGGGCCTCTGCCCCGGAAGGGCCCGGCAGACTCGGGCCCGAGCCCGGCGAGCTGCGCCTCCGTCCCCGCGGAGCTGCTTACATGCATTTAATAGCTCGAGGGCGAGGTAATTAGAGGAGAAAGCCTCAGTAAATCACGTTAATGACCGCAAGAGCCATTACAAACCCCGGGGGTTGTGAAACACCGAACAAACCCAGCGAGAAGGGCAGGAGGGAGGCGAGAGCAGCAGCCCCGGGAACGCCGGCGGGCAGCGCGGAGCTCCGCGCTCGGAAGCGCAGGGAGGTTGTTAAATTAACACCCTGCTAATGGGATTAGGCAGCACCTCGGCTTTGCGGGGGAGTCCAGAGGGACCAGGTTTCCTCAGATTCACCCCAATTTTTGCTGTGAGGCGGTGAAGCACCGTGCGGGCTTTAAGGTGCTGAGGGCGACCTTTAAAAACCCTCACGGATTTTAAAGAAACGCTGAAATTTCAGCTTTGCCCTGCGCACCGGGGGCACTCCCGGGGCCGCGGTAGGGTGGGCGAGAGGGTCCAGGGGCGTCCGGAGCAACCGGAGTCAACTGCGCATCTTTCCCCGAAGGAACGAGGGTCCTGGCAGCGGCAGCTGCTGCGCCCCGAGCCGGCCCCGCGTGTGTCCCCGGGCACAGCAGCCGTCACCCTGTCCCTCGGCAGCCCCGGCACGGCCCGGACACGGGAGGACAGCGAACCCGCGGCGACAGCTGGTCCCAGACACGCGTGGCCGAAGGAAAAGCGCCAGCGAAGCGGAGGATCACAAACGACAAGCGGAGATGCTCCTGGAGGGGCCTGTGGGCCCGAACCTGGGGCTCCCCGCTGGGGATTCCCATTCCCGTTGTCCGCACAGCCGCGCCCGGGTCCGGGCGATGTCCCGGGGGCTCCCACAGCCTCTGTCCCGGCCTGGCCTCCACGGTCCGGGACGGTTTAGCCTAAATTGTCCCGCTCCCTCCTTGAGGTACCCGCCCGGAGCTGGACGGGAGCACACACCCCCATCCCAATTCTGCAAATACGGCCGCAGTTCAGGAGCGGGGATGAAACTTTGTCCGGGCCTGGGGTATCCCGGGGCTGTCCGTGAGTGTCCCTGTGTGACTCGGTTGGGACCAGCGGGCCCGGACCCCCAGTCCCGGGCCGGCCGCATCCCCATCCACAGCCCCCCCTCCCCCGGAGAAGGAGGGCGCCGGGAGCGGGACGGAGGGGCTGTTTCCCGGGGAAGAGTTAACAAATCCCGGGAGCGGCGGGGCTGGGGGGGCGGCCGGGGGGGCCCGGGGGTGGCGTTGGGGGCAGGGAGGCTGCGGAGCCCCGCTGCCCTGCAGGGAAGGCGGTTGCATTGCCAAAGACGCCCCGCTGGGCTAGCAGGCCCGGGAGCAGATTAATCAGGCACTAATTCAATTTACAACAACCACTTTTATTCAGCTCGGTGGCAAGGAATTCAAAGCGGGGAGAGGGGCGGGCGGAGGGGAGGGGGCGGAGGCCGGCCCGGGGCTCGCCGCTGCCCGGGCAGCCCCCGTCCCCTCGGGCCGAGGCTCTGCGGGGAGGGGACCGAGCCGCCGTGCCAGGGCCCGGCCGCTTGAGTGACACGGCGTGGGCAGCGCTCCGAGAGAGGGCACCTCCGTTGGAAAAATAAAAGTGCCCTTTTAATCAAAGAGGGAGGGAAGGGGGGCGAGCAGGGCGGCCGGGAGCCCAGGGAGGGAAACTCTCCGCTCCCTCCCGGGACCGTCTCTCCGGGATGTCGGTGCCGCCCCCCCGGGCTGAGTCCCCGGCCGGGATCACAGCGGGAAGAGCGGAGCCGGAGCGGATCCGGGGGGCGGCCCCTCGGCACCGGGGGTCTGCTGGGCTGGGCCAGGGCCCGGTGCGGGACAAGTGCCGCCCTTTAACCCCTTCCTCGCCTTATCGGGAGAGCCTACAAACTGCAGAGCGAGGTGGGGGGCGGCAAGAGGCGCCGCGGAGCCCCCTGTGCCCGGTCCGTCCCGGGGCTGTGCCAGGGACACGGCCCCTCTTCTCCTCTAGAGCAGCCCCCTAAAGCAACCTGCCGAGGGTCGCCGGGCCCGGGAGTTCCGGTGTCGTGATTTCCCCCCATGAAACTTCCCCGGCGCCGGATTTTCTGTCCCAGGGGCGAAGGCTGCTGGAGCCCGCTCGGGCCGGTGCCGCTTCCGATCCAGCTGAGGGGGCCAGTCCCTGTCTGGCCCGGTGGGGAGGGTAGGGCGGCAGTGACCAGGCGGGAAATGTCCCCATCCTGATCCCCTCCGGCGTCCCCACAGGTGAGCGTGGGGCTCCTCCCGGCCGCTTCTCCCCCCTTCCCGCCCCACGCCCACGGAGCACCCATCCCCAGCTGCCGGGCGCTCGAAGCCCGGGCTCCCCCAGCCCCGTCGGGTGCACGGAGGGGTGGGGAGCAGCAGAAGGGCCCTTCCCCGGCTCCTCGGGGCGGCTCGGGAGCCCCGCGGCGGAGCTGGGGCCCATCACCGCCGTGTCGAGGCGGGCTCCGTCCCACTCCCATCCCCCGCCGCCCTCCCCGAGGCCTGTGCGCGTCTCTGGCTGAGCCGCCAGTGGATGTCGTTGTTCTGTTCCTTGAGCGCGATGTCACTCCTTTAGCATGACCTCAAACGCGGCGGGGGCTGGGACCGCCAGTCATTCTCCGTGCGAGGGCCGGGGCGGGAGGCAGGCGGGACCCAGCCCCGCCGCCAGCCCCACTTTTTGTGGTGCCGCCGCCGTCGCGGTCTCCCCTTTCTCCGCGGGGCTGGCCGCGGGGCGGGCGATGCTCCGGGCTCCCTGAGCCGCCGCACCGCCGAGGTGCCCCGCGGAGCGGCGCGGTCGAGAGGCGGCTCCCCGGTCTGCCCCGCGTCCCCATCCCTCCCCGCTGTCCCCGGGCCCCGCGGAGGTCGCGCAGGATGCCGCGGAGGGGAGCGGAGGCGCCGCTGGCCCTGCTGCTGGCGGCGGCGTGGCTGGCGCAGCCCCTGCGCGGCGGCTACCACGGCGTGAGCATGTTCGCCGTGCAGAACGCCCAGCCCGACCCCTGCTACGACGAGCACGGGCTGCCCCGCCGCTGCATCCCCGACTTCGTCAACTCGGCCTTCGGGAAGGAGGTGAAGGTGTCCAGCACCTGCGGGAAGCCGCCGTCGCGGTACTGCGTGGTGACGGAGAAGGGCGAGGAGCAGGTCCGCACCTGCCACCTCTGCAACGCCTCGGACCCCAAGCGCGCCCACCCGCCCTCCTTCCTCACCGACCTCAACAACCCGCACAACCTGACCTGCTGGCAGTCCGACAGCTACGTCCAGTATCCCCACAACGTCACCCTCACCCTCTCCCTCGGCAAGAAATTCGAGGTGACCTACGTCAGCCTGCAGTTCTGCTCGCCGCGCCCCGAGTCCATGGCCATCCACAAGTCCATGGACTACGGCAAGACCTGGGTGCCTTTCCAGTTCTACTCCACGCAGTGCCGCAAGATGTACAACAAGCCGAGCCGCGCCGCCATCACGAAGCAGAACGAGCAGGAGGCGGTGTGCACCGACTCGCACACCGACGTGCGGCCCCTCTCCGGCGGCCTCATCGCCTTCAGCACCCTGGACGGCCGCCCCACCGCCCACGACTTCGACAACTCGCCCGTGCTGCAGGACTGGGTGACGGCCACCGACATCAGGGTGACCTTCAGCCGCCTGCACACCTTCGGCGACGAGAGCGAGGACGACTCCGAGCTGGCCCGCGACTCCTACTTCTACGCGGTATCCGACCTGCAGGTCGGCGGGCGCTGCAAGTGCAACGGGCACGCGTCGCGCTGCGTCCGGGACCGCGACGACAGCTTGGTGTGCGACTGCAAGCACAACACGGCCGGCCCCGAGTGCGACCGCTGCAAGCCCTTCCACTACGACCGGCCCTGGCAGCGAGCGACGGCCCGGGAGGCCAACGAGTGCGTGGGTGAGTCCCGGCCGCGGGCGCGGACACTCCGGCACGGGCGGGGAGAGGACGGGGAAGGGGCGCGGAGGTCCCCGGAGGGGCAGGCGGAGGGAGGGCAGAGCGAAGGAGCCGCGGGGGACGGCAGCGAAAGGCACGGGGACGTGCGGAGACACGGGGAGCCGCTCAGGGACACGCAGGGAGATGGAGAACGGGACGGGAGGAGGACGCTGAGGTACCGGAGAGCGCGGGGCAGAGGACGGGACACCGAGGGGCAGCGGAGCGCGGATGTGAAGACGCTCGGGAGCGCCGGGGATGGGACACCGAGGCGCCCGGCAGCTCAAGGCAGGGGACGCTGAGGTTCCCCGGAGCGCGGTGGTGACAACACCGAGGCACTTCCTGCGGGCACGGGAAACCTGGGAGCACCGGGCAGGGCACAGGAATTTGGGCAGGGAATACCGAGAGCCGCGGGATGGGGAACGCCGGAGGCACTCGGGACAACACAGGGGACACCGAGGCATCCGGCGGCGCAGGACGCGGTTACCGAGGGACTCCGATGGGCAGAGCAAGGGGAAGCTCGGAAAAGCGAGGCAGGAAAACCCAAGGAGCTGAGGAGAGGGGATAAGGGGCACTCAGGATTCCGGGAAAACGCCGCTCGTGTCCAGAGGAGCGCGGAGGGACCCTGGCTGGTCTGGCGGTGTTTCCCGGCCCGGGTAGGTCCC
Source organism: Monarcha castaneiventris obscurior (assembly GCA_026261815.1). Classification (NCBI taxonomy): domain Eukaryota; kingdom Metazoa; phylum Chordata; class Aves; order Passeriformes; family Monarchidae; genus Monarcha; species Monarcha castaneiventris. The sequence continues at coordinate 49,430 of JAMPIT010000493.1, forward strand.
GGCAGAGGGGCCGCAGAGCACGGCCCGTCCCCGGTCCGGGGATCCCGGAGCTCGCCGGCAGCCCGTCTCTCTTCCCCGGGACACGGGCTCAGAGCCCGCCGCAAAGCCCGAGAGGCTCCGCGTCCGGGAGGGACGGGCACGGGCTCCGGCGCTTTCCGGAGGGGGAAGGCGGCCGGGAGCAGGGAGGGAAGCCCGGCAGAGCTGCTGCTCCCTTCCCTGCATCCTCAGGGAGTGCGGGCAGAGGCGGCGGCGGGGACTTTGAACGAGCCCCAGGGCCAAAGGAGAACCGGGCAGCAGCCGGTTCGTTCCACCTCGAGCGAGAATCGCGCCGTCCTGGCTGTTCCCCGGAGTGTCCCTCGCCTGTGCCCGTGCCCGATAAGGGTTGAGGGTTTGCGGAGATCTTCCCCGTGAGTCCCCACACATCCCGCCGAACGTTCCCTCCGATGTTCCAGCTCCGCTTCCCGGAGGGATCCCCGCGTGCTGCCGCTCCTCTCCTCGCGTTCAGGGGGCCGGTGCTCAGCCGTGTGCCCGTGGGGACCCGGCCCCGGGGGCTGGGATGCCCCGGACCGGGCTCGGCTCCCCGCGCCGGGAGCCCCCGGCCCCGCCGCCCGCCGCCGCCGCCTTGTTTACACGGAAAACACGGCCCCGTCTTCCAAAATATTTGCAGCTCCGACGATAGGAAAAAACCCTCGCCGAGCGGCCGGGGTTGGCCGCCTTTTTCTTGTTTCCTTTTTTTTTTTTTTTTTTTTTTTTGTTTTCTTTCCCTCCTTTTCCTTCTTATTTTTTTCCCCCAAATCACAATCAGATGTGTCCCTTGCAGAGAGCACAATTCCATCTCCGGCGTCTTCACCAGGCAGGCACGGCCAAGCCGGGCTATCTGGCGCGGAGAGGGGCCCGGTGGCACCGGGGCTCGGGCGGTGGCGACTCCGGGGTCGGGCGCGGGGGCCCGGCAGCCTCGGGGCTCCCCCGGGCTGCGGATCTCGTCGGGCCGGGGGAAAGCAGTGGGGAGGTCCCGAGGGAGAGCCGCGGGTGCCACTCGGCTGCCGGGGTCGCTCCGGGGTTGCTTTTCCGCCGTCCCGCGGGTCCCGCTGCCCGGCGGCGCTAGGGGACGGGGCTCCGCGTCCCGCCGATTTCCCAGCTCTGTCTCTTGCCCAGCAGCGGGGCCGGGGGGCAGGACGGGTCCGGCTTTGCCAGCCTCAGCCCCGCTCCCTGCCTGCAGCGTTACCGCTGCCAGCGATGCCCCAAATCTTGGTGCGGTCCCGAGGTGCTGTCGGACCCCCGGTCTTCTCTGCAGGGTCCCCAAATGCTCCTGAAAACGCTTCTGTTCAGTTGTTGTGCTGGCGCCATGCTCCTACTTCATCCTTCTCATCCTTCTCCCTTCCAATTTACTTCCAATAAAAGGGAAGCATGTTCCCAGTTTCCAGTAAAATATGTCACTTTTATGCCAGGCTTTGCATTTCAGACCATGTGCAGTCCTAGCCGCGTCAGACTTCTGCAAACGAAAGTCACTCTGTTTTTTCCTTTTCCCCCGGCTTTGCTGGGAAGTGAGTGTTTTGCAAGGATGAAGCTACCGTAAAACAATTTTCCGCAGCCCGATCCTGCTGCGCCTTCGCTGGGGCCGCACCTCTCGGTCTGTAAAACCAACCAGGGCCAAAAACCCGCGCTGCCCTGCCAAGCCCACACCGCCTGGAATAATCCCCCCAGATAAAGATCACAATAACCCCATTCAACTCCCACCCACTCGCTCCTGACCCTCGGCCCACCCTGGTTTCTCTCCCAAATCCCGAGTGAAAGTCCGGCCCCGGGTCAGCGGGGCTGCGGAGCCGCAGGGGCAGGGCACGAGCGGGGAGCCGCTGCCGATGCGGCCGCTGGAGGCTCCTGCCCGCGCTGCAGAGGGAACCAGAGCGGCCAGAGCGTCCTGAGCCGCCGTGCTGAGGGAAAGGTGAATCCGCCAAATCAGCTGAATTAGCATCGAGTAGCGGTGAGAGAACCGGTTGCAATTTTTTTTCACTGAATTTACTTTTTTCCTTTCTCGGAAATCGTTGGGGGTTTTCTTTTCCTTTTTCTTTTCATCCAAGGGGAAAAATTATAGAATGTGTCTGCTTTGCTTAAAAATTTCGGTGTTTGCTTTGGTAAGCCCATTCCCCCTGCCAAAACTGAATCTTTGTTCCTATTCATGCTTATTTGGAGCTGAAAAAGAAATTCTCTGGAGTTTCTGACAAAGTCAAAATTTCCCATGGGAATGGTTTTTGCCAGCCAGATCGAATTTTTCTTTATCACTCCTTGCGAGATCCCAGCACCGCCTATGGGGAGGACAGGGCTTGTCCCAAGGAGGTGATCTCCAGGGATCTGCTCCTGCAGAGCTTTTCACAGCTCCAGGTTCCCATCAGCTTTACCTGGCAAATAACTCATCCACGTAGAGCTTGGCCTTGCGGTCTGGCTTTGGCTGGGCGCCTGGGAGCCGGAGTGCTCTGGGGAGGACTCAGCCTGGAGAAGAGCTCGGAGGTCTGTTCTCCATCCTGCCTCTCCCCAGCGCCGCTGGGCTGGCTCTTTGCTCAGTGCTGGTCCAGCCCAAGCCCCCTTCTCCAGCCCAGTTCATCCTGCTGCAGCTTCCAGCTCCCCTGGGAGAGGAGACTGCAGCTGGGAAAGGTCTGAACCGAAAGGCTGCCGGAGCTCAGCTGCGGGTGAGCCTGTGTGGACACAGGAAAACGCAGGCAGGGTCTGCAACCAGATTTAACAACATCACTAAAATGCAACGGGCGCCACTCCACAATTTCTCAGGAATCGTGGTGTTACTCAGAGTGCTGGGAATGATCCCAGACCAGCACCTTCCCTTTAGTTTGCATGGAACACCTTTGCCTTTGCCCGGGATAAAGCAGTCCTGGACAAGGCCAGGTTGCATCCCGCTGACAGGCTCTTGGAGAGCTCCAGAGCATTCCCAGTGCTGGCTCTGGATCTCCACAGCCTTTCCCCCCACGGACCCAGGAGATGCTCCCGGCACCTGCACGTGTGCCTGACGTCAGCGCTGGCTGCAGGTGCCGGGCGCCACTCGCATTTTGGCCCTCTGTGATGCCTTGAGAGCGATTAACAAACCCGGGAGCCAGTGCAGGGAGAGAAAGGAAACACATTGTGTTCCCAGATAGGGGATTTGGCACCGGCAGCGCGGGGAGCCTGGTGTTGGACAGGCTCTGCTCGGCTGCCGAAGGGTTCCCAGGCTGGGACGTGTCTCATGTCAGAGCAATTTCCGAGCAAGTTTCTTGTTCAGTGGAAAGGAAACTTCACCTCAGACAAGGAGTTGACCAGGAACTCTGAGAGAAGCGCCTGCCAAACAGTCCCAATGAAAAGCTTCCTTCCAGAAAAACCCGGGGCTTTATCACCTCCGTGGTGGTCCAGGGAGGCATTTGCAGGGCAAGGCTCGCTGAAATAGCAGCTGGGCCCCCTCCACCCTTATCACCGGCAGGAAAATCAAATCCTCCCACTCAGCCAGCTCCTCTCCCGCAGAGGGATGTGGGGGATTTCATGCCAGGGAGTTCCTGGTGTCCCTCATTAAATTCAGCTGATCCCCTTTCTTCACCCTGCATTAATCACCTCCACCCCAAAAGCCTTCCCAGTTCCCATCCTGTCTGTTACTGTTTTCCAGAGGTCAGCACAGTGGGATGCTGGGGAGCCCCATGAGATGATTCCTTCCCATTCCCCTTGGCCTCCAAATGGGAGAAGGAGTCAGGCTGGTGGTGACTTTGTCCTACTGGAGAGTGCCTGCAGGAATTGCTTGGCTGGGAGCTGGCAGGAATTGCTCATGAGCCAGTGCCTGTCTGCAGGGCCCAGGCACCCCTGGAGCCGGGCAGAGCAGGGAGCCAGAGCAAGGCCTGGGCCACCAGGGGTTGGCAATGGCTCACAGTGGCCGAGACGCATCCGAGCAGGAAGGACTGGGCTGGTGGGAGATGCCCTTTCTGTCTTCTCTCCCGTGATGGTTTGAGGCTTTGCAGGAGGTTTATCCTGAGGGGGACAGAGGGGCAGAGGCTCTGGCTGCAGCAGTGGGAAGCAGAGCAGGGGTGGGGCTGGCAGAGCTGGCAGGGACCTGGTCACAGAGGGGCACATCCAAAGCACCCTGTGCCCCTTCGGTTCCGTGGTGGGATGGGAGTCAGGCAGAGGAACTGAGTGGCTTTGCAAACCCCTCTGTGAGGAGAAGAGGACTCTGTCCCCATGCTCACTGTGCTTGCGGCCACTTCTGTTCCAGAGGGATGGGGAAGGATGTGAGCCAAGCATCCGTTCCTTCTCGCCTGGAGAAACAGCCACATCCCCAGCCCGAGCAGAGAGGTTCTGAGCAGGATCCCCGGGCTGCCCCTGCAGGGTCCCCAGGGCCCACAGAGGATCCCCAGGGCCCCACAAAGGATCCAAGGGGGCCAGAGCAGGATCCCAGGGGGCCAGAGCAGGATGCCCACAGCACACCGTCCTTTGCCCACCTGAGGTGGGCGGTGGTGCCTGGATCTGGCAGCACAGCAGGACTCTGCCTTGTGGCTGCATCCTGACGAGGCTCTCAGGTGCATTTTGGAGCTGCTCTGTGGTGGAACTGCCCGTCACCTCCCGATGATAGCAAGAACACCCAAAATTTCTGATATCCAAGTGTATCTTGGGCCTCAATTTCCCCTTTTACAGGAGGCAAAGGAGGGCTGTGTAAAATCCTTCGGGCTTGGGCTGAGAAAGGCACGAAGCTTTATTGCAGCATCCTTGTACCCAGGGAAACTGCAGCAGGGGCAGCTCCACCTGCAACTGCACCAGACCCTGCGAGGGCTGGACTTCTCAGGGCTCCATGTGCCATCCATGGAGCCACAGGTCCTTTCCAGCCCCTCCTGGTTCAGGAGCGGATGGTGCTGCATGGGGAGGTGCACGAGCAGGGGTAGCTGTATTGCTGAGCAGGTGGGTGCTGTAGCCATAGAAATTTGGGCCCACGAGCTGCTGAGGCTCCCATTGTAGCCTCCCAAGGGAGCCTCACATGGGCAGAGCTTTCTCACAGGCTTTTATTCTCAGGAAGCTTAAAGTTAAACTGATTTCCAACAGAAAGGTTTTTACACCAACAAACAAACAAACAAAAAAGCGCAGTTAAGGCTAAAACAAAACCAGGCTTGGCACTCCCGGGTTGGACACTTGCCTTCCCTTGAGCTTGTCCACGGCTAATCTCTGCCCTCCTCTTTCTGGGCCAAATCATGTCATCCTTATTCAGCCTCCGCTGTCCTCGCCTCAAAACCTCCCTGTGCCTGCCCGGGGGGACGTGCTGCCTCCCCAGGGATGGAGCAGAAAGCACCCGAGGGCTCTGGAATCCCCACTGCCTGTAAAAGCACTGCCAGGATCCCGGGGCTCCTACCTGGCCTGTGAAGTGGGAGCAGCTGGGGCGCACAAATTTGTCTCTGTACTCTTCATGTATCCTCCCTTCATCCTCAGGGATGAGATGGATTTTTGTGACCACGGAGGGTTGGTGCCTTTTTGGCTCTGGGTCTCTCCTGCCTCCCTTTTGTGACACCCAGCTTTTTGGTACAGTGGTTTTGGAGGCTCTTGTGCTTAGTATGGGACTGCAGGATTTCACCCCGGGGAGTTCCTGGTGTCTCTTATTAAATTTAGGCGATTCCTTTTCTTCACCCTGCATTAATCACCTCTGCCTCAAAAGCCTTCCCAGTTCCCATCCTGTCTGTAACCGTTCTGCGGCTGGGCTGTGCAAGCAGAGTTTTATTGAGGACTTTCTGGAGGATTTCAGGGCTCTGTGTTGAGTTTTTCCCTCCAGTTTTGTCCTGGGGGACATCCAGGGCAAAGGAGCTCGTGGGTCAGGATGACTCGAGCAGTCTGGTGGCCTGCCTGGCATTGAGAGGTGTAGATCATGTTACCCCTTTTTGCTGCCAAACAGCAGAAAAAACCCCAAAGCAGCCCCAGGACCCATCAAATCCCATATCCAGCTTTTCCTAGAGAGCGCTGGCACCGCTGCCTGGGGGACAGGACGCGCCAGCGCCGCGGCAGGGCTGAGTCCCCAACACACCGGGGGCTCACAGACTCAACCTCCCCAGGGCAATTCATTTGCAGCACGTTCCCCGTGGCACCGAGCACATCCCCCCGCGTTTCAGGAGGGATTTGCTGCCAGGATCAGCCCCTGCAGAGGGCTCAGAGCCGGGACAGGGCTCGGCGGTGGCAGAGCCGCGTCTGCTCCGTCCCCGGGGCGCCTCTGGAGCAGCGGCTGCCGTTTGGCCTCGGCCGCTGCCATCAGCAGGAAACTTTTGCTTTGCGTAAGCCGAGCTCCCGTCCCGAGCGTCCCTGCCAGATCCCCGCTGCTTCCCGCACGGAGCGGGCACGGCCGGGGCTGGCACGGCCCGGGGCTCAGCCTGGCTCTGCCGCCCGGCGGGACGGGACAAGCTCCGTGTCTGAGCAGGGATCAAAGCACGGCACAGGGACAGGAACGGGGACAGGGACAAGGACAGGGACAGGGACACGGACACGGACACGGACATGGACACGGACAGGGGCACGGACAGGGACAGGCCGGATCCGCACCCGGGGCAATCCCGGCTCTGCTCATCCCCGCTGACCGCGCTCCGGAGCCCGGAGAGCCGGGATGGGGCTGGGAGTGACAGGGGGGCTTTTAAAAAGATATCTGCATAATAGCTTTCGTTTATAGGGGATTAGGATGCCCCGGGGACTGATAAGGAGACAGGGAGGCTTTTCCTGCTCTCAGCCAGGGTAGCCTTGGAGGCTCTCGGAGGCAGCGGAGCGGGAACTCGGCTGTTCCCGATCCATCCCAGGCAGAAGCAGAGGGAGCAGCGGCACGGAGGGGCTCGGCCCCACACGGGATGCGAGCTCGCTTTAGGCTCAGCAGAAAACAGGGAATTAATGGTGGGGAGGGGAAAATGCTGTCTTCTTTTGGGAGATACTAAAGAAACGGGTTCTGACCCGGGAGGGCACGGGAATGGAGGAGACGCTGAGCTCTGCCGAGAGCTGGATTTATGGACGCATTTTGTACACTGCTGGTTTTAGTGGAGACTGGAGTTTAAAAACTGATGGAGTGATGTGGGCAGAGGTTTTCTGTTCCGGGGCTCAGCGGTGTCTCAGTTTGAGACAAGTTTAGGGGAAAACACCTAAACGAAGGGACATCTCCTCCACAGGAGACAGGGTTCAGCACTCCCTGCCTCACCGATATGAAAGGAAGTTCTTGGATGGAAGTGAAAAAACCCTATTTATTTAACAAGCGGGCACAGAAAAAAAAAAATTAGTAATGTTAGATAAAAATTCTCCTCGCTGCGGAGAAAGCTGGTGGAATTTGGAGTTCCCTCTGTAGCTGCCTCAGACCCTCCCCAGGTCCGAGGCCGGGATGCGGCGTCCCCGCAGCCTCCCCGCCGATCCGATGATCTGGGTCTCGGATCACAGCTAAGCCGAACGGTTCCAGAAGGGGAAGAAATCACCGGAGGATTCCGGTGTACAGTCCCGGGAAAACCTTTAGCCTCAGCTCGCAAGCCCGCTGGAAGCAGGAATCCCGCTGCAAGCAGAGCCGAGCTACACCGGGCAGCGTGAGAGCCCCTGGACACAAACAGCACTCAGGAATTTCCCCCCGACTCTTCCCTCGGACCCAGCCTAAAGCTGCGGGACCCATTTCTGGGCAACAAGCAGGCGATAGGGGAATGCAGCATTATGATAAAACCACCCCAAGGTAAGCGGGGACGGTGCTGGGCACCCTGAGGTCTCAGCTGGCCCGGGGGCACAGAGCTGCTGCCCGCAGCAGGCACCGCCTGCACCGCCGGGGCTGCAGAGGGCAGAGGAAGGAACAGGCAGGGAAAGAGCCTGGATTCATGTCCCGCACGCAGCTGTGGGACCACGGGAGAAATTTCCCTGGGCAGAAATTTCTGCGGCCGGAAATTTTCCTTTCCAAGGTTTTCAAAGCATCTCATTAGTGACGGGAGGGTTGAAAATTGTGTCTTCACCCCTCAGCTGGACAGAGGAGAGAGGAAGGAGCAAACCTTTATTTCACTCATCTTGTAAGTGCAGGGTTTTTCTAAATTATTTCACAGAAGAGCTGGAAGGAGCCTCTGGCTTTGCCCAGTGCCTGTTGTCACCCAGGTTGTGGCTTCTCATGGAGAGGGATCCCCTCTTGGGCTGATGCCCTGGAACGCTGCACTGGGAATCACAGCCCTCAGCCCAATTCTGTTCCCCTTGGGGCTGGAGGGGTTGGTAAGGGATGAGCCCAGGAGGCTTTGGCCATCTTGTGCCAAAAATGAGCAGTGAAAAGAGATTGTGTGGGCAGGGGACTGAAAATTCTAGTACAGGTAGCAGGGGGCAACCTTGGGAATCTCTGCTTGAGGATCAAAGCTGCTGCATCCTCTGTTTGGGGAGAGGATGGAGAGCCCGGGGCCTGCACCCAGCACCCCTAATTTGCCCCGGGAAAGGGCAAAAATGCCATGAGGGGCAGGAGCGGGCAGTGCAGTGCCACAGGCTGGGAGCAGCCCGGCTCTGTGGGGTTGGGAGCAGCCCGGCTCTGTGGGGTTGTTTTACAGCACATTTGTCCTTTTCGATGCGCTGGGGTGGGAAACTCTCTGCCAGTGAGAAGCAGGCACAGATTTGTTGATGGTGCCTCATGGAGTGCCAAGAGCGCTCCCCGCTTTCTCAGGGCACGAGGGAGGGAGGTGAGATGTCCTCCCCCCTGTCCCAGGTGGGAATTGGAGGAGGAGCACGGGAGGAATGCTGCTGGCTCAGCAGGCCCCGCTCCGGGCTCGGTGCCATTTCTGTGCTGGGTCTGCGCACTCCTAGCCCAGCTGCTCCCTCCCGGATCCCATCCTCGCACAGCTCCAAGTTCAGAGCCCGGGATGGAAAGATGGATGAGGCGTCCACGTCATCTTCCCTGTGGTATTTCGGAGCCATCCATCACCCAGATCTCTGCCAGGCTGCACTGGGTGGATCACTGGGATCTGTGCTTTGTTTTGACCAAGTGCGACAATTTGCATTGGAATTATCATTAATTATTCTGCGGGAATAATTATTGTCCCTTGATGTCAGCTCTGTGGGTATTTGGGGTGCAGGCTCAGGCAGTCAGAGCAGGGTGGATGAGGAGAGAAAGGACAGCATATCTGATTGGAAAAGGGAATTTAACACTCGCTGGGGACTGTCCCAGCACTCGCTTTGCTCTCACAGCCCCAAAAGGACTTTCCTTCGGGGTCTAGAGTGTCGCCTCTGCCTGCTCAGGACATGCTCTGAGGAGAACTGAGCCCTGCGTGCAGGGAGGGGAGGGAGGCACGGTGCAGGCAGGTGAGACCTGAATCTTCCTGGCTGCAGCCTCCTCTTCTTCATGCAAGACCTTCCCCGGAAGGGTGGCCCTGGCTCTTCCTGGCCCAGCGGCTGCCCCGGCAGGCAGCGATGCACGGCCAGGAGCTGTTCCAGCAGCAAGGAGAGCCCTGGGAATGTGACAGAGGCACCGGGACTCTGTAAATGGAGCAGGGAAGAAGGAAGGCAAACGATGGAGAAAGCTGCAGACAGGAGGAAAATGTCTGGGTTTAAAAATCAGCGTTTGTGGTGCACTAGAGCCGCCCCAGGAGCATCCTCGGCGTGGGCAAAGCCGCTCCCTCCTGGTGCTGCCCAGAGCCTGCTGTTTTCCATCTGATAAGCGGCGCAGAACCAGCCCCGCGTTTCGCCTTCCTCTGTCAGTTCCGCCCGTCCCGAGCCGGGGCTGCCTCATCCTCCCCCTTTTGCAAGAGGGAGTCAGTTCTGGTTAATGTCGGAGATCGGAACGTGATTACCGAAAGTCTCATGAAATTAAATCCCTGCGCTTCAAAGCAGCCGGGGAGGGAGGGAGGGAGGCAGGGAGCGTCCCTCTGGCAGCGGCGGTGGCCGGGCGGATATCGAGAGCTGCCCGGTGGCCAGCGCTGCCCCGCGCACAATCGGGCTCTGACAGCGGGAAGGCAAATACAAACAGCAGCTTGTGTTTGCGCACAAAGGCTCTGTGCACCGCCATCCCCGGCCCCGGGCTTTACACCCTCGGCTCTCGGGCAGAAAGTCCTGGGAGGGTTGGAGGGAGGGAAACAGGGCTGAATATTTAGGGATGAATTGAAGTGTGCGAACACGCCTTTGGGAAGCGCCTTGGATCAGCTGCCCGCCGGGGCTGGAACGCAACCGCTGCGCTTGAAAGGGCGACTTTCACGCTGAAGCAAAACGGGACAAAGGAAGATAAATGAAACGGGCTCCCGGCAGGGCTTGGTTTGTTTGTTTTTGTAAGTCGGCTAATATTCCCGCAATGTTCAGCCCAGCGGCCCAGGGCCTGTCCTTCACACGCTGCTCGTAAATCGGGGCTGGGCGGGCGGCGCAGGCAGCGGGCGGTGCGGGAGGGACGGGACCAGCAGGACAGGGATGGGACCAGCGGGACAGGGATGTGGCCAGTGGGACAGGGATGGGACCAGCGGGACAGGGATGGGACCAGCGGGACAGGGACAGGGACGGGATGAGCGGGGCAGGGACAGGGACAGGGACCGGGACAGGGACAGGGACAGGGACCGGGACAGGGACCGGGACAGGGACAGGGACAGGGACCGGGACAGGGACAGGGACGGGATGAGCGGGGCAGGGACAGGGACAGGGACAGGGACAGGGACAGGGACAGGGACAGGGACCGGGACAGGGACAGGGACCGGGACAGGATGAGCGGGGCAGGGACGGGACGGGACGAGCGGCTCCGGCTCCGGCCCTGGGGAGCAGGGATTGTCCACGGCTGCTTTTGCGGTGCATTGGGAGCTCTGCCACTGCGGGGTGGCAATCGCACCGCGCGGGGCTGGGCAGGTCCGAGCCGCCCCGGTGATTCCCAGCTGTTCCTGGATTCAGCCAGAGGCGGTTTGGGACATTTCCAGCCTAGCACGGGGAGTGTCAAGGAAGTCTGGGGACCAGCAGAGCTCTGCTATCAGTTCATTCCTTAGCTGAGCGTGGCACGTTCTGATGATTTTTCATGGAGCTGGCAGCAAATCTGCCGGGATTTGTGCAAGTGGGAACATCCCAGCCAGCCCATGGGGACATCCCAGCCGAACCAGGGGGACATCCCAGCCGAACCGTGGGTACCAGTGCCGACATGCCAGCCCTCTCCATCCCATCCCATCCCATCCCATCCCATCCCATCCCATCCCATCCCATCCCATCCCATCCCATCCCATCCCATCCCATCCCATCCCATCCCAGGGCAAGGAGCAATGCTCATCCTCACCGTGCCACGTGCGTGCTCGGGGATGGATCTCTGTGGAGCTCAGAGCCTGCCCGGGGCTGGAGGGTGCTGATCCTGTGGGGTGGAGGTGAATTCGGGATTAGGGATCCCAGGGGGGACACAGCGAGGTTGATACAGGCTCTCGTTTGATTGTAGGGAGTAGAAGATCCCCAATTCAATCCTCTCGAAAATTCCCTTTCCCTCTGGATTTCGGGCAAAGCAGGTGTAACACTGCAACATTTCTCTAGTGTGAGCTGAGTGAGCAAAATTTAATAATCAGCTGCATAATAGATCAGATCAAATCAAAGAGCAAGAGCAGCGTCGCCTTTAAAACATTTAAATAACATTTAATATCCTCTGTAGCATTTACTTTCCACAAGCCTCTGCAAAACCACCAAATGCTCACAGAAATTTGGCAAACTGACTTCTGCACAAATCCAGCCCCCCAGATGAGCTGTTTGTTAGTCTCCACTTCACAAAGTTTCACCCAATCAACAACAACAACAAAAATCCCAACAAAACCCCAGACAGCGCCTCACGTGCTGGGGGCGACCAAAGAAATCCCTGATTTGGGTGACCAATGAATGTTCCCAGCTATGAAAAGCGAACAATTTGTCGGCAGCCCCTGCACTTGAAAACGAATGATCCAAATTATTCGGCGAGTCTCCCTGGATAGTGAATCCATTGAATGGGGATCGAGACAGAGTAATAAATTATTCATTACCCAGAAGAGAATGAAATGCATATAATCATAACAATAATAATAACAACAGCAATCCTTACACTAATAATAGCAACCAGAGCCCGGCCAGCTCTGCCCGGAGAACCAGGGAGCCATGAAGCCTCCCAGACTTTATTTTCCATTTATCCCAGCCCCTGTTTAGAGCTGTGTTCAATAAAGGAATGTAAAGCGGGTCGACATTTGGAGTAAATGTATTTATTGCCAATAATTTGACTCGCTTGCCTTGGTTGGGGGTGATGGACTTTGTGCCGGAGTCCTTGGCAGGGAGAAGCTCCACGAACTCCAGATCATCCCCGGTAATTGCTCCATAGAATGGATTTCTCCGTGTCCTGGGCTGCTTTCAAGGAGCCTTTGGAAGCGGCTGCAGCGGAGGCATGTCCTGTCCCCCTGTCCCTGGAAAATTTATGGGTGTCCACGGGCTGAAAGAGAAGTGGAAAGTGCTGGCCTGACACACATCCCCGGGATCTGACTCTTCCTGGCTTGAATGGGACCTTGATTGCGGAGTCCCGCGGGAGCCACTGAGCGCGGAGAGCCGAGGAGAGGCCGCGGCGTTTGTCCCCGGCCCGCGCGTTTCCTGCTGCCGCTGGCACGCCGGGCTTTGGCCGGGAGAGCCCCGCCGGGGATCCGCCTGGAGCCCCGCAGCTCCCCCGCAATTCTGCTGCCCTCGGGACCCCAGGTTTCCTTTGGGCATCTCTGACTTGGAAGCTCCTTCCAGCCTCCCCCACTCCCGGGGGGATTTTCTCCGAGGGGAGCGCTCTGCTGGGCGATATTGAACATTCAAATACATTTCTATGCCTTCACCGTGTTGGAAAGAGCCCGGCTACCGCCCCGGCATGCAAATGAATCCCAGGGGCTCAGCCGTGGCACTCGGCCATCTCCCAGCCATTTCCCACAGGTCGCCCCGTGTTTGCAAGGAGGGGTTGGAGGGACTCGAGGGCCCTTTCTGAGCTTTCTCCACCTGCTGCTCTCCGGGAGCAGAGGGGAGGGCTCCCGCTGTTTCCTGCATGCGGGGAAAATGACATTTTTAAAGCTGGGGAGCAGCCGGTTGGGCTGGGAAGGAGCAAAGCACTCGCCTCGTTTGGCTCCATCAGCGCTGGGTGCTGCAGAGGGGGCAGAGGGTGCTGCAGAGGGGGATCAGCAGGCACCTCTTGGGGCTGGGTGGGTCCGTGCTGCAGCAGAACCAGCCCGTGGGGACAGTTTGGAAACTGAAATAACGTCACAGAGATGGGTTTTGTTTGCTGAATTGCTCTGCAGCTCAGGCTGGGCCTGCCCAGGTGGGGACGGTGTGGGAGGAGGGGGGAGAGGAGGCAGAGCAGAGCAGGGACCGTGCCCGGTGCTGAGGCTGGTGCCATCGGCTGAGTTTGGGGATGTGTGGGACATGCGGGGCCTCTCCCTGGGGCACGGCAGGAGGGCTCAGCTCGCAGATCCTCTGCTGCTGGGCAGCTGTAAGGCAAGGAGCAGAAGAAAGAGTTCCTGCTGGCATTTTTGTTGGAAGTCGCCTGAGTATTAAGTGGAACACGGTTTTCATTACCAGCTCCGTTTTGGTGCAATAAATGACGAACTAGAAACACACTTCTGGCCTGGATTCTGCCCTCAGTTCTGAGTGGCAGTAACCAGAGGCAAAATCCAGCCTGGGCTTCAGCGTTACAGCCCATATGGTCACCTTTTGGAATTAATTTCTCCTGGTAATTTCTGTGTAATTACACAGCACTGAAGGCTGCTTCCTCTCCTGGGCAATTAATGGTGCTGATCTCGTGCCAAAGGTGCACTTTGCGCTGCAGGAACCCACGAGGAGAGACGAGCTCAGCCTCCAGGTGACAATCTGCACCCTCAGCAAGGGGACCCCGCACACCTCCGGAGCCCTGGGAGGGGATGGGGCCACCAAGCAGCGATTCAGCACAGAGCGAGCCCTCGCTGTTGGGCTGTAAAGGGAACACGGAGCGTTTGTGCGAGCTCCAGCTGCTGCTGGAATATTTGGGAGGTCATTCCCGCCGAGCAGGCTGCAGGAACCTGTAATTGCAGCAGATGCTCTCCGACAGCGGCGGCCCCGTGGGGGAGCAGAGCCGCTCTTCCCCCCAGGGCAGGAATCTAATTTATATCTCATAAGACAGTTTTATTTTTCGGGATTACCGACGGACTCCGTGCCAGAGAGCCCCGCGGGCTCCGGCCGCTGCCTCGCTCCTGCCTCAGACAGGGGGAGTGCAGGCTCGTAAAAAAGACTCCTCGTGCTGGGTTATGGGGCCTATAAAATTATCCCTGTTAGGAGCCGGCTGCCCGTTTAAAGGAGCAATTGAAATGGATAACAAAGGCTGCCCCTCGCCCCCCTCGCAGCTTCTGTACAAAACCCGAGGTGGAGGGGAAGGAGAACCGCAGAGGGTTTGCTGGAGCCTCTGTGTGCTCTGATGCTGCTGCCGGGGATCCTCTCTGTGTGCGAGCGGCTCCAGTTCCAACGGGACAGAGGGAAACGAGGGGGAGGAGGAGGAGTCATTTCTCGTCTCACCGCTGGTTTCCGTGGGCTTTGGATGGAGCCCTGCTCTCCCTCTGTGCAATTTGCTCGGGGTTTGGATGCGAGGCCGGCCCCGGCCGCGTGTGGGCTGATGGATTTGCTCCTGCTCTGCCAGAGGCAACAACACAGCCCCGAGCGGGAGGGTCTGGGACCAGAGGGGAAGGTGCTGCCTCCAGGAGTCTGGCTGCCCTGAGTGCTGGGGTTGGAGAGCCCCTGCAGCCCCTCCTTTGCTCTGGGGGCTCCCCAAAGGCAGCCCCAGCGTTCTGCAGCTCAGCGGGGCACAGACCACGCCGTCTCCAGCTTCCCCCAGCTCCAGCTGCTCTCCTCAGCTCCTCGAATTGGAGCAGCCCTGTTCCACCTCCCTGGCTGCTTCCTGGGGCCAGGGAGACAAAATGGGCTCTGCGAGTGGTGCCCATTCTGCTCACGCCCAGGTGAAATCCCTCTGCTCAGAGATTCACTCTCAGGAGAAAATTAATAGAAAACCGTAGAACAAGGGGAATTTTTCAGCATCTCCTGTGCATCCAGCTCTGAAAATCAGACTCACTTGGTCAGGGAAGGGCAGCTGCGTTGTTTGAACATTCCCATCCATGGGAAGCGCTCTGCAGGTCAGTCCATCACATCTGTGGTCGGGAGTTTAGAATCAGCTCCTCATGCTCAGTCCCAGTTTGAGATGCCAGGCAGAGAAAAGCTCCTCAAGCCACAGGTTGTCAGCTGGTTTCAGAGTGAACACACCCTGGCAGTGGTGAGAGCAGCTTGTCCTTGCCCTGATAGCTGGGACAGCTTGCCCCCCCTTCCCAAACCTCATCTCCCAAGTTCATGGGCTCACATTTTTCCTCACTGCATCCTCTCACAGCAGCAGGGAGAAAGTGGGAAAGCAGGAGCTGAAACCCATTATGGCAAACAGAAAAAAAATGACCAAACCCTGTCAGAGGAGGGAAAACCCCTCCGGTTTTACCCCCGCCCCAGCACCGTGCACTCAGGAGCTGGGGCTGTGTGGATCTGAGCAGTTTTGGGGGACACAAAGGGACAGTCCCGGGGTGGATGCTGGGGAAGCAGCAGCAGCCTCTAAACAACCCTCCAGGCTCCCAGCCTCCTGAGAGTTTAATTTTTGGGAAGCTTTAACATCCCCAGTTTACCAAGCTCTGAAAGAAAGGTCAGCTAATCCTTCACAGCGTCTGAATGAATTCAGGCCCAGAAGTGAGATTACTAAACAGGGGAGCGGGAGGCCGGGAGAGCTGCATGGATACAGGGACCCTTCCCATAGTCAGGCCTGGCTTTCTAAAGAAATGGACCTTTTATTCCAGTCCTCATTCCCCGGGAGGAGGGAGGGGTGGGCAGACGTGGCCAAAGCACCCAGCTCTCCTCCCCCAGCAGCAGGGCTTGGCGGGGGGAGCCCTGAAAGAGAGCTGGGGGTCTCCATCCGTGCAGGGACAGCCGGGGTGTCCTGTGGGCACTGAGCAGCAGCCACGGCCTTTGGATGCCCTGCTCTGGGTGTCAGCTCAAGCATTTAGGGAAAAAAAAACCCCAAAACCAGGATCCTTATGTCCCTCTTTGGCTGCTTGGGTGGCTCCAGATCCGAGTCTGAAGGCACTGAGGTCCCAGCACCCCGAGCACCAGGCACAGGGTGACACTGACAGGATGCAGCAATTCGGGGCAATGTGGCCATTGCTATGCCCCACCACTCGCCCCCGTGGCTGAGGTGGCCTTTGCGGGACATCTGAGCTGTGTCTGGGCTGAGCAGGGCGAGGTGGGTGCCTGGGCAGGGTGAGGTGGGTGCCTGGGCAGGGTGAGGTGGGTGCCTGGGCAGGGCGAGGTGGGTGCCTGGGCAGGGCGAGGTGGGTGCCTGGGCAGGGTGAGGTGGGTGCCTGGGCAGGGCGGTGGGTGCCTGGGCAGGGTGAGGTGGGCACCGTGCCCGGGGGCTGCGGAGCAGCGCGGGCGTCCCCTCCCTGTGCTGCACCCGCGCTCCTTTGTGAGCCCCGGGGCGATGACATGACAGCACCACTGAGGACGAGCTTTTCTCCTGCAAACCCAGTGTCCTGCTCAATGCTGGAGGAGCAGAGCCCATTGAGAGCCGGCGGGCAGCCCCGGGGCGGGGATGCCCTGCGGATGAGCCATGGTAACCTGGCTGCGAGTGTGACAACGCAGACACCCAGACCCCTAGCGTCCCTGCCAGGCTCCCCAGCTCCCCAGATTGGGTATTCAGGCCGCAGGGGTTTCTCTATTGACCCCGAGACACTGTTCTGCATGGGAGAATTCTCTTTCTTTCTCTCCTGGTAACTGCAGAACAGAGGGTTTGCAGTTGGAAGCTTTCACTCCCACCACGGCAAGCTGGTGGCTCAGCCAGGAGCTGCTGGCCCAGTGGTGGCTCTTCATTCTCAGTGTCCAGGGGCCAGCTGGGAGGAAATGAGAGTATGCTCTTTTCAGGCCCTCTGTGGTGACCCCAGCAGGGTGGGGATGCTCCGTGACCACGAGCAGAGCCCCCAGAGCCATCTCACAGAGCTGCCAGCTCCTGCCCCAGTCCTCTGTCTCCCCACAGAGCTCTGGGGGCCCTTCCCCACCTCACTGGGGGTGTCTGATGGGAAAAGCCCGTCCAGCTCCCAGTGAAAGCCCCAGGCCAGACCTTCTCCAAGGCTCGGTTTCTCCTGCAGACCCCGGGAGAGGCTGCAGCAGGGCTGAGGTGCTGCCCGGCCTGTGAGCCCCTCAGCACCAGGTGCTGCCTGCAGACCCGGCAGCCCTGCAGGTCCTTCGGGAAGCTCAGCACCCCCCAGCTATCCCAGGGAAAGCGGGGAGAGGAGAGGGATCACTCAGCCCCCTCAGCACCCTGGGGGACTCCAGCAGCTCCCTCTGTCCTGGCTGATCCCTCTGCAGGGAATAAACTGCCGGTGCTGGGGGAGGGATCTGTGTGAAGAGAGGTTTTAATGACAGCCGTGGGCACAGCTATGGGCACAGCCATGGGCACAGCTATGGGCACAGCCATGAGCACAGCCGTGGGCACAGCCATGGGCACAGCCATGGGCACAGCCGTGGGCACAGCCATGGGCACAGCTATCCAGGTCTGTTATAGTGCTGCTGTGAAATGCAAAGTTTAATTACACAGGAACCTGGATTCCGAGTAGTAAATGCCCAAATCACACCCAGGAAATGCTTAAAGCCAATGCCCAAAGTGGCTTTCAGTGGCAGGATCAGGGCAGGGGCATGGAGGTGCCCAGCAGAGCTCTGGGATGTGCTGGAGCCGCCAGCCAGGAGCAGCTTTCCCTCAGTGTGACCTGGGACAGCAGCAGGGACAGCCTGGGGCCACCAGGAGCAGTTTGGGCGCAGCCTGTGGGGATCGGTGCAGAGGAAGAGGATGGGAGTGCACGCAGAGGGAGAGCCATGAGCTGTGGGGTTGAAAGCAGCCCCATGTGCCTTTTGGGGAGGTGCTTTTCGCTCAGCCTGTGGGGAAGTTTCCAACTGCAGCCCTGGTTAGAAACCAAACCGGTGCTGGAGTGTCCGAGGGTGACATCTGGTGCGACATCCTGTCCCTGTCCTGGGCAAACCGGGGCAATGAGCGAGGCAGTGGCGACCAGAGAGGCTCCCTGGTCCTGATTCTCTCCTTTTCCCCAGTCCTGCACTGGTTTCACTCCAATTTTTGCTTTACTGGGAGGAAAGAGAGGAGACAGATCCTTGCTGTGCTGGGGAGCATTAACCTGGTGCCTGCGGACTTTTGGGGGATTCTCGTTTAGCTCGGCCTGATTTCAGACTGGGCCGGTTTCAGGTGCACCTGAACGTTTCCATCTCGTTCTGCTGTCCCTAAACAGTGACAAACATTAACCACGGGAGAGGCAGGAGGTGGAGAGGGCTGTGCCAGCGATGAGGAGAGGAGGACAGCGCTGCCTTTGGCAGGACAGGAGGGTCCATCCCGTGTCCCTGCCCGTCCCCTCCTGTCCCGGCCCCGTGTGAGCCCCTCTGAGCCTCCCCGTCTGTCCCCTTCACAGCTCCCGCTCCTCCAGACGTTGCCCCCAGCTATTCAACCTCTCTCCGGATCATTAAACATATTGAGCAACACCAGTCCTGTGACTGGTTAATTAGTAAAGACCTGACTAATTAGTTAATCGTGTTTACCGAGTGCTT
Organism: Monarcha castaneiventris obscurior; assembly: GCA_026261815.1. NCBI lineage: Eukaryota > Metazoa > Chordata > Aves > Passeriformes > Monarchidae > Monarcha > Monarcha castaneiventris. The sequence goes on from JAMPIT010000493.1 coordinate 67,994, forward strand.
TGAGAGTGCTCAGTGTTATTATTTTTAATTATGACTGGCCCCGGGCGCTGCTCCTTCCCCCATGCCAAGCCTTGCAGGGTTCACGCCCTTCCTCTGCCACCCCAGGCTGGGTTTGGGGTGGGAATTTGCCTCTTCTCCTCTGGTCACCCGGTGTCCTTCACAGCCCCTTGGGGGAATCTCAGAAAAGCCCCCACAAAGCCTCCCTGTACCCCGGTGCACTGAACTGGCTCTTCCAAAGCTACGCCGTCCCTGGAAGGAGCCGGGGCTGGTCCTTGGGGGCCCTACAGAGCAGAGCCTTTGTGCTCTCCTCATCCCACATCCCTCCCCTGACCTTACAGGCCAACATCCAGCCTTGCTCTCCCTCCCCAGCTCCAGCCCTCAGTGCCACGGACACCTCGGACTTGGGAGCCTCCCGTTCCATCTGGGAGAAATCAGGCTCCCAGCAGGAGGAAAGGCAGGTTATTCCCAAATCTGAGTGGGGCTGGTCAGAGGGAGAGGACAGGCAAAGATTTCATCTGCCCGGAGGAATGTGAATGGGGTTTGTTAGTCAGGGGAGGGTCTTGGCATCTCTGAGGAATCACCAAGTCTGCTCTCCCTGGGACTGTCTTCATCCGTAAAAATGTCATCAGCTCGTTAAGCGCCGTCATAAAGAGCCCCAGTCACCCCCTATCACTGTGGGATCTGCAGGGGAGGCTGCCAGCACCAGCTGCAGGATCAGACCCACCTCCACAGAGCCCTGGGAGGGGAAATCGCCTCTGAGCAGACAAGGAGCTGTGAAAGTCACCCAGGGCTGCCACAGGAGCAGGGCTTGGGAACGTTTCTGTCGCTGGGAGTTGTGGGGCTGCACATGGCTGGGGACAGTGACTCTGGTGCTGCTGCCCTCACCCCAACCCTGCTGTCCCCGGGAGCTCTTTGCTTCTGCTCTTCCAAAAGCCCCCAGAGGTGCTGTCAGGGGCTGCCCCTCCAGGTGACCCTCACCTGAATTGCTGATGCTCGGGGGATGCCACTGCAGGATCACGGAGCTGCTGCCTGGGAAGGGCAGAGGTGTTTGCCTCTGCACTTCAAATTTCCTGCTGGGAATCCTCCCTCCCTTCGTGGCTGCCAGTGAAGGGCAGAGCAGCCTAAAATGGGCGCCAGCGAAAATGTCAGAGATAACGGGGATGGAGCCCAGCCTCGGGCTCTGGAGTTGGTCCTTGGACTGGCCATACTGGTGCAAAGAAAGCACCTGGTGGTTTTGGATCCTGCTTCTAATCTGAGCAGCACCAGATTCCCTGGGAGGTGCTTGAGAATGGAGCAGCCACGTGGCAGCTGGGGTTTCTCTGTAATTTAGGGGTTTCTCTGTAATTTAGGGGGTTGTCTGTAATTTAGGGGTTCTGAAGCGCAGGTGGGACCCTTGCAGTTTGTTTTAGTGGCATATCTGTAGTAAGAGTGGTTTAATGGCTTCGACTTCTATGGCTCACACATCCAGGATATTTTCAAGCTGTTCACATGGATTAACTGGTACGGGATAAGGGCTTCGAAGTGCTTGGGACCGTTTGGAGTCTGGAAATTTGATTCTCAGCTGTGCTGCATTTGTCTCCCCACGTATAAAGGTCAGGAGGCTGTAAGGGCCCCTGGACTCTGTGGGGGCTGTGGCCCCAGCCCGTTGTCACCCCTAGGAGGGACCCGGTGGTGTCTCTGCAGGAAGGGCAGGAGTACCAGAGCTCCGTCTCGTTCCTTCCCCAAGACCACTTTTCCTCCTCGGCCACCTTCTCCCCACCACCCTCCTCTCAGAACCCGGTGCTTTGCTCCAGGAAGCTCCTCCTGCAGCCAGGTAACACCGGGAGCCCTTCCCCAGCCTCCCCCTGCCTCAGCGCTGGGCTGGGGGAAGCTCCTTTCCTCCCAGATCCTCCTGGGCCAGGCAGGACCCCGAGCGCTGCTTCTCAGCCTGGGGTGGCTGCCCTGTGTCCCTCGGGGGTCAGAGCTGCCCCTCTGCCCCAGCCCAGCCACGGCCTCAGCGTTTGCAGGCTGGAGGAGAGGCTGCTCCACCTCTGCCTCTGCGGAGAGAAACCGAGGCAGGCAGGGAGGGAGGGAGGGAGGGAGACAGACACGGCTGCACCTGGGAGATGTCATGGTTGGTTTTCCAGCTCCAAATGGGCAGTGACAGCAGCTCTGTGGGGGCGTGAGCAGGGGGAGCAGGGCAGATTTATGGCCCTGGGTCAGGCTCGGGCTGAGCCAAGCCTCCTGCCTAGCATCAGCTTTATGGACAAGATGAAGTGCAGAACCTCCAGTGCAGGCGCCCTGTGAGAGGAGAGACCCTGGAGAGCAGGAACGGGGAGTTCTGTGAGAGGCCATCCTGCCCCTCTCCCCGCTCTGCTCAGGGCTCTCCTTTCCAGGCTGGATTTGGGATTGCAGGGACCAGGCAGGAGCAGCCCCCAGCAGATGCTGGGTCTGGTCCTGCAGTCCCACAGAACCCACGGGCTGTGAGCCACGAGCAGAGCAGCTGGAGGCTGAAGGAAGCAGGAGGCAAGAGCTCCCCTCTTTCAAAACAAAATATAATTCACAGCAATTTCCAGCCCTGCAGGAGGGAGCAACGCCAGACAGAGAGCTGAAACCTCGGGGACAATTCCAAATTCAACACCCTGTCGGGCATCGGGGCTGCCAGGCCAGGGAGATGCTGCGGAGATTGTCACAGCACCACAGAACACGAGGGCCCAGGCCAGGCCAGGGTTTCCCTTTCTGGCCAGACACCCAGACTGAAAGTCTTGTAAACTCAGAACCTCATAGAAAAGATTAAGCAAAATTCCTGGAGGCTCCCGGCTCTCCCTGAGATCAGCGTGGGACAGACCTTTCTCCCAGATGTGGTGAGATTGTCACTTCATCACCGTCTGGTACTGAAAGTTGGGTTTCAGCTGGGCTTTGACGAGTAATTGACGGATGATGCAATGGTTATTGTGACTGCGGCGTCCCCAGATTGTCCTCTTTGGCAATGCCTTTTGATGTCCCTCTTCAAAGGACAGTGGCAGATCCTGCCCTTTCCCTGGGAAGGGATGACCAGGGAAGTCTTGGCAAACACCAATCAAGTGCCTGTGGTGTCGGGGCTGCTCCTCCTTTGTCCCAAGCCCTTCACCTGAGGCAGGTGAGGTGTTTTTCTGATCCTTTTGCTCCATTAGACCTCGTGGGGTTGCTGTAGGTGTTGAGGTGTGGACTCTGACTTTCGATTCAGCCCCAGAGCCCCCTTTGGTGCTCACGGTCTGTGGATCTGTGCAAAAGCCTCCGCAGACAGAAGGGATGAGGCTCAGCAGGGTCAGGCCAGCGTGGCACAGCCTCTGCTCCTGGATTTCGGCAGCTGGTTCAGGAGTTTCTGCAGGAGGAGCAGCACCTTTGTGCTACAGACAGGGCTGGAGCTCAAACACACCCAAAAATCTCTTAAATAAGAACAATTCTGCATTCTGAGTACTGTACAAAGCAGGGGGTGTGTGGTGTTCCACCGAAAGCTGAAAGCCAAAACTCCCAACAGCCTGTCTGAAGGGACAAATCACCCCAAAGGAGAGGTGGCACCTCCCCACGTAAGCTGGGGGGATCAGTGCAGTGCTGGGCACCCACACAACACCCCAGGCATGCAGAGGGCACAGCCCAGTGGCTCTGAATGAGTTCCCAACCCTCAGCTTGGATCCATAACCAGATGAAAGCACCCTTATTTATTTATGGGATTCGAAGGGCTCGTTTCATGTTGGATGAAGCCGATGGAAGAGCTGGTGGCAGCTGCTTCTCTGGGGTTAATGGAAGCCTCCCACTGATGCCAGTGGGAGCAGGACAGAGCTCCGAGGGGAAACTCCAGAGCTGGGATACCTGTGCTGCTCCCTCCGTGCCAAGGGACTGTCAGCCCAGGCAGCTCCTGCTGCACAAAGGGCACAGCTCTCCAAGGACCCAGGAAGCTTCCAAGGCAGCTGAAAGCCTCAGCAGTGTGGGTTTGTTTTCCAGGGAAGCCACAGTCAGAGCTCAGCTCCTTCATGCTTCGCTCCCAGCTTTACTCTCGGTACTGCCGTGGTACCTGGTGAGCACCAAAGACCTTCTGGGTCAGTGAGGTTGCCCAGGAGCTTCACTCAGAGCCTGCCAAGGTGCTCTGGGACCACTCAAGGAGGGCAGGGATGCTTCTCCAGCCCAGCCAGGGAGGGTGGTGGCTCCTCCTGCCCAGCCAGGCTGGTCAGTGGTTCCAAGCTGGGTTCTGATGTTCCTCCAGCCTGGCCAGTGCAGGTGGGGAAGCTCCTCTGGTGGCTGTGGTGAAGGCTTGGGAGCAGCTGCTTGTCCTGCAGCTGGATTTGAGCCTGGCTGGGGCTGGGAGGGCTCCACAGCCCCAGCAAAGCCCGACCTGGGCAGGGAATGGAGCAGGAGGAGCCTCTGTCCAGGGAGAGCTCCTTCCTGAGCCCTGGAGCCACATCCCTGACAGCCCTCGGAGTGGGACATGGGGCTGGGGGATGCTGCTGGGGCAGGAGGCTCTGTGGGACATGGGGGACTTCGTGCAGGAGGGGAGGAATGAAGCTGCTGGGATCCCGATCCAAGTAAATCCCCCCAGCACCGTGGGCAAGCCTCGGAGGCAGAGGATGACAGAGGATTTTGGGGCCTCAAGGAGTGACTGTGGGGGAAAAGGGGGGGCTCAGATGCTCTATTGACATGTAAGGGGAGCCTGACTCCCTCTTTGTGTTTGTGCTGGTAGGAGAAAATTGAGCATTGTCTGCACACCTTGGGATCGGGAAGGGATTGGGAAGGGATTGGGAAGGGGCTCAGCCTTGCTCCTCGGGAGCAAAGCCCTGAGAGGGCCGCCAAGCAGAGGGAAGCCGTGTCAAAGGAGGGATATAATGGCAGATTACAGGGAGTTCCTGGGGTGGCATTGAGCTGCCCAGCCCCACTCAGCCCAGGCGTTAACATCCATTGTGCTGCCGCTCCCCCGAGCTCTGCCTCGCAGGAAAACCGGAGCTGTCCCTGCCCCGCAGCCCCGGCGGTTGTGATGCCATGGGGTCATTGACAGGCTGCCCTTTCATGCACATGATGGGCTCCCCAGGAATCTTTCCCGAGGCGTTTTGATCCCTCAGCTTGTCAGTGGTGGCCCGGAAAGGGCTGGGCTGTGCCGCAGGGTGCCCGGGGTCTGGCAGAGCTGAAGGTCCATTCAGCACAAGAATACCCCAAGCCAGCAGGTGGGACACGGGAACCCTTAATCCCAAATCATTTTTCTTGCTAGCATCCTTTTTTTTATTTTTTGCTGGGAATGATGATGGCTGTGGGCAGCAGGGAGGCGTGGGCTCGCCCCTGGGAGAGCGATATTATTCCCCTGCTTTTGTGCCCGGGCCCATGTTTGAATTGGGAAACAAAGCTGAGCAGCTTGTGCCTCCTGTTGGAAGCCTTCCTACCCCGCTGGGGATCCGGGACCTTTTCATCTCAGCCCAGGCACTCCAGAGGCTTCTCCCTCTTCCCATCTTTAAGTCTTTAGTAAATATCAGAAAAGAGAAAATAAAGGCGATCCCCAGGGCTCAGGAGTGTTACCTTCCCTACATCAAACAGAGCGGGGAGGGAAGGAAAACAGATATTTATCCTCATTTTAGCATTTTTCATGCAGAGCTTGCAGAGAGTAAATAATATTCAGCCCCGTTCTGCAGTCTGGGGACACTGTGGAGCAGGGAGGGTTTTACTCTTTGTGTGTGCACCCAGATTTTGGGGGGGACCCAGACCCTGGGCCAGGGGAAGGAGAACAAAGCACTGCCAGGCAAATGCCAGCTTGGATGCTCCCATGGCAGCGATTCCAGAGCCATGGGCAGGGCAGGCAGGGAAAGGGAAAGCTGAGCCCCCCTGGAACCTTCTGGCCACAGCTCAGCTGCAAACCAGGAGCCCTAAAACCAGGCCAGGAGTCAGGAGTGAGAGCAGGCAGAGCAGGGAGGTTGTGCCCTGTAGGGAAGGAAGTTGCATTGCTGCTGAGAAAGGAACAGTTTAAAAACATCCAACTCCTTTTCATTTACTGTCTCGGACTGGATGTGAATGTTTGGAGGAAACTCTTCCCTTTCCATGAAGTTTTTGATTATCTGATGGAAGGCAATTCAAAACAGGACAGGAATATTTCCCTTTTTTTTGTTTGAAACCCAAACTTTTGGCTCAGCTTTCAAAACCCCAAATGAAATCATTTAAATCTGAAATACACACAAAAATGTTTCTACTACATTTTGATGTTTTTCCTTGGAAAAATGAAAATTCTTCCTCCCACAGCCTCCAACCACCCTGTGATTTCTGTCTGAGGCTCACACTGTGCCATCAGCTCTAGGTTTGACACCCAGGCAGGTTGGCAAAAGCCACAGCTCAGCTCCCAGCTCAGGCTCTGTGCTCTGGCATCCACGGCAGTTGCACAATTCCCTGTTATTCCCTCTGCAGAGGATCATGGCAGGAAGAGCTGTCCTGGCACAGATTTGGGGGTGGCACTTCTCCGTCTGACTGATGATGTTCACATGCGGTTCTTGTTCATTCTTTGCTGTTTAATGCTTCCTTTTCCTGCAAAGCCCTTTCCCGGCCAGGTTTGCAGCTGGGTCTGTCTGGTGGCCCCAGGGCAGCTGTGACCCCGGCTCTGCTGTCCCTGGAGGGTGATGGGGGGGCTGGGTGGCCCCAGGGTGGCTCAGGGGCACTGGGAGTGTCCCTTGCCCACCGTGCCACGTCCCCTCTGCAGAAAGCTGCCACCTCAGGCACATTCCTCCCTCCCCAGCAGTGCCAGCGAGGTGGGGGCTGGTTCCCAGAGCCAGGACAGGCTTCTGCAGGAGATGTGAGGCAGGGCAGGGCTGGGGGGTCACAGACAGCACCAAAATCTGCTCCTGCCAGCTTTGGAGCAGTGCAGAGACACGGGAGGTGACAGAGGTCACAAACCCACACCTTCCCCAGTGCCCCAGCCCTGGAGCAGGCACCAGGGCACAGGCCAGAAGCCCAAATTGATCCACACAAACCGCTAATAATTGGGAGCTCACGGGAAAACAGCCCCTTCCCAAAACACCCCTGAGGAGCTGAAGGGCCTGAACTGCCCACAACTCTGATTTTCAGCCCCTCGGTCAGTGGGGCTGAGCCAGCTCCCCCCTGGTGCAAATATAAGCACAGGAGGAATGAGTTTGATGTCCTGGTTGCTTAGAAGAGTTCCTGGAAATCCCACCCTGGTCTGGGAGAGCTCGGGGGGCATTTGGGGCTCCCTCTCTCCATCACCTGTCCTGAGGCTGGGAGTGACCAACACCACTAGCAGCACTTCCTGAGGGGGACCTGCGACCTGTGGCACTGCCAGGGACATGGGAATGCTTTAAAGCCAGGCCTGGGGTGGTGGGGTTGGCTTAAAGCTGTTCTCTGGGGCGTGTGGGCGAGGGCTGTGCACATGTGTCCTGCTCCAGTGAGGAATGCAGCCAGAGTGGCTGCGCTGAGCGTTCGGATCCAGCTCCCCGCAGCTCCCCAGGTTCCCCCAGGACTCCCATAATTGCCACATTCGGTTTGCTGTGCCTCATTATTTCCAAGTTTTCCAGCCCGAACGCCAAAGGAGGCTGTGCTCGATGTAATTATTACTCAAAACTTTGAAAACTTAAAGCAGGAAAAATAGGACATTAAACAACTAAAGGAGCAAAGTAACAAGTGTGAATTATGGCCCTGCCCTGTGGTTTGCCTGTGATGGGTTTGTTCCACCCACGGGGGGATGCTGGAGAAGGGAAGGTTGAGTGGCTTGTTTTGCTTAATCTCTGTGCTGTCAGAGTTGCAGTCCCCGGAGAATGCAGATCTATAGAGAAATGTGCCTCCCCTTTGAAAGGCAGCGCACATGCCCAGCTCCCAGCAAAGGACTTTTGTTCTGCTCTGATTTATACAATTCTCTGGGGCCAGGAGAAGTGGCTGTCATGGTTGCAAGGATTACTCGCCACTGGAGGCAAGGGTGGACTGTGCAAGAATAATTTGTTCTCTTGGCTGGGCACGGAAATCCCGCTCCCCTTTCTGCAGGCTCCGTCCCCCGTCCCCCAGCCCTCACCCACGAGGGGATGCTGACCCCCAAGGTCCGGCTCTGCCCTGTCCCAGGCTGACCCTGTCCCCTCACAGTGAGTGACAACCTGGGGACGCTCCTGCCCCTGGCCCAGGGCTGGAAGGGGGACCCTGAGCATCTCACCCAGAGCAGGGGATGCTGCCAGCAGCTCTCTGCACCCCTCAGAACGTGCCCAGGTCTCACTGCACCCCTCAGAACGTGCCCAGGGGTGAGGGGCAGCACCCCAGGGGTGGCAGCTTCTTCCCTGTGCCTCTGGAAGGGAATTGGGGTGTCTGGCTCAAGGGTAGCCCACGTGGCTACTGAAGCACCGGCTGAGGCCACAGTTTGCTCATCCTCTGAGTGCACCCTGTGCAAGCTCTCCATGAGGAGCATCCCCTGCACACCCTTGGATGAGGCTTCCAAATTCCACTTCAAGGCGAGGAAAGCCTCTGAGTCTCATCCTGGTGTCCAGGGATGTCCCCGGGCCTCCTGGAGGAGCTGAGCACATGGTGGTGGCCGTGGGCCCATCCTGTAGAGCCCAGCAGCCTCAGAGGGCTCCGTTTGTCCATCCGAGGGTCACCCACCGCCTCCAACAGCACCTCAGCCACTCCAGTGAAGGACGTGACTTCACTTATCTGCTCCCGGAATTTCTCTGCTTGTTTGTTTTGTTTTCATCCCTTGGATGAAGGGAGGAGGAGGAGGGTGGTGCCTCCACACGTACAGGGCCGGCCACCTCTGAACCCCAGCGCCAGAAGCCCTTTCCATGCTCTATAAATTTTATTGGAAAATCTGTTTCTCTTGGGGGAGGGGTGGTGGCCGTGCATTTCTTTGCTCCCCCGGCAAGGCACCATGAAAGGGCTCGTTAAACTCCAGCTCCTCGCCCCGATGGATCCTTGCAGGCAGGCAGAGGTGACACAGACTGATGACATTTCCAGCCGGGCTGTCCCCTGGGACAGCGGCTGCTCTTGCGGCCAGAGCAGACGCCTTGGACGGTGCCGAGGTTGCTCTTGGCTCGGGCGCTCATCTGTGGTGGGGAAACGCCTGCAGGAGCCAGGCAGAGGCTGTGTCCCGGCAGGACCGGCAGGGTTTGGTCTCCGTGTCCATCCGTGGATGCTCCCAGGGACATGAGCTGTTCCCGGCCTCGGGAAGGGCTGGGGAAGGTGAGGAAGGGAGGCAGGGAGGGACATCCCTGGTGCTTCCACAGATCCCGAGGCGCAGAGCAGCGCTGGCTGAGGACTCCTCCGAGCGCGCCTGTCTGCACCAGGGTGTTTTGTTAACCTCAGGCTGCAGCCTGGCCCTGCCAAGGCTCTGATGTTCTTGGAAAACCCTGGGCTAACGAGACACCTTCCCAAACAAGAGCTGATGAAGGGACTGCCCGGCCGTTGGCTCGGCAGGCGCCGCTCCCAGCGGACAGCACCGAGCTGGATCTCCCTGGATCTGCCATTCCCTCTCCCCAGCACCGCCTGCATTTGGCAATGGAAACTCCACCTTTACCCTTCTCCACCTCTTTCCTCAAGCCAAACCCGATTTCTGATGAAGGTTCTGGGATGCAGGAGCAGTTCGAGAGTTGTGAGAACCCAAAGTAGAAAACTTATCCTGCCCCATCCTGTTGGAAACCCCTGTCCAGCTGGAGGAAGGAAGAACAGGGGTGTTCCCAGGCTGGGTCAAGGACGTGTCTGGGGCCACCCAAGGTGTGCTGGATGGAAGGCAGACCCCGCTCAGGAGGTGCCAAGGTGCCTGAGCAGTGCTGATGTTTCTGCGCTCGGATCCAGCTCCGCGGTGACACAAGGCAGAGATCCGTCAGGAGAAATTCCCTCACCCTGCCAGCTCCCCCAGCCCTCAGCAAACATCCAGCCCTTCCCTCATGGAGGGCTTCACCTCAGCCTGGCCAGGGACCAGCGAGGAGCACCCGGGGCTGACTCCACCTTTGCTCCGAGGGTCTCGGCCACGGTGGCCAAGAAACATAAAGGCTTGTGATGCTTTGTTGGGCCAGGAAGAAAGGGAGTTTGTGGCAAGAAGGTTCCCATGTTATATAAGTAAGGCAAGGGGAGCTGTATTTGAACTGGCAGAGGGCAGTTGTTTTCACTCAAGCAGAGCCCAGCTCATGGCTGCTTCCTCGCTGAGCTCTTGTTCATCTTGGCCTGAGCAGCTCCGGGTCAGGGAGGCGAAGCTGTGGCTCCTGGTGGGGGAGGCAGGGAAGGGAGAGGTGCAAAGGGCAGCACAGGGCAGTCTCTGTGGCTGGAGCTGGGAACTGGGCTGACATCAGGCACAGCCCCTGCCGGCCCCCGAGCTCCAGCACAGGGTCCAGCACGGGGCAGTCCCAGCCAGGGCTGGGTCTGGCAGCTGCCCTGAGCTCCCTCCCAGTCCCAGTCACTCCCAGCTCAGGAGCCCTCAGGATCCCAGTGGGAGCATTCCCAGCACTGCCCTGGCTGGAGTTTGAGCAGAATTTGAGCTCCAGCACCGAGCCAATTTTACTGAATCAGGGCTTTCAGCACTTGCAGGCGCTGGGAATGAGTAGGAGCTGGACACGGAGGTGTGGAGCATCCCTGGCTCGGCTGTGCAGCACCGGGAGCACGGTGGGATGAGCTGGGGTGGGTGGGTGGGCACTGCTGCGGGGAGGGATCACCCACGGAGGGGGCACAGAGCTCTCTTTTGGCCGCCACCCTGAGGAGTTTCTGTACAAGGGAAGCAGGGGCTGGGTTCAGTGTGTGGCCACCTCCTTCCCATGAAATGCAGCTCTGGGGTTGGGGCTCAGCTCTGCCTTTGCCTCTGCATCCTCAGCCCGCTCTGAGCGGTGCCAGCGCAGCCTCTGGGCAGCAATCCCATCTCTCCTGTCCTGTCAGGGGTCAGGAGCAGGCAGAGCAGCAGATCCACAAACTGAACCCACCAGCCAAGGACTATTGAGAGTTTCCTGTCTATAATCTTTGTGGAAGACCTGGAGCTGACCTGAAGAAGGAGACATAAATGTGATGCTTGGCACAGAGAAGGTTTTGCGGTCCCTGTTGAGTGAACTCTTTCAAAAGGTTCATCACTGACCTTGGGATTGTAGAGATGTCTCAGGGGTCGGCTGAGCCCACAGCCATGGGCTGATGTCTTTCTGCTGAAGCCTAAAAGGTGTGTCCCATTTGTAGCCATGATGCCCTAAAAGGAGCTTTTCTGGTTAAATGGGGAACTGCGCTAATTCTGCAGAAATAAAAAAAAAAAAAAAAAACCCAAAAAAAACCAGATTAAATTTTGCCAAAAATGTGTTGAAAGGCACCAGTTGTGGCAGGAGATGGGCCAGGAGAATTTTTTCCTCAGTGTAGTAAAAAAAAGGGTGGCAAGAACAGCAGCAGCTCTGCCGACAAACCACGGCAGGGCCGGTGAACTTTTCCTACCCGTTCCTTTGGGATGCTGGCACAAGGAGCCGGTAGATCCTTGCCTGCTTTATCTTGGGTGGCTGCAGCAGCCCGTGTTAAAAGGGGATGAACACAACACAAAGGAGCCGGACTTTGTTCCTGCGCTCTGGGATTCATTCAGGGGGATTACTGGCTCTTTTCAGCCCGTTACCACCTGGAGAGGCAAATACAAGGCAGCGCTGCTCGGAATCGGCTTCCCACCGAGCAGCCTTAGTTCTGCCACGGCCGAAGCTGGGGAAGGTTAAAGACGATGCGGGCAGGAGCTGGGCTGAACAATCGGCCGGAGCACGGGGATGTGTTGGGCTCACGGGGATGGCAGCGCTGCCCGGCTCCTTAAAAGGGTTTGGTGTCGGCTGCGCAGGCAAGGGGCAGCTCAGAGAGGGCTGCGGGCTTGAAACCGAGCCTAAGAGCCCTCCGAAGGGAGCTGCAGCCCGCATTTCTGAAGGGAAAGAGGAGTGAGGCTGGAGGTGGATGGGGCTGAGTTAAAGACCTGTATGGTCAGGGGGAAAACCCCTCCGTGCCCGTTTCCTGGGGTGGGAATTGTTATGGATGAAGGGATAAATGACATCAGGCGTTATGGGCTGTGTCTCCTCTCCGTGCCGATGTGCCCCCAGGGGAAATGGAGTCACTCCGAGCACCCTGGGATGGAGAACGCAGCCATTTACCCATTCCCTGCACTGCTGGAGCCCGTGGAGAGCGTCCCAAAGCGTCACCACAGGGTGGGAACTTGAAGTCCCCTCTCTCTGAGAGCAGCTGAGCATCCCACACCCCTGGCCCGGGACACTCGGGGTACTCCAGCCCCTCTGGCCGCAGTCCCGGCTCCCAACAGCACCCACAGTGGTCTGGCCATGGCAGGACGAGCTCCTGGGATGAGCTGCGAGGCCGGAGAGGTTTGCTGTGTGCCACCCACTGAAATCCAGGGAAAGCTGTGCCCCGGGGCCCAGCAGCTTGGCTGCCTGCCCCAGCAGCAGCCAGCAGTGAGGGGCTACAGCTCTCCAGCCACCCACCCACCGCTGCTCCCTGGGCACAAAAACCCCTGGCCCGTCCCGGGGAAGGCTCTCAAGTGGCATTTGAAGCACCCTGCGAATGCTGTGTCCCCTCCCCTGGCACACACAGCCCGAGGGCCCTGCGTGCCAGTCGGAGGGAGCGGGGCAGCATCCCGGGAAGGGCAGGAGGTGTGATGTGACAGAGCCGTGCCCAGAGCCCGGCTGGTGGCACCAGCTCAGCTCTCAGCCACAGCGCCTCAGTGCCAGGCTGCAGCAGAGCCCTTGATTTCACATCCCAAGTGTCGGTTTAGTTAACTTGTCAGCAGGGGCAGTAAATAAATCCCTCTCACTTGCACTCCCCGAAATGGTGCAGCTGGAAGGGCTCTGCCGTGCTGTTCCAAGGCAGAAGAGGGGTTTGCTCCCTGGGAGGGGACGTGCTTGGCCTTAGGTGAAGGGGACTCGAGCTTCCCGGAGGGAAGGGACAGCAGAGACAGTGTCGGGCTGATGGGCCAAGCCTGGTTTCAAAAGAAGCAATATTTTTCCTGGTGAAGATTCATTTGTTTCTCTGCTTGTGGTGGGAAATTCCCAGGTCTTCCAGGTCAAAACACCTCCAACATCCCCCTGCTGAGTGCCAGGACCTCAATCCAACACCCCCATGGCAGCCAGGAAACGCTGGGGGCCAAATACAGGAACCTGACAGATCCTCAGCCACCAAGGCAGCGCTGAGGCCATGCCCCCTCTGCCTCTCAGCCTCTCCTTGGACCACCCTTGCCAGGCTGGGCTTTGCTCCTGTGCTCTGGGTGTGACAGCAAGGTGACACTGGTGTCTGTCATGGGTTTGTTTGCCTCGTCTCAGCCCCGGAGCCCCTGTTTTCGTGCCTTTTGAAGGCATTGTTTCCTGCTGTAGGAATATCCCTGGCACCAGCGGGAGCAGCCCGTGGGCTCACACACATCTGGGCTCCTGGGAAATGCCTCCTGCTAACGCTCAGAAAACGATGTGGGTTTCCTGCCATGGGGAGCAGGCTGAGCTCAGGGTTATTGCCAGGGCTGCGGAGAGGTTGGGGCGACACGTACAGACCACAGCAAACACGGATTGAACGCCTGCTGTTCAGCACTGGGCAAACCACAGACGCTTCAAGCTTGGCTTGGGGAGGGCTCACCCCAAGGAGGGCAGTGGAGGGAGCTGCTGTGCCCGGAGCACCCCGAGCTGCCCTGGGCAGGGTGGGGATGCTTGTCCCACTGGGCTCATGAGGGACAGAGGCACCCACCACCCCCGGGGGCACAGCTGGGCCTCCCCATGGAGCTGCTGGTGCCGGGCAGAGCAGCTGGGCTGCAAAATCAGCCAGGAAAGCTCCTGTGGGAGAGGCTCAGCACATCAGCCCGTCAGACGAGTTGGAGTTCCCAGTCTGGGTCTCTCCCAGAGCCGCGGGTTTGTTTGGGGCCAGCAAAGGCGGAGGCAGGGCTGTGCTTCAGGCAGCTCTGGGCTGGGAAGGGGGGTGTGGGGTGGTCCCCTCCGGCCCAGAGGGGTCTCCCATCCCAGGACACAGCTCGGTGGCCCCGGAGGGAGCCGGGAGTGGGCGAGTGCCGGCGGCTCGGGCCGAGCTGGGAACTGCAAAAGCTTTTCTGTCCAGAGGTGGGCTCCAGCTCAAGCCGGCTTCCTTCTCCCTGCCAAAGCATCTGCTGTCCTGCACACTTCCCTTCCCCCCTCCCTGCAGCATTTCGGGCCTTGGAAATGTTTGATGTGATCCCCCCACCGCAGCTCCCTTTGGTTGGATTCTCTGTGGTTTGATATCCCTGCCTTGGCTTTGCAGTGCCCTTTCACACCGGAAAACCAAAATATTGCATTTCAAAATTGCCCACGCGGGTATTTCCAGTGACCTAACGGGAAAAGGAGCATTTCTTCACAGCTCCATCACCCCGACTTTGTGAGCGGCTCCAGCTGGCCCCAAGCTGCTTTAATAATCAATAAGTTATTTGGCTGGAAATGCCCCAGACAGGTTGGGATCCCGCAGTCCTGGGGCCGGTGGGTCTGTGTCCTGTGGTGATCCCTGAGGTCCAGCTGTGATCCCTGAGGTCCAGCTGTGCAGCATCACAAACGTGAAAATGGGGTGTAGCAGCTGTAGTGTGCAGGGCCCAGAGAGGAGCCTCTGAACCAGGAGCGCTCCCGAGGCTGTTCCAGAGGCACAGCAAATCTGGCCTGGCTGGGACAGGACCTGATGTGCCACCAAGGGAGGTGGCTGCGAGAGAATTTTCTGTGCTGGCCACGTCACCCTCGCATGGTGATTCCTGTGGAAGTCGGGGCCGGAATTGGAAGATGATCACAGAACTGGAAGATGATCCCACTTGCTGGGTCAGTCCTGGGTTTAAATTCTGGTCTGTGTCTGCGCTATCCCATTAAACCTCAGTCATGGTGTAGCCTTGGGCTGTGGGTGGCACATCCCCCCTCGATGGCACCGGGGGGCTGCAGGTTCCCCTTCCCTTTAACCCGTGCCCAAAACCCCTCCTTGATCCGCACGGGGCATCAGCGAGTCCCGGGAGGTGTCTCCTGCTGCTCCCGCCGTGCACGGCTGGCTCAGGCACCAGCAGCCCGCAGCAGAAACTCCTCCGGGCTTTCAGGACAAAGGCCAGGCAGGGATGTCCTCCTGGCTGGAGACCCGGGGCACAAGGGGGCAGCTGAAATTCAGAACAGCAGGGAAACCCCTGACACAGCAGCACCAGTGCTCGGGGTGTGCTGCAGAGCTGCTCAGCGCCCTCATCCCAGCAAAGCCGAGGCCGTTCCCATCTGCCGGGATCGGGCCCTTCCCTGAGCGGGCATTGTGATGGAAAAGCTCCTGAAGGCGCTGTGAAGTCACTGAGCCTCGGTCTGTGGCCAGGCTGGAATGCACTAACCAGGAGTTGTTTTGAGGTCAGAAAGGAATAAGTTGTTTGCAGACAATTGATGTTGTTATTAAAAACATCCACGGCGCAGAGCAGGGGGAGGGAGGTCCTCTTTCCTGTTTGGGAAATAGTTTCTCACTGCATCCATCAAACGAAAGAATTCTGTATGAAAAATTAATTTAGGAAAAAAAAAAGTTTCTGGGGCACACGCGCCTGAAAATGAACCACAGCAGGATCAGAGGTTTGGCTCAGAGCAACATCCAAGACTCAAAGGCAGAGGCCAGATTAAAACCCAGGACTGCTCCCAGGCTGTTGCTGGAACAGGAGGAAATGCAGTTTCCTTCAGAGAAACGCAATCTCCTCTCTGTAACTTTTGGGCAAAATTCAGGGACTGCAGCTGAAGCCCGGATCAGTCTCCCACAGAGACAGACTCCATGTGAGTCTGGAGCAGCAGCTGGACTGCAGGAAAGGGGGGACCATGTCCAAAAAGGAAGAAAAACCCCTCAGGTCCTTCCTGTAGGGGTGGTCAGGGACCGCCACAGCGAGTCCTGGACACAACGAAGCCTCCCCTCATGATGGAGGGTCGGGCAATTTTAGGGACCAAGTGGCACAAGCCAGGGATCGAGAGGCACAAGCCCATCCCTGAGCATCCTCTTCCCCAGGGCCAGCGCTGCCGCTGCCGCTCCTCCCGAGATTCCCGGGAATGCCTGCACCTCTGCAGCCCTCCCTTGGAACCAGCCACGTCTGCAGCCTGTGCCGGGGGGCAGTCGGAGCTAATTGCCCGTGATCAGCTAATTAAAGGGTCCCGATAAAATCTGCCTGGCAGGCACAGGAATGTGTGGTGGCCCCGGTGTCCCCCAGGGCTCCATCGCATCCCCTCTTTCTCCTCCCCTGCCCTCAAGGGGTTGTCAGCACCTCTGCTTGGGTTGTTTCAGTGTCACCGCTCTGCTCCAGGTGGCTGTTGACAGTGACCCTGGGGTTCCAGAGGTGACTCTGTGGTTCCAGAGGTGACCCTGGGGTTCCAGAGGTGACTCTGGGGTTACAGACGTGACCTGGGTGCAGCGGCTGCATGGCCACAGCCCCGCGGAGAGCAGGGGGCTCGGAAAGCGTGGGTGATGTGGTGTTAGGAAAGGGGGGACCACAGGACCCTTCTCTCCTCCCCAGGGAACCCAATCCCAGGCACTCCCACTCCTCAGGTTTTGGCCAAAATGAAGAGCTAAGTCTTCCTGCAGTCAAAACCGCCTTTGCTGCCCTGCAGAACGTGCAGCTTTGTGTGTCTGGGTGTTCGTGTCAAGCTCCTCTCCAAAGACCTACCCGATTTCCAGGAATGCTGTCCCATCCAGGGATTACCCATCCTCTTCAAACAGTCCTGCTCTTCGCTGGCCTCCCTGCCTGGGAGAAAGAAGCAGCGAGGGCCAGGCTGCCCAAGGCAGTGTCCCAGGGCCATGGCGTGCACGGGAGGCTGATCCCAGCAGAAAAGCTGGGAAATCCCTGTGTTCGACTGCTTTGATCTGGATTAAATCCCTCAGAGACAAACGGGAACAGCCTTCCTGGGGCTGTGTGTTTTGACTTGAAGCCATCAAAGTTTGCCCTAAGCGACCCTGAAAAGTGAGCAGGCAGCTGCAGGCTCAGGGCTGGGCAGGGAGGAGCTGCTGCATTTCCAGGTGTGTCATCCTTGCCTGAGGGAGGCTGCAGGGTCAGATTTGGATTCGGGATTGAGTAGATGTCTGCCTGCTTTATCCTTGGTGCTGCTGGGTCAGTGGGATCACTCCAGCCCCACCTCAGGACAGAGACAGGAGCTGTGTCCTTCACAGGGTGTCCTCTGGGGCTGGCAGGGTGTCCCTACCCACCCATTCCCCTGGTCCTGCACCACCAGGCATTTTTCCATCCAAACACTGGTTTAAGGTAGAGGAGATTTGGCTTGAAGTCCCTGCCCTACAACAGGTCCCATGACCCCAAAGAGATTTGTGTTTCCAGCTCAGGAATTCTTTCCGTAGGAGCCTCGCACCTCTGCTATCCCACAGCCTTGGGGCGGTGGAGCAAGGAGGGATGACCCAGGGCAAGGGAGGAGGGGAAATGCTGCGTTCCAGGGGGATGTGGCTGTGGGACCCCCGGGCTGGCAGCTGCTCCCTTCCAGGGAGGGGGATACGGCCTCAGAACTTTCTGGTGTTGGGGTCTGGCTGTTAAACAGGGGCAGAGCAGGACGGTCCCATTCCTGCCCGGGATCGTGGTGCTGCATTCCGTGGAGACCCCGCAGAGGATGCTGAGCCCAGCCGGGGCAGCCCGGCCTCCCTGAGCTACCCGAGCCCAGCACAATCCACATTTCTGCCCCGTTACAGAAAACCATTCACAGTAGCACAGCTGCCCTGATAAAGCAGGATAAGCCTGTCAGCTTTTGATAAAACCCCAATCTCCAGCAAAACAAAATACACCAGTGCTTTGTCGGGAGTCCCGGGACCGCCCAGCCCGGCCGGGAGCAGAAAGCCACGGCGTGGGGGGAGCAGGGCAGACAGCTCGTCCCAACCCCTCCCTGAAATGCTGTCATGTCCCTGCAGGATAACAGCTGGGAGCTCAGGCTCGTCAGCTGCAGTTTTCCTCCCCTCGCAGATGCCCCGATAGGTCCCGGAGATAAGATAGCTCTGTTTACCCGGGGCACGCAGGAGAGCTTTGTCCACAGCCCCGAAGGTGCGAATATCCCTGAGCAAACACAGCTCTTCGCACCTGTAGGGTTTTTCCAAAGCCAGCCTGGAACGATGACTGCGGGATGGGAGCTGGATATTCACCCCATCAATCACCGTGATTCGTGCTTGGACTGGGTTGCAGGATTAGCTCAGGTTTAGGAAGACTTGGAAGCGGAACTAAAACCCATCTCTGCTGAGGCTTCCCATCTAGAGCTGAATTTTTATATCATCCGACATCCTTCTGCAGACCCACAGGCGGTTCTGTCTCCTGTCACCCAGAGCTTTGCCACAACAAAACCCTCCCAGGGTCCCTCTCCCAGAAAGGGAAACTGAGGCACAGCGGAGTTAGGCCAAGCCATGGCAGGGCCTTGCCTGCATCCGAGGAGCATCTCCTCGCCAAGGACAGAGCAGCTGAGCAGCAGCGGCTGAGCCCAGGCTCACGGGACAGCCCAGGGCCAAGCTCTCCTTGCTCGGTCCAGCTCAGCCGGGTGGGAATAAACGCGCTGAGCTGCCAACAGCTCCCCTGAGCCAGCTCGGCTCGGAGAGAAACCAAAACCCTTCCCGAGAGCCGTCATCTGTCAAGCTTGGGTTACTGTTTGGCACCTCGAGTGGCCAGGCTGAGGTTTGTCACTCATGGGAACGGGAGCACTCCCAAAGCCACCCTGACCTCCATCCCCCGGAGTGAGGCACGGTTGGAGCAGCACCCACAGGCACAGGCAGGTCCAGCTCTCAGAAAAGTGGGACAAAACAGAGGGCACCCTCTGTTTCTGGGAGTCCCCCTCCCTGGGGCTTTTGTCCGTGCTGTGGGATCTCTGGGATGTGCCTGCAGGATAAGGTGCTTCCCCAGCTCCAAGGAGGATGCTCTCTCTAAGGAGGGCGTTATCCCCTGCCGAGGGCTCCCCTTTTCCTTGCTGCCATGGGGATTTGGGGTCAGGGGCGTGCAGCTGCAGCCACCGGCAGTGCCCGGGAGGATGAGGCCGTGGGATCCTGGCAGAGAGGAGGGAAGGCAGCACTGAGCCGGTGGTGGGGAAAGGGCAAAAAGAGAGAGTGATGCAGACTCCAGAGGGAAATCCTGCAGGAATGGTCTTCAGAGAGGTGTTTTCGGTACAGTGGCAAGGCGGCGGGATCGCTGCTGGGTTTGGGGAGGGATGATCAGCCCTGGGCTGTGCCCAGCTCCGTGCCGGGCTCCGGCTGCAGCCGCAGGGTCCCTTCGGAAGTGGGGCTGGCTGGGGCTGGTTTAACAATTCCCCTGGCCCTGCTCCAGAGGAGATTGGGAAATGATCCGGGGTTAAAACAACACAACACGTTCCTGAGCGCTGTTTATGAAGGGGAACCCGGCGCAGCCCGACCTCACAGGAGGCTGAATTAGCAGGGACCGGGCACGGGAGCGGCATCGCTTGAAGCTGGCTCTGCCCCGGGGGAAGCACAGCCTGAGCTGGTTTAAAACCGCCTCGCTTTGCTTTCACCCCTGGCTGTGGGGAAGCACGGCCAAGTTTCCTGGCTCCCTGGGGCACCGATGGAAGCCGAGCTGAGGCTGTTTGCATCCCTGGTCCTTCTGGGCTGTGCAGTTTTAATCCAGATTTGAAAAGCCTTTGACTCTTCGCTGGGCTGGTTGCGTTATCAGCCCTGTGCATTTCGGGTAACCTTTGCTCTGAATGAGCAAATGCTCCCAGGATCTGTTTGTGCTGTGGCTTTAACGCTGAAGTGGCTGATTCCTCCTGGGTCAGAAATGCAGGAAAGCTTATAGGAAAATATCCTGGAGGATCACCTGGATCTTTGGGGGGCTCAGCCCCACCACGTGCCCTCCTTTTGAGCTGCAGGGCTCTGGTTTTAGAGAAACACACACGATTTGATGAGACCAAGCCCTTGGGGACTGGCATGAGGATTTTTGGCAATTTGAAAAGCATTCCCTCAGCCTGCATCAGTTCAGAGCTGCCCTGAGGTGGTCAGGCTGGACAAGGAACACCAAGGCGTGGGGCAGAGAGAGGAGAAAGGTCTTGGAAAGCGCCACAGCCCCGGAGCAGCCGAGGGAAGCGCTGCTGAGATCGGTACCAGAGCAGAGGCAAACCACAGTGCAGGGTCTAAGTGGGTAAATCGTTCCCAAGCGGATTCCCCTCGATTCTAAATAAACACTGACACTTCAGGAGCACCTTGGAGCTGGGCCAGGGGGGCAGAGCTATCTCTGATAACTCAGGGATCGTAGGGTGAGCTCTCCCATCAGCTCCTGCCTTTGGATGGCATCTGGATGAATTAAGGGATGCCAACAATTCATTTCAAAAGATTGACAGTCTCAGGAGACTGGGTTTGGATGGTGCAATTAAACAAAGCAAGCTGATGACAGGCTGGCATCATCTCCCAGAGTGAAATAAAGAGTTCACTTCTTGACTTTTCCCTTCTCAAAAAAAAAAAAAAAAGAAAAGAAAAAGAAACATGAAGCTCTTTCCAATCTGAATCTTATCTGCAAACTTTCTGCACAACACCTGATTTGCAGAGAAAATCTCAGGGTAAAATCCAAATCAAATCGTGGTCAAAGCTTTTGCTGGATGTCTTAAGCTGCGCCAGGGGAAGTTTAGGCGAGACATTAGAAAAACTTCATTAGAGAAAGAGAGCTGGGCGTTGGAACGGGATGCACGGGGAAGCGGTGGAGGTTAAGAAAAGGCTGGATGTGGCACTCAGTGCCATGGTTTCGTTGACAAGGTGGTGTTAGGTCACAGGACTCGATGATCTCCAAGGTGTTTTCCAAGCTCGTTGGGATTCTGTCACCTCAGGGCTGGATGTGGGTGCAGAGTGCTGGCAGCCAGTGCCGGACAGAGCAGGGGACACGCTCTGCCCACGCCACCGAGCAGCCCTCGGCTGAGATCCCCCCGGAGCGCCCGTCCCAGCGCTCAGAGCTGCCTCCTGAGGCAGACTCCGGGTGAGGCTGAAGGCTGATGCTGAGACAGCTCCCAGAGCTGCTCCGCGTGGCAGAAGGCTCCGCTCCGGTCTCAGGGCAGCGCTGTCCCCTCCCAGCACTGCGGAGGAAGCGAGGGCAATTCACAACCCATTTCCGGGCGCTTTGAGTCCAGCCGTGTGTGCTGCACCAGGGCACGGCCGGCTTTGTGCTCCCCATCCTGTATTGAGTAAGATCGCTTTTGTCTTGGGAGAAAATGCCTTGGGTGAGAGGCTGCCACAAATCCCAACATTTCAATGCCGCACAAGGGGCCCGTAGGTTCCTCCTCCACCCCCACCGCCTGTGGATGGACCCTCAGCTGCCTGGTGGCTTTGAAGGAGCCATTGCAGGTCACTGGACATGCCCCCGAGGGCTCCGGGAAGGAACACACAGCTCCCTCGGACCTCGAGGGCTGCCAGCAGCTGTTTGCCACGTGTGCTGCCTGGCAGTGGGGAGAGCTTCACTGCCCAGAGGTTGTTCGAATCTGGCTCAAAAGCCGAATATCTGGGAGCTGTAAATCTCCCAGGAACAAGTCTTGCTGCTGCTCCTCTGATACTTCCTGTGGGGCCAGAAATGCCACGTGTACAGCCAGGAAATACCTCGGGAGGTTCTGGTGCTCAAGTCCAGGCTGGAACCAATAAATGTGGAAACAGTTATGGAAATCTCTCCCTCCATGAAATGAATCCAAACCTAGGTCAGACCCCAGTCTGACAGGCTCACGTGGCACGTTCAGTTCCCAGTGGTGTCCATGGCCATTGGGATCAGCTCCCGTGGCTTGTGGGGCTGGGAGATGGACAGACAGCCACGGGGCCGGGCTGGCAGCAGCTGCTGGGTACTCTCCAAAGAGATCTGGTGCTGTTGGAAGAGTTTTGGTCTCCCCATGCTGGAGAAAGTTGATAATTCTGAGTGTTGACAATTAACCCTCAGCAGCTGATCTGACAGGACTTGTTCTTTCCTCTTTGGGGTTGGATCTGTGAACAGCTCTGGACTTTCTCCCTGGATCCGCTCTCAAAACCAGACACCGTATTTTGGGATTTGGTCGTGCCAAGCTGTCCATCTGCTGCCCGCTTTGGATGGGCACTATTTCATCTGGCTCTGGGTGTTGATGGGCAGCTGGCTCACCATGGGCACACCTGCTTTGCCCCTATTGTCTGCTGGGGTGAGGGCAGTCCCCGAAACATGCACGGGTTCAATCTGCCAAGCTCTACTGTTCAGCATTTGCATCTCCTCCCCACTGCCCAGCATCTGCTGCAAGTTCTCCCTTCCTGTGGTGGGGCTGACAATGACCAGGGCAGGGCAGGGCTCCCTTGGAGCCTGATGGATGGAGGTGAATCCCTGGCAGGGATCAGGGTGGCACTGCCACACTCAGCACCTGAGAATCCACCATCAGGGCAGGAATCCCCTGCCCTCTCTCTACAGGCCTGGTTTGGGGCTTGGTTTGGGCAGTGAAAATCAGATTTTTGGGGAATTCAGCTGTGAAACTCCATCAGCTTTAACCAAATGTCCCCCTTTTCCAGTGACTGAGAAATGCAACCAAGCTTGAGCTTCTTAGAGACAGCAACAGACACATCCCTAGCAGAGAGCAGTGTTCTTCTTTGCCTTGGCTTCAAACATAAGGGCAATAGATTTTCTTTAAGGAAATAAATCCCCAAATTTGTTGGGGTTGGCACAGCCCAGGATTTTTCGCTCGCCTTGTTTCTTATTTCCAGCTGAATCATTTTAGCAGGGACTTCTCTAGAAACACTCAGCCTGACTCAGACACCCAGCCTCAAACATTTCAGCCCAAACACTGAGTCTGGCTTTTCTTACGGAAAAGAGAATGAGGGTTTTATCCTTGGAAATCCCAGGTGGGTGTCAGTGTTCTGTTACCACCTTCAGTGTCACAGGGAGTTGTTACCCTTTGCAGAACCAAGGCTGACAGAGGGACATCTCCAGGGCCTCTCTGTCCCTGAGGCCTGCAGGGATTTGGGAACTGGCAAAGTGGGAAGTGAAGGGCGCTTGGGTTGTGCAGCCTCCCCCGGGAGGTCCTGAGTCACTCTGATGACATCTTGTCCAGAGCTTTTCCACAGAATTGTCATTCCTGAGGATTTTCAGGCATGGAAAAGTGTTCTGATCCCCAAGGCCTTTCTGTGCTGAGGAGGAGATGTCCACAGTGTGCTCCTCCCCAGGATCCTGCTCTCCTGCCTCTCCTACAGTGGCAGTTTGGCCATTCCTTCCTCTCTGGAGCAGGCTCAGAGGCATTTGGCCTCATGAGGAGTAATCAGAGTGTGAGGGGCTCCCCAAAAAGCTCTCACCCCAACAGGGGTGTCCCAGCCGGGCTGGGGCTCTGCCTTTCCTTCCCTCTGCCCCCCACCCCACTGGCTGTTGCTGCAGCCCAGGTCTGTGGCTGCAGCCCCGTGGGCGATGCTGGCCACAGCTGCATTTTCTGTCCTGTGGCCACAAACTTCCCTCTGTCCTTTAGCTCTGACTGGCAGGAAAACCCGGGCCTGGTGCAGACCTCTTGTCTGCCCCTCGCAGCCACAGCAGCCCCGTGAATTTCCCCTTGCCTGAGCCAACCCAACCAACTTCCGAGCCTCCTCCTTACTCACACTTGACAGCTCACGCAGAAGAATTTCCCTGAGCAAACACTTTTGTTTGGTGGTGGCCAGCTGGGGCTGTGCTGAGTGGCACCAGGGCTGTGGTGGGTGACACTGGGCCACGTGGGAGGGCACGGGGGTGCCTGCCCTGTGAGCAGATCTGGATCTGACCCCTAAATCCTGATGGATCCAAGCTCCTGGGGCTACCTGTGGTGACTCTTCTCTGCAGGACTTTGCCACTGGTGCTCATCCTTGCTTGGCCGTTCTGCTGCAGCAGGCACAGACAGAAACCCTCTCCCAGCCTGGGGTCATCCAAACCCCCAGGAGAGATCCCTGCAAGGCCACACCTGGAATCACTCAGCGGGCACAGCCCTGGCAGCCTGTGCTGGACTGGTGTGGCCCAGTGACCTGTAGTGGGGTGAGAGCTCCTCCACCAGATCCAAGTTCACACCCAGCTGCTCCAAAACCTCAAACCAGCTGGCAGTGGCTTGAAGGGACTCTGTAGGGACACCCTCCTGCTGTGTCCATGGAGGATTTCTCTCTACCTCCCAGTCCAGACAGGTCTCCACCGGCTCTGGCTGTCACCTCTGTTGTCCCTGGGGGTGTTTCCTTGACCACTGTGGTCCTCAAAAATAACATACCTGAAGATATCTCTAGGGATTCCCTGGGAGCAAAGCCCCCCAAGAGGAGCATGGGCAGGGTGTCCCTCTCAAGGACCAGGACCCTGCACGTCAGGATTTCTCCTGTGGAAAAGAAATAATGGCTCAGGCTGAGCTAGCACTTTTTGGGGAAAAAAAACTTGTTTGGGAAAAGGATAATTTTAAGGAGACTGAGACTGTTCATAAATTCAAGTCAAATTTAGAGATTACTTTAAGCCTCTGGATTCTTCCATCCTCCCCTTTTCCTTCCCCCCTCCCCCGAATTATTGTTTGCAAAAATTAAAACAAAATGTTTTGGGGTTTTCGTTTGTTTAAAAAGCAATTTGCATTTTGAAAATTGCCAAAATATAAGCTTTGGGAGGGTGGAGTCCTTTGAAAGGGCAGCATTGTCATTGCTGAATGAAAACCACGGAGAGGAATTCGTCCTGGGAGACGCAGGGCGCTGGGATGCGGGGCCCGGGGGACGCGGTGGCAGCACAAAGACCACAACCAGAGCTGCCAGCACACAGCCCCAGCCTGCTCCTCCATCCATGTCCCTCCTTTCCTTCTCCCACACACAAAATCCTGCCCACCTTGACCTCTTTGAGGAGTTCACTTGACCAAGTCGCTGGTTTTAACGCAGAGAAGATTCCATGGTGTTTCTCCGCCTGGCTCCAAACTGCAGCTTTCCTCTTTCCCTCTCCAACCTTTTCCAGGTTTTGGAACATCTGTGTTTAAATGAAATCTGGTTATCCAGACCCGAGCCTGGCAGCTCAGGTAGGGATGCTCTGATGAAGCTCTGCACATCTGTGCGCAATAAAGTCAGGG
Organism: Monarcha castaneiventris obscurior; assembly: GCA_026261815.1. Classification (NCBI taxonomy): domain Eukaryota; kingdom Metazoa; phylum Chordata; class Aves; order Passeriformes; family Monarchidae; genus Monarcha; species Monarcha castaneiventris. Next base: position 92,902 of record JAMPIT010000493.1, read on the forward strand.
AACAAAAGGCTTGTGAGGTCCTTGGCAGAGTAAGAGAAAGAAGAGAGTGGGAGACAGCAGGACTGGGCTTAGTGGAGCAACCAGAGCCAAAACCTTTCATCGCAGAGCCCTCAGCACCTGGCTTGTGTTTTGCTCAAAGCTGGGTCTGCAGGGGTGCAGGGGTGTGTTCTCCACCAGGTGCAAATCAAAGCTTGAGGAATGGACATGATGCCAGTCCTGGGAGGTGATTTTTTATTACAGCCCTCAAAGGCGTTCATAGAAAGAAAAAACGGGTTGCTAAAGAGCCACTTGGATTCAGGGAAATTCAAACCAAGAAGCAGTGGCTGAAAATTAAAGCCATGTTAGGAAGAAGGCAAAAGGCTTCAGCACAGCAGGGGATTAACCTCGGGCCGAGGGCGGGAGCTGCGTTTCCTGAGTGCCTCCATCCAGGCAAAATGTGGCCAGGGAGCCACACGCCCTGGGGATGTGCAAGGATCCGGAGCTGGCATCCAAAACCACCCGACCTGCTGCTGGGGCCAGCCAAGTGCCCAGGCACTGCCCACACTCTGCACCTCCAGAGCGATCCTGTCACGGCGTGTCCCAGCCTTGTCCCCACAAGGGCTTTGTGATGCCTGGCTGGGACATTTCTGGGATTGCCCCAATTCCTGCATCCCTGAGTGCTGCTGTCAGGAGCAATAGGATGGGTGTTTTCCTGCAGCCCCTCCATCCCTGAGTGCTGCTGTCAGGAGCAATAGGATGGGTGTTTTCCTGCAGCCCCTCCATCCCTGAGTGCTGTTCTCAGGAGCAATAGGATGGGTGTTCTCCTGCAGCCCCTCCATCCCTGAGTGCTGTTCTCAGGAGCAATAGGATGGGTGTTCTCCTGCAGCCACACCAAGCCTCTCCCACCGGGCATCTGCAAACACACCAGGCTACACAGGGAGCTGCCAGCTTGCCCTGGCTGGTGGCCAGCGGTGCTCAGCACGGGCCACTCCGGCCAGGCACTCGGGGTGGACACAGGACACAGTAATTGTGATTAAAGCCACACTCCCTGAGTTTGGCCCCGTGTGCCTGCAGATACAGGCGGATCAGGAGGGGCGGATGCTGGAAAAGCAGTCAGGTGTGAGGGGTTGGGATGGAATTGGTGCCCAGCAGTTTCCTCGGTGCCCTGGGAGTGGAAGGAGGAGGCAGAACCAAGGCTGAGGGGATGGAGCCAGCAACAGCTGAGAGGTCACAGAGGAGGGGTGGCTGTCACTCCCTGGATGCCTGCGGGGAGCTCCAGGGAGGCCGTGCTGGCCATGGAGTGGGGCTGGACCAGACCACGCCTTCCCCCAGCTCATTCACTGCCTCCCTGGAGGCTTTATCCCCCGAGGCATCCACAATATTTCTGTCACTGACTCTGGATGAGGACAGGGATGGCTGTTTTGGGGAGCTCCTTTCAGCTTCTTGTGTGGTTCAGCTTCTTCCCTTCTTCAGGATTTTCCCATCCCTGGAACACCAAGGAGAATTGATCCTGGGAGCAAAGCTGGGAGTTGCTCTGCACACTCCACTTATTCCTCCACATTCCTGTGCAGCTCTGCTCTGGTGGCACTAGTGGAAATGTTAGCAAAGAACTCGAGAAAATCCCCAGAGTTCTGTTTTCCTGGCTTTGCAAAAACAGTTCTGCTTATCAAGCAACCCAAAGAAATGTGAAGATTTTCACTCGCTCTTCGTGTGGGCTCAGCTTTGAATTTTAAAAAGGGATTTGCCAATGCAATCTTGCAAAATACTCCAGTGCCAAGTCCAGCTCTCCTAAAATACAAGTTTTAGGAGGAGGTGAGCTTTCATTCTCCTGGGAAAACATGCATTTCTGACAGATTTGAGGGAGAACTAGGGCTTCTGTGCAGCCATGCCACTCCCTGGAGAAATGTCCCCTCGTGTTGGTCAGCAGGGACCAAATCCTGTGGTTTGTGGCACCAAAGGCAGAGCTGCTCGTGAAGCTTCGAATGATGGAGATGTGCCCTAGTGGTCACAGCCTACAACAGCCCTCACACTGAGGGATTTAAATCCTTTTTCCTCTGCTTGAGCCGAGTCCTGAGGCTGTGCCATGGATGCAGGTGCTGCCTTGGGGGTTTGGTGTGGCCAGGAGATCATTCCCTGTGTCCCACCCCTGATCTGTGCCCGAGGAAGCCTCTGCCCTGAGGGTAGGAACCAGCCCTGAGTCCTGCACCTCCAGGAAGAGCGTTTCACCTCAGCATCTTGGTCACCTCTGTGAAACAAGAGGAATTTAAAACCCCCACCTGCTTTGAGAAAGCTTTGCTCGTGCGTTCTGCAGGGAAGGAATCACCTCTAAAACCTTTCCTGTGCTGGGGGCTGGGGCTGCTCAGCACGTGTGGGATGAGGAGAACGCAGAGCTGAGCGGCTGCTCCAGCAGGACACAGCAGGCTGCCCTTCCTGAGCTTTCCATGGAAGGGGAAAACCCACGAGGGGGAACACACGAGTGCCTGGTGCGTGCTCCAGCGCTGCTTTGGCTGCTAGAAGTGCAGCTTCAACATATGTGGGACCGGGCCAGATCTGAACCACAGCCTTTCCCTCTGCAGGAGGAGCGGTGTCTCTGGGCTCCCTCATGGCTGTGTCCTGTTGGGGAGATGACAAAAGCTCCTGCAGGCTGCTGGGCTCATCCCAGGAGGGCCAAACCACGCCTCAGAGCCGCAGCCCAGCTCCGTGGCAGGAACCTCAGTCCCTCACGCCTGGCAAAGCGCTCCCGGGCCGCTCTTGTCGCCATCGGCACGTCGGTGCCTGCTGCTCCTGCTCTGCCAGCCTCGCTGGGGACGTGAGGTTTGGCCTCCCCGCCTCAGCCGGAGGAATTCCGGCGGCAGAGCACGGAGAGAGCGGCTGCGTCCCGCTGGGCGCGTGGGGACGGCGGGTTCCGCTCTCCCCTGCGCCGGCACGGCGCGTGTCAGCTGCGGATTCCTCCTGAGAAACACTCCGGAGCTGCACTGCCGTTCTCTGGGCTGAAACTTGATAATTAAGCAAATACAGCGTGGCTTTGTGCTGGGGGAGCACCATAAGGTAAACAGGAAGGAATGAGGGATTAAGATGTCTCTGCTCTGAGGCAAGGTGACAAGCCCGGAGCCGTGACACCTCCGTGCCGAGGCGAGGGGCCCAGCTGTGGGCTGGCATGGCACAGCTGCATTGTTCAGGGGTGAAGAGCAAATAAAAGCCACGGGAAAAGAAAACAAGCTATAAAATTCTCAGCAAAGCACAAGAGCCCCAGCAACTGCCTCCTGATGGCCCCGTGACAGCTCTGGGGAGAGGCAGGCGAGGGGTTGAGCTTTTGAAGTCCCGAAGTTGTCCTTTGCAAAGGCCCCCTGTTAAAACAGGCCCAGTGTTGACTTTAGGCTGCATATGGTGCAGGAATCGGACATCTCAGCCTCAGAAATCAAAGCAGGGGGGCACTTTTTGGGAGTTTGGCTAACTGGGTGTCAGGCCGGGCCTGTCCCAGGCAGGATGGGGGATGTAGGGGCAGAAATGAGGATTATCAGCATGGTCGGGGCTGCAGATGTGTGACAGAGCCCGTGGTGTGGAAAGCTGAGGGAGAAACCAGCAAGGAAGGCCTTGGAATGGTGTTCGGAACTCCAACAGGTGTGTGTTAGAACTGGTCAGAGTGGGAATACTGGGAAGGTCGGGCAGGTAATGATGGAAACCCCTTCCCACAGGGCAGAGGGGGTTCCTGAGGTGCTGGGAAGTGGGGGTTTCACAGCAGTTTGGGGGTCACTGAGCAGTAACAACACAAAGTGAGGGTGAATGAGAAGGGAGATGAGAGGTGCTTCCATGGGGGAAGTGTTTGTGACAAAGTTGAAGGTGCCACAGGGGTTTGTGTGCTTTGTTCTCTAACCAGGGATGGGCCCCTGTCCTCACAGCCCACCTGTAACCCACACTGCGAGCAGGCAGAGGCAAAGCCATACTTATTGCAAGCCAGGACAGTGAAATATGGTCTTGGCAGCCTCATTTTCCCCTCTGAAAAGCTGTGCTCACCTCCCAGCACAGGCCAGGAAGGGATGTGGGTGAGCAGCTGGCTTCCCACAGCCACCAGGGCCTCGCATCCTGTGACCCCCAAGTCCGACACAGGGCACACACAGCGGGGCTGGCAGCAGCTCCCCGGGGTTGGCACCTCCCTGGCTGGGCACAGACGGTGACAGTGTCCCCTCTTTGCCTCTCTCAGCCTGCAACTGCAACCTGCACGCGCGGCGCTGCCGCTTCAACATGGAGCTGTTCAAGCTGTCGGGGCGCAAGAGCGGCGGCGTCTGCCTCAACTGCCGGCACAACACGGCGGGCAGGCACTGCCACTACTGCAAGGAGGGCTTCTACCGCGACCTCAGCAAGCCCATCTCCCACCGCAAGGCCTGCAAAGGTACGGGCTCAGGGCTGGGGTGGGATGGGGTGGGGTGGGATGGGGTGGGATGGGATGGGATGGGATGGGATGGGATGGGATGGGATGGGATGGGATGGGATGGGATGGGATGGGATGGGATGGGATGGGATGGGATGGGATGGGACGGGATGGGATGGGACGGGATGGGATGGGACGGGATGGGATGGGACGGGATGGGATGGGATGGGATGGGATGGGATGAATGCACAGCTCCTCCTTCCCTGGCCCCTCTCGGCAGCTCCAGTTCCGCAGCTCTTCCTCTCTCGCCAAACCCCTCCTGCTCCTCCTGCTCCCAAACCGGTTTGGAATTGCTTTTTTTTGCCATTTGGAATGACTTCTCATGCCCCCACATTCCCTGTTGTCACCTCTGCAGCCTCCTGGCGAGGATGAGGCCACCCACATCCCCTGCCATCACCTCTCCATGGTGTTCCCAGCCTCCTGCTGAGGACGAGGCCATGGAAATCAAAGTCCTCACTGCTGAGGATGACTTCAAATTATTTCAGGGTTTATCACTTCTAAATTGTGCTTCATCTGCTCCTACCTGGCCATCACTCTGTAAGGTCAGAGGGGCACAAAATCCCAGCTATGGGTGAGATGTAGAATGTAAATCAGCCTCCTCCAAGCCCCGTCTCCAGCTCCCACCCTTCAGGCAGAGCTGAGCCCACGCACAGAACTTGTCACTCCTCCGGACGAGGAGACAACAGTAAAAGGGGAAACGAGTTTATTTTGAGCTTGGAGTATTTTGAGGTTTCCTCATGTGGCCATGGAGGCGAGCTGGGCTTCAGCTGGGGCGGCAGCAGCAAGAAGAGCAAATGCTGCAAATGAATCTTTTTAACTCTCAGCTGCTGCTGAAGAGATGGAAATCCTGAACCTGAGGTGCAGCAAAGGAATCAAACAAACATTCAAAAGCCAGGTTAGAAAATGCTGGGATTTCCCACACAGATCCTCAGCTCTTTTCTCTCTAAAGATTCATTTCAACAAGCAATGGAAAGCTTTTTGGATTCAAATGGGTATTTTTGGCTGGGAAGTTTTGTGTCTCCAGCATTTTCAATATTTTGGTTTGGTTTTTTTTTCCCTACTGAAAACAGACACTTTTTGCCATAGCAAAAGAGAAATCCCTTTTTCAGACAGTCCTGTTCCCCTTTTTTTACCTTGTAACAATGATTCCAATGAGAGCTCACAGCAAAGGCTCCATGAGAGAGACATGCCAGAGACATTTTTTTATTAATTCAACTCCATTAATTCCGCCTAACAGACACATCCAGCTAAGCTGCCTCTCCTCTCCCTTGCATTCCTCATCTCCCACTTCATCCCATGCACGAGGTGCCTCAGCTCCCAACACATCAAACATCAGCAAATTAAAGAGGCTGGAGTTGCCTTGTTTGAGATGGTTGGTTTGGGTAATTATGCAAAAATACAACATTGCAGAAATGCTTGCACAACGTCTCCTTCTTTTTAACTTGGAGAAAAGGAGAATTCCACAAACTTCTGCACGTGTTGCAGGGTACGGGTGAGGCTCAGGCACCAAAAGGTGAGCAGAAAGCAGAGCTGGGCAACACCCCCTGCCCAGCTCAGGGCTGCTGGTGTTTCCAACAGCCAAACCTTTAATAATTGTTAGATAAACGATTTTTCTAATGATCTGAAGTTCAGATCTGCAGTGCAGGTAAAAGCACGAGAAGCTGAGGTTTCAGGATGATTTTCTCTGATGGACAACAGTGATCCAGCTGTGCCAGGTGCTTTGCTCTGTGTTTGCTTCCAGTCGTTCCCTTGCAAAATTGGTAAAAGCCTGGAAGTTGTCAGTGGCCAGAGACGCCCTGGGACAGAGCCATGCCAGGCAGGCCGTGGCACGGAGGCTGCAAACCACAGGCAAAGGAATTGATGACAGATGCAGCAGGGATATTGCACAGAATGGCAGTGCTGGGTGTGTGCCAGAGCCTGCCAGGCTGGAGCTGGGCATGGAGCTGGGCATGGAGGATGTGGCTGCTGCGGGTGGGTGGCCAGGCAAGGCCAGGGACACCAAGCCAGGGCTCCCCAGCATTCCGAGGTCAGGCTGCAGCTGATCCCTGCCCCAGCCACGGATCCTGGGCTGGAGGAGTCCTGCTGCTCCTCATCCAGGGGGATGGAGGGGCTCATCCCTGAGGGCAGGGGAGCAGGATGCCCTTTGTCCTGGGGCACAGGGACATCCAACCCCCAGTCCTGGGCATGCCCCTGGTGTGGCGGCTGTCCCGAGAAAAACAAAACTCGGGTTATGAGAAAGTTCCACGTTCATTTTTTCAGACTCAGACAAGGATGAATTGTCCCTCTTTTCTCCCTGGCTTTTGAGAAATGACCAAGAGCTCCCAGCACGCTGGAGCCCTGCTTCCAGTTCCTTCTGCTTTCCCTCTGCTCCAAATGATGTTGCAAGTGAAATTCCACATCTGGGTCCTGCAAACCCTCGTCCACCCCGCTCTGTCACGGGCCGCTGTAAATCAGAGCCCTGGTATTGGTTCTTTTGATTAAATTCCCTCCTGATATTTACCAGATTATTGGCACTAATGTAATTCCATTGGAGTAGAGTCTGCAGGGTTTTATAGCCTGGCTGTAAAACAGCTCTGCACTTCGGGAGAGGCTTTGCACACTTTTTGATGAAAAGATGACAAACGAGACGTGCTCTGACTGCACTTGTGCTGAGGCTGCCAGCACAAACCCCTCGTGCAGGGGCAGGATTTGACACCTGGAGAGGTCACATTCATCAGGGCTCGGTGTTTTGGGAGGAAATGGGATTGTCTGTGTGCCTGCTGCTGCTGCAGCCTGGGGACCTTTCCAGCTGTGCTGGAGGATTTCATGCCTTGTGAAAACCCCAAAAATCACTCCCAGCCTCCCTGCCTGGCCTGGCCTGCACCCACCAAGGGTCAAGACTTGACATTTGCATTTTGGAGGCCATTTGGATTGCAGCAGAGGGAGGTGAGATCTGTCCCCACGGGCTCAGCCTCCCGTCCTTGCTTCCATGAGTGCAGATAAAGGGTTTTACCCACCCAGCCGCAGGCACTGAGTGGGGGGAACCCGACCCCCTTTGGCTCCGGGTGCTGCCGGGAGAGACGAGCAGAGTCCCCGGTGACAGGGACAGTGGCACCAGTCCCCGTCTCTCTCCACTGACTATAGAGGGAGCTGCGTGACCAGCTTAGAGCCGACAGCTCGTTCCCTGGAGGCTGGGCCGGGGGAGATGGGACCTCTCTGTCCCTGCTGCTGGATCTCGCTGGGAAGTCGGGGTGCGGGGGGAGCGCCTGAGGGTGGTGCCGCTGCCCCCAGAGCTGTCCCACTGCTCGTGTCCCACTGCTGGTGTCCCACTGCAGGACAGGGACCGCAGTCTGTCCATGGCTTCAGGCATGGTCAGCATCCCTCCAGCCTTGGAGGTGTCCCCGTCACCACAGTCCCCAGCCCACACCTGGGTGGGGCAGACGAGCTCACAGCGGAAGCAGCCCAAAGACATGGGGGTGGCCTGGCTGGATCCCCTACACTGGGGCCAGCAGGGCCAGCAGGGTCCGCAGTGGTGGCTCCTGCAGGGCTCTGCCCCCAGCCTTTCCTCACTGCAGGTCTCTGCTGGGCCCAGCACAGCTCTGCCCATGGGGTCACCTCAGGAGGGGCTGAGGTGCAGCCTGAGGGAGATGTTCCCCTCTCCAGAGCTGCCTCCTCTCTCATCCAGATCAGCTGGGGCTGGAAGGAGAAGTCCAAGGCAGTACTTTCCAGGAATTCACCCCAGGGAGTTGTCCTTGATGGTCAAACTTCTTCCCTTCCTTTCCTCCTTTTCCTCCTCTTTGGGTTCCAGCTGGAGCCACTGTTGAGATGAGAGAGGAGCCAGATCGTGGTGCTGGCAGGGCTTGGGTTGGGCTCTTGTGTCAGGGCTTGGTCACCTCGGAGAAATCACATCCCTGGAGAAACTCCAAATTTCCCCAGCATTGATCTGCCAAGCACGGACTTTAATTTCTCCCCAGGACTGTGGAGATTCTCTTCCACTGCCACAGGAATGATTTTCTAGTTGCATTTCCATCCTGCATTTGTCAGTGGCTGTGATCCTGATCCACCCCTTCCCCATGGCCCTGTAATTCCTTATATCGATATTATTCCAAGCCCTGAGAGATGATTTATGGCTCCTGCACCTAAAAGGTGCTATCACAACCCCCCCACACACACACAGACCGTCAGAGAAGGTTTCTGGAAATGCGGCTTTAAGCTGTCCATGCTCACAGGTCACTGTGGGGGTGTCCTGGGGCAGCACAGGAGGCTCAAGGGCCACCAACCTCCTCTGTGGCACCCCCAGGACCCAGGGCAAAGCTGCACCATTCACCCACCTGGGCTGGGAGGCTCCCAGAGAAAAGAAGGGACACGAGCATTACTGAAACTCCAAAGCTGTTCTGAGTTTGCAGAATGGAACCATGGAAAAGCAGTGATTTTTTGTTCAGATGAAGACTTGAGCTCAACGCAAGGCATCTCCCTGGCCATGCCAGCTTTTTAAAAATCCATTAAAATCCACATTTTAATGATGGATGAGCAGAGACATCAAATTAGGCAGCTGCCTCTGTGTGAGGCAGAATGGGCAGAGTTTGCTGAGTTGTGGAATTCAGGGCAAGACGCTGCTGAATCCAGGGAGGCATGGGGAGGACGGAGGAGGCTGCTCCAGAGCCTCTCAGAAGGACCTGGAATGTCCATTGCCATCTGGAAACCACCCCAGCACCTTCAGAGGAGAGGCACCGCTCACAGCTGAGCCCCAAATCCATGGCAGCTACGTGGGTGATCCGGCTGAATAGGAAAATGCAGACAGCATTGATTCCCTGACCGGAGCTGGCTCTGCATTCCTGAAAAATCACATCCTGGCAAAGCTGGTGCCCAGGAGGAGTTTACTGGATGAACTGGGGGCCGACCTTCCAAACTGGTGTTTGGGTTTCCAGCAGAGAAACATCCAGGAGCAATCCCGGAGGGCAGGTTGGGAATGTGGTTTGTCAGAAGTGGCCACACAATAGAAGGAAATTTGCACCCCGTTAAGAAAATAAAACCAGACTAAAATCCGGCTCTCCACCGCTGGTCTCAGACTAAGGACAAAAGTTGCTAAATTCACTTGCACAGGCAGACCTTTGCATATCTGCAAGACAGTGGAAAGAAAAGGAATAATTTGCCTTCCCCAGAAATGTTTTCCAATAATTGGGATAATTTTCTGCTTCAGACCAGTTCTTGGGAGTGGAAAGTCCTTCAGGCTCTCAGATCCCGAGAATTAAACCCCAGCTCAGTCCTGCTCATCCCCACACTCTGGTTTTCAGCGTACTAAAATGAAACGGGTTTTTTTTTCTGGTAAGAAAGGATTTCTTTTCCAGTTAAACAGATGCTTCTCAGAGCATCACAAGCCAGGGGCTGGGATTTGTGCCCCGGGAGTTCTCGCTGGGATTTCTCCCTGCTCTTGTGGTGCTGGGGACTCTCCTCACTGTGGATGCTTTGGTGTCCCATGAGGGCTGTGCACACCAAAAGGATCCTTTTCTGCAGAGTTTTTCCAGCTTCTCCCTCACCTTCCCCACTGCCTCCTTTCCCGAGGCTTGTGGCAACCTCATTATCTCCGAGACTTCTGCTCCGCTGCCAGATTTGGTTTTTATTATTAATGGGAGAATGCACTTGTAGGAACCTCGTTTCCTCCAGAGCCAGGCTAAAAACACATCAGGAAGAGGAAAAACTTTGCCTCTATTTTTTTCCTTCAGTAACAGCATTCCCAACCCACTCCTCCTCATGTAACATCTCCCGTGAGAGCAGGGGGAGCTGGGTTCTGCTTTAGATCCGTGAGGACACAGTGCCCCACTGAGCTGCTGCTCCTGCACCTGCAACTCTTGGACCACACTTGACATTTTTGACGGAAAAATAAAAGGGATCACACCCTCCATGATAAAACCCAAGTCCCACCAGCAAAGTGGGGTGAAGGGAGCCCCAGTGCTTCATCTCAGCATCACTGGCAGCTTCTCCAGCCCTGCTGGAACAACGTGGGAGCTCTCAGCAGACAGGGGAAGTTTGAACCATTTTTGAACAAGGGAATTTTCAAGCATTTTGGGAAGTGCTGCCATAATTGCCCCATTGTGTGTGCCACTGATGCCTGCCCAAGTGCTCCAGCCCAAAAAGTGGATTTATGGCCGGGGTTCCAAGGCCCCTCCGGATTAGTGGCGACTCCGGCTCAGTGGAGGCTTTGTGGCCCTGTCTGTTCCTTGTTACGGAGGAGACAAAGCCAAGGTCTAATCTGTGAAATTTGGCCCAAACTGCAGGGCACCAAAGCCCTTGGCTCCCCCGAGTGCCAGCTCAGGAGGGGAAACGGGAGAGCCCTGAGAAGTGGCGCAGGAGGAGGGACAGCAGGAGACACCCAGAGATTGTTTGGCTCTGCCCGATAAAAGGAGGAATTCATGTTCTGCTGGCAAGAAACCTTTAAATCTCCAGGAGAATGTGCTGAGGGACACTGAGTGTGAACATGATCCTATGGAGGGCTAAATCCAGCTCCCAGTGTCGCAGACAGGCTGCTGAGCTCGCAGCAAAGTAATGGGTAATGTTTAAAGTCATTATTGGTATGCAGAGTTAGCACAGAGACATTTCAGCCCCTGCTTCTGCTTTGCAAACCAGCTGGGGCCAGGCTGGGTGGGTGCACACCCAACTCCAGTTTCTCTTCCCTGTAAATCCGTGGGATTTGCAGGACGTGCTGCCTGTGCTGGAGATGCTCTGGCAGTGCCAGGGCTCTCCCATCCCCACAGGATGTCCCCAGAGCCAGCACAAACCTCTCCTCAGCACTCAGGTGCACAGGTTCAGCTCAGACTTCCCTCATCCATGGACAAATAACCGGGATGGGGATCCAAAGGAAGGAGCCCTGCTTGTTTTGAATTGATTTCCCAAAGACAGGAGCCAAAGGCTGTAAGAACATCCTGTCCTCCTTGGGACCACTTCAAGGTCACCTCTGGGATGGATTTCAGCTACGGGGGACAACTGGACCCACCCCAGGAATTCTCCCACCTTGAGTTCCCTGGTTAGATGTGTTCAGAGGGAGCAGGATTTGAAGTACTTGAGTTCCTAAAGACAGCAGAGAAGGGAAAAAACAACAACAAAAAACCCTCACTTAAGCAATAATGTCAGAACCACCCCCATAAACACTAAACCATGAGGTTAAGCGAGACATGTTTGCTGCATCAGGATGTTTTATTGAGGCAACGAGAGAGTTTAAGTTGAATTTGTTTTGACATTTTGACGACAAACCTGGGTTTGTTGCGTTGTGTTCCAGCAGAAGTTTTCTGTAGCCACATTTTTTCACTCTCGTTGAAGTCTTTGGAGGAAAGAAGGGAAGCAACCAAAGGGAAGCAATTTTTGGCCACGATTCTGGAAAAGCATTTTAAAGCCTGGATAAATATGAATGTGCCCCTAAGGCATGTTGGCTACCTGGGACTTGAATTTTTACTTAAAACTGAGTGTGATTTCCGAATACAGGAGCCTTCATCAATGATTATTGCAAATTAAGGGTTTTTTTCCAGTTTAATGCATTGTTGGGGTCCTGCTCCTGGGGGTCCTCCAGAGGCTGGATCTGGAGCCCTGAGAGGTCTGTGATCCTGGCACATCCAGGATGACAAGAGGCAATCTGCCCACCCTGGGAAATTCAGCCTTTTTCTCTTGTCCAGGCAAAAGGATTTTTCATCCCTCTGAAAACCTCCCAAGGAAGCAGCTTCCCTGAAAGCAGGAAGATGCTAATTCTCCAAAAATGCAGATCTTTCCAGGTACCTTCTCTATAAAGGTCACACTCAGGAGAGCTGAGCCTGGAGATTTATCCCTCTGTTTACCTTCACCACACGTGTGTGGGGCAGGATTAGTGGCTGGGAATACCTCTGCCCAAACACCAAGGGTGAGAATATATTTGCACTTTTGTCGTGCTGTTTGTCAGCCTGCAGTGGGGCAGAACCATTTCAGCAAGTTCAACCACTTGAACTGAAAAACCGTGGGGGTTTTTTTATCCCAAGCATGGCCCCAAGATGTTTCCAGGTGTTTTTTAGCCCCAAACCTGGCTGAAGCACAGAAAGGCGGTGCTGGCTGGGCTGGGGTGGGCCATGCTGTGCCTCAGCAGGTTTGTACAGAAAATAGGAGCTGATTTGGAAGCTCCAGACAGAGCTATAAAAGCCCACGGCAGCCAGTTCTGCAGAGCCTGGCCTCGGGGGAAATCTCCTGGCTGCAGGCGGTGAGGAGCTGCCTGGCAGTGCTTATATCCGTATATATATTAATCCCAGCTAATGTAACTACAGATGTTCTCATTCAGAGCCCTATCTAATCCTGTTGGGCCCTTGCCATGGTGTCTCGTAGCAGGAGTGCTACGAGTTAATTACGTGCGGTGCGAGGCAGCGTTTCCTTTTATCGCTGAAAGGTTGCCTTTTCAACGCCCTCAATGTCCCTTTGTCGCCGGGCTGTGAGGAGCAGTGGAGAGGAGCACCTGTGTGACCCTGCCGGCGCTGTGCAGTGCTTGGCAGCCCTCCACCGTCTCTTGGCAAGGCGTCCCCAATCTTTTCCGTGGGTGCTCTCCGTGCCTTTCACTCCGGCTCCCAGCTGAGGACGTGCTATTGATTTCTGTAGTGCCCTGATGTGAATTCAGAGTTTCTCTCTCCCCCTTTCACAGCCCAGCCTCCCATCTTGTGGCTCTTCTGAGCTCCGTTGCAATCAGCCAGATGTTTCATTGACTCCTAGATCTTTTCTTGGAGTGGGTGCAGTTAATTGGGACCCTTCAGCGTGGATGAGCCATCCTGTTCCCTCCTTCCAATTATGCATCCTCCTGCGCTCCGGATTTTGGCTGCTCTCCCCTCATCCATTCGGCCACTTTGGGTCTGTCTCGAGGAGAGCGACGTGGTCTCCTCACATCTGGAGCTGCCACGCTCAAGGTGCTCACCTGGAAGTGCTCTCAGCTCCCTGCTTTCCAGGCCGTGGTGGTTTTATAGAAAAAATCTGGGAGCAGAGGCACCCCCACTGCTGCCCTCCCCACAGATTCCTGCTCCTTGTTTTCCCCTCCACAGCCCTGTTTTCAACCAAAAAATAACTTCATTTTTCAGTAGGAATTCCTGGTCATCTCTGCCACAGACACTCAGCAGAAATGTTTCTTAAAGATTTCCTGAAAAAAACTAAATTCTGAGAGTTATTTCCCTTCCTACTGATGCTCTGTGGGCTGGCAGACTGCAGACACCCCTTTTTCTTGCTTCAGCATCATCCTTGTTTGCTTCTCTCCCATCTCACTGTACCCTCCATGGAGTGATGCTTCCAAGCAAGGCACGAGGAAAAACCACGCATTATCCCACTGATCATCTCCAGGGGTGTCCCACACACCCTCCCTTCCTGATCAGAGAGGTCCCTCAGCTCTGCTGCCTCGGGGGCTCTGCTCAGTACTGCTGAATTTCCGCACCTCGCTGGGTGATGAACCAAAGCCTCAGATCCTTGCACCCGGGCAAGTTGAGGAATGAAAGCCAGGGAAGTTGAGGAATGAAAGCCAGGGAAGTTGAGGAATGCAAACCCGTTCCAGGAGTCCCGAGGTGCTCATCGGAAGGCAGCGATGCCAAAGGGGCGTTTGCACCAATCACCCCCTCGCTGAGACCCTGGTGCACACTTCCCTCAGTTTGGGGTTTCAACCCAAAGGAATTTGAACTGGATTGGAAAAATCAGCGTCGAGCACCAGCAGCCCGGCCCTCCTCGGCTGGGGAAGGAGAAGAGCCCGTAATTGCTGGCTGCAAGTGTTTGCACTGGCCGGGGAACTGTAAATTACCTTTAATTGCTCCTAATTGCTGGCGCTGGTTCAGTTTGTCGAGGACAGGGACAGCAAATCCACATCTGCAGACACCGCCGAGAGCATCTCCGGGAGCGCCGAGCCGCTGCTGATGCCCGGAGTTTTGGGAAGACAGACAGGGCAAAGTGGGCTCGGGCACAGGAGGGACGCTGGGGACCGGGGCCACAGAGCCCGTCCCTGTCCCCCGAGAGGATTTTCCCCGCGGTGCGGGCAGAGATCGGCCGGAATCTCATCCTGGTGAAATCCTGGCCCAGGGGCGGCTGAGACCCTCTGTCACTCGCGCCCTCTGCGACCTCGGGAACATCACCCTTGGGGACATCAGAGCCTCACAGGAGCCGGCCTGGGGACAGAGGAGACAACCTCAGACAAACGCGGCTGTGAAAATAACCCCGGCAGCTCCTGCCGAGCCGTTACCTCATGCGGGAAGGAAGCAGCAGCATCGCGATTTATTTATTTATTTCTGTGCTGTCCAAAGAGCGCTCTGTGCTCTCAGCCCGGCCTCCAAGAGCCTGATTCTGCCAATCCTACTCATCACCAAGGCTTTTTCCCCCCTCTTTTCCCTCTCTCGCCCGAGCGGTCCGACTGGAATGGGGGAGGATTCCTCCCAGGATGGGCTCTGCAGGCGATGCCTGGAAGCAGCCCCGGGGGGGACGCCTGAAACATGAGGCGTGTTAGTCCCCATCCTCCTGCCCTTTGCCTCTTCTTGGGTAACCCTCCTCTGATTTGCTTATTTTTCTATTAACTCCTGCCCCTCTGCTCTTCTTGAACTCTTTTCTCTCCCGTTCCTCCTTCAGGCTTTCGTTTAACGCGTTTCTATTTCCTCTCCCCCAGCACTACCTGAGCCATCCCTTGGGGCTGCAGTGTGAAGGTTTTCCCACCTAGACATCCCTCTGCTCATCGCCAGCCACGCTGATTTCACGTTAAAACTTTTCCCATCTAAATTAGCTTCAGAAACGCAGATTTCTGCTGTGGGCAGGTTTACAAGCAGCCATTTCCCAGGGGCAGCTCAGGGCAGGGGGGGAGCGGGACTGTTAATCAAAAACCCCACATGAGAAGTGTTAGGAAAAGAGGAGAAAAGGACCAAAAGCTTTGTTGGTTTCTTGAGGGGATTTTTTTCCCTCTCATGTGAAAAATCATCGGATTTTGGCAAGGTTCAGTCTCTTCCCACCCAGCACTGCTGGGGTCAGGGCTGGTGACAGTTTGCTGGAGCTCTGGGATGTCCCGTGCAGGGAGAAGTTGGACATCCCAGAGCAGGGGGGCTCCAGGCACCATCCTGACCCTGCTGGGAGGGAATCGGCCCGGGAGCTGCTGCCCAGCAAGGCTCAGCCTGGGGGCTGCTGCTGCAGGGAGCAGGATTGTGCTGGGGTGGCTTGGAGGGAACCACCAGCCAAACACCGAAACTTGGAAACCCAAAACCAGTGTGGGATGCGGTCTGCTGTGCCCAGATGAGGCAGATTTAGGGTGTCTCAGAGCCAGGGGGGTGCAGAAAAAACCAAGCAGCATTGCAGGGTCCAGGAAAAGCCCTATTGGGAGTGATGTGCGCAGTTTGGGGGCTGGGGGGGATTGAAGCCCTGTGCCCATGGGGACACTCGGCCTGGCCCTGAACCCCAGCCCAGCCCCCTCCAGGCAGCGGGACAGGTTTCCCCCAGCCCCCCTCCCTGGCAGGCAGCTCCCCTGAGGGGCAGGAGGAGAGGGGATCAGTGCTCCCAGGGAGGGATTTGGCTGGCTCCATCCCGAGGATGCTGCAGAAGAAAAGGAAAGCTTTCCTGCTTGCCTGCCTCTCCCTGCCACTGCTCAGCAGGGGCAGACCGCAGTCTGGCACGGCGCTTGCAGCTCTTAGAAATCAGGGCTGTTAACAAATGTGTGAGGCCGTAATCCTTTTGGAGCAGTGATGATAACAAGCTCTGGCGCTTTTTTCTTTTTTTCTTTTTTTGGCTTTTCTTCTTTTTTGCCTTTTTTTCTGTTTTTTTTAAATTTTTTTCTTTCCCCAAACAGCTGCGCCGGTGAAGTCGCACTGTGGGAAATGAGATGGTGAATGTTTTCAAGTGCAGTATTTACATCCCCTGCCAAACCCTTCACATCTGCCCGGCTCTGCCGTTAAGGCTCCATCCATCTGGCCGGGAACAGCAGGTCCTCCAGCCTGCCTGCATCCCACAAGGGCATTTCCTTCCTGTGCCCGCGGTGCCAGCTGCCAGGGATGCTGCTCAGCGGGAAGGGCTCGAGTGAGAGCTCTGAAAGGACTGGTTTGATTTTCCTCGGAGTGCACGTGAAATGAATCCCCAAGCTCCCCGCAGGCAATTGCTGCCGGCCTGGGCTCGGTGTGCTGAGGGCTGATGGAGCCCTGCCGGGTTTGTGCCTCTGCACCAGCCCTGCCGCTGTTCCGGGAGCCCCGGGGAGTTTGGGGATGCGGGGCGGGGGCAGCGGGTGCTGCTCCCTTCCCTTAAATCCTGCAGACTCCTGATCTCAGCACCCACGGGGTGAGGAGTGTCCGTGGGATCCATCCCCACGCTGCCTCCCGGGCATCCTGGCCGCGCTTCCATCTCCGCAGCGGGGCTGTGACAGTGCCACCCCCTCCAGAGCTGCCCCCTGTGCCCCAGCGCTGTGCCAGGCCCCGAGCCAAAGCCAGCTCTGTTTCAGCTCGCTCGGGGGGGTTTGCCGGGGCTGCGGTGCCAGCGGCGGAGAAGCGGAGCCGTGCCGGGGGAGCGACCGCAGCTCCCGCTCCTTGCCCCGCTCCCCGCCGATGCCACATCGCCTCCTGCACCCGCTGTGCCCTCCCCTGACCCTGCTGCCGTGTGCTCCCCCCGCAGAGTGCGATTGTCACCCCGTGGGTGCCGCCGGCCAGACCTGCAACCAAACCACGGGCCAGTGTCCCTGCAAGGACGGAGTCACCGGCATCACCTGCAACCGCTGCGCCAAGGGCTACCAGCAGAGCCGCTCGCCCATCGCCCCCTGCATAAGTAGGTGCATCTTCTTCCCGGGGCTCTAGAGGAGAGATTTTAACCCTTGAAAACGCTGCCCAGGCTGGGGGGCTGCTGAAGCCCACCAGCACTCGGGGGGCAGAGCTGCCTGGGGACCCACACCGCCCAAACATGGTCCCAAATCCAGCAGCAGCTTCGAGCAGCTCGCCTGCCTTGCTGGGTGCGTTCTGTGGGAGCCTCTACAGCCCAGTTCGCTGGGGGCTTTATTTTGCTCCATGGAGCAGAGGTGCCCCAAGAGAAGGTTTATTTAGGGGTGCCATGTCAGCTCTGGGTGTTAAGGCAGATCGTTCCAGACAGGTTTTTCTCTCCAAAATCAGGCTGTGCTGCACTGGCACAGAGCTCAGACCAGAGGAGCTGCTCCTTTGATGGAGTTGCCATCACAGCTGAGAGCACCTGGGTTGCTGAAGGGGCTCCTGCACTCACACAGCCCTACCAGAAACAGGGGGGGCTTTACCATCGGCTGCCTTGGGTTTGCTTCTCCATTTGCCTTCCCAAGGCTGCTCTCACCCTCTGCTCTTGGAACAACAGCAGAAGCAGCAGGTACAGCTGCCAGAGCGCCTCCACTGCAGCATCTGCAACACCAGGAGCCCCCTCAGCCCCCGCTGAGCTCTCACTGCCTGGGTTTTAGCCCTGTGCCCCTCCCTGCTGCCTCCTTCCCAAGGATGCTGCAGAAGAAAAGGAAAACTTTCCTGCTACGTTGGATTTGCTGCTGTGGGATCTTTCAGTGGCTCATGAACCCTGTGGGACATCTCCTCCTGCCCTAACAAAACAAAGCATCAAAATTAGTGTGCCTGGGATGGGATGGGACGGGACGGGACGGGACGGGACGGGACGGGACGGGACGGGACGGGATGGGATGGGATGGGATGGGATGGGATGGGATGGGATGGGATGGGAAGGAGGAACTGCTCCCCTAAAGGATGATTCCCTGCTGCTAAAAGGAGAAAAAGATGCAATGAGAAAATGAAGTTTGAAAGAATTAAGCTTTTGCTGGGGACTCACATTCTGCTCCCACACTCTTCTCCCCTCTCAGCATGGCCATTGCCAAATTCTGGGGCAGACACCCTTTCTCCACCTTCTCCTGCTGAAGGAAACACATTCCAGGGTGGTTTGGGGTCACTAGAGATTCATTTTTCCCCATGTTGCAATGGGACAGCAAGAGCCCGAAGCAGATGCTTGCTGTCCCCAAGATGTCCAGCCGTGGCTCCAGTCTGCTCTGCAGCAAGTGTGCACAAAGATTTATCATCAATCATCCCCCAGGGCCAGGGGAAATCAGAGAGTAAATTGTTCCTTGCATCAGCTCCCTCGGGATTCCTGGCACTAAATAAAGACAGACCCAGGATTTCAACATGGCCCATCCAGGCTTTGGGGCTGGGCACAGTCACTCTCTGATTTACCACTGCTTGTAGTTCCCTATTCCCAGAGACTTGTAGCTATGGAAAGAACACCTTGGGGGAAGGAGCAAGACCCCCGTGGGGTCTGCCAGGCCAGGCACGAGCACTCCCCAGCCCCAGCTTTGGGATGCCTGGGCTGGCTCTCGGTGCTGCCTGGCCATGCACCATGTCTTGTGCTGCGTTTAATGGCATGAAGGTGAGTGACCCCAAAAATCACCCGAGGCTGACTGGGCTGCACCCCTATGAGTGCAAACCCTGCCTCTGTGGCCATGCATTTTCCCAAGAACACGAGCAGAAAGAGGCAGATGCCCACTCCCAGCTCATGCCCAAATTCCACTTCCAACCTGGACTGGTGGGGTGTTCCCCCGCCAGGATTCCCAGGAACGCACAGAAACGGCAGCACCGTGCCCTAAATGCAGGAGGGACGCCCATGGTGAGAGCTGGGGAAGGAGAGCATCCTGCAAAGCTGGGACCATACAACTGCCCCCATCCACAGCCCATCCTTCCAACAAACACAGTCAGGCTTGGGAATGAACACCCAGAGCATGATGTGGTTTCAGCTCTGCAAAGCTGGCCCCAAATCAGAGCCAGGAACCAGGGAATTGGCACCAGATGTGTTTGTGTTTCCTTTAAATGTGGGAGGCACCCCGTGCACCCCAGCGGAGCTGCAGTGGGGTACCTGCACCCTGCCCCACACCAGGGGAGCGCCAGCACTGGAGGGGACCCCCAGGGGCAGGGAGGGACAGCAGTCCACAGGGGCTGGGCACAGCGCAGCCCGCAGCCACGAGCCAAAATTCATTTGTTAAAAACCCCCTTCGCAACACCCTCGAGGGCTGCCCGGTTGCCCGGTTCCTGGTATGCTGGGTTGGGGGCTCTTGCTGGGGGACGTGGTGGGGAAGGGAACCTGCAGGGAGCAGGCTCTTTGGGGTTTGGAATAACTCCTGCTCCTTTCCTCTCCTCTCTGTTCCCGTGTGCCCCCGGCGGTCCCGCAGAGATCCCGGCTGCTCCTCCCACCACGGCCGCCAGCAGCGCCGAGGAGCCCGCAGGTACGTTCTGTTCTTTCGGAGCATCATTTCGGTGCTAAGCGTCTCTTCAGCAATCATTTCCCTCGGGATAAACTGCATTAAATGCATAAATCCTGCTGTTTGTAGCGGGACAGGCAGTTTCCTTTTGTGCAGCATCCCCAGAGGTTGGTGTTCCTTGGAGCGCCCGGCAGCGCAGGGAAGGTTTTCCTGCTGGATCTGGGAGCACAGGGGGGTTACTCAGTGTTGTACCCAAGTGGAACCACTCCTGCCCCCCCCGTGTCACCCAGGGACTCCCCTGTCCCCGGTTCCCTCGTGTGGGATGGCTCCGACCAGGGGATGACAGCAGGAGCCAAAGGGTCCCAGGAAAGGCTGACTTGTCCAGTCCTGCTGCCCGGAGGTTCCTGGGGTGTTTGAGCCCAATCTGTGAAGGACACGAGGTGTAAAAGCTGTTTACTTTTGTGTCAGCAGCGCAGGAGGGTTCATAAACTAAGGGGTTTGCACTAAAAGTGATGGATGTCACTTTGGATTGATCCCTGAGCCATGTCCTCTGCTCGTGGCCACGCGGGACAGAAAGCGGCCAAGAGCTGAGGGAGCATCACCCCAAGCTGAGCCATTGCAGAGGACCAGGGGCCAAAGCTGGCCTTGGAACGAGGGCTGGGGCAATGTCAGCTCTGGCCTGGGGGGTCCTGCCTGGCTCTGCTGAACTCTCAGGGGTCCCAATCAGTTTGGGAAAACAGTCCAAAACTGGATTGTTTAGATGAAATGCATCCATGCTCTCCCATGCTGGAAGACTGGAGGATGAGGAGGGGCTGCTGCTCCTTTTTGCTGCCAGGCACGAGGAGCTTTCCTG
Source organism: Monarcha castaneiventris obscurior (assembly GCA_026261815.1). Taxonomy (NCBI): domain Eukaryota; kingdom Metazoa; phylum Chordata; class Aves; order Passeriformes; family Monarchidae; genus Monarcha; species Monarcha castaneiventris. The sequence continues at coordinate 113,335 of JAMPIT010000493.1, forward strand.
GTCCTTTTTTGGTCCCTCTCAGACAGAAGAGACCACAGTGAAAGGGCAAACAAAAATAGCAGTGGGGGGTGAAGGTTTACAAACCTGCCAGTCAGTCCTTGTCTTATCTGAATCAAATCCAGATTTTCTCAGCGATGATTATCAGAGGTGGATGATTTCAGCCAGTGGGCTTAAATAAAACCAGGTGGTTGGATTGATGCAGCTCCCCATGGTTTTCCCCCGGAAATCAACCTCTGCAGTTTCTAAGCCAGATCTGGCCCTTCCAAATGGCATTTTGGGCCCTGTTGTTCCTGGCTGGTGAGGAAGAGGCTGGATGTAAATGCAGGAAGGGGAAAAGCCAGCTCTGAGGGACCCCAGAGCACAGACCCAGAGCAGTTTTGGCTGCAGGTTGCAGAGCGGTTAGGGTTAGGGTTAGGTTAGGGTTCCCAGAGTGCAGAAGACCCAGTGCAGAGATGGCTGCATGTGGAATCCAAATTTTAGCCTGAATCCTCCCCCAGGAACCAGGAACGGGGAACAGTGACCCTGACGAGCTGGAACTCCTGTTTCAGCATCATTTGCAGAGTATTCCTGCCCTATAAAAGAGTTGCTTTTCCTTTGTCTGAATGTCAAAAGCTTCAATTTTTGCCTGCCTATGCTTAGATTGAGGTCAGGCAGAGCCACCTTCTGCTCCCAGGTAAATTCTGTCTCTCCTGGGACAATCCCAGGGTGAGCAGCAGGAATGGGCTCCCCTGCCCTCAGCAGAAGGGCAAAATGCAGATTGCAGGGAGTGGCTCCCAGGCCATTTCCAGGGATAGGCAAGGAGGAAAAAGGAGTCCCTTGGGTGCCCCCAGCACCTGCATCAGCCCAGGGAAACCTCACCAGGCACAGGGGGAACAAGGAAATCCCCTCTCCCACTGCAGGTCCAGGGGCTGGACAGCTGAGGGACATTTCCAGCCTCCCATCCCTCCTGTGCCTGGGCATCCCCATGGCAACGTGGCCCTTTTGGCTCAGCAGCTCCAGTCCTCAGCAGAGCCTGAGGACCACTGAGGACCCCAGCTGCGGCCACACAAACACTGTGAGCGCCACTGCAGCAGCAGCTCCAAGGGAAAAGTGGCAGTAGGAAAGGATTAAATATCCCACAGCTCCTTCTCGTGAGCTGCAGCAGCTGGAAACTAGGAGTCACCCCCTGCGAGCCGCCAGCCGCCTCCTCAACATCTGCCAGGGTGCCAGGCGTGCTTCAAAACGAGTGTGGGGACAGGGGCACAGGAGGCAGCCTGAGCTTTCCTTCGGATCCGAAGCAGGGACCGCTCCCAGCCGTCTCCCAGCACTGATATTCCCTGAACAGGGATGTGTGCATGGGATCAGCAGTGCTGGAGCTGGGAACGGGGCTCAGCCTCCTCCCCGAAGGGCTCCTGGCTGGGGGAGCTGCCCGGCTGGGGCACAGCCGGATCTTCTTGGTGAGGATGCTCCCAAATCCGGGGGTGGGGAGACTTTGCACTGGCAGGGAGAAAAGCCAGAGCCCTGTGGAGAGCCGGGAGCATCCCAGAGCCTGGGAACAAAGCGCTGCCCAGCTCCCTGCGGTGCAGTCGGGAGGGGAAATCACCATTTCATTCACCCTGGGCTAAATCTGGGCTCAGCTTGGGGGTCTCCAGCTTTGTACCCATCCAAAGGAGGAATTCATTCAGCCCTGCCTGGGCATTCTCTGGCTTGTCTCAGCTGTAAGCGAGGTGATGGATTGACCGCATGATTGATTGACTGATTGATCAGCAGCATCCAGCTCCCTCTGAAAGGTTTCTCACGGTGATCCCCAGTGAATGGCTGGGAGCACAACAGGGGAGAGGGGCTTCCAGTGAGGGAGCTCCTGGTCCCTTCAAAATAGCTCAGAAATTCTGGGGGAAAAACCTCAAACGACCCCCCCCCCCCCCCCCCAAAACTGCTGAGATGCAGATAAGCTTCATGTGCATCTGCACCCTGCTCTTATCATCCCAGGACAGGGCTTCCTCCATCCCCTCATTCTTTCATCCCTCCATCCCTGCATGCCTCCACCCCAAATACCTGTGTTCCTCCAACCCCACATCCCTGCACCTGATTCTCTCCATTCCTCCATCCCCTCATTCTTTCATCCCCCTATCCCTCCATCCCTGCAACCCTTCATCCCCACATCCCACCACAGCCAAGCCTCGAGCTTCAGAGCCAGGACTGCCGAGCTCCCTCTCCCCGTCCTGGGACATTTCCAGAGGATGATTCCCCTTGGTGACCCCAAGCTCTTGTCCGCAGCACCAGCTCCCTGTTTCTGCATTTCCCCCCGAACAGAAAACTGTGATTTTCTCACTCGGCCGGGAGCTGCTGTCAGGCAGGAATTTATGGGGTGCTCGGCTCCCGAGGACAGATGTTTTCCTGGGGATGTATTTCATGGTGTTGGCAGCGGCCCTTGGCAGGGCATTCCTGGATCTGCACCCCATGTCCCCAGCGTGTCCTGGGGCTCATCACCGGGATAAATCCTGTGGGAAGGGGTAGGAAACGTGCAGCCAGCCCTGGCTGCTCCCGGGAGAGGGCTGGGGTGGATGAGCCATAAAACTCCGTGTTGGTGTGGAGTTTTCCACTGAGGTGTTTTCCAGTGCAGTGAGGTGTTTTCCAGTGCAGTGAGGTGTTTTCCAGCGCAGGGTTTGTTTTCCAGTGCAGCGTTTCCAATGGGTGTCTGGCACGGCTGGACTGTCCCCACTGTGCCGCCAGTGCCTCCTGCTCCCTTCAGATCCGGGAAAATTGGGATGCTGCTGTGAGGCCACAGCTGCTCTGGGCATCCCCGTCCCAAAACCAAAAATCCCTCAGACCGTTCATCCCCATCCCCAGACTGGCCCCAGGCAGCTCCAAGGCAGGGAGCGAGCTCCCCCGAGCTGCAGCGGGGCTGGGCTGGTGCCTGGGGTGGGTCCCTCTCTGACGGTGACCGGAGCTCCCAGGGATGGACCAAAGGCACCCAAACCGTGCCAGCTGCCGGGATGCTGCTGGGCCACGGCTGGGACCGGAGGGGCCGAGCCCGAGGGGCTGCGCAGGACACTCCCGTGCTGTGGTGGGGACGGCCTGGGCACATCCTGGCGGTGCTGGGGTCCCGCTGCAGCTCTGGGGCCGGTGGCCCCCGGGCCCCGCAGGGGCTGCGGAGGTGCGAAGGGGCTGCGGGCTCCCGGGAATCCTTCGCTGCCGCTTTCCAGCCGCTCCAGGCGAGAGGCTTTAATCTAATTACATGCTTTATTTGCGCCAATTTGTTTTTCAATCAATCTTGCTCAGCCAGAAGAAAGGAGGCTGCTGTGGGCTCATTTGCACCTTCTTGTTCCAAGGGAGAGGTTAATGGCCGTTATCCGCTGGGATCCGCGCTCCCGGCTCCTGGCCGGGAGCTCCGGGAATCTTCTCCCGCGGACGGGCAGCGAGCTCCCGGCGTGGCACGGAGCAGCTCCCGGCGTGGCACGGAGCAGCTCCCGGCGTGGCACGGAGCAGCTCCCGGCGTGGCACGGAGCAGCTCCAGGCGTGGCACGGAGCAGCTCCCGGCGTGGCACGGAGCAGCTCCAGGCGTGGCACGGAGCAGCTCCCGGCGTGGCACGGAGCAGCTCCCGGCGTGGCACGGAGTAGCTCCCGGGCATCTTTGGGACACGCCGATCGCGAGGATCCGCTGCAGGAAGGGCTCGGGATGCTCCTGCCAGGTGCTCCCGAGGAGCTGTGGCGTCCTGCAGGGAAGATTCCGTGTGTTCATTGCCGGGGGCTGCAGCGGGGTCCCGGAGGAAGGTTTGGGTCTGCAGAGCACCAAAACTAACGAACCAAAACCAGTGAAAATAACTCCTCCTGCTTTTCCTGCCCCGCCGGGGAGTGGCACACCTCGGTGCCGGGGTGGCTGTGCCTGGCACAGGGCAGGGCTGGCCTGGTGCCCCCCACACTCCTGTGCTGGTGGCAAGGGCTCCTCAGCCCTCTCTGGGGACCAGAAGATGCTCTGGGGCCCGGCAGGTGCCTCTGCCTTGACAGCCTGGTCACAGACCCACCTCAGCTCGTGGGGCAAATCCCTGCCGGCTCCTGGGGACTGCTGCTCCCAGCTGGGAGGTGACCAGGGACAGGCCACAGCCACTTGGTTAAACACAACCCGGTGCCAGAGGCTCGCTGGGCACCCAGGCTTGGCACGGACCCTCCGGGGGCAGATCCAGGTCCCTGGAATCTCTGTCCACGGGCTGAGACTGCTTCAGACCTAGGGACCATCCCGTAGATAACACAGCAGGCACGGCTGGAGCAGCCCAGCCCCAGCTCATCCCAGCTCCACGGCCTGGAAGGGATGTGCCTCCCTATTCCAGCTCCTGGCCATGCTGGAGGAGCGGCCAAGGCCGCCCTGCTGGGACACCGCTGTCCTGCAGCTGGCCGGGATGCAGGGCACTAATTTGCACATGATAATTGCAAAGGGCATCCTTCAGGACAGCTGGGTCACAGCCAGATGAGGAGAGAAGAGCCAGTTAGTGATAACAGACGCAATCAGTGATAACAGAGCCTGTTTTGTGATAACAGACCCCTGCTCCATTCAGTGGCAGGACGAGGGTGCAAGCAAAGCACAGGAGAAGCGATCCCACCACTCAAGTGAATAACCTGGGAAGGATTCTCTGCCTTAGCTTTGCTGTTTTATTAAAGCTTCTTTACGTTAAAGCAGCCAGCTCTGAGACAAAGAGTCCCAGTGGAGTCCAGCCCAAATTAAATTGCAGCAGTGATCCCTCACATTCACCGTGTGCTCTATGAGCCGGACACTGCTGTCCTTGCGCTCATCCCACAGGGATGATCCCATCCGTGCTCCCTGGGAAAGGACAGGGCTACTCCCGAGCATCCCCTCCCTCAGGACGTGTGGTCAGCACAGGCCCAGAGCCAGAAGCTCGGAGCAAGCAGAGCTGGAGCTCTCCAAATGACTCTAACAGCCCTTCCCTGGGACTGATGGAGGAGATGGTAAAATAATTCTTTGGGATGGAAGCAAGGGGCAGCTTCAGTGCTGTGGGAAGTGAACCAGGAGTTCACAGTCATCAGGGAAATCTCCAGAGGTCTGAGAGCCAAAGGCATCCCTGCCCTAAGTGCCCCAGGCCAGCCCCGGCACAGGGTGATGCTGTCCTGTCCCAGGGCTGGGCAGTGCTGGATTGAATTTTATCCCCTGTCACCTGGGAGCCCTTTGGGATGCTCTGGGATAGCTCACAGAGATGTTTTCAGACATGTTTGGATCCATGTGCTTTTCCTCCAGGCCCCAGCCACCAGCTGAGGATGTGGGGTTGCTGCCTGTGAAAGGGGCTGGGAATTTCTTTCCAGAGTCTGAACAGGCTGGAGGAGCTCTCAGCCCCGTGGGGATGGGGCAGCAGGAAGCTCTGCGGAGCCGTGGAGCAGCTGGACACGATGTCCTGCACATCCCACAGGACTGAGGCAGTTCTTGGGAGCACCTGGAAGAGTTTTGTGGCTGTTGGATGGGCGGTGGTTGAGAGCAGGGGGGGTCTGGGCACAGACACAGCCGAAAGCTGGGATTCCCCAGCTGCTGGTGAAGGCAGGGATCACTCAGGTCCAGCTTCAAAAAATACACAAATATACACCTTCCTCCCCCTGGGCACTCGTGGGGGACCCTGAAATACAAACCCCATCCCTCAGGTGGGGACAGACCCCACTGCAGAGGCTGTTGGAAAGCCAGGAGCTGCAGCAATGTGCAGGTTTAGGGATGCCTGTGGGGAAGGTTAGCTGGGATTTATCCAGAGCCAGTGGGGACCTGGAAGCTGCCCTGCCCCCCACTGCTGCTCACTCCCTTCGGGAGGGGCAGCTCATGCACAGAGGATTTGTGACCAGCAACACTGGGGAGGGAGGGAAAGGGGCAGGAATCTGAAAGCTGTTTGACCACCAGCCTCCCCTTGCATTAGAGCAAATCAAACCAGGCCCACTGATCTGCACTGACCCACCCTGGGGCTGTCTGGGACCCCAGGCAGACCCCAATCCCATTTTCTCCATCCCGCTCTCTCTCTGGCGAAGGAATCACAGATTTAGGATTTGGTATTTGGAGCTGCACCTTCATTCAGTGGCTCAGGCTGGTTGCACATCCCCCCCCAGTGACAACAGGAGATGGGGGCACCCAGACCCCCACCCTCAGAGCCCCTGGAGAGCACAGCCCCTGGAGGGAAGGCAGGAAAATGCCCTCCAGCCCCAAGTGCTGAGGTCAGGCTGTCAGGGCTGGGGCTCCCCTCCTAAGCCGCAACACCTCCGCCTTGGATCACAGCCCACAAAGGCATTTAGGGCCCTACCTGGGGGAAATCAATAGGAATTTAGCTGCATAAATTGGGATTAGAAATCTGAATCCCCTCGAGGATCTAAGCCTTATATCTGCATTTCCAGTTAGGTACCCAGGCCAAGAAATGTGGCTTTAATCGCTCTATCATGTCAGAATCAAGGGGCCTTTAATTTCCGTTCCCGACATGTGGCTTTCGCAGCGGCTCAAAGCTGATTTTGGAACTGCAAGCGCAGCAAGAGGCGCCTGGTGCAGGGTCTTCCCTGCAACAACACTCAGCACCCCCAGCCCTGCTGCCAGCACCTCCTTCCTGCCCAGCCCTGGGAGCATCAGCGCTCCGGGAAGAGTGGGATCATTACCAAACCATGGGATGCCACTCAGCACCCTGCAGCTCCCAGCCTCACCACAGCAACCCCAGACAACCCCCAAACCGAAGATGTTTAAACTGAAAAAAATCCAACTTTCCGCAAAAAAAAAAAAAAAGAAAAAAAAGAAATTAAGCAAAACAAAGAAGGTGTTTAGCTGTGAAAAGTCTCTGCCCAGCCAGAGAATTAGCTCTATCAAGGGGATGGGCTGAGCTGCAAAGCTGCTGAAGGCTGTGCTGACACGTTTTACTGAGCTGCGAGCGACACGAACCAGCCGCCCGCCACCTGCTCCCTCTGCGAAGAAGCGGCTCCAGCGGCCTCTCCCCGATCCCGTCCCGCTGTTTATCCGGGAGACGCGGGCATTTGTGCTTCCCCCTCAGGATGTGCCCGCTCAGGATGCAGGGCTGGCAAGAAAAAAGCACCAAGGGCTGGGTGTGCTTCGGGCTCGTGGCTCTGAAAGGGAGATTTGCGCTGGAATATTTGTGCAGTTGAGTGAATGTGGGGTGTGGATGTCACCACGGGGTTGTCCTGCACCGTTGGGCTGCAGCCAGCGGGGTTTGGGTGCTTCAGGAGGGTGGCTGGGTTGGACACGGGCTGAGAGGGGCTCATGGAGGTCCCGGGTCTGTTGAGGGCAGCAGCAGGGTGAGACCAAGCCTTGCTCTGCACCCCCTGGGCAGGGGACACTGGTGCAGCACCGTGGGACAGGGAGCTGGGGCTGAGCCCGTCCTGCTGCCCCCTCATCGCTCCTGCGGGACCTGCTGGACACTGACCCCCCATGCTGCAGGTACCAGGGTGCTCCGCACGCCTAAGGGCGTCCTTCAGGCAGCTCTGGTCCTTCTCAGCCTGGGTTTTGGCTGGGCTCTGGCATCACCTTCCACGGGCAGGTCATCCCTGGCTGATCGTCTGCAGCCTCGTGGAGAGGGGAGAGAGGGACCTGCAGGACCAGGAGCCTCTGGCACAGCCCGGCAGCACAAGTCTGGGGACTCCAGAGGTTTGTCACATAAACATCTGGGGACAAATCCTGCGAGAGTCTCACATCGTTTGTGCCTGCTGTGCACACCCACGAGGCACTGAGCTCCACATCCACCCTCTCCTCCCCTTTCTGCTGGCTGATCCTTCCTCCCATCCCTTCCCCAGCTCCACCACCACTTTCCAGCGGGGAGCAGCAGCTCAGCAACGCTTCCCCAGAGCCCAGACTGCTGGAATCCCTTGGTGAGGAGAGCAGGGTCTGTCCCTGGCAGTGCTGACACAACATCCCACAGCATCCCCTCCGTGCACGGTCCCCAAGGCAGAGGCACCCCGCAGCACCACCCCACACACACAGAGCTCTGTGCTTGGCTCAGGGAAATCCCATTTGCCCTCCCAAAGAGGCCCCAGAGGATCTCCAAGTCACCCAGGAGGCAGAAGAGCTCTCCACAAGGGAGACAAAGGAAATGAACCGGAGAAAATCCCCCACCCACAGAAACCAGCGCTGGCATCTGATGCTTCGCAGTGATTTACACCAGCGGGCTCTGGCCAGGCCAGCTCAATTCAAACCAGCTGAGGCTCTGGCACAGCCCGTGGGGCTGGGGAATGAGGAAGAGAAGGACAGGGCAGGACAGGGCGGTGTTCAGGCAAAGCAGGGTCAGCCCTGGCTGGAGCTGGGTGTCTCGAGCCCCAGGTTGTCACCCTGGGAGAAGCAGAGGCCGTGAGTGCTGTGGGCATGGGGTGCTGTCCTGTAGGGTGTGGGGGCCAGCTGAGGGCTGTCCCATCACCCCACAGCCTCCCTGGCTGGCAAACAGCCCCGGGATGGATTCCCAGAGGGTCTGTCATGTCAGGCAGAGTGGCATTGTCATGGCACTGGGGCAGGGATGGGGAGCTGAGCTGTGCTCAGGGATGTGTCTGTGGGGAGAGGTTGCTGAGGTGACTTGGAGCTGCTCCTGTGAGGGTTCTGGACTGGACTCCCAAGCAATGGTGTCTCTGACTGCTGTTTCTTGGATCCCAGAAGCAGTGGGGCTGCAGGAGGATCTGCTCCAGGTGGGCCCTGCCAGCCTGGCTGCTGGAGATCCCTTGTGGGGCCGAGCCATGAATCCCCTTGGATTCACATTTTCAGACGTGTTTGTGTCCGTGTGCTTTTCCTCCAGGCCCCAGCCACCAGCTGAGGATGTGGGGTTGCTGCCTGTGAAAGGGGCTGGGAATTTCTTTCCAGAGTCTGAACAGGCTGGAGGAGCTCTCAGCCCCGTGGGGATGGGGCAGCAGGAAGCTCTGTGGAGCCGTGGAGCAGCTGGACACGATGTCCTGCACATCCCACAGGACTGAGGCAGTTTGTGCAGGTGGGAGCTGCTGCCCATCCCAGTGCTCGGGGCCAGCTGCTGGCCAGCGTGTCCTGGATTTGGCCAGGCCAGGAGGGATGTGCAGCCAGAGCTCCCAAGCTTGTCCCTGCTCTGCTGCTCGCTGCCTGCCTGTCCTTGTGTCGCCTCTTGTGCTGCCCCGGGGCTGAGGTGGGACAGCAGCAGGGAACATCCACAGAACTCCAGGATTTCGCTGCCAGGGACAACCATCACCAGGTTTATCACAACCATGCTGCTGTCCTGAGGGCATCAGCAGCCTGGGCTGAGCAGGGTGGTGCCAGCAGCCTGGCAGGGCAGCTGATGGCCTGTCTGTCCCTTGGCATTCCCTGCTCCCCAAAAAGCTCAGGAGATGCTTCCTTGGGCTCTTAGGTCACTCCATAGACACTCAGTTCTCTCAGAGACTTTTCCTTCAATGTTTATGGCCAGGAAGATCTTACAGTGCATTGGATCAGGAAGGTTTCTGTTCCCTGAGCTCAGTGACACCAGGCAGCCACGTCCCACTGCGTGGTGGCATCCTGCCACGTGGGCATGACTGGGGCTCTGCTAGGGAATCTCCATCCACTGAGCTACACTTTTTATGGAATATCCTCTCCTTTCCCAGGGCATTTCAAGTTTCACTTGATGTTCAGAAACGTTAGATGAGAAAAACAAATGGGTGGCATCAGTGGCTGGAAGCCCTGAGTGTCCAGGGTTTGGAGGGGCCTCGGCTGGGGTGCAGCTGGGCAGAGATCTCAGCTGGGGCTCTTGCAGGAGGAAGATCCCAGGGTTTGGGTTCGGCCCTGGCTGGGTCATGCTGGAAGAGCAGGAAGCCTTGTATTCCTGAGGGTCCCTCCTGAGGAGCAGGAGCAGCGGGGAGCCATGGGGCAGGAGGACGGGGCTGAGATGGGGACTCTGCATGGTCATGTTGAGAGGGGCTGGGGCACCCATGGGTCACAGGGGTTGCTGCTGAGGGGATCCCTCTTGGTCTTGGCACCCAGTGTGTGCTGACCATGGGCTGCCAGCAGCATCCCCACCTCCCCTGCACCCCTGGGGCTCCTCTGGGGCGCCTCAGCAGCTCCCACACCTGGGCTCCAGCAGCGATGGGGAAGGACAGTGTTGGGAGAGACGGAGGCCTCCAAGGGCTGTCACAGCCCCAAGGCCTCCTGCTGCAGACAGATGTGTCCTTTTCCCCTGGATCAGGGGATCCTGTGCTGCTGGGGGCCTCTCTCTGGCTGCTGAGGAGCCGTGGATGTTCACGGGCAGCACGTCCGTGAGCCCAGCCCCATCCTGGCAGCTGGCATGGGGAGTGGTGTCCCGAGTAAGAAAGGCTCGGAGACAGGAATGCAGTCAAGAGAATGGAATGGAATTATTTAATTAACAAAGGGCGGGTTTTTATGTGTTTAGTTCTCTCAGTGTCTACCAAAATGGCAAGAGATTACTGGACCTCTTGCTAGCCACCTACCAGAGTGATTGGTCAGTTCTCACATCGTTCATTCTCCTAGTGGAAATCATAACAATTCTAATTATATTTGCAGGTGCAAGATAGCAAACTCGGTTTACAGAAACCTTATCATGTTCTGCATAGTTCAGCACGAGAAAGACAGAGCTCTCACCAACTGCTGCAGTGAGCTGAAGAAATTAATTCTCTGCTGAGGCTTCCTCAGCATCCCTAGGGTGGCACTTCTCCGGCCACCCTGGCCTGGCCGTGGTGCCACAGGGATGCTCCCGGCAGTGGCCGGAGGGCACTGCCCACCCACTGCAGGGGCAGCAGCTGCCAGGACCGAGCTCCAGGTCCTGGCAGTGCCCGGGGCCGTGCCAGGCTCCCGGCGGCCGCTCCGGACCCTGCTCCGCCCGGGCCAGCCCGGCGTGTCCCAGCAGTGGGGGCCCATTGGAAATGAAATGTTCCCGCTGGGGCATTTTATTTGCACACTTCAGTAGAGTGGACACCAAAAGGCTTTGCTAATGCTTCATGGGCCGCTAATTTCCTCTCTGACCCGCATTGTGGCGGGCTGACCCCAGCCCGAATCTGCCGGCAATGAATGCCAAAGGCTGACACCGGCCCGGGTTAGGGGTGACAATGGGGCCTCTGTGGGCTCCGGGCGGGCTCCAGTTGGGAGCTGGAGAACAGGGGGAATTTGTGTGGCTCTCAAAAGCCCTGGGTGGCACAATAAGGGAGGCCCCCGGGGTCTCCCAGGAAGACAGAGCGGCCTGGGGAAGCCGGGCGGGAGGGAGGATGGGCTCCTTTGTGAGCAGCTTTCTTTAGAAAGGAAGGGCTTTCTCAATGCCCCCTCGGACGACCCAATCGGGCTCTGGCAGATGGATATCACAGGCACGCTGCTTATTCATGGCAGGCTGCAGCTTTGAGCCGTCCCCCCCTTCCCCCCAGCCCTTTCTTCATTTTAAGGCTAATTTGTTTTGTTAATGTTTTCTTGCCCTCCCCCTCTCTGCGCGCAGATTGTGACTCGTACTGCAAAGCCTCCAAGGGGAAGCTGAAGATCAACATGAAGAAGTACTGTAAGAAAGACTATGGTGAGTGTCCCCTGTCCCGGGGAGGAGCGGTGCCAAAGGGATGCGGGGCAGGAGCATCCCCCCGGGCCGTCCCAAAGCCCACCCAGCCCAGGCTGGGTCCCAGCCACAGCCCGTGCTGGGATGGGAGCAATTTTGGGAATGGTTTTTGCCAAGTTTGCAGAGGCAGCCCGGGCCAGCGATGCTCGGAGGAGCAGTGTGTCCCTTGGGGAATTGGGGTGAGCACAATGTGGACCCTGGTTTGGGGGCTGTCTCAGCATCTGCAGGAGACTCGTCTTTTCCCAGTGTTCTCCATTGTCTTCTGGGTTAGGATGGTACCGTGTCCCCTCTCCTCTCACGGTGCTGTTACGTGCCACAGCTTTCAAAGATTGTCCCTTGCTGTGGGGATGAGCAGCAAGCAGTTCCCTGTGACCTGGATCCGATCCCCCTGGAATTCCCAGGCGACTTCAGAGGGTGGTGCAGCCCTGGTACAAGCCAGGAGACTCTGGAATCCTTGCTGGTGCTCAAGGCCCTGGGAATCCTCCCACAGCTCTGCCTCGGAGCAGCGGCTCGGAGCAGGCGCATCCCGAGCTCCCTCTGCACCTCTGGGCTCCGGGGATTGCTTCTAACGCGGGTCCGTGCAGGACAAAGGCAGGGTGACCCCAGGAGGAGCCGGCCGAGGGATGCTCCACACTGGTTTTGTGCTCTGGCACCTCCCTGTGAGCTCAGGGGAAGGAGGAGTGCTTGGAGGCAGAGGTTTTATTTGCATTCCCGTTTATTATCCATGGGGCAAAGCGGATCAGGAGCATCCTTGGCAAGGGTGAGCTGGGCTGTGATCGTGGTCCCCCTCCAGCCAGGCCATGCTTGTAGGAGCTGCTGGAGCTTCATCACGTGCTGGGAAGGTCCAAGGAATGGCTTTTCCCTTGGATAAAAGAGTTTGATGGCTGAGAAGCTGCTGGGAGGTTGTTCAGGTTATATATGGGGTTTTGAAGGACGGGGTGAGGCTGAGCCCAGCTGATAAAGCCATGGGGTGTTTCCTGCATTCTCTGCTGGCTGATGAGATGCACTTTTCCCACATGTGGATGTGCATCCCTTCATTTCCCCCCTGGCTTCTCCAGAATCTCCTGAGGGCTCAAGGAGGTGTCTCAGGCACGGGATACCCCCGGAGCAATAAAAAGGGAGGAGATGCCGCTGGAGCAGTGCTGAGGGGAGCTGAAGGAGCTTTCCCTTCTCTTTTCTCACTCAGCATCACCTCTGCAGCCTCACCAGTGAGCCAGAGCCGGCTGCTGGGGCTGGCTCAGGTGAGGGGTTCAGACTGTCCCAGTGCTGGAACTGGGAATCCCACCCGACCCTGCTGGCCATGGAAGGGTCCCCCACAGCCCCACGGCCCCACAGCCACAGCAAATTTGCTTTTTTGGAGGACAAACCGTGGCGGTGAGGCAGCGGGGTGAGCGAGGCCGGGGCAGCCCAGGCTTTCACCGGGGCCAGGGAGGGAAGAAAGGGTTGAAAAGGTGCAGGGAGGGATAATAAAGACTTCGGGACTGACACCCCAGCAGGAAGCCAATTAGGAGGCTCTTCTCCTCACCGTTCTGCTGGCATCGCCGGGCTGAATGTCCTAAAAGGCCCTAATTAGCTTGAACAGAGTTCCTTCTCCCGCGGGCTCAATCGGGAGCTATCATCCGCCCCGCGCTCCTCAATGAGGCTTTTTAGCTCCCCGCTTCATTCAGCCTTTCAAAGGGGATATTTTCCCTTATTTATTTTTCGTATCTGTTTGTTTTTGTCGGGTTTGTGGTGAGGTTTTTTTTTTCTTTTTATTTTAATTTGGGCTTTTTCCCGCGAGATGGGTTTGGGTGCAAATATTTGGAGTGAAACAGGAGGCGGGGGGGGCAGGCTGGGAGATTCAGGCAGGGCGGGGAGGCAGGAACAGAGGCAGAAAAGCTTTTTCTGGGTTTATTTTGTCTGCGTGGGGGAGCGCAGGGTCACTCAGCTCCCAGAAAAGCGGGGAGAGAGGAGGGGTTTGCTGGGGTGGGGGCAGCTAAATCCCGGGGAAGCAGCAGATCCCTGCTGAACCCACGGAGGGTGGAGATTCCCGAAAGGAGAGGGGATTATTTGAGGAGAGCAGGTGATGCTGATCCAGGTGATGCAGGAAAATCCTTTACTCCCTCAGGTGCCACATTTTCAGCCCAATTTTGGGGTTTTTCCATTCTCTCTGGGGTGTGACTGCGGTAAAGGAAACCTGGAGCTTTTAAATCTCCCTTTTGCCGCGATTCTGAGCTCCCTGTGCTGCAGCAGGGCCCGATCCTGCCCGGATGATGCTGGGAGGTTTTTGTACCAGCACTGTGGTCTCAGGCATCGCCCCCGTGCCAGCCCTGGGTCCCCATCCCGGCACTGGGGGTGAGGAACAGAATCCTCATCCGAAAGGTGAGATCATCTGCTCGCTTCGTCCTTTCTTGGAAAAAAAAAGTAAAAAAATCCTTCCTTCAGCGGAGCCTTCTCTTAGTCACCCCCTTTGTCGAGAGGAGCTTGGCAGGGGCTGCTGGAAAAAAGCAAAACGTGTTTTCAAAAGGCAGCTTGAAAAGAGGGAGGGAGGGGGGAGAAAAAACCTGAATCCCCAGAAACACCCCAGGCAGGGGGGAAGCACCAAGGCCGGCACTCAGGAGAAATCCCATTCCCGGAGCTGAGCAATCCCGGCTGCAGCCACGTGCTGAGGGAGAGCCGGGGCAGTGAGGGGTCCCCCTGCACCAGGGCACACCCAGGCCGGCCGGGATTAGGGGCCATAAATCTCCAATATTAAACCGGTAGGAAATTGGCAACCGGAGCGAGGCAAAGCCGCCGCCAAATAAATTAAAAACTGAAAAAAAAGGGGGAAAAAAATCCCATTTTAACTCTTTGCTCCAGCGAGGAGCCAGCCCTTTGCATTCCCAAACCCAGATGGTGCCGGGGTCACCTTTTGCTGCTGGTTGGAATAAAATCCACATGGACTCCACTCCACTTGTGCAGCGAGAGGGGAGCCAAGCCTTTGGAAAACCCTGCCTTGTGCCTGCCTCCGCTGTCCCCAGCACCCCCTGACACCTGGGCACATGAAACACCCTCAAACCGCTCTGTTCTCACTGCCACTCCTCGGGATCTGTCCCAGGGGCCAGCACAGCGATGCTCCCCAGATTTCCAGCTCCCACAGACAGGTCCATGAACGGGATACGTGTGATATCCCAGGATTCCACAGAAGGATGCACAGATCTGGCCCTGCAGCCCAGCCCTGAGTCAGCCTTAGCAGGGGAAGCCTTGAACTCAGGAGATTTATCACAAACCCCAAATGTAAATTAAAAAACCCAATTAAATAATTAGGTTTTCCCCAGCCTCTCTTTTCATGGCAGCCTCAGGAGTTTTGGGGCCCTGACTCACGATCTCTGAATGCTGCGAGGTGCTGCTTTGCTTTCAGCCTTCAGCAGCTGCCCTCAAACGTTGTTTTGAGGCTTTGGGCTGGGTTTTGTTTTCATTAACATCAAACCATCCCTCCCTGGGCTTTCATCTCCAGCTTCCAGCCTTCGGGGCTTTCTTGTGGCTGGAGGCTCCCAGCCAGGCCTCGAGGAGCCAGGAGCATCCCTGGGCTCCGGGGATGCAGGAGGGGCCAGGGACCCTCTGTGCCCTCCCACAGCCCAGGGAGCACTCGGTCACCTTCTTCTTGCAAAGAACCATAATGTGGTGAGACGGGGAAGGCACCGCCCAGGCGGGATTTGTGGTTCAGGTGTGTCAGGTGGGCTGTGGTTCTTGGGGCAGCCCCTGCCCTCACCAGGACCCAGCTGTCCCCCAGCTCGGTCCTGTTTGCTGCAGGGTGCAGGGAAATGACCCTGGAGAAAAATCCCTGGATCTCTGGGAGTGCCTGGGGTGCAGCAGCCCCAGATTTCCCCCAGGGTTCGGCTGCCCAAAGTTTGCACAGCCCAGGGAGGAGCAGGCATGAGGCACAGGCAGCCCTGAGGCACCAGCGGGGTCAGGAGCTGGACTGGATCCCCTCCTCACTGGAAC
Source organism: Monarcha castaneiventris obscurior (assembly GCA_026261815.1). Lineage (NCBI taxonomy): Eukaryota > Metazoa > Chordata > Aves > Passeriformes > Monarchidae > Monarcha > Monarcha castaneiventris. The sequence goes on from JAMPIT010000493.1 coordinate 128,784, forward strand.
CAGTGTCACCAGTCCAGGCAGGGCCCCTCCTCACTGGAACCAGTGTCACCAGTCCAGACAGGGCCCCTCCTCACTGGAACCAGTGTCAGCAGCCCCAGCAGGAGCTGTGGAAGCTGCAGCTCCTTTGATTTTGTTCCCCTGCTCCTGGAGGAGCACCGCAAGGGGAGCAGCATCCCCATGAGTAACCATCATCCCCCATCACATCCTTCCATCGGCTTTTCCAGGGGTTTTTCCAGGGCTGTTTTTGCAGGGATGCAGAGACATGGATAGTCCTCAGTGTAGGATTGGACAGTGGGAACAGCAGCCAAGGGAGAGCAGCTCACCACAAAGCCAAGCTTTGTCCCAGGAGGTGGCAGGTGAAGGACCAAGCCCCAAAGCCAGCTTTGGACTGGGGATGCACAGCTGAGCCCTTGCCCCAAAGCAGGAAGGGACTGAAACCTCCTTCATGAGAAGGGAGCTTTTAAATCCCTGGGGATTTCCCCAGGGGAACCAGCTTAGGTGCTTCCAAAAATTCATCCTGGCCCATTTCTGCCTCTCTGCACATCCTGTGTCCCCTGGGACATGCTGGAGGTGCTGATCCCGTCCCACTTCCGAAATACCCAGGCAAACACCACTAAAGCTGGGCTCCAGAGCCCGGCTCAGGAGGAGCTGAGCGTCCTGGATGTGAAGCTACAGGCAGAAATCTGGCTGTCGGGGCAGGCAGCTGTGGCTGCGCCAGCCAAGCCTTCCTCAAAGCTTTCACTCCTTCCACTTCATTAATAAAAAGGGAAAAAATAAGAGACGGGGGCTTTGACATAAAAAAAAGACTGTGTGTTTTAGAGCAGAGTTTCCTGTAACCACCTCTCTCCGGTTCCTTTTCATTCATTTTCTCCATTTTGTCAGTGTGGACCCAGGCAGGTCAAAGGTTTAAGCTTTTTTGGAAAGATTTGTTTCCAAAAAATAAAAACTGGCTACTCCTCACATTTTGTTACCTTCACACCAGACAGGGAAATACACGGTCAGAGCTGAGGGTTGTTTTTTTTCCCCTTTTTTCCCTTTTTTTTTTTAATGAAAGCATCTGGCCTCCATGACATGCTCTGAAAAAAAATACCCCATATATTTTGCAACGTGTTAAAAAGCTGTGCTGGGCTGCAGAGCTTTGCTTCCTCCCAGAGTCTGGAATCACTTGGGTTTAGAGACAGGGGGATGCTCCTCCAACACCAGCCCAGGGGGGGAAATTGTTACAAGGCAAATGGGAGAGTTTTCCCCAGGGTTTTTGGGAATTTCTTCTCCCTCTGTTAATTTATACAAACAGGATTGGCCCCACCGGGGCTCAGCCAGGCAGGTGGATGGGCAGGAGTTTACAGCTCCCAGAGCATGGAGGGAAGAGTGGGGAAAAAGGGAAAAGCTCAATGATTTGGCTAAAAATGCCCTTTGTGGTTGTGCTGCACCAGCCTGTGCAGAGCCTGGCCCCTGCCTGCTCTCCCATCCCCACCTGGGATTTCCCTCTGTCTCTGCTGGTGGGGATTCCTTATCCCACAATCGGCAAACAAACCCAGCAGGGCTGGGGAAGGTTCCCTGGACGCTGATTTTCAGCCCTGTTCCGGGAAAGGCCAAGGGCTGCAGTGGTGGAGGGCTGAGGTTTCCTCAGTCCCTGGCTACAGACGAGGTTACACAGCATCAGCCACGGGCTTGGAAAACATCATCACCATCATCACCATCATCACCATCATCACCATCATCACCACCTTGTGCAGGGATCACGGTTGTCCTCCCACCTCAGCCTTGCTGTGGGAGCTGGTGGTCTCCCAGTCCTCTGCCAGGACACCAGGAGGTCTCCTCTGAGCCCAGTGCTGCCTTTCAGCGCTCGCAGAGATGCTCCAGTGACTGTGCCAGGCGCAGAGCTGGAGAGCATCTCCCAAGCCTGAGGTGGTCTTGGAAGCTTTGCTGAGACCCTCAGATGCAGCTCTGGGTGCTGCTGCTTGTGGGGGTGGCCTGGGGATGGAGTTTTGGGGCACCACAGCCCTTGGCCGCTGTGCCCCAGCCTGGGCTCTGGAGACAAACTCCCTCTTCCTCACACAGCCCATTAGAAAAGGCCTGAAGTTCATTCTCTCCTCACCAGCTCAAACAGTAACACCTGTTCCTCTCTTGCCTCGTGTGTTGTTTTTTTTCCAGCTGTCCAGATCCACATCCTGAAGGCAGAAAAGAACGCGGACTGGTGGAAGTTCACGGTGAACATCATCTCCGTCTACAAACAAGGCAGCAACCGCATCCGGCGCGGAGACCAGACCCTGTGGATCCACTCCAAGGATGTAGCCTGCAAGTGCCCCAAAATCAAGCCCATGAAGAAGTATTTGCTGCTGGGCAACAACGAGGACTCTCCCGACCAGAGCGGCATCATTGCGGACAAAACCAGCCTGGTGATCCAGTGGCGGGACACGTGGGCCCGGCGGCTCCGGAAGTTCCAGCAGCGGGAGAAGAAGGGGAAGTGTAAGAAAGCCTAAAGGAGGAGGAGAGGGAGAGACTGACTGTGCATGCTGCTTTGTGTAGAGCTGGGGCGGGCAGGGACCGGCTGCCAGGGCGGGCTGGGGGGACAGCAGCCACGGCTGGGGGGTGCTGGGCTTGCACCTCTGATTCCAGGGAAGACAAACCCAACAGAACCCAACAGGACCCAAGAGGACCGAACAGGACCCAACAGAACCCAACTGAACCCAACAGAACCCAACAGGACCCAGCAGAACCCAACAGAACCCAACAGGACCCAGCAGAACCCAACAGAACCCAACAGGACCCAGCAGAACCCAACAGGACCCAGCAGGACCCAACAGAACAGATCACACACACAGACAGAACCCACGAGTGGGGTGTGGGCGTGCGGCACCCGGGGCCCCCCAGCTCCCTCCTGCCCCGCTGCTGAAGAACTCAGAGACACCAAACTGCCTTCCAGCTGCCAACATCTGCTGCCTCCAAAGCACGGCACGGGCACATCCACCCTGTAAGAAACTAATGAACAGCGCCGCTGGAAATTAACTCCCCTCCCCAAAATACGTATTTGCAACTTAGGCTGACCAAGACAGTTCTTGTAGAGGAAACTAAACCGAGACTTTTGCCGAGGACAGACCCGAGGATCGACGGACGGGGTCTTGGAGGGCTTTGGTATCCAACAGCACCCACTGATGGTCCCTGGGGTGGCCGAGGGCTCCAGCTGTGGTGATGCTCTGGGTCCACTTTAGGCACAGCCGACAGGGGACGATGTTGGCGGGTGATTTCCTGCTGTGCATAACACTGGGAATGGCTCCGTGCTCAGCCCCTGATGCTGAGGATGCTGCCCCCACCACACTGAAGGAGTGTGAGCCCTCTGGTGCCCTGTCCCCTCCAGCCACCCATTCACAGGCAAGGAATCATAACCAGGACACTCAAGGGAACACCCAGACCTGACGAAAAATGAGCTGGCATCCAGTGCCCTGGAAGATCCTGCCAATGTCAGTCCCTGAGTGTCCGTGGTGGCTCAGTCCCCTCTGCTGCTATCAGCACACCAGGAACCCTCGGATGGTAGAAGATCCCTGCAGGTGACACCAAGGTCCTGGCTGGCCACTGCTCTCACTCCCGCACTCGGGCAGCTCTCCCAAACCCACACCAGCTCTGCCCTCGCTCCCTCTGGAGCCACAGCTCCCCGGCATCCCTGCAAAAAGCCTTGGAGACAAAGAGGGGAGCAGGGGGTGCCAGGGACTGTCCCCATGGGCAGCGGGGCCAGTGCAGAGCTCTGAGGCTTGGCCGGGGTAGAGCCCGCACAGGGCAGTGCCCAGGGAAGGGGTCTCAGCCAGGTGTGACCCACCTGGAGCTCTGCTCCTCCTGCTGGGGGGGCAAAGAGCCAAGCCAAAATTCCCAATTTCCAGTCACTAATGCACTGAGCACAGTGGAGGCTGCCTCACCTCGGACTGGAGCATCCTCCCCTGGGGCACCCTGCGGGCAGGACTGGCTCTGGGATTGTCACCCGCCCATGGGGAACGGGGATATCCAATTCCACCCCATCCAGGGAGACCGGGAATAGCTGGGGCAGGAAGGCAGGGAGGGCAGCACGGGTACCTGGAGGAGAAGCAAACATTAGTCGCTATGAAAAGCAAAACCTCCCCGATATTTTTCCTTTTAGGAAACTTGGAAACATCTCTTTTATGACATTTTCCAGTGGTTTTGCCTTGTTTTATAGCAATTGACAATATTTATATAATGACATAAACCACCATAAAGCAGGGCAGCCATGTAAATAGGTGCAAAGAGGAGGCTCCCAGGGCTGCTGGAGACACCACCCGGAGGGACCCAGCTCTGTTGAGCCTCCCCTGCCACCACAAGGCCCCCAGAATTAATCTGGGTATTAGGAGAAAAATCCCACCCTGGACATCACGCAACTCCTACCCCCCCAAATCTGTGTTTTCTCCCCTTCCCCAAAATGGACTTGGTTTTCCTTATCTCAGAGCTCAAGGAGAGCCGACAGTTTTGTAGCCAAGGGAAGTGAAGCCACCAAGTTTTGAAGGATAAAATCTGACCTCAAGTGTCTATGTGGAGACTTAAAGCCCCAAAACGGGGCTTGGATGCTCTCCTGCTGCCAATGCCAGGGAGCCACAGAGCTGGGGACAGCACATCCCCAGGTAGCCAGGGACGTCTCCACCCTCTGGAGACCTTCAAATGGTGCCTGAAAGTAACAGGATCCAACCCAAAGCCAGTTCTCCACCTGGAGAGCAGCAAGGAAAGGCCAGGGGACGTGGGAGCTGCCCACGGCACACCTGGACACCCCAACCCCCCCAGGGACACCCTCCAGCCCCTTCCCTGCTCCCACCGGTCTCAGAGGCTGCAGAAGAGCCCCCACACACTCATCCCACGGCCAGACCCCTCCAGGCACTGGCACAGCCTGGGGACTCAGAAGGAAAGGAGTTGGCACAACAGCCCGGACCCTGCCACGGAGGGAAGCCCCAGCCCCGTCCCACCAGGACCGGTCCCTCCATCCCTGCTGGAGTTTTGTGCTTTCCAGTCAGACCAGGCAAACCCCCTCACTCCATCCCAGTGCCCTTCATGCGCTCCCAGTAACCCTGACCTGCAGGAGCTGCTGCTGGAGCTGCTGGAGCTGGAACAGCCTCTGCTGGGAGGACGGAGCAGCCCCATTTCAGGCTCCAGAGCTTCAGCTCTTCCCTGCAGCCACCCCTGCTCCAGGACAGCTCCAGGACACCTCTGTCAGGTCACCCAGGGGTGCCCCCTGAACACCTGCACGGCCGGGGGCAGCTCTGGGGAACCGACCCCATTGTGACCAGCGAAGAACCCAGCGCCCACCCATGGCCCTGGGGACAGGAGTGGGGACCCCGAGGGCAGTGGGGTGGCCGGGAAGGGGCTGTGGTGCCTTCAGAGAGGCTTTGGAGAGCAGCTGAAATGCCAAAACAATCATCACTGACCGTAGCACCCGACAGAAGTCGCTTGGTCTCGTTTCTGTTCGTTCCATCGTGTCCGTGCCCCTCCCCGCCCCCGCCTCATCCCCTCACAAACCTGTGTTCGTTTTGGGGTTTTTTTTGTTGATTTTTTTTTTTTTTTTATTATTTCTGTTAATATCTTGAACTGTAAATGTTGTTTAGTTATGACCATGGCAGACTGCTTTGGGCGATGTTTCTTTACAATGCATACTAATATATTATGGTTATTATATATGAATATATTTAATGACACGTGAAAAAGTTGTGGATTTTCTTATTGTTTTTCTGAGTTGTTTCTTTTTCTTCCCTTTTTTTTTTCCTCCCTTTGTTTGTTTGTTTGTTAGATTGGCTGTAATTGACCTGAAGGAGCTTGTAACTGTTCAGCACCCCCTCGGTAGGACTAAAGTCAGAAACCAGTTGAATAAACTCTTGTAAACTGTAAAAACCACCAGCAATTTCTGCTTCTTCCCACCCCGTTGGTCGGTGAACCTGTGGGACAAGGGCCTGGGCGAGGAGGTGATGGTGTCCCCTCCAGCCCCTGGCTCTGTCGCTGTTCCCTGGGCAGGGCTGAGGGGGCTCAGCTGTTTCTGACTGCCAGTGCCAGCCCTGTCCCTGCCCAGCGCCCCCGGCAGCGGCCACGGGGCCTTGGGGACAGCGGGGTCACCGTGGGTGGGTGGGATGGGGGGTCCCAGCAGCTCCTGAGGGCTCAGCTGTGCCCTGCAGTGGGGCAGAGCCAAACCCTGTGGGACCCTGCCCAGAGCTGGGGGACAGCCGAAGTTTGGAGTCAGGAAAGCTCCAACCCCACTCCAGACCCGTTTCTGTCCCATCCAGAGGCTGCTCAGCAGCACTGGCCCTTCCTGTCCATCCCCTGCAGGGCTCGGGGCTCCACCAGCTCCAGCCCAGCATCTGTGGGGCCACGCAAGGGCTGGTGGCACTGACAGCACGGAGAGATGGAGGTGGGGGGGAACTGGGGCAGCAAAACACTTCCAGGGACAAAAGTAAGGGCAAAAGGTGCTGCCAAGTGCCAGGGGTCAGCCAGGCTGACCTGAGCCTTCAGCATCGCTGGGAATTTATGAATCCAAAAACATCCCGGGGGTCAGAAATGTCAGATCTTTATTGCAGAGACAAATGGGTCACAAGTGCCAACCCTCTGCTGCGAGGGGCAAATGGGCTTCCCAGATTGCAGGTGGCCACTTGTCCAAAGGGGATGTGGTGGCTCTGGAAAGAGGGGGATGAGGCTTTTCCCACAGAGGGCTGGACCTGGAGTGGTTTTCCCACCAGGCAGTGGTGGGAAGTGGAGGAGCCATCGACACACTGAGCTCATACCAGGAATCAGGGAATGTGAAAATGCCCAGCAGCCTTCCGGGATGATCCCTATTCTCGAGTAGGAGGTGGGGATTTTTCCCAGGGCACAGGGACATCCAAGTGTTGGGAGCACGCACCAGACCTGCCCCAGCACACAGAGCTTTGATGGAACCACAGCTGGAAGCAGCAGAACTCCTGAGCACATCCTGCAGGAGAGAAACCGAGGAGGTGGCAGGGAAGGAGAAGCCTGGGATGTCTCTGGGCACATTCCAGGAAGATCCTTGCTTGGAGAAGCCACTCCAGGTTGGCTTCTCCATTGCCGCTGCTCAGAGCCAAACCCCAGCGTTGGTCGTATTTTAACCTTGCTTTTAGTGGGGCAGGGAGACAGAAAAGCTTCTCTGCACACAGCAGAGCGCTGCCAAATCCACTGCTTTTTAATAAAACTCCTCACCCACACGACACATTAAATGTTACCTAAAGGGCAAGGCTCAGAACCTCTTTGTTCGCCAGCACAGCGAGCAAACCCTGCTGTTTCCACCCTTCCCAGGCGCTCACAGGAAAAATGTGCTGGAGGGCCCAGTGGGTCAGAAAGTGCCTTTCAAAGCCTCGGGCAGGACAAAGTCCCTGTGGAACGCTGATCGGGATGAGTTCCACGTCCACCCTGCGTGTCCTGGGAATCCAAACAAAGCCGTAATTCCCTCCATAATTGACAGTTTTAATTAGAAGCCCAGGCCCGTGGTCTCATCTGAACAAACCCCTGCTGCTCTCCCACTGTCACTGAAGAGCCACAGGACTGCTCCAGAGCCGGGAGTGAAATCCTGCTCCAGACTTGGAGGCTGCCGCTGAGGAACAGCTCCAGGAGCATTGCCAGTGTCGCTCCCTCTGCAGAGCTGCAGGAATGCACAGGTTTGGAACCCCTCTCCAAAGCCTTTCCTTGGTTCCAGCTGGAGCAGCCCTGCTCAAAGCTCCGGTTCTAATCTGACATCAACAATGAACTCATCAAACCCCTACCGTGTCCTCTGGAAAACCAGAGAACACCAAAGCACCTCTGTTTGCCCCTCCCCTCCTCTGACGGCCACAAGGTGAAGCCTCTCTCCAAGAAAACTGACCAGGCACAACCTGGGCTGGGCTTGTAAAGGCTTCGAGGACTTTCTCCATGGAAAGACATGGAAGACTCGGGAGGAGCTCCAACCTCCAGCTTCCTCCAGCTCCGAGCGTTGAGGATGGGCTGGGCACGGGCACAGAGCCCTGGCTGAAGCTGGAGGGGGCACAGCTGGATCCCAGGGCCTTTCTCTCCACCAAGCTCCTCTCTCCCCTCTGCTCTGCCCTTCCCAGGAGCACAAAGACAGGGAAATGCAGGGAACAGCTCCCACAGCTGCAGGACACGGCACCACCCGTGACAGGTGAAGAAGAGAAGCTGTGGATCCCTGGCAGTGTTCAAGGTTAGGCTGGACATGGTTTGGAACAACCTGGGACAGTCGGAGGTGTCCCTGCCCATGGCAGGGGTGGCACTGGATGAGCTTTAAGGTCCTTCCCATCCAAACCTTCCTGGGATTCTGTGTATTCCATCTATCATAACACACACAAAGTCTGACAGAAATTGCTTATTTCCTTCTCCAAACCAGCTCTTAGGACATGGCAGCGTTGGATAAATCATTCACACACAACACAAGAGAGTAGGAAACAATAAAATCCCAGGCAGAGAAACTGTATATAAATGGATCAGCTTTAATCAGTATTTATTGCTTGCTCTATTAATCCTGAAATCAAACTGGCATGTGTAACAAAATAATTATTTTCTTGGCCAGAAGCAAACATTTAATGCTTCTTTTCCATTAGTTTTGAAATAGGTAATCCTTCCCCTCAGCTGCAGAAGTGTGTGAGAAGTTGTCAAAGGAAGAGGCAGAGCTCAGGACGTAAATTCTGTGCATGTCCCGAGGCCGGGCTGGCAGAGCCCCAGGGCAGCACACGAGAGCAAAGCTCTGCACCCTCACAGGCTGGGCTGAGTCCTGCTGCTGTGCAACTGGAGATCAGAAACCCACCAACAACTATCCCTGGAGATCAGAGATCAGAAACCCACCAACAACTATCCCTGGAGATCAGAAACCCACCAATAACTATCCCTGGAGATCAGAAACTCACCAATAAGTATCCCGATCAATAACTCACCAATACCTCCCCTAAGGGCTGAGCTCTGACCCAGTCACCAGCGAGGATCCTGCAGGGCTGCTGCCTCCCATCCTGTGAGAATCCCAATGCAGTCACTCCCCAGAACTGTTCCTTGGAAACCCTGGAGCATTTTCTCTCGGAAGGAGGGATCCTGAAGCAGGGGAACGTTGCTGTTCTCCAAAGCACTCCTGGATTTCGGCATTTGAAGCCCCTGGGATGTCTGAGCTCAGCAAAGGAGGCAGGGCAGCAGCACCAGCGTGTCCTCAGATGCAGATGCAGGAGAGATGGCTCCATCCTACAGCTGCAGCTGCCTGAGTGCCAGGGGAAGGTGGGAAGAGTGGGATGGAATCCTCTTTTCCCGCTGAAATCCTCCAGATCCCACAGAGCTCCCCAGCTGCGGTCCAAGGAGAGCGGATGTCCGGCGGATGCTGCTCCAGTCTGCTGCTGTGGAGTTGATTCTCAGCTGTGGAGTTGATTCCCAGCTGTGGGGTTTATTCCCAGCTGTGGGGTTTATTCCCAGCCCAGAAGGTCCCTGCAGGCAGTGGGGCCCTCCCTGGAGCCCTGGAGCTCCCATGGAGCAGCTGCTCCAGCGGGATCGGGGTTAATTCGTCGGCCAGAGCGCGACCACGGCGATGGCGATGAGCAGCAGCACGATCACCACCAGCATCCCTGGGGGAGACAGAACAAGGTTTAGGCTGCTGCCTTCATCACTTCCAAATGGTCTTCTGGGATTAAATTCCTCCTCCTCCTCCTCCTCCCTGCTTCCCCCTGCTCACCCCTGACAGGCGACCTGAGCAGAGACCTGGACCCAAACCCCACGCTGGCAGAGCAGTCCCTTCCTTCCTGACCCTTCAAATCAAGATTTTCCAGCAGTGGGGCACCTTCCTACCTGAACATCTGCCATGGAAACATTAAGGGATGTGTTTAACTCCCAGCCAGGCCAGTTCAGCTTTGCTAGAATCCCTCTGTACCATCCCGCTGGGGCAAAGGATTATTCAGGAGGAAATCTCAATTGCACCAGGAAATTGTTTCCAACACAAAGTACTCCTGCTTTCAGACAGAGCTCTGTGCAGAGCTGGGCTCTCAGGCACGTACCTGCTTGGGAAAACAGGGATCATGCAGCTCTGGAGAGAACCCCACAGTGCTCTGCCCCATCTCTGCCCCAAAACCCACTGGATCCCTGCAGAACTTAATGACAAACGAGATCTTACAAAACGAGACCCCCTCCCTTCTCCTCAACTCCCCATTTCTCTGGGGGAACTCTCCCCTTTCTCTCCCACTTTTTAGAGGAAAGAAGGAAATGTTTCAGTGAGAATATCCCGGATCCACCTCCCAAACCACCCCCAAAAAACAAACTCCTCACCCAGCTGGATCACTGTGCTGGGCACTGGCCTCACACCCATGAGCATCCCCCGGGCTTAAATGATCTTTTAATTAAGAGGCTTTAATTTGTGTTCAGTATCTGCTCGGTGCTGTCTCCCTGCCCAAGCTGAGGGAACACAGAGGGTTCCAGGAGCGGAAAACCTGTCCCTTCCTCTGCTCTGCTCACAGAGGACGATTACTCAACCACTTACAGTATTTACAAGGCCAGCTCATGGCAATTAAAAAAGGATGTATTAAAATAAACTCCTCTTTCCAAGCTGGAAAAGGATATTAGACACTGCTTTTTGTAAATAGTGTCATGTTTTCTGTGCAGAAACTGCTTCTCTGCCAGGGGCCAGGATTTTTTTTTCCAGGGAAATAAGAGTTGCCACCAACAGCATTTTTTTCTCTTATGCTCAGCTGAAACCATTTGTTATCCCACCCATCCCTGCCCTCTGGCAGTGGGAAGCCATTCCCCGTGTCCTGTCCCTCCAGGCCTTGTGCCCAGTCCCTCTCAGCTCTCCTGGAGCCCCTTTAGGCCCTGCAAGGGGCTCTGGAACCCTCTCTTCTCCAGACTGAACAGCCACAACTTTCTCACCCTTTTACTCTCCTATTTTTTACACCTTAATATACATTTTGCAGTTTTCAACAGAGCCAGAAGCAAATAATTTGCCTAAATAGGGAAGAAGTCAGATCTGATAAAGCTGCCACATTCCAATTCTCTGTTATGGTTTGCACTGGAGGGAGAAGTTTTAGAAGGTGCAAATCCTTCGCACAGTTTCAGCCTAACAGAGTTTATGGACTCCAGCAATTAAGAGACAACCGAGATCAGCTGCTTGGAAAATACTCCATAGGTGTGAATTAGTAATGATACGGAGGGCAGTTAATGGGGTGTAATTATTCTTTGACGAGTCCCAAGAAAAACTGCACATAAACCCCAAATGGTTCCCCAGCAGGAAGAGGGGAAGGTGGGGGGCTAATAAAGGATTGCTAATGGGCAGTGCTGAGGGAGGGAACTGCAGGGCACGCTCAGGGCAGGGAGAGAGGGACAGCAAAATGAAATAAACCTCGTTTTATTCCTGGAACAAGACTGGCATTAAAAACCTGCAGCCAAAGAGCAGCGGCCTGGTGCTGTCCTGGTCCCAGGTGAGGTGGGAGCAGCAGAGCCCAGCCCAGGGACACCAAACCATGCACTGCCCTCAGCACACGTCTCAAAGCATCTCCTGCATGACAGAGACCAGATGTTCCCCACATTGCTCCCCCTCACCACAGAGCAGCAGATTAGAAGGATCTGAAGGTTTAAAACCCGGGTGTTTCACGTGCTTTCCCCACAAAAGCTGTGGACAGGATCTGACAGGAATTCTGCATTCTGGGGTCCCTGCCTGCTTTGCCTTTTTTTGCTCAAATGCTATGAAATATAAATATTCCCCTTGACAAGAAACCCCCAAAGAGAACCTGAGGAATCAAAGCCATTCCTAAAGTCAACAGGAGTCAGAAGAGAACAAAGAAAAGATTCTCGTGCAAAGGAAAACAGTGACAGGAATACAAATCCAAACTGCATCTCCCAGGGAAAGGTGGGAAGCAGGAATCTATGTGCAATTAGAGAGCAAATAATTAAGGCAGGCTGGAGTAAATGCCAGGCTCCTGAAGCTCCCTCTGCTAAAGGCTCTGGGACGGGGCTCCAGCTGCTGATGCAGCCCCGAGGAGTGCAGGGAGCTCATTCCCAGCCTGCACCAGTCCCAGGGCACGTCCCATGGCAGGATGGGGATGTCCCCAGCATTCCTGGGAACGCTGGCACTGCCATGGCTCTGCCAGGGGCTGATGTTACTGCTGAGCTCAGCTTCTCCTCTGCTCATGCCCCAGTCCCTGCCTCAGGGGGTTCAATACTCCGGATCTCACCAGACCTTTTCTAAATGAAGTCAAGATCACGTTTTCAGGTGTAAGATGGAAAGAAAAGGTTAAAATACATGTAATTTAGGCTAATATTGCTCTTTGGACTGTGTCACCTGCTCTGGGCAGCCTTGAGAGCTGGGGTTCACACCACACCCCTCCTTCCCAGGGCAGCCCAAGTCCCCAGTCCATTCCCACTCCCCAGGATGTGTCAGCTCCAAGGGTCACTGGTTTGAGGTTCCTCATGGACACCCTTCCCACTGTGTCTGATTTACTCACACACCACCAACCTTCCAGCTTGGGTTCACACAGAAATGCAAACAATTCCTTGGGGTCCAAACCCGCCTCAAGGGCATCCAGGAGAGGAACATCCCCCCACTGGCACCTCGGTGTCCAGGGCCAGTGAGCAGGGCAGATGCTGAGGGGGGATGTCCCCTCTCCAGGGGTGCCCAGCCCTGGATTCTCTTCCATCCTGGCAGCAGATTGCTGGGGCAGCCCCTCCCCACAGCGAGCAGGAACTCTCCTTTGGACAGCACCAATGTGATCCCATCTGCCATCCCCAAATCCACCTCAGCTGGAGCCCTGGAACCTCGGAGGTGGCTGTCCTTGGGTGGGCTGGGTGGCTCTGTGGGCTCAGGACTGAGGAGATTCAGAGAGCAAACACAGCCACGCCGTGCTTTGGTCCTGGGGACTGAAGTAAATGCCCATTTAAAAAAAATCCTGAGGCATGTGCATGTGTGTGTGAGGCCAAGTCCTCTGCCCTGACTTCAGAAGCTGCAAGGGTGCACCCAAGTCCATTCCAACAACGTCCAACTTGCACCTGGCAAATCCCAAAAAGGGGATGTGCCCATGGCAGTGCCCCGGCTCTGTGCCCGCAGAAAGGAGCTGCAGGGAAAGCAGCCCTGCAACAAGCCCTGAGCATCCCCCAGCACCCTGCTGGAGATTATTTCTGGGAGCAGCTGCTGTCCTTGGGGTTTTCCCCATCTTTCCTGCTGATTCGAGTGTAGTGTCATTCCCAGATTCAACACTAGTGTCTTTTATAGATTATAAAATAATAATAAATAGCATGCTCTAACTTTACAGAGCCTTTATAGCGTTACATTATCTGGAAAAAAGTTTGGTCTACGCCAAGGAAGTTATATTCCCACAGAACTGTCTATCCAGAAGTTTATGAATAACTCTTCTTTTATAAGGGACACAGAGCAGTAACTTACAACCACATAATCGTTGTTTTATGGGGCAGCAGAGAGGCAGGGCAAGGATGGGAGCTTCAACCAGGGGCTGCAGAGGCCTGGCTGCTTTCCTCGAGGACTTCTATTTAATATCACAGTTTCAAAGAGCCCAAATTTTATCTGCTGTTTCACTAAGTTAATTTTAAGCCCGTGTTGCCAGATATACGGCAGAAACCCTGCCCAAATCCCTTCAAAGCCCTGCTCTGCGAGGCAGCAGAGAACCAGCTCGGAGGCTGGCTCTGAACCCTCTGCACATACCTAAAGCACTACTTTCACATGGCAAGCACCCCAAGAAATCCATCTTGCTGTCCTTTATGTTCCCTACAAAAGAGCCAAACACTTTCTCCCCCAAAAGCCATAAAAACCCTTTCCCTCCGATGCTTTCCCCATGCCGAGCGAGCCGGGTATTCCATTTGTGTTGCATTAAGGAGCACTTGAGCAGAAATCCCACGCTATTAAGCTGGCTTGTGTGTAAATACAGCCCGAGTTCCTACACCTGCATCATGGAATCCACCTCTCTGGAGGCTTTTCTTTATTAGTTTTGTGACAGCCAAACGTTTTCTTGGGCGAGAGGGCCGGGGAAACGCTGCCTTACCCCACGCCCCCGCCCGCCCAGAGGAACCTGGCCCTTATTGCTTTTGACCTTCCTTTTCAACTGCTCTGCCTCGAGAAATTCAACACTACAATTGTACCTCTCAGCCCTGACATCAAAATCATTGGCAGTTCTCAGAGAAATCAAGACCAGGCTCGGCGAGCGGTTATTAAAGGCTCCAAATGCTCACGTGTTTCGCTGGGTCTAGAGGAGGGAGAAAAAGACACTTCTCAAAAAAAGCTGAGCTCGTTGGAAACAACAACTATTGCATTATTAATTCCTTATTTGGAAGAAAGAAAAGCCCAGGTCATTCCTATGCAAGATGAAAAAACTCTTGGGCTGTGAGTTATTCCACATTTGGAGCTGCTCACGCGGTGCCAGATTAACACCAAGAAACGATTTATCTGAGGGAAAGGTGCAGACTTTGTTTATGCACATTAACTCCTCAGTCAACATGATTTCATACGCTAGAAACTGCATTTTTGTGGGGTTTGGTCACCTCAGGTTGGAGATAGGGCTCCCTCTGGGGCACAGAGATGAGTTTGCTGCTAACACAAGCTTTGATCAGGGCATGGAGACACCTCGCGTCACTGACAGAAAGGCCTGTGGGCAACCAAAGTGGCTAAAAACCAGCAGGATGAAAACCATCACCCCCAGAAAACAAACGTCAGATCAGCCCCAGAAGCAGCGTGGAGTGAGTTTATATTCAAACCTTTATGACTTCAGCAATCCAATAATCCCAAACTTTGCGTCCCAAACCCCGCGTGCAGCCTGGCCGAGGGAAGGGAAGTGAGATAAGTGTTTCTCTTCATCCATTATTGTTATACTTCAATTTGCTTCTTTTTTAATCTATTTTTCAAATGACAGACGCGTGCCAGGTAATGCCTTGAACTGCTTCCAAGCATAACTGCACCAAAATCCCAAACTCCTTCAAGAAGAGGCACAAACCCAACCTCACCACCAGCTCAGGGCTCTGCTCACAGCCTCCAACTGCTGCTCACGTTTCAGCACCTCTGATGCTCAGCTGCTCCATGGGAAGGTCACCTCCTGCCTTGGGGGAGGCTCAGATCCCATGGTCTGAGGTGGCACATTTAACTCTGTGTCTATTGAACCATTCCTGAGCCTCCGGTGCTGCCCTGAGAATCACAAGTCAGGGAGGGCAGCTCGAAGGCAGGAAGGTTTCCCATGGAAGTTAGGAAATGTAAATTATTTTACCTTCTGGGCCACCAGAAGTGAAGCTCAGAGACAGGCAAGACATTTGTTTGGAGCTGAAGACAAGGCAAGAGCACAGCAAGAACTAAACTGTCACAAGTTTTAACTTTCAGAGGAGTCTGTGGGAAAGGGAATACTCTGAGCTAAATTTGTATCTCCTTTAAATAGCAGCAGGTAGTTGGGAGAGGACAATGGTGGAGAAATGGTTCACGTACCTGTGAGACAGAGTGACTGAACCAGAGAGCTTTAAAGCAATCCACACACAGACCTGAACACCTTCTGCAAAAATACTGCATAATAAAATCCTTTCCTGGACTCATCATCGCATGAAGAGCAGGTGTGAGAAGCAACAGCTTCTCCAAGGGACTCCCCATCCCAAAAACCCCAAATCAACCCAAAACTGGCAACCTCAACCCATCTCTGCCTGTTCTGAGGGGAGGGCTGGGGCAGAGCTGTGCAGATCACCCAGCTCCCGACAAGCCCCAAATTGGAAACATGCTCATGGTTTTTCCTTTTGTTCTTCTGGAGTGACTCCACAGACTTTCCTTCCTTGGCCCCACACTATCATCAGACCCTTTCCAGCCCCAAAGGTCATCAGCAGTTCTGGAACTGGAGTTCTTTGCATGTGGCTTATTTTTCTTCCCCTTTTTTTTAATTAAACAAGCACACACAGTTTCCAACTGTCCCTCCTCCAAACTCTGGGGCATCCTTTCCCTTACGTCAGGGACACCAGAGAACAGGAGCAGGCAAGGAATCCTCTGCACTTCTGAGCAACAGAGCTACAACTTGGAGTGGGACCTATGAAGGTTTCACAAACCTCAGCATGCACTGGAATTTTCCCAGGAGAAAGGAAGCAAAACAGCTCAAACAAGAGCACAAAGGTTCTAAAAATGGAGATGAGGGTCACTCAATCCACTCAAGTGAGCCTGACCAAGCCAGGGATGTCACCTGAACCCTTCTGCTCTGGAGTGAGAAAAAACAGCAGGAAGGGTGAGAAAGCACAGGTTTAACTGGGATAGCCCCATCTCCACCAGAAAATATTCCCCCCATGCCACAAGCAATGAGGAACAGAAAGGTTTGGCACAAACTGTGCCATGAACCATGGTGGGGAGAGAGCTGGGATCAGGCTGTGGAGGGCAGCCAGGGGAGAACAAAATCACCTCAGACAATCCAATGGTTTCCAAAGCAAAATCCAACCAGGTGGACCTTCAGCAGCACAAGTCACAGGCCACTGAAGAGACTTCTCACTGTGCTGCAAATGTGGGAGATTTGCCAGCCCTGGCTGCAAGGAGCCACCAGCCTGGGCCAAGTGAAATCCCAGGGATGGGGCGGTGCCCTGAGGGCTGGGGTTCCTCCCAAATCTGCGCCTCCATGGACCTGCTCCAGCTCAGCTTCCCTCTCCAGCCCCGACTCCAGCAGGGGATGCAGGAGCCCAGCCCAGCTGGCAAACTCCAAAGGGTTTTCCTGAAAGGAAGGGTCACACCCCAGCTCTGGTACCTGCAGCAAGCTGGGAACAGGCAGAAGCTGTGACAGATGATCTCAGCAGGGAACTGGTGTTCCTGCACTACTTTCTCCAGCAAAAACAAATGGGGAAGGAAAAATAATCAAAGGAAAGGCCAGCTCTGGTGGCCTGGAGCAGAAGGGGACATCTGCCCACGTCCATCTGCCACCAGCCCCACAGCCCGGCTTTGTTTTTGGTGGGGTCACTTTTCTGCCATTGTAGCTCCCTGAACCTCCTCACCAGGACACCAGGGCCAGACAGGGAAAAAGGTGGGAATGTGGGGAGAAGGAGCAGGCAACCACCAGCTCTGCTTAGATGCATCACTGAATTGTCCCATTAGGCTCTTAAATCACTTGGGAAAAGATTATCCTTTGCCTCTGCCTTTGTTTTTGGCTCTGGCAACTGCTGGGATTGCTCCCTCCCTACTTAGATGGAAGCATGACAGCACCAAAACGCTTCCAAAATGTTTCAAGCACCACATGAAAAAAATAAACAAGAAGTAGAAATAATCCCAGCTCAGTCAAACGAGCGGAACAACAACAGCAACAACCTCCCAGTTCCACTGATCCATCTGAAGCTGCAAGGACAACTTCCCCAGCAAGGCACTGATCAAGGAGAAGAGGTTGCAGCACAAAAAAAGATCATATTGTGTTCATATCAGTCATTTAAGGTCAGATTAAGTGTTCTTGAAGGCTGGTCCATGTGTCTCCCATTTTCCAAAGCGCCCTGCTTGCCCAGGAATTGTAGGAACTTTTGAAAATGGGCTGCTGGCTCCCAAGTCCCTGGGATGCTTGACCGAGTGGTCAGGAGGGCTGAGATTTCCATACAAATTGCAAAGCTCCTAAATGGCTTCCTCAGCACAGGGCCGGGGGTGGAAACGGGAGAATATTTAATGATTAGTTCCTTATGGCTCCCACATTCTTGAAGCATATTTCTTGCAGTCCCTGGAACACTCCTGCATTCTTGATTGCAAAATGGCAATAAGTGATTTCCTTTAAAAGCCTTGTCTTTTATTGGAATACTAAAAATACCCCACTAGCCCCACTGCACTGCACTCTCTCTCTTTCCTGGACAGGCCCCATCAACCCTGATGTATTCTGTTTTGAAGACAGCAATAAACATTTCAGCATGGGCCGTTCAATCCACTTCATAATAGATCTTGCATTTCCAGTGGAGCCCTTCTAGCACCATAAATCATCTTTACACACACTTAAGCACGAGAAACTCCAGCTCAAAAGCAGCACGGACTTTTTTTTTCTTTTTAGAAATTAAGAATGGGCACAAAACAGTCAAGAATTAAATGTGTGACAACTTTAAACATGAAACCACCGGGCTGACCCTGTAAACCAGGGCTGCTGCAATGGTCAGAGCTGCACCGTGCAGGGCTGCTCCAGTCAATCCACTTCACACAAACCTACCTCACTGGGGTGAAGTTCAGAAAAAATTCCCTGCACATCCACTCCATCTGAGCAAACAGGGCTTTCAGATCTGGGAGGCTCTGGCTGCTGCTGATTTTAACAGCCACAGATGAAGATTAATGACACTGCACGTCTGAA
Organism: Monarcha castaneiventris obscurior; assembly: GCA_026261815.1. Lineage (NCBI taxonomy): Eukaryota > Metazoa > Chordata > Aves > Passeriformes > Monarchidae > Monarcha > Monarcha castaneiventris. The sequence continues at coordinate 147,038 of JAMPIT010000493.1, forward strand.
CTGCTTCCACACACTCAAAACTCCTTTTGTTTTTCCAGTCCATACGGACTGGAAGCCCAAACTGTTCTCCCCTCTGCTCATGATGCCTGTCTCCATCTGCTACAGACCTTGGAGAACAGCTCGGAGTTAATTCCAGGTACACAGCAAGGAGGCTCCTGCCTGAGGCAGGATTGATGTCCTGGCTGAGCCCAGGAGCTTCTCCAGGAACAGAGGTTGAGCAACCGCGACCAAGGGCAGTGACAGGAGCAGCCAGCCCTGCTCAGCCTCCAGCCTCAGAGCCTTTGTGTGTCCAGAAGCCAGCAGGGATGGAATTCTGAGCCCCAGCAGTGCAGGGTGCCCAGCCCAGCAGGGGATGGGGTCCCCAGAAAGGGGAGGTTTGGCTGGACGAGGTGCCCGAGTGGCTCCGAGCCATTTCCCCAGCACGGTCACTCCTCTCCACATGAAGGGGCTCTGCTGGGAGCCTGACCTCCCCTCTGCTGCTCACACCTTCACTCTGCTCCTCGATTTTCCTCCAGTTCTTCCACACCCCCAGCCACAGGCTGATCCCCACGTGCTGGGTGGAACCCAAGCTGCAGCCTTCACCTGAGCACAGCCCAGCGCAGGTGGGACGTGGTTATTCCTCTGCAGCCCCCGAGCAAAGTGAACCTGACTTTGGTGTTGTGGCTGGACAATCCCATCCCTGCTGCCACACTGATGGCAAATTCCCTGTTCCATGGGACCCAGCCAGCAACAGGCTTTGCTGGGCACCAGCTTCCCTTTTTTTGGGTGAATCCCACCTCACTGAGTCCTTCCCCACCTGCAGCCAGGCTCAAACTGCAGGGTCTACAAAACAACAGCAGCATCTGTGTCAGGAATTCTCCAGGCAGGCTGACAGACCTCTGCAGAAAGTGGGGTGAAACCATTTGTGCAGAGTGGTATTGGTGTTAAAATCAATGAAGTTTCACCTCAATGTTTATCTTGGGAAGATGCCAAGGGTTTTTTTCAAGCTCTTGTTTTCAGCTGATTCATTCCATGAATTTTATCTGGGTGAATCTCCTGCTCCAACAGCAGGATCTGGTGACCACAGCAAGGACATGCTCTGGAGAAAGACACCTGAAATCACCACTCATAAAAACATTCAGAGGAAATGGATCATGGAAGGTTCCACAACTTAGTGCTCCATGCAGGGTCAAGTTATGGAGCTGGGCTCAATGATCCCTGTGGATCCCTTCCAACTTGAGACATTCCATGATTCCACGATTCCAAGACCAGGCTCAGGCTGCTCAGGGATTTGTCAGCCTGAGCCTTGGAAGCCCTTAAGGACATGGAGCTGTTGAGGGATCCCACACCCTGGATTGCCCTGGGCAAAACCCAACCAAAGATGTGTCCCCTGTCCCCACCAGCCCGTGCTGCTCTGAGGGCACTTCCCAACCCAGCCAAGCTGCTGTGGGAGGCCCAGCACAGCAGGGAAATGCTGGGGTGGGAAAGTGCTTTTCACCTCCAACACAGCCCTGAGGAAAGGGAAAGAACCTTGGCATCTTCCTGGCTGGATCTTTAAACATTCAGGTGAAACTTCACTGATTCTAACACCACTTTGGACCAGGAGTGTCTCACCCCGGTTTCTGCAGGGGTGCAGCAGCGTGCCTGCAGGATTCCTGACACAGATACAGCTGTTATTTTGTTGAGAATCGTGTTTTCACAACTCAAAGAACAATCCTGCTTTTAGAAACTTGCTCAACCTTTGGCAATGCAGCCTAATCAGCAGAGAAAACTGCAGAAACCAGCAACCAAATACTCCTTATTAATGCCATTTACAGCTGCTAACAACTACAAGAACCTTCTAAAAATGCCAAGGGAAACAGGGTGGGTGAAACAATCCCTTGCAAACAACTGAGCCAATATACACAAAAACTGTGATAAGAAATTAGGTCTGACTTGCATAATCACTTTAAAAGTTTTTGGAAAATGGAGTCTAAAGAGCAGGAGGCTGATAAAATAACAGAGTTCAGTAGCAATGCGAAAATTTCATGCCGATGAAGTAGGGAATTCAATCCTTGCTGAATTCTTGACATCATTTAGATGTTAACAGAAGTTTCTTCTCCAAAAAAAGAAGGCAAGGCATCTCTTAAAGCCCACACACAGATCCCTGACTCCTATATGCAGAGTACTACACAGAACTATTTTGGTTTTGGACGACTGCATTGTCTCATGTGTCAGGATGACTATTTGATTTTCTTTTATTTTTTAATTTCAGCCTCAAGCAGAGCCAAACCTGTACAATTTATGCATGTGCAGTGCAAGAGGTCCCCTCTCATTTTGTGTTAAAAAAAAAAAAAGAAGAAGAGAAAGGAGGAGGGAAAAACCACAGTATCATTTCATCTCTGTACCTTCCTAAAACCTGAGAAGTTTATAAGCTCTTAACTCCAGTTTCCTGCTTTTGCCTCCCCACGTGACAGCTCCAAGCTGCCCCAGCAGCTGCACAGCAAAAGTCTTCAAAGGAAATAAGGAAATAACTGCTCCGAGGACAAAGTGCTGGGGAACCCCTGGCCTGGGTGGCACGAGCAGGGCTGAGCAGTGACACTGCCCTGGCACCACGTCACTGCCTGGGCACAGCTCTGCACCCCCAGTGGGGACTTCAGCAAACCCAGCAGAGCACTGGGACAACCTGCAGGAGGCAGGAGGGCTTGGAAAAACTCCTCTGTTGCCCAGAGAAGCTGTGGCTGCCCCTGGATCCCTGGCAGTGCCCAAGGCCAGGCTGGACATTGGGGCTTGGAGCAGCCTGGGACAGTGGGAGGTGTCCCTGCCATGGCAGGGGTGGCACTGGATGAGCTTTAAGGTCCTTCCCAGCCCAAACCACTCTGTGATTCTATATTTTGTGTCATATTTTCCTTTTGGAGAACATTTCCCTTTTGCAGCTCCATAAGGTTATTCCTAGATACGTGTGGGGGTTGACAGAGAAAAACGATAAATATTTAAGGAAAAAAATCAGTGTAAGGCTTGGAGCCTGTTATCAAACAAACAACCAGTATAAAAACACTCGGGAGCCAAAGAAGTTGCCTGATTTACTAATTTCTTTTTTTTTTTTTTTTCCTGGAGTCTAATCCTATGGTTAAATCTACAGAGCTTTTCCCCTCACACATCCAGAGGGAGAAGGAACCCTCCCAGCAAAGAGGCACATAAATCTCCCTGGATCATTTGTCTGAACCCTGCTCCTGCCCAAACACGGGATGCTCCATATGCTTTTGCAATAGCTCTGTTTTGATAGAATTACCATGACTGTCCCTTATTAATCATGTTGCCACTACAAGTCCCTCTGGAGTGTTTGCTTATTCTAAACTTTTCCAAACTCTTCCAGTTTCCTCTTCATTTATTAAAAGCTCACTGAAGATTACCACAGTTAAAGCAAACCTCTGCTACTACAGAACAGAAGGGAAAAAAAAATAGAGGGGAGAGGGGGAAAATCACCTTTAACCACAGCTTTTCCTCTATTCCCAGAAGAACCTCCCCCAAACACTGGCTCAGTTTTTGTTTCCCCGATTGTGGAGCCTGAGCCGTGGCTATTTAAGGTAGCATTAACATTCAAGGAACACTTTCCTGGATGTTACTATTTGAGCTGGGATCATTGGAAGAAATTTGGTATTGGCTCAATCCTTCAGTGCCCCGCAATCAATGAGCTTATTCCAGCCTGTAAAGTGTTCTTAGAGCCAGGCTGAAGTGCTTTGCTGGCCGGGGAACAAAGCCCTTGGCACCCCGCAGCACTGAACCCTGCTGAGGTGCAAGGCGTTTCCAAACACTCCCAATTAACTAAAAGAATCCACAATTAAGAAAGTCGCAGTCCCTGGGCTGACAGCAGAAAGGGAATGTTTAGCCCAGCACGCAGCCCTCCACAATCCCGGCACGGGAGCCACAGGCCTGGCCAAAAGTAGGTGGGGGATAAAGAGCAGGAGCGTTCTGGGCGTCCCTCGGGAACTGCCGGAATCCTGGGCTCCCCCAGGTCCCCTCTCCTAGGCTGGGAGCACCAGGGACGTGGAATTGGCCTGAGCTGGCCTCCAGCCCCTGCCCCACTCCCGGGAGGCTCCGTGGGTGCTGCAGGAAGGTTCTGCTCCCTCCCAGCACTGCCAGTCCCCATCCCTGACCCCAGACGTGAGGCAGGGGAATCTGCAGTGCAGAGACACTGCTGCCTACGAAAGCCTTCCACCCACTCCACGTGGGCTCTGGTCGGGAAGATCCCCGTTTATCCCCCAGATTTCACATTGTTTTGAGGACTCTGCTGTCTGCAAAACATTAACTCAAACCAAGTGATACAATTCTGCTAAAATTACACTCCTAAGCCAACTACGTCCTTCTGAGTCACAAAACAAATATGCCTTCCCATGCACTTTTGGAATTGCAACACGGATTTCATTCTGATTTTCTCCCAGCTTATACGGAGTTTACATAAATGATTTTTCATGTTTATCTTTCCTCATAAAACCCACGGAAGGCAGTGGTGCTATGCTAACAAAAGCTGGGCTCATCCAGGGGTGGGGCAGCAGGGAGAGGCCCCTTGGCTCTGCAGGCTCTCCCTGGTCCTGCAGACAGGCAGGGCTGACCCTGCAGCCCAAGCAGCCTCCAGTGGTGCTCAGATGGACTCCACTTGGATGCAGCCATTCCCCCCGGGAACTGGAGGCAAAGCCCTGTGGAATCTGTGTGGAGGACTGGAGAACTCTCCCAGATGGAGAACCCAGCGTGGGCTTTCCACCTCTGGTCCAAGGCTGCTTCCCAGGAGTCCGAGGACAGTGGCCAGGAATGGGGCTACTCCAAGGGGGTCTGAGCTCACCTGGGGGGGGCTGTGGCCTGTCCAGCACAGGGGCAGAAGCAACAGACACCCCTGGATCCCTGGCAGTGCCAAGGCCAGGCTGGACAGGGCTTGGAGCAGCCTGGGACAGTGGGAGGTGTTCCTGCCATGGCAGGGGTGGAACGGGAAGATCTTTGAGGTCCCTTCCAATTCTGTGATTTGTGAAATCAAAACCAGGCTGGAAACCAGAAAAATCAAACCAGCTCAATATTAAGAAGATGGAGCTGAACCCCAGCATCTGCACCCACCTTGGGGGCAGCTGGAGACCAGAACAGGGGCTGGAGACAGACTCACTAAAGATTCCCTGCCCTGCCAGCACGAGAAGCTCTCCAAAACCATCCCACCTCAGAGCCACCCAGGGGAAAAGTGACACCACGACTCCTGCCTGGTGTCCCCCTGCCAGGGCTGTGCATGAATGACTCTCAAGTCACGTTAAAAGAATTTTTTTTTAAGGTTTCATCAGCTCCTGCCTCGATCACTTCAAAAGCTCCACACTGCACACGCAGCACTACGGCAGGAACAAAGTCATCTGCAAATGGTTAATGAAATGCATATTAGGTGCAAACCACTGGGGCTGCAGTGAGATGTCTGGCAGGGTTTGATTTCCAGCAAGCCACAGAACATGACAGTAATTTAAATAAAACCTGTACAGTTTATCCAGTGCGTCAGCCTCTCTTTCTGTCTCTGCTCCCATCCAAGGCAGCACAGGCTGACCACGTATCACAGAGCCCATCTCCAAGCAGGAATTTTACTCACAGTGTTTGGCTTTAAGAGCGGGCAAATTAAAAACAGAGATGAAGAGATGCTTATCCTTTCATTTTTAGCACAATAGAGGTTTGGTGGGAGGGAATCCTAATAAAATTGAAGAGACAACACTTCTAATGGAGCATCCTTAATTTTAAAATGAAGAGGTGGATGCAGTGGTTCGTTTTTGCTTGCTAGCAGCTTTTTTTTGTTTTGTTATTTCAATATTGTTCACTGTGGTTTTCATGGCTTTGAGAGGAGGTTTTTAGCAGGACCAGCTGCCAAGAACATCTCCCAGTTAGCTGCTTTGGTCATCAGTCAGTAGCTGCCATTAGCACAGCAGTTCCTATCTGCAAATCCAATAATTCTAGAGCTACCAAACATCACTTTCCTTTGAGATTAGTTTTGGTGGAGAAAAACATCCTTTGGAAGGCAAACCTTTTTTTTTGGTTTTTTTTAGAATTTTAGCTATCAAAACACATGGTGCAGCCTGGAATAGAGCTGCCCATAAAAGCTCTGCTCCTCAGCCAGTGAACATGGGAAACCACCAACTCCAGCTGCTCCAATTAACTCCCAGCATCTTCCTCAAAGCGCCAGACAATCCCGGGCTACTTGTCATGCAAACAACCTGGGAGCTTCATTCTCCTGGCAAGGCAAGAGGAGGGGTAAATGACTGAGTTAAGTAGATTACTGGGGAAGGAGTCACACTCAGCAGCCTTATGAGATGATTAGACCCTGGGAAATTCACACCCCAAATCCCCCGGCCCTGATAGTGCACATTCATTACCAGCTCCAGGATCCACCGCAATCAGGAACCTTCCCTGGCAGCATTAAATATTCATTTCCCAATGAACTGTTCCCCCCCGCCCCCCGCCGCCAAAAAGGAAGATTGTGTTAAAACTTTACAGGGGAAGAAGTTGCAGCAGCGTTTAGCAAACCAGCAGCTCATGCTAAAACAACTCTTTTCAGAAAATCAGCAGCGTTTTTGGAGCGAGGTTGGGACCAGCAGCATCACGCAGAGCGGTGGTAAGAGCCTCCACGGGGACCTGGCACTGCACAGAAGAGCAGCAATTACCTGCCCTGAGCACCGAGCAAACCCAACCCAGCACAACAGCTCCTGCAGCCCAAAAAAGCGGGGAAATCATCCCATTTGTGGCTGGAGAGCCAGCGGCTGCTGCAGCGCTGGGGCCGGGCTGTGCTGCTGTGGCTGCGAGACTTTGAGGTCCCAGTTAGGGTCTGGCTGCCCCCACGGGAGATGGGTGATGCCCCTCCCTGCACTCTTCATGGCCTGACAGAGCTCAGGGACTGAGGCTGGGGATTAATTGCCTGGAATATTGGGAGAACTGGCAGCAATCCTGACTTTTTGCCAACTCATGGCACCGCGAGGAGCGGGGGTTCCACAGAGGCTTCAGACACGGCTTTGTAACACTTCATGTCACAAAAGACTCCAAGTTTAACAGGAGTCTATACAGCATTATTCAGCAACCCTCCATTATCCTATGAATTACAAATCCCCCATTTTCTGGATCTATAAAAAGCAAAGGGCGTAACCCCATCACACTGGAGAAGGTGAGTGTGCCGAGAGCTCTCCCTCCTACCTGTGGTATTTTTATCAGGAATGTCTTTAAAAATATCTCTCAAAGAAAGTCTCTTATGCAAGAAGTTAAGACAGCTGAGGACTCCTGAAGTGCAGTCTAGTTCCATCAAAGGCAACTCCAGCACCTGGGATGGTTTCACCCCTGAAACCCAAAAGGATAAACTGCACAAACCCAGTGACCAACCTGCTGAGAAGGGCTCATCTTCCTGGAAGCTGCGTGGTGGGACGGCTCTGAAGAAGGAAAGTATCATGCTAGATATTCCTGCTGAGAGACTTGAGGTTGTTCAGCCTGGAGAAGGCTCCAGGGAGACCTTAGAGCTCCTTCTAGTGCCTAAAAGGGCTCCAAGAGAGCTGGAGAGGGACTTTAGACAAAGGCATGGAGTGACAGGGTGGGGGAATGGCCTTCAGCTGAAGGAGAGTAGGGTTAGATGGGATATTGGGAAGGAATTCCTCCCTGTGAAGGTGGGCAGGCCCTGGCACAGGGTGCCCAGAGCAGCTGTGGCTGCCCCTGGATCCCTGGCAGTGCCCAAGGCCAGGCTGGACATTGGGACTTGGAGCAGCCTGGGACAGTGGGAGGTGTCCCTGCCCATGGCAGGGGTGGCACTGGATGGGCTTTGGGGTCCCTTCCAACCCAAGTCCTTCTGTGATTGTCTAAGAACCCAAGAGCAGAAATAACACATTTCCTGCCTCCCTGATCCCCATTTCTTTCTTGACTGATGCTGAATGAAGGCTGGAAAAGGAGATGGGGATCCCCCCCATCTCAGAGTCACGGAGCCAGCTCAGGGTCTCGGGTGAGCCAGGCCACAGCACAGGCAGGCCCTGAGCAGAGCCCAGGCAAACCCAGCCTTACCTCACGCTGGGCTCTCCGTGTCCTGTGCCAAATCAAGCAGGAAGCAGACGACTGGAACTTGTCCGCTGTAAAACTTGTTCAGTCATATCCCATAAAAATACCTGAGTGCCCACCTACGGACACCATTCCCTTCTGGGAGCTGCCACCTCAACTTCCAGGCCATTTAACACCTAAATACTCCCCAATTCCAGGCCCTCTGATGACTTAACTGTGTCCTTATCGCCAGAATTAGCAGGACAAAAGATGGCCACCAAAAAGCCACCAGCACCACTCTGACCTTCATTCACACAGCAGCAAAGGAGAATCAGTTCTGCTCTTCCTTCCCGGGAAGGTGATCTCCAGTGCTCCTCTGGCAGCCAAAAACCAGCATGGATTTTGTAAGGGGAGCAAACCTGGGCAGCCTGGAACCATGGAGTCACAGGATGGTTTGGGTGGGAAGGGACCTTAAAGCGCATCCAGTGCCACCCCTGCCATGGCAGGGACACCTCCCACTGTCCCAGGCTGCTCCAAGTCCCAATGTCCAGCCTGGCCTTGGACACTGCCAGGGATCCAGGGGCAGCCACAGCTGCTCTGGGCACCCTGTGCCAGGGCCTGCCCACCCAGGATTTTGGGCAGTTGCCAAGCACCTGAACTCAGCCTTCCCTGTCTCCTCAGGGCTGGCACAGCACAGGACACAGCGAGCCCCCACATTCACCTGCTCCTCATTCCAAGCAGAATCCACAGCCCTAAAGCCTGACTCTGCTGCAGGGACACCAGCACAGCAGCTCCTTGGACACACTCTGGGCTGGAGCAAATCCAGTGGCAGAGAGGTCTCAGCGGAGGATCCTGGCACAGGAACAGCTTCTCATCACCGGGCAGGGCTGCCTGATCCAAACTCAAGATATTCCTGTCCAAGATAGTGTCTCTGTAGCCACCAATATTCACACACAAATGCGCTGTGCCTGCTCCAACAAGGGCAGAGGAAGACAGGGGAGGACTGAGCTTATCCTGCACTCATGGGCAGAGCTGCACCCAGAACCAGAGCAAGCAGCATCTCCCAGACACCACAGGTGATGGCAAACAATTAAACCACTTAATGGTGGTTCCACCTAATGGAAGAGGCTCAGGACACGGCAAAGGAACCAAGGGAATGTTATCAATGCTGTCATTACCACCATAACCAGTAAAGCAGAAGCAGTGACGCTGGGAAAGGCACAGAAATGGAGGAATTCTAATTGCAGTAAAGGGCTGAGGTGCAGTGAGAAGGCTGAAGATTCTCCCCCACATCCCCCATCCAAACCAGCAGGTCTAGCAGAAAATGGAGATCAGCTTTAAACCCCTCCCCAGTCCCCAAGGGACCTGAGTGTCTTCCCCAAACACACCGTGCCAAATGGAGCGTCCCTAAGTCTGGAAACACAGAATGCAAAATTCACAGGAAGAAATCCAATCATCTCAGGAAACTGGGAATGTTCCTGTTTATGGCACTGCCTTGCCCCACGTTGTAAAATACCCAGCATGAATCATTTGGCACTGCTGCTGCTTCTCTAGAAGGCCTAAACACGGGGCTTTTTCCCCTCACTTTTGAGTCTTTAATCCAATATCAAGGTGGGAAATGAATATTTTTGCATTTTACTTAAATGCCAGAAAAACATTTGCAGCTTTTCTAGCAGGAATGAGTCACTTTGGCTCCAGCGAAGTGCTTTTCCAAAGCTTTTTAGCAGCACTGTCACCTTGCTAATGCTCTAGAGCTAAACACCAAACATTGTGTGCTGGGATCCCCCAGACTGCATAAACACTGCACTAGAACCAACCCACCCAGCCCTGCAGGAGCAGGAAACCTCAGAGCTCAACAAAATCTCTAAGCTCAGCGAGAAGCATTAAAGCCAGGAATATCTTCACTTCTGGAGAGGTTTTACTTCCCAAACACCTGGAATTTGATAGATTTGGGACATTTTTGCAAACTCCTCCCCACACAAACACACACCCAGGCACCAGCTACGTACAAACCGGTGTTTGCCCTTTACTGGAACAACCTCTGCCCCTCTGTTAGGACAGATGAAGGATCCTGCATAGACAGAACCCTTCCTGCCCTCAGGAATTACTTCTCTTTCCCCACATAGGGTTGGGGCAGGGGCTGCCTGTGGCTGAGGCAGCTCAGCTCCACACCAGGGATGACCTGTGGCAGTGCCAATTCCCACACCAGGGATGACCTGTGGCAGTGCCAGTCCCGCATCAGGGATGACCTTTGGCAGTGCCAGTCCCACATCAGGGATGACCTTTGGCAGTGCCAATTCCCACACCAGGGATGACCTGTGGCAGTGCCAGTTCCCACACCAGGGATGACCTCTGGCAGTGCCAGCCCCACACCAAGGATGACCTCTGGCAGTGCCAGCCCCACTCAGGGCCCTGCACTTTGGCACCACGGCACCGGAGCCGTGTCCGTGTGCGTGTCCCCCTCCAGCCCAGCCCCTCTGCATGGGGGGCCCGAGCTTCACATGTTAACAGCCCCCTCGGGACAAAGCCTGGCAGCTTCTTAATTAAGCCCAAGTGAAAGGCAGCCCACAAGCATCCCACTTACATCCCGGGAGTGGCTCTGTCTGGACTTCAAACGCCCGGAGCCCTGCCCGGCAGCCTGGCCTCAATAGCTGCTCCGGGATTTTCCTCCTGTGAATGGCAATGCCCGGCCTCCTCCCGGCCTCTTCAGCCTCCTCTCATCTCCCTCCCGTTTTAGACGTGTCTCTGGGACAGAGAGGAGGGAACAAAGGGGCTGCTTGTGTGTCAGGAGCCCTCGGAGGGGCTGTGTTTCAGTCCACCCTTCTCCAAAGCAGAGCAGTGTCTGGAGAGCTCTTTAGGAGTTTTCATCTCATTAACATTTCCATGAGGGATCAAAGAATATATTAAAAAATATCTAAGTACAATTCCTGCTACGGGAATATATGAAAAAACCTGCTTGGATGCCTTTCCCTGATCCCTGGCATTATTGTTGGGTAATTGTCTCCTCATGGACCCAGCTTTTATTCCCACCAAACCCCATGAAAGTCTCGGCACATCCACCCCACCAAGGCCCTGCTCCCCTGCACTTATTCCATCGTCAGGGCCGAGCTGCCCCACGTTCCTCCCCAACAGATCCCAGTTATTCCCTGGCAGTAGGAATTGCCTGGGAGCAGGAATTGCTTTCATGTTGCCCCTCGGAGCAGCTGCCAGGGGTGGGCTGGGAGCCGGGATGAATACTAAGGAAGCACTGAGGCATCGCACCGGGGACAGGGCAGGATTTTCTCCTGGGAGGAACCAAATCAGGCAGCTCTGCGTGTCCCAGATGAGCCTTTTCCTTCCTCCTCCTCCTCCTCCTCCTCCTCCTCCTCCTCCTCCTCCTCCTCGGGTATCTCCTCGCCCTGCCCGAGTGGGGGCTGCCACACCTGGAGCCGTGTCCAGCCCTGCCACAGGACCCACACCCGGCCCCATCCCCGATTTCTCCCCGGCTCATTAGGGATGCCCAGCAACACCCCGCAGACAAAGCCACGGCAAACAAAGTGTGGGGAGAAGGGGGAAGCGGGGGGAGAAGGGGATTTTTTTCCCTTTTTTTTCAGAAGAAAGGAGTGCGGAGGAATTCCTCATTCACTGATCTGTAGAATACATTAATATCCCAAGTGTTGGCACAGCCTCCCATGCTCGGGGGACCAACAATGCGAGCAATGACTCCGAGTCTGGGATCTTCAAATAAACCACCCCTGCTGTCATGGCCACCAGGAAAGAGAATAACAGCAATATTAGCTGACCTTCATTTTGTTGTTTCCCCAGACCTGACTGCTAGACCTCTGTTTGCCTGTTACTAGGATTTCTTGGCTGAAAAATGTGAGCATTTCCTAGACGATAAAGAGGCAGTTTATTAGGTAAATAAACCAGGCCCTAAGCAGCCTCTGCTGCTTGATAATGAGGAGGGAAGGAAAGGCCCAGACCTCCCTGCACCACCTAAAATAACCCCAATCAAGGCTCTCCAACTACCACCACACGGATATTTTTCAACAGACAGTTAATGAACAAGAGAAGGTCATTCCAGCCGAGCCAACTTGTGCTCAAAACCATTTGCTGAGAAAACTATAGGCCATAAAAATCCCAGCAGGCACTGTCTGTATCCTATAAAACTGTCCCTCTGTGGAAGCAGAAAGAAGTTTAAAATAAGTGTATTCTTTCAGGCTTCTGACAAAAGAAAGCATCGAGGGGAAGATGTTTACAGAGGAGGGCTGGGAAGGAGACACCAGGGACACCCTGCACCATTCCCTGCTTCACTCAGCCCCAGGAGCCACAGCAATAAACATAATTAATTATCAAGCCCACAACGACCCAAGGGTAAGGTGCAAGCTTGTAGCACCTCCCTCAAAAGGCTACTGCAAATTAGAGGCAAGTTTTCCAAGTTTTCCCAATGCATCTCACAGATAAATGTAATAACCAGACGGATTCAGAAAGGATGGCTTGGAAAATGAAGTTTCCACTGAAACAGAGCTAGTGCTACTGTTCTCCTTGCCAACAGAGCCATGTTCTGGTGCAGGTTTTTTGAATATTTAGGAGATAAGTATTACACAGGAGCTACTGTGTGCTACAGTTCCTCTGGGGACACAACCACAATGCAGCCAGTGCCCCAGCCTCACACCTGCAGAGCCCAGAACACGCTAGAATGTCACACCAAAGTCCCGAGGTGACTCCTGCAGCAGAAGCAAACCCCTGCCCTCCCTACCCCACATTTCTGGCCGTGTATTCCAGCAGCCAGCCCCGCTGTGCCGCTGCAGATCTGTGGCAGGAGAGCATTCCTGCCACCAGCACCCAGCTGGGTTTGCAAACAAGTGTGACATTCCAGTGTCGCTGCTCTGCTTTCCCCAGGAACGTGGGGAAGTCACTGCAAACAGCAGCTCCAGGGATGGCACAGCAGCTCCAGCCTGAACTCCTGACCCATCCCCACCCAGCCCGCTTTGGGATTGCTCTGACCCCTGTGCAGGGCCCTGCCCTTGGCATTGCTGAACCTGCTGAGGGTCACAGGGACCCTCCATTCCCAATGGGGCTGTTCCCACCTGAGCCCCACAGTGCTCCCAGCACCCTGAGCACAGCCCCGGACCAGGGACACTGCCCGGCCCCACTGCTCCTGCAGCCGCGGCTCCTGGGCCTGGCCAGACACACAGATCCCTTGTCCTGCCCCAAAACAGAACCACCAGTCCCAGATGTGGGATGAATGTGGGATGAACGTGGCCTCGTTACCACTCTGCTGGAAGCAGGACTCCTGTGTCTGAGTGCCACGAGGCGAACACTGCACAAACATCTCGATTTTCACTTGAGATCAATACATTTTCTAAAGCAACACCAGAAATGCCCCCCATGGCCAGACCTGACAAACCCCCCACAAGGGCAGGGCTTTCTTTCTCACTGCTCTTCCCCTGTGCCTGAGGACACTTTTCCTCCAGCCCACTGGCAGGAATCCTACTGCCCTTTTGCAAAACAAGAAATATTTGAGATCACAGCCCCTGTTGATTTATATCCCCAGATTCTGGTGGGATCAGCATCCTCCATGCATCTCACAAAGCCCTGAAGAGACAACATAACCACTTGTCCCTAGCAGACTAATTTCTCCATTGACCACATCCTCCGTGCATTGTTGTGTCCCTGCAGTGCCCGGGGCTTGGGAAGCAGAATTCCAGATGCTGGACCCTCGCTCTGCCCAGGCCCTGTGTGCTCAGCACAGCTCTGGCTCGGGGTGGATTCAGGGTAACACGACCAAGAGAGGCTGAAAAAGGCCTGGCATTCGGGAGCCGAAGACCAAGGCAGAATTTCAGTCTGCAGGAATTACTGCAAACATTTAACCCAGACAATTTCCCCCTAATTTAGGTTTTAATGTGACACGAAATCCCCGAGCCTGAACACCGTTGCATTTCAGCTCCGGATCGGGGAGAGCAATTATTTTGTCATTGAGCATATTAGGAAAGAAAAGGCAGAAGGAGGCAAGTTTGAGCCTCTTTGGTCATGTACAAATTAACACATTTCATCACCATTTTCAGAAATATAAATTAATGATTTAATTCTGCAACATGTATCCTTGGAAACCAAGCTGTAAGCAGTCACCCTTGGATGTTTCACACAATTCCATTTTTTTCAATATTTAAATACAATTAATTGCTTGGCCTTTTGCAGTGATGGACAGCTTGGGTGAGCAGGGTGCCCAGGGGCTTGTTTTACCACCAGATTTGTAGGATCTCACTATGTGGGTTGACAGCAGCTGCTCTAAATCTCCTGATAGGTATGAACAGGCACTGGTGAAGTTCAGTCTGTTTGAACAGCTGCATATGCAAATGTAATTAAGAAAATGTCTATTGCCTTTTGCTCCCCCTCTCCCCTCATCCCGTCTCCTGATGGGGAGGGATGGCATTTCACAGCTCCAGGCTTCAACCTCTGCCTGATTTACATCTCACAGCCCAGTCCCAGAAATGCCACTCTCAGGGTGTCCTTAAAATCAGGGCTGTCTGACCAAGCTGGGCAGGATGGAGGCTCCAGAGCAAACCAAGACTAATTAGAACAATAAAAAAAAAATGCTAAAAGGGGTAGAAAACACTGGGAGTGCACTGAGGGGAAATCAGATCACGCAGAGCTAACCAGGTTGGCTGCTCAGATAATGAATTTTCTAGACAAAGGAAGTGAGATAGATCCTACCCACACAGACTTCAGCAAAGTGATACAGCACCACATGGGAAACCCTGAACTGAAAAACTGGGGATTAGCAGAACTGGAAGGGCAGGAAACTGGTGAAAGGGGAAGTGGCGTTGAAAGAAGAATCAGAATGGATGGAGGTCACAGGCACAGCTCCTCCAGGAATGGTCAGCAGGCTGATCTTATTAAACATTTTTATTAATGACCTTGGCACAAGAAGTAAGTGTGCTAATGAAATCTGCTGCTGACACAAAGCTGGAAAGCAGCACCAACACACAGGAAAGCTGGGACTGAATGGGGGGAAAAAATGGGGAGCTGTGAAGATGAATGGAGGAAGGCTGAAATTCCAGGGGATGGGAGAGGGAGCCACGCACTGGGGACAAACAATAGTTTTTGCTGTGAGTTGGAAAGAAAATGAACTTGAGTGGAAAATGTTCAAGCGTGAGGAAGGCCCAAGCAAACAGCTCAAAACCGAAATGACTGGGGCACCAACACGCTGGAATTGCAGTATTTCCAACAGCCAGAGAAGTGCTGGAGCTGCTGGACAAGCCAGGTTCTAGGGTTTACAGAAACCCAGGATCGTGAGAAGGCTCCGGGGATGCTGCACCTGGTTCCTGTGGTTAAAAATCCAAAAGGTTTAAGGAGGAAGAAGTGTAAAAAAAGACTTGGCAGAAAACAGATTCATTTAGGAGATTAAAATGTAAAGACACTTGTTCAGCCCTGCAAAACAAAAGCTGGGAGAGCACACTGCGTGATCTCTTGGACACACATGTTTGAGTGGGAAAAAAAATAAAAAAGGGGAAAGAACTATTCAGGACAGCACAACAAGGGCTGCACGTGGGCATCATGAAGTATCCCTGACAAGTCCAGGCTGGAAATAAGTTTATGACCATTCCAGCCTTCCAATAGGAGTAATGGGGGGGAAAAAACAAGCTTGTTCTCAGAAATTTATCTTGAAGGGATCCTCTGACCCAGAAGGCTCTTCCTCTCCTTTCCTGCTCAACACACACAGAGCTGACAGCACCAGGACATGCTGTGCTTCCCACCTGGAAGGGGACTCACAAAGCCAGTCCAAACCACCTTTTCTTTCAAAAAAAAACCTGTTTATGACTGCTTAGCCACTGTCTTTTATCAGCTGAATCCGTTCCAACACCTCAGCATGAGCCATTTTAAGGCAAATATTGGAGAAGTGAATTTAGTGAGTGTGAGGAAGAGGAGGAGGAGGAGGAGGAGGAGGAGGCAGAGCAAGGCCATGAGCTGGCTGGAGGGCACAAAGGCACTGCAGGACTGAGCACCAGGCTGTGGGACACTGCCACGGGCACGAGCCTCATCTCAGCACCACTGACCTTGTCCCAGTGTCCCTGCTGAGCTGGGAACGCCCTCTGGGATATCCCCTCTCACCATCAGTCACCTGGGGACTCCTCACCTGCTCCTTCGGGGCTCCGAGGTAAGGAAACCAAGGAAAAATGTTTCATGTCATGGGAAAGCAAGATGGCAAAGCAACAAAGATGCAAGATGGCAAAGCACCCTGTGAGGGTGGGCAGGCCCTGGCACAGGGTGCCCAGAGAAGCTGTGGCTGCCCCTGGATCCCTGGCAGTGTCCAAGGCCAGGCTGGATGGGGCTTGGAACAGCCTGGGATAGGGGAAGGTGTCCCTGCCCATGTCCCTTCCAACCCAACCCAGTCTGGGATTGCATGGTTAAAGACAGGAAAGTGAAGACAGAGAAGCACAGAATATTCTGAGCTGGAAGGGACCCACGAGGACCATCGAGTCCATCTCTTCAGTGAATGGCCCACACAGGGATCAAATCCACGACCTCAGTGTTATTAGTTAATTAGTGAGACACCAGAAATGAGCCCAATTTAACCAACAGATTCATCATTCCTCTGCTGAAGTTTCTTTTCAACTCCTCCAGCAGGGGTAACAACTCAGAACAAACTTTTCAATGTGTTCCAGTGGAAGAAGCTTGAAGGTGTCCTCAAGGGTCAGAGCACTGAGGTCCCTCTTGCACACTTCCTCCTCCTCATCCCTGAAGAAGGCTCTGTGGTGGCAGTGCTGCTGCAGGAATTTGCATTTGCCCTTTCCTGCCCTGTTGGTGCTGACTTTGCTGCTGGCCCGGAGCTCAGCCGGGCGCTCCTGCTCTGTCAGGTTCTGCACACCTGGAGGATCTCTGCCTCCTCCCTCTCCACGGCTCCTCCCTCTCCACAGTCTCGTGTGACACACTTCACCAGGCTGCTGGTCCTCCTCCAGCTCCTTCTTAGCCTCCTCTCTACAATCTGAAGTGTGTACTTGTGCCTCTCTGCCATCCTCTTTCCCTCCTGCTCCAGGGCTTCTGCTTCTCTCTCCTGAGTCGTGATCTGGTCCTTCCTGCAGATAAAGATCGGTTTGAGACGTGGCTCCATTTCATCTTCTCTGTCTGTGTGCTCCTCGTACTTGGACTCGGACTCTTCTCCAGACCAACCCTCATCTTCCACCTCCATCACTTCCATCTCCTCAGTTTTCCTCTCCTGTGCTCGCTGACACATCATCCAACGCTCAACCTCCTCATCATCAATCTCTTCCTCCTCCCTGGTGTCCTTGTGCTCCAGGCACCAGGCTTCCCCCCTCTCCACTTCTGAATCACTTTCTCCAACCTCTTCACGTTCCACGATGTTGTGGTGTCTCAGCTTTACTCTGCCGGTATCACCAGGGCCATTTCAGGGCAATGCTCTGACACCCAGCCGCATCTTTTGTTTCCTGACTGCCCTGTTCCTCCCTCAGGCAAAGCCCTCCCCCTCGCATTGTCCTTCTTCCAGGTAGCAGATGGGATAAAAATTCGCTAAAAAAAACCCCAAACCCAGAATAAAACTGAAAGAAGGAAAAATGATAATTAAAAAAAAAAAAAAAAGGAACTCAGGAAAATACACAAGTTGCCAGGCCAAGAAATCTCATCCCATCAAAGGCTGGACAGGTGACTCAGAGCCAGTGCAGTTGTCAGGGCAGCACTGGGGAGGAATATCAGTGTAACTTCTCCAAGAGTCAGATTGCAGGAAAGGCTGATTTCATGGCAAGGGAACCAGCTCCTCCTCTCCACTGAGAAAAAAACAAATGGATGGGGACTTGCTCATCTAAACACACAGGGTACGTCAGAGGAACAAACCTGAGCGACTGCCATCATAATTTATAAAACAAATTAAATCCATGGCAAAATAAGCAAAACTTAGAACAGAGAGATCACAGAACCTGGCAGAAAAAGGCCCCAGCCTGCATGAATCATTATTTTCTACAGGAAACCTTATATAATCCAAGCTACCCTGTTTTAAAACAAACCAAACCTTCCAAAAACTCCAATTAATGGGTTTAGCAAAAGTCTGTTTTTAATTCAGGTGTTTTGGTGATTTGGCAAGATTATAAAAAAAAAAAAACAACAAACCCCACCTGGTACAGATTAATTTGATGTAGTTTACACCCTGCTTTTGGCATTCCCAACCCCTCCGTGGGAGGAAGGCAAAGGGGAGCTGAGAGCATCTACCTGGGGCTGAGGGAGGTGATTAGATTGCATTGCCATCTTGTGGAACAGGAGAAAACCAGGGACAGGGAAAAAACTGCTCAGGCACCTCTCTGCAGTTGGGTGCTGCTCTCCAGGACATGGGTCCTGCCCCAGAAGGGGATTTGCCGTGGCTGCTCCTCACCCTCCTCACTCATGGGAAAGGGCAGAGGGATGCACGCAGGGAGAACAGGGTCTGCTGCCCTCAGGCTGCTTGCAGGGGGAGGGACACAGACCCATCTACCAGAAATAAAAGCTTCCTCTTTTTTTGCTTGTTTTTACTGTGACAAAGTCGTGATTTTCTGGGTTGCTTCCCCAGGAAACAAAAGCAGCTTTTCTCCCTGGCTACAGGAGAACCACCAGAGAGTGACTGGGGCAGGACCAGGAGTAGAACCAGTGATGCCCAGGTCCCCTCCCCAGTTCAGGTCTGGTTCAGCAGGACCTGAAGAACATTTCTGACTCCACACATGGCACAGCTTGGATTCAACCACCTCTGCACAGGTCACATCTGCCAATAGGGCTCCCAGCTGTGGCCTGAGTTACTGAGCTCATGGTTCCTGTGGGGACAGGGAGAGGGTGGCTCTGGGGGGCTGGGGTTAAACCATGACGACCCTCAGCATCTCAATGTTAATTATACTTCAATTTATTTGCAAATTTTTAAATGCAGTTCTTCAGAGGGCATTCTGAGGGTTAAAGTTTCTAATAAAAAAGTTATTGAGAAATGGTTAGTGAGTGTCACTCTGCAGAAACCCCTAAAGGTGCCCAGACTGGAAGAGAGAGGACAAACCAACCCAAGAGCATCAGTGGTGAGGCTGAAAAGTCAGGATTGTGCACGCAGCCATTGCTGGAGCAAAGCTGGTACAGGCAGCCCAGCACTTGATTCATGATTTGTGTGAACACTCTGGTGAAAGCTCAATGCAAACTTCTGAAATCTACGAAACTTATATGTCCCACCAGCCCTCCTAATGCCCAGCACTCACTGGGAAGGACCAAAACAATGCCAGGCAGCGTGCAAACATTTGCCTGCGGATGACTGATGATTTTCAACAATAATTTCATAAATGCAGCAGTCTGGAGTCCATCCCGTGGTTATTATCCCGCTGCAATCCCTGGGAGTTGCCAGTGACACCAGCGTGGGGCTGCCCGAGGCCACCAAGGGAAACAGGACGGCCTTCCTTGGGCATGGCAGGGGCTGGCGCTGTCAACAGCTCTCGGGCCAGTGAGAAAAATGGCACTGAAAATAAGCTGTGAATGAAACAACCCCCCCAGGACAACCTGGGGGTTTGTGCCAGGCCTGAGCAGGGGCAGAGGGGCAGAGGCTGCCCCTGGGCCGGGCAGGTAATGCCAAGGGCACAGCCCAAACCACAGCGGGCACGGGGAGCAGCCCCCACAGCTGGAAACGAGGTTTGCATGAGAGGGAGATGTTGAAATATTGATTAAAGTTGGGTTTCATCAGCAATACTTTGATTTTATGATTATACTGGCTGCTAGCAAAGACACACCCATTAATGCACTACATTCCTGCTTGTAAAACAGGGATTATTCCATTATTCCAGCCAGTGTGCTCCGCTTACAGCCCGTGGCTCCAGCACAGGCACTCATCAGGAAAATAAAAAGACATCATGATTTCAAAAAGGAGGGGAAAACACATCAACAGCCACATGCTGGAGCAGAGTGGAGACTGGGTCTGAGTAAGGAAGGGGGAAGGCTGAGCACTTCACCCTGCTTTAAATCCACGGTGAGACACCAAACCCAAAGAGTTACTGAAGATTTTATCAATTTAGATGATAAAAAAAGCACTCTGACATAGTCCCCGGGCAGGTGCCAGTTTTCCTGCAGCTTGGCCTCCTTCCAGGGATAATCATACGTACAGGGAGGGTATTTCTCATCCCAATACACCAGTTCATTCCAGTGCCAGGGCTAAGGGTGGAAAAGGGATGGGAGGAATGCCATTAAAGCCTGTGTCCTCGGCATTACTGTTCTACAGCTCTTGCCTGGGCAGCAGGAAGCAGCCATCTGAGGCAATATGGTGTTTACTTATGCCCAAATTGTTATGCAAACACAGCAAGACCTATGGGAGCAGAGGGAACAGGCACCAGAGGCAGCACTTCTCACCAAAGCAAAATGTTTTTCGATGTGCAAAGGGTGAGAGAGGTCACCCCCAAGGAATCCAGCCCAGGATCCTCCCGGCCTTCGCTTCTCCCATCCTCCTCCTCCTCCTCCTCTGAAATTCCCCAAGCCGCCAGGATGGGCTTCCCAAGTTAAAGAGACAGGCTCATCGTGCAGCAATGTCTGGGGCTGCACTTGCATGAGGAACCCAAAAATGGGGAGAAATCCCTCCTGGAAGCCACGGGGCTGCCCCCCTGCCTGCCCCCCACGTCACGCTGAGCTGCCCTGGACTCGTGCAGAAAACGAAGCCACAGGAATTAAGGGGAGACTCCAAAGGCACACAGGGGTACTCAGCATCATTCAAGTGCACTTAGTTTTAAATTAAACCCATCTTGCATCAACATTCAAGATCTAAAATAAAAGAGTCAGTCATGAACTCTGCAGTCACGCCTTTAATTCCATCTGCAGTTGGTACGAGAGAGCTCGGAGACGAATGACTCTGACAAGTCAACTTTAACCTCCAGAGGAAGCCACAGGTTTTCATCAACCTACATCAACCAAGCTTTCAAAAAGTTGTCACTGGTGGAGAACCAAATAAATCCCTGGAATTGTCAGTGCTGGAAAGATGCCTCATTGCCAGTCTAAGCTCGGGAGCTTCTGCAGCCAGAGCCTCACTCCACAGGATGGAATCTCCCACCAGCCACAAACAGGTATGTGCCCACATCAGCCCTTGGCTTTCTCTTTACTAAACTACATAAACCAAATTTCAACAAATTCAATTCCTGACTGTAAGTCCAATTTCTGTAGAGCATTGTGAGTCTTCTAGCCTGATAAAAATGAACCACAGACACCAGAACCAGACATGCTGCTCCCAGAACTGAACTGCCACCACCTCCCCAGGGACTTCATCCCTCAGCCAGTCACCCTCCCCACATAAAGGCAATTTCTGCCATCACCCACAGCATCCTCTCCTGCTCACTGCCAGCAGCCCTCAGCTCTTCATCCAAACCTGCCTGTGATTACCACCTCTCCCTGGCCCTATGGAGAGGGAGGCCAGGTTAGCTTTAGCAGCTTGCACATCACTTCAGGAGTCACCAGGAAGGGTTTCATGCCTGGCAGGCCCTGAATGCTGCTGGGTTAAGAGCTCATCCCTGCAGGACATCCCCAGGAACGCCCCAGCGGCCTCGCTCCCTGCTGTGCCAGCTTTGTGAGAGCTGGTAGCAAGTTTGTGTAAAGCTAATTAACATGCACCACTCTAATTTCAAACCATTTCAGACAATCAGGATATTGTGCAATGCTGGAGTGAAATGGCTTAAGGAAATCAACTGCACCAGCACTTCAGCACAGCGAGTCAGACCTGCTGGAGATGTTTGGAGTGCTGGGGTTTGTGCCTTTGAAAGAAGCTGTCCTCGGGGGGGAGCACATTGCACAGCAATTAACAACAGTTAATAACTGCACATCATCAGTTAAGAACTGCCCTGGTATGGAATGATTTGTCCTGAAGCCATTTCCTACCGCAGGACGTCGATTTCTTGTCCACCATCTTCACGTGCCGGGTCTGGTTGCGCAGCCGATCGTCCGTGCTCTCCACCAGGTTCGTGAGGTCGTCGATGATCTCTGGGGAAAGAGGAACAGGAGCATTAAATCTGAGCCCCTGCTCAACCACCCTCCTGCTGGAGGCCCTGGAATGGCAACCAACTGCATCCTTCTGTCCTCCAGTGGGACAGAGCAGTGCTCACAGGACATGGAAAGGTCCAAATCCTGGGAAACACCACACCACAGACTTCAGATTCAGTGCAGTGCTCCACTGCAAGAGGGGAGGAGAAAGCACAGCCTAAAGTGGAGGAAAAAATACAGCCCGAATCAGTCTGGGAGGTCAGGGAGTACAGGACAGCAGCCACAAAGCTGAGGTGAATTCCCTCACTGAGCCAAAGTGAGGGAATCAGTGGCTATGCTATAGGAATTCTGGAATTTCAGTCCCTGGAACAGCATCTCAACACTTGGCCACGACATCATCACTAAACCACATCCAGAAGCACCATCCCCATAAAGGCTTCTGAGAGCACTCAGTGCAGTCCTGACCATGCGACCACTGAGGTCACAAAGTCCTGCCTTGGTTCCCTCCTGGAGCTGTGGGTCTGGCAGCTCTCCCTGCAGCCCAGAAGGTCCTCTGGGAAAAGGAAAGTGGGCAAAGTTTCCCCTACATCGAGTTTTAAGAGAGGAGAAAGGAAAACTTCAAGACAACCCACCCTCAACCTCCTGTAACTGATGGCTTTAATTTTGTCCTGGAAATCAGAGCTGGGACAAGGCTTACACTGAGAGTGGTTGATGGGATGGCTGAAAATTAAAAGCCACATTCAGGCACTAAATTTCCCTCTCACCGCCTGTTACGCTCTGATTTCCTTGGAACACACAGCCAGTGCTTCTGGTGTGTGCACACACCATGTCTGGCTGCCCTTGGCACCGCAGGTAGGAGAGGCTTCCTTTGTGCAGGATAAATCAGGAGAGGACAGCAGCCAAGCTCTCAGTGCTGCTGCACTGCCTCTCGCTCCGGTTACACTTGCAGCACTCTCCCCACTATTGATCCCTGTCTCTGTGAGTCCTGCCTGCCTTTGAGGCAGGGCTGGGGACAGTGCCCTCGGCTCCTCTGCACCCCAGCAGGTCCTGGCACTGCAGCTCTGCCCTGCTGAAACCCTGGGTTCAACAGCCTTTGAACAACAGATCAGCAGAAGTCAGAGCACATAGCATCCAGTGAACAAGGTAAAGTGATATCCTGCCCGAATTTATGGATCATAACCCTGCATGGATGATGGCAGAGGGTTAAAGAACTCCCGTCAACAGGACAGAGCCCTTATTATTAAGCCTTTATAGTTTGGACTGTATTCCTTCAAACAAAAGATTTCCCAAATGTCTCTACAAGGAAAAAGGGGATGACAGTGGCAAGGGCATTCCTTGTACTTCCCAAACTTCCCTGTGAGACAGCAAGGAACCCTCATCCTTCCAAGGGTAGTGCCAGAGTGTGCCATTAGTTCTTGCAGCTTCCCTGCTGTCATCCCTGTGACACCAGGAATTGAATGGGAATGGTTTTCTCCACCACTCACCCTCCCACAGGAGAAGATCACAGAAACTCCTGAGCTGGAAGGGCCCCCAGGATCACCCAGTGCAGCTCCTGGCCCTGCACAGACACCCCAACAACCCCACCCTGGGCATCCCTGGCAGTGCTGTCCAAATGCTCCTGGAGCTCTGGCAGCCTTGGGGCCGTGCCCATTCCCTGGGGAGCCTGGGCAGTGCCCAGCACCCTCTGGGGGAAGAACCTTTCCCTGAGATCCAACCTAAACCTCTCCTGACACGGCTCCAGCCCTTCCCTCAGGTCCCAGATGTTCGTTATGGAGGGTGTTTATGTTCTCAGTCTTATCAAGGAACAAGCACTGGATCACACACAGATAAAACCCGTCTGATCGTACAGAGAGATAACAAAAACCACATAAAATTATCAAAGTTCTGCAGGCACAAAGGAAATGTCCGAGGCACATGGAGCACGGAGGTTTTACTCTCCCGGAGAGCTGAGACATTTAAAGCATCATCCTTCCAGTGCATGTTTCCGTCTGCTCCACAAACACTCTGTCATCCCCAGTGAATCCCTATGTAAAATGATAGCAGCAGCTAAAAAGTCCTGTGCTTTGAAAATATACAGCTTTCCTAAAACATGAGCTCCTGATTCATGTCCTGCATCCCTGTATCCCCACGAAGGGAGGGGAGGGCAAACATCAACCACTTCCCTGTGTTTTATCCTCCAGATCCGACCCATCCACCCCACCAATACTGTTCTATTCCAGACACAAACCCTCCATGCTTCTAAAGTTGCTTGCAATACTTTAAATTATTGTTCATCAATATTATTATACCCAGTATTGTCCACCCTACACCAAAACACATTTTCCCAAGGGATGGGAGGCATTTTGGTTGAGCTACAAGGTTTGTTCAGTTTGCAGTTCAGATATTCACTCTCCTCCCCCTTCCACGCAACTTTCCCAGGTCTGACATCTGCAAAACCAACAATATTTTGGGGAAACTTTATCTGTCCTGCGTGATTCAGCACACAGGAAGAGCAGGACAATGCTGCTTGCAAGGGCAGGACTGCTCATGTTTGCCTCTCCATGAAAAAAAAGTGCCGCAAGTTCCCATCGTTGTCAAGGACAAAGTGATAAGCATGCTTGGGAAACTGGAGACTTTCCTCTGCCAACACTGACCAGACCCTCCTTGAAAAACATCCTGGTGAACAAGCTGTAGCTAAATGAGAACAAATGTGAGCAGGAAAATTTTCTGTCATCATTTCAAAGCCCAAGGCACTGCAATTTGGATTCTGTGTAGAGCCTCTCCTTTCCCATCCCCCTGCCAGGATTCACTTCTGAACCAAAGGGCTGCCCTGGACATCCTGGAAGAAGCATTTCTCCATACATAGATATAAAAACATGTTTTGTGACACAGCCAGGTTCCAGGGGAGCAGGGCACTTCACCCAACACACAGCCCAAAGCTCAACAAACACCCAGTCCTTTGATGGCACAGCTGAGACCTGGAGAATTCTGGATTGCTCATGGCAGGACCTGGAGCTCTGAGCAGCTGCAAAGGGGAGGAAGCACAAGGAGGTTCTGACCCCACTCCCAGTTGAACCAGAAGTCCAGCCCAGCACGTTCCCCAGGCCAGGGTGCCTTTGCAACCAAAAACACCCAGCAGAGAAACATCCACCCATCCATCCATCCATCCATCCATCCATCCATCCATCCATCCATCCATCCATCCATCCATCCATCCATCCATCCATCCATCCATCCATCCATCCATCCTCTGCACCCACCAACCCCCTGTGGTGGTGACACCCAATCACAGGGCAGTGCTCAACCTCCCTGTAAATTAAAACATTTCTCCCCACTCCAAAGCAAAGGAAATCAGTGCTGGATAAGGCAGAGTTGAAAATTAATACTGAATTTCTAAGGTGGCCACCAAGTAATCCATGGCTAAGGGAGTGCTCAGAGCACTGACACTCCACAGGTTCCCCCCTTTCCTGACCCACCTGCAACCCCCTCTGCCCTTCAAGCTGGCAATTCCATGTTCTACCACCTCCCATTTAGCTGGCTATGCAAGGAACAGGCTAAAAAGAGATGGAGAGAGACCTGCAAAGAGGGAAGCAGCCCGGTCTCCCCGTCGGGAGGGAGCAGACGGGGAAGGCAGGCTGGCTGCTGGTGACCTTCCAAAGGACATTCCTGTAACACGGCACTGCAAACCACAACTCAGCCAGCAACACTAATTTAGCCAAGCTCTCCTTTCAGGGAAGCAGGATCTTGAAGAAGAAGATAAAAACCCAGTGCCCAAGCCCAGCACTGAACTCGGGGTCACTTCAGCGCAGCTGAGGTGGGAGAAGTTTGAAGGTCGGTGCTGGAGGTGAGCTCGGCCAGGAGCTGCTCCATCAGCAGGGACTGCTCAAACAGCAGTGTCACAGCTGTCCCCATCCCTGCACGTGTCCCTGTGCTGCAGGCAGGAGGCTTTGGAGCTGACCAGGAGCTGAGGCAGCCCCACATTCCCCATGGGAAGTGGCCAGTCCCCTTAGGAAGGCACTTCCAGGTCTCCTCACCCCATTCCTGCCAGGCCGTGGCAGGGAAGCACCGCCCGTCCCTACAAATCTGGGTGCTTTTCCTGGTGATCCAAACTCTAAAACCTGGAATGGAGCCCTCAGCAAGGGCAGGATTTCTTCAGGTACGTGTCAGACAGCCAAATAATGCTGGGATCTGAGGCCAACACAGACACACCTGAAAGCAGGACAGAAGTCACGGCAGGTCTTCATTCTGGGGACACAAGCGTGGCTGCAGTGCTGCCCTGGCTCCTGCAGCCATGGGGAGGGCAGGGCAGCCCCTCGGGACACTGGGATCAATTCCACAGATAGGATTTACAAAGCAAACATGCAAGGAGGGAGCAGCAAAGCCAGCACATGACAGGAAAAACGTAGGTTGATATATTTTGAAATACTTGACTTTTTTTTTTGGTTCAAAATCGCACAGCAGCAGTTTTTGATCTCAGGCAATGTGTTTTGGACAGTGCAGAGCAAGCTGAGCGTGGGTCCAGGTCAGAAGAAGCATCCCTGAGGAAGAGGTGGGAGAGGCTGAAGTGCAGCCCTCTCCCATTCCAACATAACTCTGCCTCCCAGGAAGGGGAGAGGTGTTTACTGGAAAAAGCCTGAGCACAGTAAGGAAATCCTCCTATTTTTTTTTTTTTTTTAAACAAACACCAAATTAATTTTGGTTTTGTTTAATAATTTGCATTAAACAAATTTTTGCCCATAGAGACGAATACAAAAATCACTTGACCAGGTTGGATGGGGCTTGGAGCACCCTGGGATAGTGGAAGGTGTCCCTGCCCATGGTAGATGGGTGGGAATGAGATGAAATTTACGGTCCCTCCCAACCCAAACAATTCTGGGATTCTGTGAAAGGTGAAGAAAATGATCTTTAATATCTCTGAATTAAACAGCCGCATTACAAGCCACACAGGTATCACATCTTGCTGTTCCCAGTTTCTGGGGTCCGTCCGTGTGTGTGTTTGTGCATGTGGTTTCACAAGGACTGGGTTAAAAGTCACTCCCAGGGTGTAAAATCCTTCCCTGGAATTGCAGGGAACAACCACCTGGCAGCAGCGGTAAGGGTGGATTTACACACATCCCTGAAACCACATGTGCTAAGAGCTAAAACAATAAAGATTTATGCAAAGGACACCAAGGGAAGACAGATGATAAAAAATTGAGTAGAAGAAATTGTATGGGATCCTAGGAATTTCTCAGGGAAAAAAAAAGCTCATTCCTCATTTCCTTTTTTCTTCAGAGACTTTGCCGCTGCCATGAAAATCAGAAATGTTCTGTTTTAATTCCTGAAATCACCGATACCTCCTGTAAAAAGCTGGTTCTGCTTCTCTCCAGCCAGGGCATGGATAATTTCAGTGCCTCCCGTGGGACGGGACCCCCCCAGGCTGGAGCTGTAACTCATCCCTGCAGGAAGGGAGGGCAAACCTCAGCTGAGCCCAGCCAGGGGCCGGAGCAGCCTGCGCTGTCCAAACGGATCCTTTGGCTTTTCTCCTCTGCTTCCCCTCAAAAGGCCACGAGCTCCAGCCCTGGGTTTGCCCCGGGAAGCAGCAGAGCACAGGCACAGCTCCTCCAGCAGCACTCCCAGCTGCCTTTCCCATATTCCCGATGCCTCTGCTGACATTCCTAACAACTCTTCCCATCCGTTTGGGACTCCTCTGGCAGCCCCATCTTCTGTGCCAACTCAGCCATCAAGTCTTTCTACAGCTGGCCAGGAGTTTTCCTAGGGAACAGTTTCCCCTGGAAATGGGAGAAGATTGTTTGGCAATGACAAAACCCATCCCAGAGCGCTCTGCAGGCCAGGCCCGCCGGCCTCTCACCTCCTCCAGGGTGCCCTTGGTGCTGGAACGCCTCCCTGACCAGCCTGAAGTGAATAACCAAGTGAAATTCTGTCTTGCCAACAAAACGAGGAGCCCAAACTTTTCCAGAGAGCAGGAGCCCCCCTTCCAGCTCTTCCAGCCGCTCCATCTTTCCTCCCTTTCCAGCCCCGGAGCCGAGGCCCCGCCATGCCCGGCCGGCCCGAGGGCAGAGGAGCAAATCGACCGTGAGGGCGTGAGATCCCACCACAAATTAATGTTCCACCATCCTCTGCACGGCCCCAACAGCAGTGAGGACACCCAGTTACAGCACAGGGACCGACATGAACATTCCAGCCAAAAAAGTGTCACTTTGGAGAGGACGAGCCCCAGCGTAAAGGGCAGCACAGGGACACGGAGCTGATCCCGGCCCTCTCAGTGCCACAGGCCCTCCGTGATGTTTCTCCTGTTAAGGAGCTCCTTCATGAGAGATTAAACACCTCATTCTGGAGAAATGAGCAGTTCCTTATGGGAGTGAAAACCAGGCTGAGGCAGAGAGCATGAGGAACTTAGCATGAGGAACTTTATGTTTCATTTTGCAGGAAACCATGTGGGGTTTCCCTACTCTTTCCTCACTCAAGAGCAGGAAAATGGCCTGGTTCCTTTCCATCCTGTGACTCTCTGTCTCTCCCCATGCCCCACACAGCTGCATCACCCTTCTGAGGGCTTTTTTTTTTTAATCCCTCTCCTGAACTCATGGAATTCCTTGGGAAGGATGACCATCTCCTCCCATGAAGTGGAACAGGTTTTAGAGTTCTGCTTGCATACATGACTTGACACTAATTGAGTTTTTTTGTTTGTTTTTTTTCTTTAAAATGCGTAAAAAGCCACATTTGGCTTTGGCAGTTCCATCTTTGACCTGCACCCGTTCCGTCTGTGGAGCGAGAAGCCCAAAAGCCAAGCTAAAGTGGCCACGGGAAATTCAGCACTGGAAGAGAGAAATTAATTTGATCAGTTTAGCAGAGCAGTGCTGCTGACCAAACGTTTCCTTAGAATTGTTTGGATTTTCCATGGATTGAAATTTATGGATCACTCAATAGCATTTATCGGTGAGTAATGCACCTCCATGGCCGACCCCACTGAGTCATGGAAGACTCCAGTCAGCCTTAAGAAAACATATAGAGAACTAAAATCCCGACACAAAACCTATTACAGTGAGGCTGGAATTTAGTGGAGAAGCCAAGCAGGCTTTCCCTCCCTCCTTCAAGTCTCTGGTGCCTCAGAAGAAGAGCTGGATACCAAAGAAATGAATCACATAGGAAATGCCAACCTCTATATGTCCAAACCCCATAATTACATGTTAATAAGAAAGCAAAGCATTGTTCCAAGTGCCAGGGCTATGAAATGAAGATTGCAAATAATGTAAGTGCATCAGAAACCTGAAGAACCTCAGCACAATGTGCCAGCTGTAATGTCGAGGCAGAGTGAAAAGAGAAAAAACACAGTAAAAGAACACAAAGCCAGGAATCCTAATTTCTCTCCCTGGCTGCAGGCGTGCCTGGTTTCTGCAGCCCCTCCGAGGTGTGCAGCTCCCTGTGCCAAAGGCAACACAAGAGTGCACTCCTGGGCTTCTCCTCCTTCAGCTCCACCTCGAATCCCAGAGGTGCTCACTGCTCCACGCTCGGGGCTGCTCAGGACACCAACGCTCCTTGCTGGGATGAGCTCTGCATTTCCAGCAAAGACCAAGATTCCTCCCTCCACCATCCCAAATTTAACTGAGGACATTTAATCTCTTCTTTGGCGGAACTTCCTGTAAGCATTAAAAACCCAAAAAATACAAACTTGTCCAAGGGGTCAAACCAACTTGTTCCTCTGTGTTCCAGCTGTCTCACTCTTTAGCTCTTTTAATTAACAGGGATTCTGATGGTCCTTGGAGACAGGAGGGTTCAGAAGTTCTCTCTGGGCTCCTGCTGGGAACGTGTCAGGATGTGAACCGGAGGCAACCTTTTATAATTCCTACATGAATGTTCTTGTTATGGAGGTGAACACAGCAGTGCCAGAGCTGCAGGGAGGCCAGAGGGGATCTCACCCCCAGTGCCTCCCCTGCAGCTCCATGGGGTCCGGGTGGCACAAAGACATTTCTCACCCTGCTGGCAGAGGAGCAGGGCAAGAACTGTGAGCTGTGTCCAGGAGAGCCCTTCTGCCCTCACAGCTGGTCACAGCTCCAGCCCTCGCTCCATGCCCAGGTCACATCCCCAGGCACTGGATGCTTTCCTGGAAGAAGGTCCTGCTCCTCCCAACAGAGCCTCCAGGCCATGCCAGCTTCTGCCTCAGGAATTCTTCCAGAGGAACAGCAACTCCTTCAGGACAGGGACTGTTCTTGCTCCCCCAGGTTCTTGACAGCAGTGACAAAGGGCACAGACTGGAAAGGACGAGCTGCTCCAGAGCCCTGTGCCCTCTGCCTGCCTGTGGCAAGTGAGAAGCAGCCCCAGCATCCAGCTCAGAATGCCCAGGACCAGCCCACACCTTCCCCCCAGCCAAACCCTCACCACCCTCAGGGCTAACGCATGCCAAAACAAGAGGAACCTGTTTGTTCTGCCACAGAAAACCTCGCCACCTGCTCCAAGGACATGTCCAGGACCACTGCTTCCACCACACACCACCTTCCACGCTGCATTCATCCATCCTGAGATATCTGACTGTATCTGGGTCAAGCTTTGATAACCCCAGGCAACACAGAAAACTTCATCCTCTCCAAAGCAGGTCCAGGAGCAGCAGATGGTGACTGGAGAATGCGTGGAGGTGACACAGAACCATCCAAGGGTATCAGCTCTGGAAGCCCTCCCCAGCTCATCCACAGCTACAGAGCAACACTGGGAAAACAAACACTGCTATCAATTCCAGCTCACACAGTTATTAGTTAAGAGTTGTTATTTTAAAAGCACACACTGAGAAGTTTTCCCCTCTCCAGCTGCTTATTTTGTTTGATTCGAACAAAACCCATGGACATTAATTTTAGCTGTACTTAATTGAATAATTTCTCTGGGGAATGGTTCAGGGACAGTTTCAAGGCAGGCTGTTTCCAAGAGCCATTACTAATTGGCATCTACCACAGCCCCAGTGTGCCAACCAAAATAGTACTTTTGAATGTTACTGGAACTGCTCTCAGCCCAGATGTGTTGAGAACTCGCAGTGATACAAGGCAGGCAAGAACTATATTCACATGATATGGCATTTGGAGTTTCCTCTTCCAGCTATCTGCGAGGAGATAAAAGTCTCCTTCCCTGGAAGTATTTGAATGTAAAGTCATTTGTTCCTCCCCTTTGCTCCCAACAAGTGACCCTTCCTTTTACTCACCATGTTTAAGGCACAGCAGCACAGTCACCTGAGACCAAACAGCCCTTTAGAACAAAAATATTCTTGTAGGAATTATAAAAAGTTGCCTCCAATTTACAGCAGTGGCTGAAGTCCCCAGTGCCACACACCCAGGGCACTGCTCTGGGTACTGCAAGCTCACAGCACTCACTGGGCCCTTTGCACTTGTAATTAGTATTTATTTTTATTTAAATCCCAAATCCAAGTGCCCCAGCAACACAAACAGAGATTTTGGGGCCAGGCTATGAAAACTTCCAGCAAAATCTTCAAGTTATAAGGACAATGTCATCAAATTATTTTCCTACAGACGTTGACTCTGGGAAAATGCAAGGAAATCCTGCTAATAGATAAAATACCCATAAAATCTGCATGTCTAGGAAAGCCTGGAGCACTGGGAGGCTGGAAGGCCACTTCCATGGCTATAACAAATCCCTGCCAAGCAAAACACTTTTCCTGCTACAATGTGTTTGTGCTCTGCAAACTTACAGCAGAAAATGAAAGGACAGAAGCTATTTCAGACTCCCCATTTGTTTGTTTTCCCTTTATCCAAAAATCTAAGCAGGACTTTTTAAAATACTGCCTTCAGAAATTGTTGGTAACACTCAGCCCTGCTTTCTTTTAGCAGCTCTCATTTCTCCCAAGTTTTTACACCATTGCAACCCTTTTCCATAGATATCAACGGCTTTCATTACAAATACACATCAGTTGCCACAATTTCCTAAGGCGGTTTAGCAAATCCCCAAAAAACCCTGTTTGGCTACTGAACACCTCAAGCTGAGGTTTCCAGTCCATTTCACAAAGAAAGAAACCCCAAAAACCCCCACAAAAATACCAAAATACCTACAACCAAAACAACCAACACCAAAACAAAAACACCAAAAAAAAAAGTCAGAAAGAGCTACATTAGACCCCATTAAACACTGTTTGGCTACTGAACACCCTGAGCTGAGGTTTCCAAAGCAAAGAAAACCAAAAACCCCACAAAAATACCGAAACCCAAACTATCAACACCAAAACAAAAACATTTAACGAAAATTTTTAAAACCCTGTGTTATACTCCATGCAGCTGTTGCCACTTTTAAGATCTCCTTGGCAATTCCTGCTCCTACACCTCCTAAAAGGTGGACCCACCCCAGGAATGTAACCCAGTCCTTGTAATGTGACGCAGATTAAAGAAGATTGGGAAAAATGACCAGCAGTGCTCCTGCACAACTGCAGACCGAGACATGGACTGCAGCTTGAGGGGCAGAACGGGGCTGGATGCTGACTCCAGGGACTCTGACTGAAGGGGTGCCTTCCTGTCCTTGGGCTTGGTGTTTCTTTTACCTTTTTTTTAAATGAAAATGCACTTTAGAAATCCAAGGAGCACCTTCCCACAGCCAGAGCAGCCTGACCCTACAGGCTGTATCTGAAAGAGTGACTCAAACACGGTGAGTTCCCCATCAATACCCTCTGCAGAACCCCAACATCAGGCAGGAGCAGCTGCAAAATTTAGGGTAAAAAAAATTCCACTGGTCAAGTCCTGGCTCTTAATCATGGGAAGGCTGCCATGAGCCTCAGAATTCCCACAGCTTCTTGAATACTGGGAGTCCACACAACCTTCTGAATGACCTAAATGTACAGAGGCAGGGGAGATGCCACCCTGCAGCCCATTCCCACACGGTGACAGCCAGTGACAAACACAGCAGAAGCAGTCATGAGGCCAGCAGGACAGAGCTCCCTCACCAGCCCACCCCTTACACCCACAGGAGCTGAGAACTCCAGGAAAGTTCCCCAAAACCACACTCAAATCTACCAAACACCTCTGCCAAGTGCTGAAAGCTGATTGCCAGAGGTTTGCTGGTCTGTCCATCCACCCTGCACATCCACAGGTAAACCTCTCCTAAAATACCCCAGCCCCACCTGAGCATTAAGGGACTCATTTCACTCTGCTCAAGAGATTTAGAGCAGAGGAAAAGGCAGAACCGTGTATCAGTGAGATGTCAGGCCTGCAGAACACAACTGCCATTTTAATAAACATTGGGGCTGGGAGGGAGCCAGCAGAGCATCAGAGTGTTCACCACAAGAGCATCATGCTGTGGACAGCTGCAGGGCATTATCCTCTTGGATCACAAACGAGGAGGAAAGCCACTTCAGAACTGGGCTATCAATCATGGGAGGAACCAGCAAACTTGCAAGTGCTTCATGGTTACAGTATTGAAAGCAGCTGATAAAGCTAAGGTCAACCCAGGCATCTGGGACTAATATCCAGCTGACATCCTTCATCAAGCTCTACTGGAATCAGTGATAAATTGAGTAAATTAGCAAGAGGAATACATCACCTAACAACATGTTCAGAGCTGGGCAAATGGCAGGGATTAGATGCCCTGCAGTGATGGCACTCCTTGGATCTCGCTGGCATGGCAGTGCCCTGCCTGCCCAGCCACCTGCCCGGGAGCCTGCCAGGCCAAAAGCAAACAAACACATCTCCAGAGCTGGTGGCTCAAAAATATTCCATCCCCAGTGTGCAGGCACGGAAAAAGTTCTGATTACTCACAGAAGTGGTTAAAACAACAGAAAGGGTGGAAGAACTTCCACAGATAAGACAACCTCAAGTCTACGCATCCCCGTCAGCCTTAGCTAATGATTTTCTTTCTTCCCACTTCCTTCCACCAAGAGCTCTGCCAACTTTCCACATGCCCTCCCATGGATTTTCTGCAGATGTGGCTGAGCACTTGGTGTTTGGGGTGGCTCTGTGCCCGTGGATTTCTGCAGAGCAAGGGGAGGCTGTTGCACAGAGGGAACCCTTCCACAGCTGGGATTTTCTCCTCTCCCCAGCCCATTTGCTGGAAGGGCCCAGAGCAATTCACTGGCACGAGCTGCACAAAGCTGTGAGGGGTTGGTGCCACCAGGCTGGGGACACTCGTGTGGCTGAACCCTGCTCTGATCCCCACACACGAGTCCTGAACTCCAGGGTGACGAACCCCAGCGCAGGAAGGAAACCTCGAGCCTCCACTTTATCAAGCTGCACAAACAGAGGGTTTATCAAACTGCAGAGATTGCTGGGGCTCACTGTGCTTCGCCTGCAGCTGTGGGCAGGACTGCTCTGATGGCTCCCAGTGCATGGGAACAAGGGAGAACAGGACCTGACTGCAGCAGTCAGAGTTCAACACCAAACGACATCTTATTAGCCAAAATACATTGTTTCCAAAGAGATAGTATTTTTTTTTTTTAATGAGCATATATATGGCAAAAAATTAACTCCTAGTTCTGTGTGTGTAATCTCAAAGTTGTTTTTTCTAATTACTCCATTTAGGACATCCCACTTTAAAAAAAGATACACTGACACTACAAAAGGCACTTTTAGCCCAGGGTTTTAAATCTTTTCCTGATTTTTACCTAGGAAAAACATAAGCCATTTCTGTTGTTTGTTGAACCTGTTTTTTGGCATACTCGCACTCATCTGTTGTTCCACAGCCTGGAATAAAGGCAGAGACCTTTCTGAACAAAACAAATATCAAATAACTGAGTGTACAGAACGTGCCTCTTCTACAGCAAAGTCGTTGTTCTGCAGAGGCTTCCTGAGCCTGACCAGAAGAGAACACCCACAGGATTATTAGTCCCAAAAAAAGAGCCACAAGCTTTTTACTTTACAACTCCAGTTTTAATAAATCCCAATAAACCCCATTAGATTTCCTAAGGCAACTTGAGCATGACCTGCCCTGCAAGGTCTGCCCTTTCTACCTTTGAAGCTACGAGCTCAATTTTAAGACATCTGGTAGTACAGACTCCTCATGTTTTCTCTTCCCATACAGGCTGGGAGAAAGTTCTGGATGTTTTCATCATTTTTCTGAAGGGACAATGAACTCTTGCTGCATTGTTTCCAACCCAAATAATTCTGAAACCCAAGCGGGCATTCATGGGTAGATGCATTGTACAAATCTTCACGAGCACAAAGGATCACATTCAATGGCTTGGCTGAGGCCATTGTGTTTCTCTCTTAAAAAAGATGTTTTGGACATTAAACACCACTATTAAACCCTTTCCCAGTTCAGTCATGACCCTGCACCCTGGCCAGACCTTTCCCCCTGCAATGGGGATGCTGGTGAACAAACCTGCACCACCTGGGCCTTCCTCCACACCCCCTGGAAACAGGGATAATTCAGGAGTAATAACAGGATCAGGAAAATTGGCAGTTTGTCCAATCAGAAAACATAAGCTACTGTCTTTAGCTATGGAAAATCAGGGAAATGTGGTCATTTCCAATGGAGCACCCGCAGCTGTCCCCACACTGCACAGGTTTTAGCAGGAGCAAAACTCAAACCACCCTTTAACCTGCACTGATTGCATGAAGCTGCAGAATTTGATTACTTGACATTTTGTAAGACCTCAGGAAGCCCCACGACAGGCAGTGTCAGGTGCTCCAAAAGCCACAGGGAGCTCTCAGCCTGGCCACACTTCCAAGTGGCCGGATTTTGAAGTTTCACATCCCCAGCAGTATTTCAAGGCTTCAGATGTTGGGTTCGGGGCCTCAGCCTTAAATTATTTTTTTCAGAACCCTCTTAAAACGCATTTAATCCTTTGTTTTCTTTCTGAGGAGAAAGGTTTCACATCTGGACTGTCAACCTGCATTCCACAGCATTAGCCTGGCAAAGCAAAGCAGCTGAGCTGTAAATCTCCGAGAAGAGAACTTGTCATGGAAATCGAAACTCAGCATTAACTGCAGGCCCAGTTCAGCAAGAAAGCCAACAAAAAGAGCCAAAACAACGCAGGCAGCCCCAAGATAACTTTGGAAATGAATCCTGCTGTCTGAGAGAGCAAACCAACCTCATCTAACACCTCAGACTGAAGCAGAATCACTTACCTGGGTTTGAGCCCAAACAGACACCTAAGAGCCCACTGAGAGCAACTTACACAGTTGAATTTTGCACCATTTTCTACAGCCAGCACCCCAATTTCATGAGCAAACTGCAGTTTCCAAATGTGTCTGTGAGAGCTGAATGCTCAGTCCCTGTGAGCTCCCTGATCCCTTGGGCTCCCACTCTGCTGCTTACAAGTGTGGGGACACAAGCAAGGAGATAGAAAGCAACAAGTTAATCTCCAAAGATTTAAATTTCTCCAGCCAGATTTCAAGAGAAATCCAAAGGCCAGCACTGCAATATGCAAAACTGATTCGGTGACAAAAGAGTGTAGAACAGCAAAAATAATAAAAATAAAAGTATCAAAATTGCCCCAGGACAACAGCATGTTACCAAGTGTCTCAGCTGAGGTCGTAAAAAGTGTTAATATAACATTTTTTGATCATTGCAGCATATATTTGTTATTAGGTTTTTAGATTTCAAAGTTAGCTGCTAAAAAGAAATCCATTTCTGCCAATAATTTGTTTCCTTTAGAGGAAAAGCAGTTTTGGAAAAGGACAAATTTGAGGTTAATTCAGCTCTGGAACAACCTGGAAGAAAGGCCTGGCTGATGCACACGAGATACTGAGCACCAATGGGGTGCTTGGTTCACTCCTCTGTCAGCACTCACTTCCCAAATACCCAACAGCCCAACTCCATTATTTCTTATACTTTATCCCAAAGCACTTTATTAAACCTCTCTTCCTCCCAAACACAATGCAGAGCTTTGTGTGCTGGGCTCTGAGGATTATTTTATTCCTTCAGCTCTGGTTCCCTGTGTCTCCACTGCTCCAAGCCCACCAGGAACGAGTCCATCTCCGCTGAACGCCATGGCTGAGCCCTCTTTTTCCAGAAACTGGCCAAACACTCTTCACAACCAGCTCCACACAGTTCTGCTGAATTAACAGCATCACCACAAGGCTCTGCTGCTGCAGGAAGGCTGCCAGGAACCCCTCACCCTGTGAGAACCATACCTGTGGCCCAGCCAGCCTGCTGACACACACAGTTACTAAATCCACACCAAGTCTCTCCCGGCTGCTTCCTCAATGAGCAAGAAAACACAGCAACTTTTTCTCCAATGACTCAAGTGCTGTGCTATCTGTACCTGGATACCCAAAACACTGTGTGGGAGCACCTTGTTCCCCCCCACACTCTGCTACCAGCATCCTGAGCCACCTCAGCATCTTCCTCTGCTATTTCTGTGCTGTCACCCACCAGCTTTTCAAGCTCCTTGCTCCAAGTCTCCTTCATTCCCTTGGCCACAGGAGGATGATGCTGCACCTGTGGATGCTGAGAGCAGACCACAGCCAGAGTCAGCAGCCCAGGTAGCCATCAGAGCAGCCATGTCCAGGCATCTCCTCCTGCACTGACAGCACCCTCATAGCCGTGGAGCAAACGAGCCCCCACCAGAACGGGCGCTCGTTTTCTGCTGGTTATTGGCTGAGGTAATGGCTCTGAGCTTTCACAGGGCACAGCACACTGGGTATAATGCAACCTTTTGAAGTCCAGCAAGGGAAAAAAGAAAAAAATAAAGAGGGTTTTGTTGGGTTTGTGTGGGGTTTTTTACCCCCTTTCTTTTTCTTCTGAACGATGTGATACAAACCAGCTTGATACACAAATTAGAGGTGATCTCATCAGTCCATTAGGACTAAAGCAAGACCATCACTTGGGAGGGGATGTGCTGGCCAGATACCACTGATTGGCCTGCGAGCAGCATTGCTGCGGGGGTACAAATGCAGCCTTCATTACACAGGCAAGGCATGGCTCCCAGCTTTCAATCCAGCCCTGCAAACTGTTTGGCTGCATTGAAAAGTGGGATTTGGGAGCGGCGTCCCACACTCACCGCTCCCGTCGTTGGGCACAGACCACGGCCAGCCCTGCCACCTCTGTGGATAGAAGGAAATGACCTGCAGACATCACATGCCTCACTGATTCACACCAAACATGCCTGGGACACAGGGCCACTGCCTGAAAGCAGCGCAGGAAAGGCACTTGAAAATTCCCTGAGAATAGTAAAATGTGGTTTAGAGGCTTTCGCCTTTCATTTCTCATAAACTGGAGCTCCATCACATCTTTCCACCAAGCTTCTTTGGATTTCTTTGTTGTCAAGCTAACAATGCTTGAAAGCGAAGAAAGTCTCATTTCTGAGATGTTTCTGTTTTCAATCGAGCAGCAGAACTATTTATTTTCCTAGCAGTGACGGAATTAAACAATTTGTCTTTGAAAACTCTATAAGCCTTCACCGTGACATCCCCCCATCTGCTTTTGAGATTAAGGTACTTTGATTTTTACCAGCTAAAGGTTTATGAACTGCTGTATAAACCAAATTACTCTCATAGTAAATTATGTAAAGCTTACATGTTATTTTTTAAATTTTCCCCCATGGAGTACTCTGGAGATTCGGAACAGGAAAGGCTCACTGAGGCATTTTGAATTAAAAACGTGTAACAGGGAAAACCACGGAGCTTCCAGAAACTTGGAATAAAAAAGAAAAAAACCTCAACATCATTAAGTGAGGATGAGAGACACCCCAGGAGATGCTTTTCAGGGGAGGACTGTTAAAAAACAAGGGAAAAAACCCTCTATTGCAGTGGGAGGGAGTTCTTTAAAACAGATTAAGTTTCATCGGAGGTAGTATTTATTCCTCAGCCACTCTC
This sequence comes from Monarcha castaneiventris obscurior, assembly GCA_026261815.1. NCBI lineage: Eukaryota > Metazoa > Chordata > Aves > Passeriformes > Monarchidae > Monarcha > Monarcha castaneiventris. The sequence goes on from JAMPIT010000493.1 coordinate 185,677, forward strand.
TGCCTCGCTTCCTGATTGAAACCAGGGATGGGAGAGATCCTGGTGTGCTCACTTTGGATGTCAGCAGCAGAAAACCCAGGGTGGACAGTTTGATTTGAAGGAGATTTAAAGGAGAGCTGCCCTTTGTGCTCACATTCCAGGGTCCCAGTCACCCTCCCTCCTGCCACCAGCACAGCACAGCTCAGCAGCAGCCAGGTGAAATGATGCAGTAATTGAGTTAATTACCATAGAATTATATATATATACACCCTGATACATCTTTTTTTCCTCTCTTCACGAGCCTTTTTATTTTTAAAAAATGGAGTATTTTGGTTTACTTGGTGCACTTCTCCTTCCACTCACCCACACCTACCAGATCCCAGGCTCCATGAATTTGGGACACTAACAAAATTTAGCACTTTCCAGGCCAGGAAAGGAGCTGATGGCACTTGATCCTCTGACCCCAGCACAGACCCACTCTGTATGAAATCAGTTTTCCGGCCTGGGTTCCTCCTGAGCCTGAGTCTCCCTGCAGCCAAGGACACTGGTACTGCTCTGTGACAACGGGTCACGCACTTGTAGGACTGATGCATCTGTGTCAGAAAATCCTCAAACCTTGTGCAGAACGCTGTGCATGCTTATCACACCTTTAATTCAAACCCTGATGTCATGTTTCCCTGACCAGAGCAGCCCTGCCCTGCCTGTGCTCGTGCCATTAACGTCGTATTTGCAGCAACTCACAAGAGATCGGATCCCAGCTCTTCCCCAGCTGCCACTCCCAGCGAGTCCTTGTCACCCTGAGCAAAGAGCAGCCGGGCTCTGCAGGGCAGGGAGCTGTGCCAGCAGCACTCAGAGCCCCCCAGGCTGGGCACAGCCACCACCTGCCCAGGATTGCTCTACCCTCAACACTTCAGAGCTCTGTTTTCACCTCAGGACCCCCTGCTAAAGCTCCCACCTTTTTTAAGGCTCCTCCCAACCTACACTCCTCTCCCCTCTTCCATTGAGATTCCTCTCTCTTGGACTGTAGTTTGCTACAGGACAAACCAAGTGCTCAGAAGTCCATTTTGCAACACTGAGTTTAGATGAATGGAGCATCTCTGTTACACAAGCACCGTGATCCTGGTGCCAAACACGCCTCTCTCAGCCCCAGCATCAGCAGGGATCTCCCAACCCGGCCTCCTCTCAAATCCCAATTCGTTCCGGGAGGTCCTGTCCATGCCTCCCTTTTGTCTGCTCTGCTCACAGGGGTGTTTGAGGAAGCTTTAACAAATCACTGCCATGGCAGTGTCAAGCTGTCAACATGACCACAAGCCCACTCTGCTTGTGAAAGGGCTGTGCTGTACAACAGGCTCTGCATCCAGGCACCACCCAGGAGCTTGTCAGGAGCCCTAAACCCCAGCAGTTCCTGGTCATAAAACCACTGATCAGCACTGAGTACTCAAAAAACCCAACAAAGACTATAAGGAAGAAAGAACACCCCAAAGATTTCTGAAAAAGAAAATAAAAAGCTTCTGAGCTCGAACCGCAGAGAGATTTGAGAACTGGAATGTCCACAAAGATTGGTTTAGCTACTTAAACTTAACAAAACGTTTGAGATAAGCTCAGTTTTACCTGGGAAGGGAGCCCCACCTCAGGGAACATTCGGCTGTTGGAGCTGATGGAGTTTTACAAAGAACCCAGCTCCGAGCACCACACACCCCTGAGAAAATTGAAGTACTACAACTGAAGCAAGAGAAAACAGGAGCTAAAAGTATTAGAGAAGGCAAACTAAGAGAGGACTCTCCCTCTTCTTTTATTTTCAGGGGCTTTTTCCCTTTTGGAGAAGAGCAGGAAAGTCATTCCTTTATGCAAGATGTTTTAATTCACATTTTCCTCCTGACATCTCCTTCACAGGCCCACCAAAACAACCCGGGGAGAAGGTCAGACACAGCTATACATTAAGCAGCAAGGAAAAACAAGGCACATCCCACGCTGAGGACACGCTAATGGCTCTTTGGAGTCAACACTTACCTAATTCACTTTTTAAGACTTTCAGTTGCAAATTTTTTATTCAGCTTTCACAGCACAAATAGCCACAAGAAAGCTACCCAAAGCCCCAGCTCGCCACGTCAGGATTATTTGATATGAAGGTCACTTCCTCCAGCCCCAAGCAAACTCCTTCAAACCCTTTAAGAGACACAAGGAAAAAGGACAAGGAACACTTGTATCGATTTTAGGATGTGAGACACAGGTCAAACACTGAGTGCACAAAATTAATTCCTGTTTCTAGAGGAATAGAAAAGCACTAAATACTCAGAAATGCCCTGTGCTGGCATCTGTGGGGTACAACAGTTTATTAAGACAGATTAATGTACCCACAAACCCTCCAGAATTAAGGCAATTCTGACCTCTCTGGATTGGCTGCCAATGTGATATAGGTCCAAAAGAAATTACCCCGTTCTGCTACGACAGAACAATAAATCGGCTTCCTCGAATACAGTGGTTAAAGAATCCAAGTTCCTGACCTTGAATGTTTCCCTAGTAGGATGCTGTGCTGTAGGGAACAATCGGGATGACATTTGCTGAAATGTGTGGGATTTATGATATAATAGGTTGCACATATGTGCCAAAAGAGAAAAAAAAACCTCTTAAATCCAAGCAAATCAAGATTAATTAGCTATTAAAATAGCTAAGAGAACACAGTGCAGTACAGGTGGTACAACAAACCAGCTCCCTCTCTGTGCACAGCAACTCCGGCTGCTTTCGGGGTCACGCCGTCCGTGTATCTGTGAGCGCACTCTCACTGGGAAAAGCAAGAATTGCCGCTCCTTTGTCAACCCCTGCTCTCTGCAATTCTCCAGGTTTGCACTTTCATAAACAAACCTCACGCAGTCCTTTTATAGGAAGTCCCCCTAAGTGCACAGGAAAATCCCATTTTGCCTGGCTTTGATCACCAGGACAGACTGAAAACGAACTCGGGTGTTTGAACAACGCTCCCCGTGCTGAGGGGAGGCCACGCCGCTCACATCCACCTCCTCTCTCCATCACATCCCCTCCAACCCTCCCCCCTTCCTCCAGCCCGGTGACTTGTTGTTTCCCTGCTGCTAATTGCAATTACAGGTGTCCCAAAGCCCAGAGCCTGACAGATGCCTCATGCCTCAAATGCCAGCGCTGCGCTGGGACCATGCCTGTCCAGCAGCACCACAGAGCAAACATTCCTCACCAGGAATCACAGCAGCCCCACTTCTCCATCCCTCCCCACCGCCCCAGGAAGGAGAACAAGTTGTTAATACCCTGCAATCTGCTCGGTTTCCCTCTTAATCCTGGTTTTAAGCGAGGCTGTGCTCACAGGAGATGCCATCAATACATCCACGAGGCGGGACAGAGCCAATGTTATTGTGAGCCTGAGGTGGAACGGCTCCACTCCCAGCAGGAGCTCGGTTTGTGCAGGGAACCAGCCAGGGCTGCTCTAGCAGGGGTAAGCACTGCACACAAGTCGGGCTCCCTGCAGCAACAAATCCCCAGCCTGGGCTCTGCTCAGGCCGGAGCAGCTCCTGCACTGAGCCTGCCCTTCCCTCTCTGCAGGGAGGGGACTCAGGCACATCCCCCCTCTCCTCCTGCACAGGTTTTCACCCCACACACCTTTATCCAGCTCTCCACATCCACCCAGACCAGGAACACGATGTGGGAAAAGACTTCTTGCAGCCACGGTCTTTGTCCCCACTAATCCTGAAAAGCTGGGCCACATCTCTCCTTCCAGGTGAGGGATTTGCTCCTTCTTCCCTCCAAAATCCTTATTCTGCACCAGGGTAAACTACCATGGGGTTTATTTTCACACCACTTTCAGCAGTTCTCAGGTGCCCACCAACCACACAGTTAAACACATTTCCAGCACCGACAGCAGCGTTGGGCATCCCTTGGTTTGTTGTGCACAGCCCAACTGCAGCAGCCCAGAAAACTGAGAAAATTGATTTACCACTGCTCCACATCTACATTTGGCATGGAACCCCCTTGTTACATTACCCCCAGCCTGGGAAAACTTTGGTTATTGACAGACAAAATAATGAACATGAAAATAATTATTGAGCACATTGACCTGGTGGAGAGACAAGGACCCACATGGGTACCAAAACACTGCAACTGGGGCAAAAGGAAATCCTTCCTCCCCAGGCTTTTGGAGGCCTCCTTTAATACTTAACTCTTTTCACTCAGCTGTTTCCAGGACATTTGAGCTGTCTGTCAAAGACTCAGCATCCTCTGCCACTTATCTGGAGAGGGGAAAAGCTCCTTGATCCACTCCTGTAGTACCAGAGCTCCCTGAGCCAATGATGAGTGCCTTGCACAGAAAAAGGGGCTGCTCAGCAGAAGCCTCCCACATGAACACCCTGATCCCAGCTCAGAACACTGACACAGAATCAGCAGGGAAAAGCTTTGAATCCTCCCCAAAGCTCACTTTCTGTAAACACTGTTCAGGGAAAGATGAAAGGGATGCAGTCAAATCAAACACCACTCCACCACACGAGTATTGGCAAAACACGTTCCCAGTGCTTTGCATTTTCCAAAAATACAGCCCCAAAGTGAGGGAAGATTCCTCCTGCCTCAGAGTGGCTGCTGCAGAGGCTGGGGCAGAGCAGAGATGTGGCTGTACCTTACCCTGGGATTACGACGTCGTTACTCCTAGCATTGACAGACGGATTAATTGGAGACAGCTGCAAGGAGAACTCTCCTAACGACATGATTCATTAGTTTTCATAGATAATTACATCTGCTCATGGCCTCACATTGAATCATTCATTTAGGGAATTTTTGGGGCATTAAATTTAAATGCAGTAATCAGATTTGTTAATCCGTGGGACAAGGCAAACCAAACACAGTTTTATTCAGGGGATTGTTTATACTTTCAACATTGACATGAATTCAGCATCAGGAAAAAATTAGCAGCATAATGTATGCCCATGAAGGTAAGAAATTATTAATGGTGATCTCCCTCACTCCCCCAGTGCTGGTGACCAGACTGGGCAGATTTTTTTGGGGCTGCTTGGACTGCAGGTTCCTTCCCTGGATGCATCTTTGTGCCTTACACAACCCAGTGGCCTTCTCAGAACACACAGAGATTTTCTGGTTATTTTTTTGATAATAAGATATTTCGACAGAATGAAAGAATGAAAATAATTGATACTTGGGTTTGCCACTCTCTAGATTCAAAATACAGCTGGTTTTTCATTGTTGGTGTATTATACATTAAATAATCAGTTTCAAACACGGTTTAGCTGGTTTTATTACTCTGAAATAGCAGCACATACTCACAGATAGAAATCCCAGAAATATCTGCAGATCCAGGCCAGTTCCCTCCATATCAAGTCACAAACCTTTTACTAAACTGAACTCCACCTCAAAAACTGATAATTTTTTGCCCATTTTTTCTGGAAGCTCCTTTGGAACTTCTAATCTCTCAGTTAAAAAGGACAAGTAATTTTCTCATCTGTAGTATTTATGGTCAATTCATTCCCATTTTTTCTTGAACCAATATCCTTCTTCAGCTTCAGCAGTCTTTTCCCTCCCCAATATTTTACTGCCAAAACATGAACAGAAAGCAAACCATTATCTCCAATCCATCCCCAGCTGGCCAGACTGCACAGCCCTGGCAGCAGAGCCCTCTCTGTGCTTTCCCACTGACCTCCACAGCCCTCACTTCTCCTCCAGACCTTCTTCCCCTCCAGTTTATTCTTCTGACACAAGAACCAGAAAGTTCGGAGTACTTTTCACAAAGCTGTGTCCAGGTGCAGTGACTCAGGCACAACTGTCACCTGCTCCACCTCTCATTTCCTCTCCCCATCAAACCAGCAAAGAGCTGGACAGGTTTGGGACGAGCTCAGGATGTGCTCAGTCCCTTGCTGCAGTTCAGTGGACCAAAAGCAAACTCAGGGCTTCGTCCTCACAACACTGCAGGAACTCCACCCTCATCACACCATGGCCTGAACCATGCTGAAGAAAATAAGAAGGATCTGGCAAGAGGAGTCTCGTGGCACATCAGAGACCCCATGGCTTTCAGCAAATCGGCTTCCAGAGAAGAGCAGCTCAGGTTCACCAGCACCACCACAGGGGAAATACCTTTTTGGGGGGCCTGAAAACAAAGGGCAAGGTAGAGAACCCTGTCCAGAACCACACAGTGAGTCCCTGAGCAAGACAGGAATGCGATCAGCAGACCACAACTGCTTGATGGCAGCCACAACAGAGCTGCTCCTGGGTGTACAGGAGAGAGCACCTTTGATACCACAGCTTGGATTCCTCTAAATTCACATGCTACTGCTGGCAAGCTGACATTAATGTGCAACTTGAGATCCCCTCCTCTGGTGAAGCTGCACCTACGCAGTCGTATTTATTCTTGTTGAGGTCTGGGGGATTGCTGCATGGAAGCTGGAACAAATTAATATTGCCTTGAGAATTATTGTTTTAAGAGAAGGAACCAGCAGAAGCACAAAGGTAAGCCAACAGCTTCTATTTTCTTTTAGTGAAGCGTCTGACAACACACAGTATATTTTCTCAGGATCCATCCCAAACGCCACACAGTGATAAGCTCCTCGTCAGGCTGTTACTGGAAAGCATCCCAGGCCCTGCAGTCACATCCCCATTTCTGCAAGAGCTCCCAGCCCAACGCCCCTGTCACAGCCGTGACTCCCCGAGAGACCCTTCCCGAGGAGCAGCATCCGAGCTGTGCCTCCGCTCTGCCGACGCGCTGCTCATCTCTGCTGAGCACAGCACCACTTGTTTGTGTAACTGGAGGAGTGTCAGGCCCCCTCCCGCCGTGATTTAAGCTCTGCCAGTGTTAGAAGGAAAACAAAGAACAAAGATGCTGAGATATCCATCATCCCACCAGCGCCCGTGGGGAGTAGCTGCAGGAATGCAGCGCGCCGGGATCCGCCGGCCCCGCTCCCAGGGCAGCCTCCCCTTCCTGTGCACACCGAGAGCACTCGGCAAGGAATTCGCCTCTCCCAGCCCATCCAGGGCTCAGCACCTCGGCAGGAGCTGCCTGGCCTGCAGGCACCAGGGGCTGCTCAGCGCTGGTGCTGTGCGAGCACAGCAGGCTCCTGGAGCCCACATGGGCAGAGCCCTGCCCGTTTTATTCCTGCAAGGAATTCAACAGCTGGAAACAGCAAACCCAAGAGCCAGAGCTAACAGGGGTTTTGGTTACTAAATGCAGAAACCCACAGAAGACATTGTCTCTTGTTGTCCATGAGAAATGGAGAGGATGCGCACGTGTTTTATTAATGCCATCGACTACACGAGCGCCATGAACTCATTTCCAGGGAAGATTAAAATACCAGCTTCCCTCTCACTGAGACAAGCAAGCACAAGCAGGGAGACAACTAAAACAAATCAGAGAAATTCAAGAAAAATGGGGCAGCAAACACAGTGAGGAGCCAAACGGGTCAAACACTGTCCTTGGAAACCTCAGCACAAAGGGAACACACTCAGCACAGGAACAGCTTCAGGACAGCTTCTCCAAGGAAACTCAGGCACAACCCCCAGGAGCTCGGTGTCCCTGCCCAAAAGGGACAGGAATAACTGTGAATTGCATGGCCAATGTCTCTTCTTCCCCATCAGCAGAAGCACCTTGAGCTGAGAGCAGCTCAAGAGAGACGTGGATGCAGAACTTTAGTCCTTCCCTTCTTTACTTCACTGCATTCTCACACTGCAGAAGAGCCCATCGGTGACTGTCAGAACTTCAGGAGAAACCCAAACACTCAGGGCTGCCTCCAGGAGCAGGAGAACCAAATGAGCAGAGCCACACTTGTGGAGGAGCCGAGTCACAGCACCAGGGACAGACACGGATCTTATAGCAACACCCAAAGCTGGGCTCAGCACCTTGCGAAACACACCCGAGGGGCACCAGTGCATCTCCCTGCTGGCATGGAGAAACAGACCCAGGAACCTGCAACCCTCTCCCAGGGGACCAGAGGGGACAGACTCTTCATCATTGGATGTGCTGGACCTGCCGAGGCTTCCCTGGCAGTGCTGCGGTTGGGCAGGAACACTTCCACCTCCTCCTCCTCCTCCCCTCAGGCAGCGCTACCTTTTTTTTCAAACAGTTGGGCAATTGTCTGAAGGAGAAGTCTAAGAGGGGAAAAACACATTCCTCTGAAACAGCATCACTGCCAGGCACAGGACTGCAGGATCATCCAGCCTTACTGCTGACCCCATGCTTAAAAAGCACCTTGAAAATAAAACATAGCCATTATTTCAGGCAATGCTAAAAGCAAGCAGAAAAGCAGTGCCTTCTTTTCACAAAGGACAAAATGTACCTTTGGATTTCTAACTCTCCTTTTTCAACATTTTGGGGTTTTTTTTTTCCTGTGCTTCTCTCCCACGTGGAGGGGATGAAGAAATGCTGGGGAGGGCGGTGGTTCAGGACAGTTTAAGTGTGCATGAACCGGCTGTTCACTCTCAGCACAGCACTTGTGCTCCAGAGAGATCACCCCAAGCCCATGACACAGCTCCTTCCTCCAGCAGACCTTCACGAATTCCAGCTGGAGACTCCTTTCTCTCCCCCCAGGGCCAAAGGGAAACTCACTGATATTTTTCATGTTTTAGGATGTGGGGAAGGACACGCAGGAACACTGAAACGTATTAAATTGCTGCATTTCTCTCCCCACACTCCTCCCCCTTTTTTTCCAGAAGGAGGGAGTCTTCCAACCCCCAAAACAGAGCAGGAGAGCAGAGAGCATGGGAATAGCACCAGGGAGCACCAAACCCACGGACCCCTCTGAGCCCCCGGGCACCACACAGGAGTCACCACAGGCTCACAGCAGCCACCATCAGCTCGACTCCCAGCCCCCTCAGCCGGTGTTCAAACCCTTTTTTATTAGTGGGAACAAGAGGAAGAGCATCCTCTGCAGGAGGGAACACAAACCCAGTGGCCGCTGCAGCACTGGGGACAGCTTTGGCTGTGTCAGCAGCTCATCAGTTCGCAGCTTCGGGCAGAAGGAGCTGCTGCCAGCAATGACACATTTCACCCAAGATCTCCTGAACGAAGCTAAATTTGGAGAATTCAGTGTTTATCACCATCCATTTGATCCAGAAACACCAGAGGATGTGATGGGAGTTTCAGTGGGGCAGCCATGGACAGCCCAAGTTACCAAGGACAGTTGGGCAGGACCAGAACTGTGCAGTGTCTGTGGTTGATTTTCACACAATAACTGCTAGTGAGAGCTTTTGGAGAGCTTCCCCCCTTTCAAAGACCAAACCTCTCACTGAAGCCAGCAGTGCCAGTCAGTTTATGGAATGTTTTTATCCCAAACTGAAGGATGGGGGTTTGGGGGTTTGGCTGTGTTTGTGTTTGGCAGTGTCTGTACATTTGGATGATTTAGGCAGACGAGATCTGCTGCCTTTAATGCCCAGCTGCTCTATTTAATCCCTGTTAAAACTGGTTTTCCCCTTCCAATTTCTTCAAACACCACTGGGAGCCTTGTTTAAAACACATCCCTTGTAAAGGCTCCTGGCAACTCTGAAATGAGAGTTTTCCTTAATCTTCCTGCAAACTTCAGGGGATAAACTGTTCAGCTGCCACCATGTCACAGTGTGGGGGATGCCAATGAGCTGGAGGAGAAGCCAGGCCACAGAAATGCCGAGGTCCCACTCCACATCCCTCTGCCCTCACTCCAACAAGGTCTCTTGATGAGCTCTGACAGACCAGGAGTCCCCAGGTCCTGCAGAAGAGCTGAGCACCTTCTGATTGAGATCTACCTAATTAAGGTCCTCTCAACCAGGAGGGTGATGGCACCAAGTGGCCACCGGGACTTGGAGGTGTCTGACAGGGCCAGGCCCACATCTGCACTTGCAGACAGGAATGTTCCTCCTCCCCCAACTCAGCTGCACATCAAATACACACAGATTACGATAAAAAAATAAATATAACCAGCTGTAATAAATATCAAACAGGGGAAACGCCACACATATCAGAAAATATATTAATTCGGCTTGGTATCCTGCAGCAGTTGAAAGCCTGAAGCAGAGCAAGCCTGGCACGTGCTCTGTTTAATGCCCCTGCATCGATGGGTTTTTTCTCCATTATTCATAGAAATCTGAAAGTTTCTCTTTCAGCAGGGACTGAGGAACAATTTTCACCTTCAGAATAAAACCATGTAGAGACACAGCTGTTCAGGGTACTTTGCCATCACACTTGCGCTGTGAATACTCAACAGAAAGCAGAGTGAGAAATCTGCCTTATGCTTACAACAAAGCTCTAAGATTTCTTTTAAATCAGCTGTGATTGTTGTATTTTTGCTTTATGTTTGCTTCTGAGTGATGCAGCCTCCCCTCACTCCATAAAACCTCCTGCCATTCCCTTCCAACATGAATTCCAGCTGGACACAGAGCTGGGTAGGAAGCACAGGGCAGATTTGGGGGTTATTCCCATCTCAGAGTTCCCTCATGCCAGGAAGTGAAACAGAAACCTCTCCAACATCTCCCTGCACGTGGGGGCCAGCTCACAGTGTTCTGTCGTGCACACTGACACGGGTCAGTGGAGAGCTGGGTTAAACCCCTGCTGTCCTTTCCCCAGCACCTGCCCAGAGATAAAATCTGGTTTGAGTGCTCAGGGAGGTTTAGCAGCACACACCAACCACTGAGGATGAGGGCAGGCCTGGAACAGAAGGGAGGAATACACTGATTTTACACTCAAACCCTCAGCCCTTCCCTCACGAAAGTGCTGTGGTCCCCAGCTATGGAAGTCATTTTCCTTTCATTGAAAACACACCCCCCACATAATCCATGAGCAAAACTATCGCAGTTCCTGTTGCAACAAAGCATCAAACGGGGTTTTCTGTGAGAAGTGAAGTCACAGCAGCTGAAGCAGTGGAAAGAACTACACCTCAGCTCAATTCACAGAACCACACTCAGGCTGCAACTCAAGTCTGAGCACCACTGCAATGACCTGTGATTGGTGACGTGGAACAGCTGGAAAAGCCAGCACTGACCCCAGATACACCAGCACCAGAAAATCATCATCCAGCCCCAAAACTCACAACTTGGATAATTAGCACACAAATGCGTGCCATGCTGGAATCTTCTCTATCCCCAGGCTGACTGCTGTGACACAGCTTGGGCCTAATACTAATTTCCAAGTGAAAATACCTTTTTATAGTGAGCACATATAAAGCAGCCCATGCCCCAAGCTCGAGCAGAAGGAAGCCTTCCTCCCAGCTTATCTGATTTTCTATTCATTTCAAATATTACGTTTCGGAAGGCCACTTCAGGAGTTCAATTCACACTGCTAATTTTCCTTGGCAAGACCCCACGTTATCTGCAAACACTGGCTGAGAACCCAACTGCAGCAATGTGATACCCACACCCTATTGCACAGCAACTGGGAACATAGGGATGTGGGAAAGGTTCCTATTCCAAAATAAGGGCAGGTGATGGAGTTATTAACCAGATCCCGGGGGGATGCAGGAGTTTGAGAGGCAAGGAACACCAAAATTAAGGGATGCCCTCCCAGTCCCCAGCCTGCCTGAGTGGCAATGATCCCACACTGAACTGAGGTGCTGATGGGCACCTCCTGCTTTCTCTCTCCCTGCTCCATTTTGTCCCAGCCTCCAAACCCAGGAACAGGGAAAGGTCCTGCTCACCCCTGCACAGCTTGCTCAGGGAAATATCACCTGGACAAAATGAAGCAGACAAATGGGCAGGTCTCTGCTGGAGCATCCCCCAGGAGATTTCCCAGCTCAGCCAAGTCCTGATGGATTTTTCCTCAAGCCAAGGACCCTCCCACATCAGTCCCCTCCACCACCACCTGTCAATGCTACAGCAGAGATAACACACCTCTGCAACACAAAAATCATTTAAAACAGTTTCAACACAGTGAAATAAATAATTTCTAAGTTTCTTGCCCAAATCATATTTCCCACTCTGATCCCCTCACACAAAGTGACAAACATGGCAAAGCTCATGGCAAACAACCAGTAAGAACCAACAATCTTCCCTCTACACCCTAAAGTTCTTCTTTGCCCTGCAGTGTTCGCAAAGGGAGGAGCTGGATCCTGATCCCTCTCTCCCAGTGCTGCTGCAGGGCACCACGACCCCAGTGCTGACACAGACCTGGGGCTTTGTCACTGGGACTGGGCTGTCTTGTGGTGCTGCTCTCCTGCTCCAGCCCAGCACCAGAACCACAAAGCTCAGGGTTACACAGAACAAACATTCGGGCAGTTTATATCAAATATTACCTTTTTTTTTTGTATGATTTGCCCAAACCAGACCAAACCCAACCCTCTGAATCCCTGGCAGGACTGGAAGCCAATATTCCCTTCAGCATTTGGGCTCACAGCTGGAGGAGCAGGCTCAGCTGAGAAGCTGTGGGGAGCCCTGGGGTCCCTGGTGCCCAGCCCAGCCCAGGGGATGCTGCTCCAGACTGGGAACTGTGGCCTTGCTATCTCACAGCCAAATCCATCACTTTTTATCACAAAGGTATCGCTTGAATTCCTACCCCGAGCCTGGAAAAAGGCTGTCAGGCCCAGATGTTCCAGACTAAAGACTGGCCCCAAACCAGCATTTTTCAGCAAACTTGGTCCTGTAAGAGAATTTCCAACAAAATGCTGAGATCAAACAGCCCTGGAGCTGTTTCAGCACGATGTGATCCACGCAGCCAAAAAGCCAGATTTGATTGTGCCCCTGCACTCTGCTGCCAGAGACTTCATGTTAGGGGACCTCATGTACCTTGTGTGATTTATTCCCTTCATGCTGAAGTGTTTCTTGTAAAACTGCTGGGAGAAAGAAAAGTGGAATTTTGTCTGCTTCCACATCCAAGACTTGCACTACTGTTGTGCTGGAGGATTATTCCAGTTATTGATGGCTGGAAGCAGCAGTTCACTGGGAACAACAAGCACATCCCACTCACTCCCAGAGCTCACTGGGATTGTAGGAAAGGACTGGAGGCAGGCAGCAAGGCAAGATATTTTTCACAATGCATGGCATAAACAGGGTAATACCCACATCAGCTCAGCTGGTTTGGGATGCAGAGGGATGAAAGGCATTTAATACATCAGCAATTCACACAAAAAGGTTACACTCAAGCTTGCAAGGAAGTTACTTTAATTTATAATAATAGTTATAGCATAATGATTTGATCAGTTTTTAAGTGATATCAGGATGCTCCAAGATATCAACTTGACCACTTTAAAAGAACGCCACGTTTATGTCACATTAATTACATTTCTGACTGAAACACAGCTTCGAGGAAGCAACTGCCCCCAGCTTTCCCTCTGCCTCCATCAAGCTGCCATTGATGCCTTCTCCAGCCACCTAGAAACAGAGCCTAGACAGGAGTAAGGGAATAAAGATAGGTGTTTATTTGAAAGCCTTCAAGGCACACCCTGGGGGAGCCAGAGGCTGCTGCCAAAAATGGACCCCAAGATGGACCCCAGGTCACGAGTTCTTCACACTTTTATAGGTTTGGTTCATTTGCATATCAGGATTAATTCTCCAATTAAAGCCCCAGTTTAATGATGTAATTCCCCTCAGCTTACTCCCCCCTTAGAGTCTTTGGGTTACACATTTTGGGCCTAGAGCAGCCTGGCTGTCCTTGAAGGCAAAGCCTGGAGAGGTTTTGTTGTGTCTGCCCAGCACGAGAGAGCAGAAATTACAGGCTACAAGGAACTGCAGAGTTACACTCTAAGCAGTACAGAATTTGAAAAATATAAAAGTTAAAACCTAAGGCATCACCATGACCCTGGCATTAAACAAAAAGGTCTCACACAGCACAGGCCAAACCCCCTCCCTGAAAAATCAGCTCCCACAAACACTGCGGGCACAACCTGGCACTTCAACTTTCTTTAACCTGAACACTTAAAAACTACATGACAAATCCACCCCCAGTGCTGCACCTGTGAGTTGGTTCTGTTGCCTCACCCAAAGCCCAACCTCTTGGGAGCAACGAATTGGAATTGTGAGCTGTGCTGGACACCAGCCTGATGTGGAACAATCCCACACCAGGCGTTTTGGGCACGGTAAGCCACAGTCTCCAGAGGACTGGCCCTGAGAGTCAGAGAAGCAATACATTGTGCTCAGTGTGCAGGAGAGCAGGAGAGATGGGAGAAGGGATGGGAGCAGAGATGGGCTGGACACGCACTTGGAGGTAATGGGAAAAGCAGGAGGATGTGCTGGAGAGCCCTGAGCAGCCGGCTCGGGCTGAGTAAGCCCAGTTCAAAGCACTCCTCAAATTCCAGCAATACCTCACGAGCACAACGTGCCCAGAAACGTGGTTTTCTTATTCTCCCCTGCGTTGTAACCGTGCAGCTTCCAGCCCTCCAGGTTTTCTGGGAAATCTATTAAAAGCCCATGAAGTGCCCACCAGCCCTGACCAAAATCACCATGATGCAGGAGCATCTGGTTCCCTCCAAGCATGACTCCCTCTAAAGCCTGGATATCACCTCCTCTCCAGTAATGCCTGGGCAAGCAGCTTCTCCAGGGATGTGGGACCAAGCAGACACCTCCTCCTTGCCCCATAAAACCTCAAAAAAACCCTCCGAGAAGGGGAAGGCACAGAGGAAGCACTGAAGTCAGAGTCTTCAATGTATACACTGAAGTAGAAACCCTCAAGCTGTATTTCACTGCCACAAATAGCAAATATTTAAAAATAAAACATTATTTTTAGCCTAAGTGGTGCTTAAGGATTCGAGAATAAAACATTGCCCAGAGACAGGGAAATGTCATCATGTGAAAACGCTGAAGCAGCCGTGTCCTGCTCAGGGCACAGAGAAAGCATCTGGGATCCTGTCTCAAACCTTCAAACCTTCCCTGATTCACCCAAAAAACCAGAGGAGAATGAGTAAGGTGGAACACCTTGGTGTATCTACGAGGGTAAAATAAATAAAACGATACAGAAACTCACACAACATTTTCCTAGCTTCTCTAGCAAAGGCTGCTCTGCACAGGGCCATTCATTTCCTTTTCCACAGGCAGCGACTGTAAGGTCAGGATATAGAATTCCAGTTGCTCCCAGACAGGTAGGGATCTACCAAAAAGGGGCTGTAAAGGAGAACAGACCGGGTTGGTCCCCTCCTGCTCCTTTATGATGCATGACAGACATCCTAAGAAAGCAGGAAAGCAGGCTGGGAAAATAAATCCCCTCTCAATGGTCTCAATTCGAGATTTTCTTGAATGGAGGAAAAGCTAAATGAACATGGAAAAAAATCATCAGCGTTTTGAAATACCTACAATTACAGTTAGGTTTTGTTTTCTTTTTAAACAGTTTAAATCAAATGCCTGAAGAAGCAGAAGGGAAACTCTCATGTGCTAAAAGCTGAGGCTTCTACCAGAGCTCTCCGTTAGGAAACTAAAGACAAGGCTGAACAAAGAAGATGTTTAAGACTGTAATTCTTATCAAAAAATCCTGAAAGGCTTAAAGAAGTTGGAAACTCATTTCTCCAGCAGTTCTGGTGGACAGACAGATGGAGGGAGACGGCTTCCCCCTCCCCAGCGCGGGGTGGGTGAGGTAGGGATTGACTAACTGTGGAAAAATCCACATAATTGAGAAGACAAATGTTGAACAGTTATTTTACGGCTTCAGCTATTCAAGGAAAAAGGCTGCCCGTGCCAAGGGGCCCGCCAGGCTCATTGTGTGTGCAGCAGCGCTGGGCAGCAGCGGCGCTTTCATCCCCGGCCAGGTACGGCCTCGCCCGGGGCTGGGAGCGCTGCAAACACCACGGGAGGAGCAGCAGCACCTCCACGGCCACAGAGCAGCAGAATCCTCACACGGGCCCGGGGGCACGACCTGCTGGAGAGGCCATTTGCTGCTTCCCAGGAGAAGCCCTATTTTCAGTTGCTTAAAATGATGAAAAGCTGTAACAGCTCAGGCTCGAGATTCCCAGCTTGGAGCCTGCTTCCAGATGATTTTCAAAAATAAAATAAAATTAAGAGTTTCAGCCAAAATATCCGAGCCATTTCAGAACAATGCTGTTTCTTCCACGTTAAGGCTCTGCAGTGGCCTCGGGAGCTGCGGTACCCCAATGTTTTCAGTGACACACATAGAAGATAGAGGGGTATGGAAAAGGACCCAGGAGGGGAACTGGTTGAGCAAGAATGCTGGAATATGGATGGGTGGTTTCAAAAGTGAGGATTAGACACATTCAGAAGGGGAGATTAAAGATCAAATCAATAAAAGCAGCAGAATGACAAGTCTGAAGGAAGCCAAGTTGTAGAAGAGAGAGGAAAGAGCGAGCTAGGGAAGGTCACAACAGAAAATAAGAACTTGTCTGCCCCATCTCCTGCTCTAACTCAGCTGAAGCCATCTGGAATGACACAGGCTCCTAAAGGTGTCCCACAGCAAGGACTTCCCAACCTCCTGACACAGGCTGTGTCACGCCTGCTAGAAGGATTTCCTGCTCCTCTTGACCTCAGCTCAATCCTATCACCAAAAGCCTCCCTCCCCTCTTGAAGCAGCTTTGCTTCATTCTTCAAGAGCCTTGTGTTCCCATCTCACCTTCTGCCCTTCAAACTCAACCCCCCCAGCAGCTCCCCTTTCCTGTGGGTCCCACCCCCGTGCTCTGTGCACCCCAGGCTCTGTGCCCTGCCCATCTCCAGGCAGAGCCAGGCACCCCAGCTCAAGCCACGTTTAATTCCAGCCACGAACAGCCAGTCCCTAAGAACATTTATCCAACCCCTGACACACCCAGGGAAGGGAAATCATTTGTGCCCACGCTGCCACAGACTTGCAAGGACGTCTCATGCAACAGCACCAAAGTTGTCCTGAAGTTCAAATGACACCTCATTCTTTTCGTAAGGCTCTTGCACAGAAAAAATCCAAATTCATTTGACTCTTACAAGGACAGAGCTGTCATCTCCCCAGTGCTTACAAGGAGTTTGTTCTGCTGACCCAGTCTGACCGCTGGAAACCCATCCCAGCAGATCCTGACAGGCAGCACAGGGATGGAAACCCATCCCAGCAGATCCTGACAGGCAGCACAGGGGTGGAAACCCATCCCAGCAGATCCTGACAGGCAGCACAGGGGTGGAAACCCATCCCAGCAGATCCTGACAGGCAGCACAGGGATGGAAACCCATCCCAGCAGAGCCTGACAGGCAGCACAGGGATGGAAACCCATCCCAGCAGAGCCTGACAGGGAGCACAGGGGTGGAAACCCATCCCAGCAGAGCCTGACAGGGAGCACAGGGGTGGAAACCCATCCCAGCAGATCCTGACAGGCAGCACAGGGGTGGAAACCCATCCCAGCAGATCCTGACAGGCAGCACAGGGATGGAAACCCATCCCAGCAGATCCTGACAGGCAGCACAGGGATGGAAACCCATCCCAGCAGATCCTGACAGGCAGCACAGGGATGGAAACCCATCCCAGCAGAGCCTGACAGGCAGCACAGGGATGGAAACCCATCCCAGCAGATCCTGACAGGCAGCACAGGGGTGGAAACCTATCCCAGCAGAGCCTGACAGGCAGCACAGGGGTGGAAACCCATCCCAGCAGATCCTGACAGGGAGCACAGGGGTGATTGCTCCTTGTTCTTCCCTGTGCTGTCAGCAGCCCCTCCGTGAGGCCACAGGCAGGACACCTCACACCTCCCTCATGCTGCTCCAATCATCCAACACTGCTGAAATTACCCTGAGCCTGAGCTCCAGAGCTCCCTGTGCAGGTTCCCATCTGGCTGCTGATCCAGGCTTGGAGACAGACCCATTCTGCAGTGGCTTTCCTGCTTTTTTCCATGTTTGTTTTACGAATACCAGGAAATTTCACAGATAAATAAACACTGGAAACACTGAAGCAGCAAAGTCTTGTGCCTAACAGGTTAGGAAACACTACAAATACTGTTTTGTGCAGATACCTTTCTCAAAGCAATGCAAATTCAGTGTAAGCTTGGTTTCCATTGCCCAGCAGGCAGCACAGGCAGGGTTACTTCCTTGACAGATACCAAATAATTTGTTTTATCCTCATCACCCAGCACAAGGCTGCATTCCTTGTGGACTGCACACAACTCCAGCTCTGCTCTGAAGAGTCAAAGCTCCCTCACAGAGCTTCCCACGATGGCCCTCCTGACAGCAGGTCTGAGTGTATTTTGATTTTGACAGCTTCCTTGGGAGATGAAACACTATCATTCCAACTCAGACGGAAAATAGAAAACTAATAGTTAAGGTTTATCTTGGATGTTCTGTAAAAGAGAGTTTGAACCTCTCTCTTTTTTAAAACCACATGCAAACCAAACCTTATCTCCCTTTCCAAGCAATATTTAATATATTTTGATGTATTTCAGGGACACGGTTTCGTGGTGGACTTGGCAGCGTCAGGTTCACAGTTGGACCCAGTGATGTTAAAGGTCTTTCACATGAAATGATTCTGCATTCCCCAGTCCTTCCTGGGGATGGAGCAGATGATCCTCAGAGGTCCCTTCCAAGCCCAACCATTCCGTGATTCACTGCACCCAGAGCTCAGCCTGCAGCAGCTCCTGCCAAGTGCCAGCGCCCCAGAGCTCGGCAAAGCAGAGCCTGGGATGCCAAGGCAGAGGGAATCACTCCTGAAAAAGCTCAGCTGGGATGGGTTAACCACCCTCACCCCGAGCTCCTGGGCAGCAGCACAGACAGTTTTATGCTCTAAGGCATCATTTATCTGCTGCTGCTGCCACAAACTCCTCTCACAACCCTCGCCTCACTCTCTAAACGTTTTCCCACACCTGGAAGAAATGAGGCAGGGACCTCACAAATGGTTTTTGTCACCACACAGGCACAGTTCAAGCCCAGAAGACACCGAGTCCTGTGCACAAAATGAGGCAAGACCTGCAGAAAACAGCGTGCAAGCGTTTTAGGACTAGAAATACAGGCAAGAAGTGCTGTGTAACCTCAGCTTTACCATTTCCCAGCTTCTCAGTGTTCACATCCAGCCTAAGTATTGCACTATTTAGACCACTCAAGACAAAAAGCAAAGTTAATTTTTCCCCCAGGAAGGGTTAAATCCACTCAAACAGCATGCAATGAAGACAGAGCAGTGCCCCAGTAACACTGAAGTAGTTTCTATTCCATACAATAAGCTCGGGAAGCAAAATTAAAATCTATCTGCGTGCTCTGAGGTCACTCAGGCTAGGGATGGTTATTTTAAATCTGAATATTAGAAACATATGCTTCTCTATGGAGGTTTCTAGCAAACCCAAACCTGCTGGTGCTCAGCCTTTCCCAGGGAATGCTGAATACCTCCAGAGCCTACCAAGCAGCACTGGAGCCATCTCCAAGGGGGTCACAGCAGCCAGGGCTGTAACTCCATAGGATGAAAACAGATTTTGTTTAGACAGGATGATGAACACCTCTAAAAATTTAATCTTCAATCACTTCTGATTTACAAACTAATCCTAACAATGATGCAATGCACCCACAGCCCCATTGGTCTGAGGCTCATAACTCCAGCACAGCCCATACACAGTGCTAATTAGTTTGTATTACAGCAAAAACGTTCCTAATAAACAGAAACGTGAAACGGCTTTTGGACTGTGCAATAGCCACGTAAATAATCTTTCAGAGGAGCCCTTTACTGTCCATACCCTGACTGCACCAGCAGCTTGGGGCTGGGCACTGCCCTGGGAGAGGGGAATCACATTCCTGGTGCTGTTCCCAGCAAGTCTCTGTACCACCAGCAATATTTTCACTCCCTTCACTGATGACACCAGAACAATTCTCCAGGTGTGCACAGAGCAGCAGCCAGAACGGGGCTGCAGTCCAATGGCAGAGTGTCAGGGTAACAAAAATCTCACACCCCAGGCTGAGCTGAGCCCCCGGGGGAGGATTTTGTGCCACCCACTGTGACCAGAGGTGACACTGCAACCTTGACTTGCAAAGCTATTGTAAACAAAAACATAATGCTACAAGTTCTGGTCGAGTTTAGAAACTTGGTTTTGACAAGAAATTGAAAATGTTACATAACCATATAATTAAAGGATTATTATGAGAGAGAGTTTACTTAAAATGATCCATTCTGGTTAAGAGCATCCTGACTGGGTACAGCGTTCTCCTAACCAGGAAAAGGACATAAACAGTGTCTGATTTTGCAGCTTATCTATTTATGTACTTATTTGCACTCTGCTATAAACTTCAGAGGAGCCAGAAGCAAAAGAATCCATCCTCAATGGAGCAAAGCAAACGGACACTGACAGGGGAAAATGCCAAGCAGGGCGAGTTTTGCAAGCTCCCAATATTTACCATCCATCCCAGAGTACTCCATTCTCATGCAAGCATGTCACAATGAGAAAACAACATCTCTATAAGGGTAAAACAAACAGCATTCACAATTTCTGAAAGCATTCTTCCACAATTATTGCACTAGATTAGATTGCCTCATCACCAGGGCCAGAGGCCATTTACACTATTTTCTTTCTTTTTCTTTTTTTTATGGAACAGATGAAAGGATTACAGAAAGTTTTCTGGGGCCAGATTCGGAGCTAATGATGGGAAAATTCTTTTGCTAATCCCCACTGCTAGCAGACTCCTGAAGCTGGAAAAAAACAATGTCTCCTGGTACCCTGCTTCTATTTTGCTCATCAGTGCTCAGGAGGTTTGCAAAGGCCCACCAGCTTTAAGCAGAGCCATAAAATCTGCAGGACAAGGCTACAGTGAAAACCTGAGTAGAGAACCACATGAGACACCCACGAAAACTTGGATGCTGCACAACGAAAGCCGAGGGTGGGACCCAGCCACACAGCAGCCACCTCCATCCCAGCTGCAGCCTGGGGGGATTGGGCTTTTCCCGGATCTTCTGTGCCAGGCAGGCTGCAGGGATCCCACCTGAGCAGTCCCCGCTGGCTGCAGAGGATTCTTGGAGAGATGGGTGGGAAGATGAGGACCCTTCCCTGGGCACAGCTCCCACCAAAGCCGGGGATGCCCTGGGACTAAGCCCCAGCACTGCACCTCCTCCTCCTCCTGCCCCCCAGCCCAGCCCCAGACACGGCCCAGGCACCTCCCTCCCAAAGGCAAAGTTTAATCATTTTGCAGTCATTTAACAAACACAAAGGATTCACATGTACCAGCTCTGGGCCAGGAGTAAACTTTGCATAATTAATCCCTCGCTGCTGGTGCATCTGCAAACGCACAGCTACACCCGCTGGCACTCCGGGGAAACTCAGGGGAAAATGCCTCTGGCCACCTCGGAGAGCTGGGAAGTGCAAACACCTCCAGAGAGCCGGAGCTGCCTTGGAATGGAGAAAGCAGACCCGAGGAACAAGTCTGGAAAATCAGTACCCAACTCCCTAAAGCCTGATTCATTAACGCACATTATCGGCTGCTTCTGAATGAAGCCACGTTTTATTTTAGCACCGGGACAGGCTTCAGGCGCCTCCTGAGCTGCAGAAGGTGGGAACATCCCCAGCAGGGCAGGGAAGTGGAAGTCGAGCTTCCCACAGAAAGGGGCGCTTTGATGGAAAGTCTGATTCGAGGAAAAAGAAAAGGCTGAAGCAGCACTTAATGAAGATGAACTTCCCCTGCCTCCCCACAACACAGACGATGCCATTATCACTCAGCACCGGGAAGGAAAGGGATTCCAGGGAAGGGGAAATTGCAGGGCAGTTATCCTCATCAACCTGAGCGTGCAGCAGTGACACGAGCTTGGCAGAGCGCCCGAGCGAAGTCTGCTCATGGTTAAGCACAGGGCATGAAGTAAGATGTGCACAGGAAAACAGCCCCTGGAAAATATTGCTCAGGAGTTCAGCTTTTCCAGGGTGCCAGTGGCAACAAAATGTCTGACCTTATCCCCCCCATATCCGCCAAAAAAACCCAAAAAAAAGGGATTGCATAAAGTCAGCGGAAACATGGGAGTTCCACTTGCCTGGCAGGGAGGAAGCCAAGTGCTGAGTGATCTGCCCCCACATCTGTAAAGTCAGGCTATTGCCCAACTCTCCTGGACAGCTTAAACATCTCCTGATGACACTTCCTGCAGGGCTGGCAGGTTTGCTGCTCGTGCCTGTGGGACACGAGGAGCAGAGCTCAGGCTCTGAGCAGTCTCCTCAGGGTCTCAGGATCAGCACAGACAATCCTCACCACTTCCTACTCCAAGCACTTGGGAAAGTTTCCCTCTTTTGGGAAAGAGCTGCCTGTAGCTCAAGGAAGAGCTCCCATGAAAACACAGGAATTTTGCTCAAGGCTTTTGTAACTGTCTGTCAGACAAACACCACCACCATTATTTGCATTATTTGTAAAAAGGAGGGTTAAATGCACTCCATCTCACAGATGTTTCGAGGCCTCATTGCTAGAGAAAGTCTGGCAGAAATGCAATGGCACAAAACACAGAACCTTTAGGGTCCCAAGAACAGAAGGATTTGGGGAACCATCCCCAACCCCCAACAGAGAAATGGGACACAGATTGTGTATTTTCCTGAGGAGAAACCAAAGTTTCACAGAGAATCCATAAACATGCTCATGCTTCCCACCTGTTTCCCATTTAGAGCAAAAAAAAAAAGCAATTAATATGACTTTTTAAGCAACGATTAATAAAGAAACCTATGAGATGAGACCCCTAATTGAAAATGTCTTTCCTCACATGAGGCAGAGGATCAAAACATGACAAGAGCACTGAGCAGTCTCTCCCAGCTGCACAAACCGTTCCTTAACAACCTCAAGATTAATAAACAAAGACATATTCTAGGCATTTCCTATCCCTCCTGGATTTAGCCATGGCAAACAGGAGAAATCCATGAGAAATCCATCCTCTTGCTTCACTCTGCCTCAGCACAGAGCTCCCATGGAGCACCTCATGGCAGTGACTGTGAATTTGGGAACCCCTCACTCTGAGCAGGCTCACGGGGAGATACAAAGGGAAAGCACCACCCCAGGAAGAAGCAGATTTCAGGGTTATCATTTCCTAGCAAGGAAAAGGACACTGCCCTCCTCAGCGGGGAAGCACAAGCCCAGGGTGAAGCACGAGCCCAGGGTGAAGCACAGGGGTGCAGCCTCTGTGAGAGCAGGGGCTGGCAGGGCTCTCACTGCACTTCTAGCAGGCTGGAGGGAAGGGAAAGTTCAGGAGCTCTGGAGGATCTGCTCTCCCAGGGCCAGCTCCTGTCCTGGGCACAGCTAAGTGAGGAACAAAGGGGATTCACCCCGAGAGCAATTTCACCACTTGGACACTGGCTCCCCTGCAAGGAAATAGGGGCTCCTGCCTCAGCACTGCACTGAATTTGATCTACACTCACTGCCATGAACCCTCCCAAACCCAGTCATTGGGAGCAGACAGTGCAGTGCTTCCCCTTTAATCACTGGCTCAAGCCTTTTCCATTCAGTCCATCAGGAAAGACAAGAGAATAAGAATGCTCAAGTGAAGCCCTGCACCACATAAAAACTGTAATACAACATGAAAATGCAGAAGATGGAGTACAAATTTAATGTTGTGCTCTGGACCAGCAATCACCAATCTCTTTGTTCAAAAGTCAGGCTTGGGGAAGCACCCCAAGTGTTGTACACAGCCCACAGGGAACTGTGAGGCATAATAAAAGCAAGTGATGAATGGGCAGAATCTGCAGGGGTTGCTTGAACATAAACCTTTCGTGTCAGCTGCTTGCTCTGTAGGTAGGAAGAGCAGTTGTGTGAGGAGAGAAAAAAATTAATTCCAGTCTTACATAAAAGTGAGGCAAAATCTCGTCCTTACCGTTCTGCTCATCCAGCTCATTCCCAATTTCCTGCCCCATTTGTTTTTGCCGGGATATGATTGAAGAAAGAGCATCGAGTCCAGCATCTTGTTCTGCACCAGGAAAAGATATTAAATTACTTCAAAAAGTTGCTGCTATGCCAGGCTACATAAAATAGGTAGAAGTGAAGAAAAAAAAAATCTACTCTGTGCTTAAAGGGCTAAAATGCATTAAGAAAAACACATGAACACAACATGAAAATTAATCCTTATGGCTACAGTACTCTTGAAATGATGTGAATGATGAGTAAATAATTCCTCTGCTCTGGCTGGGACATTTTGCTGAGGATCCAAAAAAAAAAAATCCAAGAATTTAACATTCAGCTGTTACTCAATCATAAATGTAGGGGATTTTCTGGCACACACAGCGAGCTCCTGATTAGCCTTTTTAAATTTTCCAAGCAACTTTTAACATGAATAAAAGAAAACAGGTGATGCAAACACCAAAGAATTCAGAGAGACTCTTAAAGCTGCAAGAGGATGCAGAGCCTGGGGGAGAGCTGAGGGATGGGGGACAGTGAAAGTGTGAGGTGCTCCCACACTCTGCACAGCTCCTGCTGAAGAACCACATCCCCCATGCCCTGCAGGCACCAGGGAGCCCCTCAGCCAAAATGTGCAGCTCTCCCTGCCCCAAGCTGCCAGGGAGCGGCACGAGAGGAGCTGCAGGAGGGGCAGTGCCCAGGGCACAGCAGGGATGCTGCGCAAACAGGGTGGCCAGGACCCCCTTCCCCTCCATGGCCCTCCAACACCTCTTCCAGCCTCAGTTTAATTACATGGAATTAAAAATGAAGTTGAGGTTCCTCCTGGACCATCCAGACAGAGCTCAGGCCACTCTCCTGAGCTGTACACAAGTTGTTCCCATGCAGAGTGAAGCAGCTCTTATCTGGAGGCTGATTTCATTCCACCACTTCCAATACTTTAATTGCCTGGAAAGGACCTCATTAAGCACCTGACGTCCTCAGGCTGAGGTTCCCAACACTTCCAAAGGCAGAGATTCCTTATGGGCGCTGAGGGCCAAAATCTAAAGACCCTTTTTGGATGAGTTAATTCTTACCTCGTTCCAATTCAGCAAGACATTTACTGCACTCAGCACCACCCCTGCACCCAGCACAGTTATGGGATCACACTGCCCACCAAAACCATGAATATGGGCAAAATCAGGACTTCCAAAATTTAATTTAAGAAGTTGCAGCCAGTTAAGAACATTGCAAGCACAATGCTGCTCCTGCAAATACAGAAAGCAGAAAGCTCCAGCTGCCTGGAGCTGTTGTATTTGACATTTGTAAATAACAAAACTTCAGCACAGGTTGGTGTCTTGAGGTTCAAACAAAGGCTCCTGTCGGGTCCCAGCAATGCCCAAAACAACCAGAAAGGCTCTTGTACCTTCGATGATCCTTCTCTGCTGCTGCCTGAGCTCATCAAAGCCAAGTCCTCGGGTCTCCTCCGATTCCTCCAAGAGCCAGGGGTTGGTGATGCCTCGTTTGACACCTCCTGCCATGAGGCTGGATCTGAAAACAGCTTCAGTGAGAGATGCCCAGCACCAAGCCCAGCAGCACCCAGGGCTGAGCTCTCCATGGGGCTCTGTGCAACCCCAGGAGAAACCAGCCAAAAACAATCCCCAGCAACAAATCCATCCCACGGGCTGGCAGTGGCAAGGAAGGAGAGAATTCATTTCACAGGGTACAATTAAGCTGCAGAGTGAAATGCATCCCACAGATTGTATAATATATCCATATAAAATGTTCTGTGTAGAACACACGACATTCCTGGGAATGCAGATTATTCCTGTATTTGCCACATGATCAGAACACAAATTTATAAAAATACTGCTACAGCCTCAAACAGTGAAAGGATCCACTTGCTAACAGAGACGCAAATCAGATGAGACTTTTAATTCCCTGCAATCCTGACCAAACCTAACCAGGAACACTCCTGAATTTCAAAAACTGAGATGGACACAGCTCCCACCCTGCATTTGCTAGTCTGGCATCAACCTGAACGAGAAACCAGGAACACACACTTTCAAATGAAAGGGTAATTAAATAATGGGTTTTCTTTTCAAAGAGTTATGACTTGAGATTGTTCACATTACAGACACTTCCCTGGTGACCACAGAAAACAACTTTTCCATGTCCAGGGCCCATAAATCCAAGCAGTAAAATGAAACCCCACTTAAATTTTATTTCCTCAATACCAGATTTCTGGTTTCTGCCTTTCAGCTCTTCACTGGTTTTTCCTACAAGACAAACCTCATGACAGACTGAGAGTCCCCTGAACCCAGAACTGCAGCTCAGGCTCAGGGGGAGCCATGGTAAGGTTGGTTCCCCCACAGATGTTCACAAGTTGGAGCTTTTTCTAAACTCTGTATTTCATCCCCATTTTACCTTTTTCCTGCTCTTTCCCAAAGCACTTCCACAAACAACACAGGAACAGAGAGGGGTTTTTGGATCTCTCCAATTCTCAATGTTTTTTAATTACACCAAGACCTGAATTTGAATGTAGCAGTTGTTTTGGTGTTTTTAACTGAGTTTTCAATCGAGTTGCTCTCCAGGAGATGCTCTGATGCTGCCCAGTGCCCACATCTGCTGGGCACCCCTCTGCGGCCGGAGCCCCGGGGCAGGAGGTCACTGTGCCCAGGACAGCGGGGCCAGGAGGGCTCCGGGCCCTGCTGGCACTGAAGGGGGTCTGAGCACAGCCCCGAGCTCGGGCCGCAGCTCCGGGAGGAATTCTGGGGAGCTGGGGACATCTCCCGGCCGCGGGATGGAGCAGCACCGCTGCAAAATCCCCCGCTCGCCAGAGCTCTGCAGCTCCTCTCCCTGGCACCGGGACAGGGGCACGGGACTCCAGCTCGAGGTGAAGTCAGAAGGAAAAACAGAAAAAAAACCCACTTTTTTTTTGCTAAAAGTGGCTATAAAGCACTTTTTATAAATCTCAACATCTCCCTTAACCACCCCAGTGATGCTGAACACCAGCTGGGTATCAAGGGCAACACCAGAGAGGAGCTGGGATTCTTCTGCATTCCAGCCCTGCACCTCCATTAAATTTCCATGTATTTACCGAGGTTGGCAATCAGGCTTGATTAGACAAAGTGACACACGCCTGGAATTAAGTTTTACACATTGCCCAGCTTTCCTCCCTGCTTTGGGGGATTAAACGTGCTCTTTTATCTCCCAGTCTCACAACTGGCACCAGGTCTGTGAACACGACAGAAGCATTTCACTGCTAAAGATGGAAAAATCACTGCAGTTCACCCAATTCAGTTCAATTAGAAGGACACAAAATCCAGGGTAACAACACCTGACAAAGTTGTTTAACTAAAGCAAAGGGAACATAAAGCTCTCTGCTTGCTAAAGAGAGCACAACTATTCCTGTCTGTTAAAAAACAGCCAAGGCAAGCAAATTTGAAATAATCTGCGGCTCTGCCTCTCTCCCTCCCCCTAGTGCTCTGCCCTGCTCTCGTAGGTTGGGTCATGACAAGTGGTCTGCTCGTTACAATAATCTTTGTGACATGTTTGGTAACTACCTTCCCACACAAGGCAGCACAACTTCCTCCTTCCTCTGATCCTGCCCTGCCTCGCCTCGGTGGTGTGAAGATTAAAGCTTATCCAATTAGCCACCCACTGCCTCCGCCAAGTTAATCACGCAAATCTTGGAAGCCGTCACAGAGCACTGGAGTGTGGGGATAGCTTTTGATTATAGGAGCAGATTTAACTAATTACAAGGCTCAGCAATGCGCCCAAGTATAAAAGGTGATGGGGTTTAAAATCAGGGAGCTCTGTCACTGCCTAACAAGGGAGGGCTTATCTTATTGTTTCACTGATAATTCTTATAACACCTCCCAAGTAACTTAGATTACTCAAGCAGCACTTACTTTAGGCCAAGGCCACACATCGAGGCTTAGGGCTTTAGAAGACTGATCAGCAAGACTGAGTCTCAAACAAAACCTGGGGTCATATGACAGCTGGGTGGATGATCACTTGAACATTCCCTTAACTACAGTGGGGCTCTTTGAAGCACCCCGGGCACCCCAGCCTGGCTTCACAGGTCACTCTCTGCAGGGGTGAGGAAGGACTGGGGCATTCTCTCGCTCACAGTGCTCACACTGTATTCTTAGGAAGCCCCAAGCCAATAAATAAAACGAATATAATTTTAACATACAAAATAAAAGCTCTCTCTATCCCTCCAAAAACCCGTAAGAGGCCACAAGAGCACAGGCACTTCCAAATCCCCTCCAGGTACCATCCCAGGTGGAGATTTCTGCACAAGAACTGCTCCTGATGGAAGCCTCCAGCATTCCCTGCAGCTGGCACGGGACTTGCAGCCACATCAGCACAAGAACTGCTGTTCCCATGTCCCAGGAAATTCCATGCTGCTCTCGACACCATTTCCCTGATGGCTGGGTTCACTGGTCCCACTGCTCCAGGGACTGGAAGCTGCACGTGCTGCCTGGGGAGGGTGTTGGACAATCCTGACCACGCTGGTTCACGACCACACAGCCAAAGGCACATTGATCCTGCAAAACCCCAGCCCCTCTAGATCTGATCCTGGGCCTCAGCTCTCAGGGGTTCTCCTGGATGGACAATTCCCTCTTCTCCCACCCTTCCCATCGCCCCCAGAGCTGAGGCCAATCCCATCCCAGGAGGCTCCAGCAGGAACTGGGAGGGAGGAAGGACACCAGGAAGGAGTTTCACAGGCACCTAAACAACTTCTGATCTTAATTCCTAAAGAGCATTTGCCCCCACAAACAACAGCCAGATTCCCAAAAGCATTCGACACCTGATGGCTCGTGGATTGAAGGGGGCACTCATGGATTGAAGCCTGGCTGGCATTAGGCAAAATTCCTGTTTGGATCAAGACTGAAATATTTCACATCTGACAGGAAAGTGTTCAACCACAAAAAATGGTGACCCACACTGAAGAGAAAAAAGAATATGGGCTCTTCTAAAATGTACCTGGGGCAGCTCTTACTGAAGGTGCTTTGTGTCCCACAGACACCAGAAGTTGTCTCTATTTTTGAGGAATTCCAAGAGAAATCAAGGAAGGCTGGTTAATTTATTGATTCTCTGGTGACTGACATGGACTTCTCCAGCCTGAGACCTGGTCAGACAGGAGCAGGAACACTCCCATTCCTCTGTCTCCAAGAATGTTTAAATACTCTAAAAGTTTGGCATGTGATATGCAGAAAGTCAGCATTCCTGGTTGCTTTTTCCACCCCTGCCTTTGGAAAGGAGTGGAACCCTGGGAATCCTGCCCCATTAAAGGCCCTGCTCTCACAACCTGCACAGATCTCTGCCAAGGAGAAAAGGGAGCAGAAGATGCTGAAATTGTGATTAAAACCCAATTAAAGGAAATTTGGCTGGCCCTGCTCAAGGGGAGTCATGCAAACAGCACAAACCTTTCCCTGGAAAATTCCAGTGGCATCTTAATTAAGGCCGGAAGGGGCAGGAAGGGGCAGGAAGGGGCAGGAAGGGGCAGGAAGGGGCAGGAATGCTGTCCCCGAGCCACAGAGCGTCCTGCCTGCAGTTGTCACTTGGGATCAACCCTGGGAGCATGAAACCACAGCCCAGCGCCCCAGAAACGGCTCCAGAGCAGCTTTCAAAGGAGCTGAAACTCACTGAGTGGTGACCAAACGTAACCCAGATTAATTCCAGGGAAACCCTCCCAGCCCCAGGCCCGGGGACAATAAATTTGTGATCAGTGGTGCAGGAAGGTTAATGAAAGGAAGGGCTGCTGCAAGAACAGGACCTGGCCAACGTGGGCTGTCACTTCAGAGCTGGATTAGACAGGGAAAAGCAGCACAAACCAGGGAAGTGTCACTGCTCAGCCCCATCAAACTCCGGGTGCTGATTTTTCTAATGCAGGAAAAGCTGAGTGTCAGCTCCAGGCACATTCCAGGGTGGGCTCTGCCACCTCCGGAATCCCAGCGCTGGGCCAGGATCTGCCAGGATTTCAGAGGGACCCCGAGCTGGGAATGGCAGCTGAGCCCTACAGAGCCTGGGGGCTCCAGGCCTGAGAGCAGCTCCTGCTGGTGTCCTGCCAAGATCCCTCCAAGATCCCTCTGAGATCCCTCCAAACCCCTTCCAAACTCCTTCCAAACCCCTTCCAAACCCCTTCCAAACCCCTTCCAAACTCCTTCCAAACCCCTTCCAAACCCCTTCCAAACCCCTTCCAAACTCCTTCCAAACTCCCTCCAAACTCCTTCCAAACTCCCTCCAAACTCCTTCCAAACTCTTTCCAAACCCCTTCCAAACCCCTTCCAAGCTACTTCCAAACCCCTTCCAAACTCCTTTCAAACTCCTTTCAAACTCCTTCCAAACTCCTTCCAAACCCCTTCCAAACTCCTTCCAAATCCCTTCCAAACCCCTTCCAAACTCCTTCCATACCCCTTCCAAACCCCTTCCAAACTCCTTCCAAACTCCCTCCAAACTCCTTCCAAACTCTTTCCAAACCCCTTCCAAACCCCTTCCAAGCTACTTCCAAACTCCTTCCAAGCCACTTCCAAACTCCTTCCAAGCCACTTCCAAACCCCTTCCAAGCTCCCTCCAAGCCCCTTCCCTACAGACCCACAGAGCCCAGGCTCAGGCAAGAGAGGGAAGTTGGATTTACTGGCTCAAGGTTCAGGCCCTGAGCTGTCTCTGCCTGTACCCCTGAAAACCAGACTCCAGACAAGGGAGACCATGGAAGGGGTGGGAATTCACCAGACAGAATATTTGGCATAGTTTTATTCATTTTTAATAACAGAAGTTAAAAGGGAACTATAAAACATCAAGCCTTGCAACACCAGCAAATAAATACTCTCTCTGATGTTATCTTCTGCTGGAAAATACTGGATTCCCTGATCCTTCCTAATGGGGCTTGAAATCATCAGCGGATTTTGGTATTTTCCTCCTGTTTGCCTCTACACCTCCTGGCTGGGGCAGCCCAAGGCTGAATCCCTGAAGCAGCACCTTGCCAACACTGCCCTGCCACAGCAGGGACAGCCACAGGGGCCACAGCAGCTCAGGGACTGCTCAGAGCAGGCAACACACGAGTGTTTTACATGTTCTGGGTGACCCAGTGATAGATTTAAGAGCCAACCCAACAACTGGATGTGCACTGAGCTCTGGAGAATCCAAACCTAGAGCAAATGTTTGGGTTCAGCCACAGTCTGGAGGTTTATCACCTGCAGCAGGTGCTGCCCTGACGTCTGGGTATGGAAAGATGACCAAAAAAAAATCACAATCACATGTCACAGGCTGGGCTGGCTTGGAAGGGACCTTAAAGATCATTTCACTCCACCCCTGCCATGGGCAGGGACACCTTTCCCTGTGGGAACCCAGAGTGCAGAAAATATTCCTCTGCCTGTTTTGAAGAATTTAACCCCCCTGGACAATGCAGTTTTTGACCTTTATCCGTGGAGAAAACTGCCTACACTCTGGGAAGAATTAAAATCTACACCAATGTGAACTAGGCAGTAGAATATTATGTAAGAATGTCACAGGGTGAAGAATTTAGAGGTTTGGGGTTTGTTTATGTAGTAAATAGATAAATAATGAAGTTTCCAAAATGGTGGATGTTTACATCATTTTAGGCTTCGTGCTCCTTCTTCCAGACCTCCATTTTCTGCAGCAGAAGTAGCTTAGCATGTTTGGGTAGAATTTGCCTCAGTTCCTGCCTGCGTTACAAGGTGATTTACTGGACATTGGTGGAAAAGTAAAAATATCTGTCGTTTCTAACTTCTATTGGGTAAAATGCCTTTAAAAGAGCTGCAAAATCTTGATATGAGGTCACTCGCAGCATTTTTCTGCTCTTGCTAGGTTCCTTGTAACCTTGCAGCTGATAAGAACTTAATAAACAACCCTAAGAAGAAGATGGTGAATGCTGGTCTGTCCCGTCCCTTTAGGGAACTTCTAGCAAGGACTCTGAGATTTTCTCCCATCAGGAGAAGTTGATTTATGGCACAAAATGTGTCATTCCCCTACCCCAGGCTGCTCCAAGCCCCAGTGTCCAGCCTGGCCCTGGGCACTGCCAGGGATGCAGGGGCAGCCCCAGCTGCTCTGGGCACCAAGAGCAGGACAGGTTTTGGGTGTAACAAACCCAAGCCCTGCCCCTCCTCACTGAGGAGACCCTCAGCAAACACAAACCCATGTGGGGATGCAGAGAACTGCCAGGAAGGCCTGTCACTGACAGAAACACTGCATTTCTAGGCAGATGAAACTCCCTTTGCTGCCTGCAGGGGGAAATGAGCTCGGGTGTTACCTCAGACACACCCAGAGCACAGATCCCGTGGGGATTTGAGGGGACAGTGCCATACCTGGTCATGTCTGGCTCGGGGCCTTCGTTCCTGTAGGATGCTTCCAGCTGCTTGTGCCGGGTGAGGAGGTCATCCACCAAATTCTGCCTCCTGTCTCCCTCCAGCTGCGTGCTGACAGCTCTGGGTTAAGGACCAAACTCAAAAACACTAGAAAACTTTCATTTCATCACATAAAATAATACCTGTCATACATTCTTAAAATAAATCAGACTTCCTGATCACCAAAATTAACGACTTTAACTCAAAAAAGGCTCCAGGATCTAAGAGGATTGGTCACATTTTTCTGAATGAAATCTGCTGTTATTCTAAGTGTGTTTCTGCTCTTTACGTATCTCAAACAAAAGGTTTCATACAGTGGCCACAGAATGATCTTTATGTCATCATCTCAGAGTAATGAGAGAGCTGGAAGGACACTTACTGCCAAATCAGCACTCAGAATAGCATTTCCCCCTGCACAATCCAACCAAAGTCACTTTTTGTTTCTTTGTGGGTCTCCAACACTGGCAGTGTAACAGCACTGCACAGGTTAAGCTCAGGGAAGGATGAGATTTCCTAAAAGAGCTCCAGATTACACCAACAGGGCAGGGCCAAACAGAACGGAGCCTTTAAAAGCAGCGGGGTATTTCTCATCTCCCATCACTGGAGGCTCCTCACACAGACCAGGGGAGCAGCTCCCAGCCAAGTGATCAGAGAAAAAACAGAATTTTCCTTTGAGCATCTGTTTCCACTTGCAGCTCATGAGCAGAGCACCCCACAGCCACGGGGGAGCAGAGGAACAATGCAAACAGTGCCTCCAAGGAGCTGTGGCTTCCACAGGGCACCTGGGTGTGCTTTTTAAAATTAACCTCATCCTGAAAGGCTTCTAAGTCCTGCTGAGTGGATTCAGCAGTGCCTGAACTGCTCTGTGTGTGCTTTCTGCCACTGCAGCAG
Source organism: Monarcha castaneiventris obscurior (assembly GCA_026261815.1). Classification (NCBI taxonomy): domain Eukaryota; kingdom Metazoa; phylum Chordata; class Aves; order Passeriformes; family Monarchidae; genus Monarcha; species Monarcha castaneiventris. Next base: position 218,511 of record JAMPIT010000493.1, read on the forward strand.
CATTTGCCTGCTTGAGCACCTACTGGGCAGGGAGCTCCAGCCCTGGCCATCAGCACAGAACTCAGGGTCAGGGCTCAGGGGGGATTTCTGCTGTGCTAGGCTGAAATTAAACACTGCTCCCTCAAACCAGATTGCTCCTGGATACCTCAGGGAGATGGACATACCTGGGACTCCTTAACCAGCCTCTCCCAGCACATCCAAGTCAAGCCATGGGGTAACGCTCCTGTGATTTCTTCCCAAGGCGCATTTTGCAGCATTTTGACCTCAATCTGAAGCTGCAGCCCTGTTGTTTTCAAGTCAGTCAAAGCCAGGATACCCCAGCCCTGCCCACAGCCTGAACAAAGCTTTCTCCTTCCTTTTAGCAAGGCCTGGCCAAGAGAAAATATCACCTGACCAGTTTAGTGCTGGACAAGTGACCTTGCTCACACCCCGGCAGTGCCTGCACAGCTCAGGCCGCTCTGATTATTCAATTATTAAATGATTAATTACGACAAAGGCTGCACAAAGGGAGTGAGGGGGACACCCAGAGTGTGTAGCAGAGGAGTGAGAGCACGTTTTGCCCCGTGCCCCGGAGCCCAGAGGGGCAGGGCTGCTGCTCACAGATACATCTGGCGCATCGACACCGCCCGCAGCAGCAGCTCCCGCAGCTCCTCGATCTTCTCCCTGAGACTCTGCAGCGAGGATCTGATGGCCACGTTGACCTGGGGGGACACAGAGCGTGGTTGGCCTGGCTTGTTGTGTTTTCATGTATTTCATCCCACTTCATGACAATGTATTTAACTTTTACTGCACAGGTGTGAAGGGCTCAGCTGCAGCTCAGAGCCACGGGTCCCTTCAGGCTGCTTACAGAACAATGGAATCGTTTCACAAGCACAGTTCTAAGGCATTAACGCTGTTGAATATGGAAAGCTGTCTTTCAAGTCTTTATAAACACACTTCTTTATATGGGCAAAACATTTCAGCACATTTTAATATTTTCCAGATAATTTTCCAGCTCTTTCCTCTGATGTTTAATACAAATACAGGCACCAGCTTCTTTTGCCACCGGGTGTCTTTCCCAGCTCCCAGGATCAAAGGGAAGGTTGCTACAGGTTCACACATTCCCTGCACTGAACTCCTCCAAACATGAAACTTAAGGCCCCAAAGAAATTCAGATTGTTCCACTTCCCTTCTCAGCAGCACCCAGGACTCCCAATCCTTTCTCACCACTGACCTGCCCAAGATCCAGAAGTGTCTGTTCAATGTAATTCCTTCTTCCCAGCTGCAAGCAAACCCCAGGCTTGCAGGAATTGTCCAGCTTTCTCCCACCCCTTCCCACGTCAAACTCACATTATCCTCCGAGTTTTTCCTCCTCAAATGTTGTTTCTTTTCATTCCAGTTATGTAGAAAAAACACTCTAACAGCAATCAACAATGCAAGTCATCCTAATTAAGACTTGCTGTGCCTCTTGTTTACAAGCTCCCAGCCCTGCCGTGGCTCACAATGGGCAGCAACCCCAGCAGCTCCGTGGGGAACTGGGAGCACAGAAGAATATCTGGAATATCTGCTTCCACTCTCAGTCCTGCTCTCCTGGAGACACAGAGGCAGCAGCAACTCCCAAGGGTCCCCATGCTGCCAGACCCTGCACGGCCACACCACCCTGGGTGTCTGCTCAGGGATGGAGCAGGAGAGCCTCAGAAGGTGAAATCTCTCTGGCTAAGCGAGGTTTGCTCTCAAACACCACCAGATACAACAGATGCACCCAGGCTGAGGCAGCCAAAATCCACCTCTGGACCCAAAGCAGCCCAAGACAGCAACAGATCCAAACCAGGATAGGGGATCAGCGTGGCCTCCAGCTCTGCAGTCAGGTAATTAAAGGTCTTTTCATTTGTTCTCAGGTCCAGGTGGAGAATGCTGCATTAACCTGACCCAGAACAGCAACAGAGCACAAAGGTGACACAGCCAAAAAAGGCACCAGATGCAGACACCTGGCCAGGAACTGCAGTGACAGAACAAAAGATTTCACCTCCTTTACAGAAAACAAAGAAAGAAGAAAAGAAACCAACGGAAGTTTTATGATCAGCTTAATAGAGCAGAGTTCACAGATGGTAAGTGCTGGATTAAAATCTTTCCTCACAGTTTATTTTTCCATTTCAGATTTTGTGCTCTATTTTTGGCTCAGCAACAAGCAAGAAGTTTGTCAGCCATGCTAATGGCAAAATACTATAAAAATAAGAACCTGTTTGCATTCTGCCCAACAGGCCAGCTTTGTACAAAGACATTTCCCTGCGTTCCAGCACTCAGGAGGCACAGGACACGCGACTGCTCAGCCGTGGATTTCTCAACAGGCATTTCTGTTATGAAAACACCTCTCTCGTTGTTGGAAACTTGTTTAGAGTAGAATCAAACACTGCCAAATATTCCCCTTCACCTGTTAATGGATTAAGGGGAACTGGAAAACACAGGGCATGGAACAGGTGATTTTATGGAGAAGTCAGTCAGCCGTACAATGTTTCCATAAAACACAAGCCCGGAGAGCTCCAGCCCCAGAAAGGCTCCCAACAGCACCAGCCCCACGTTCCATTGGGGCTTGGACTCGTCAGAGGTGGCACTGATGGAATAGAGAACTTTGCCCTCTATAAACACAGAGAGATTGAGCAGCAATCTTTTTATTGGTCTGCTGCCTTTCAGGTGTATCTGTGCTATTTCTGACACTTGGCCATCCTGGAAGCAGGAATTTAACCTGCACCTCCAAACACCCCAAAGCCAGAGAAAACACTGCTCCCAAATCCCACTGATTTGGGCCTCCTGAGACCCCTTCTCAGTTCCTGCTGAACTGAGTCACCCACTCAGCAGCAGTGATTATTGGGCACACCCTACACACTTTTCCTCTGCATTTCTTCCAAGGAAACATTTCAAAAATGACATTTGATTTGAACAGCTCTCAGCAAAGTGAGTGGCCCAGCAGATCCAGTGATCAGGCATTGCGTTGCACCCCTGATATAGAGGAGGGGGGAGATCAAACAGTGGGGCTTTAATTATGCCAATAATTATAAAAGACCAACTCAAGGGCTTGCAGCAATTTTCATCTGAACACGGCCAAGGGAGCAGTTAATGGCTCCAACCAACTCCTGAAGGAAAGGACGAGGCTTTTAGCCCCAGGGAAAGCAGCATCCTGAAAACCTCAACTTTATTTCTTAAACAGGAAGCGTGAAAAACGTGGGGAAAGCAACATTCCTGGGTAAGCTCCAGCTGCTGCTTCTCATTCCTGTTTAACTCTGGGCTTGCATGTTGTTAGAAATGCAGCTAAAACAAGGCTGCAAAATTCCTGTTCCCTCTGATCTGCAGCCACTGAAGAAGGCAGGAGCCAGCCCTGGGGGAGAACATCTGCTCCCTGTTCACAGAGAGGGCACAAAGCAGCTGCTGAGCATCCCAGCATCCCTGAGCCTCTGGGACAGCTCCATCCCGGCATCCCAGCATCCCTGAGCCTCTGGGACAGCTCCATCCCGGCATCCCAGCATCCCTGAGCCTCTGGGACAGCTCCATCCCGGCATCCCTGAGCCTCTGGGACAGCTCCATCCCAGCATCCCTGAGCCTCTGGGACAGCTCCATCCCGGCATCCCAGCATCCCTGAGCCTCTGGGACAGCTCCATCCCGGCATCCCAGCATCCCTGAGCCTCTGGGACAGCTCCATCCCGGCATCCCTGAGCCTCTGGGACAGCTCCATCCCTGAGCCTCTGGGCCAGCTCCATCCCGGCAGGGACAGCCCGGAGCAGGCAGCAGGGTGTGCCCAGCACCGCCACAGCTCCTGCCCTAACCCAGCCTTGCTGCAGGCAGAGAATCGCTGCTGCTAAGCCCAAATGAGCTCCGTGACACCGAACAGCCACTGCTCCTTCAGAAACCGCGTTCTCCTTCCCTTCACAGCCACCCCAAGGGACACACGCTGGCGCTGGGCTCCTGCCACGGAGCCCAACCTTCCCCTACGGGTCCCGGCAGCGGCACAGCCCCGGCCCCGACCCGCCCCTGCCGCGGCTCCTGCCTCCCCCTGCCCCGTATCCCGGGAATTCCGCGCTCCCGGGCCCGCCTGAGCCCGGCACATTGAAACTCAACCCGTGTCCGCACAGCTCAGCCCCAACCCCGCCGAGCCCCCTCCCTGCCGGGGCACCTTGGCCGAGCTCTCCCCGCTCCGCTGGCAGCGGTTCCGCTCCTGGATCTTCTCGGCGATGTCCTGGGCGAGCTGGCGAGCGGCGGCGAGCAGCGGGAGCCTGGGGGGACGGCAGCGGCTGAGCCCGGGGCTGCGGGATGGACCGGGACCGCCGGGACCCGATGGGATGGGATCCGATGGGATGGACCAGGGACCCCCGGGATCCTATGGGATGGGATGGGACCCGCCGGGATCCGATGGGATGGGGCTGGGATGGGCCGGGATCCGATGGGATGGGGCTGGGATGGGCCGGGATCCGATGGGATGGGATGGGATAGGACGCCCCGGGATCCGATGGGATGGGATGTGATAGGACGCCCCGGGATCCGATGGGATGGGCTGGGACCTGCCGGAATCCGATGGGACCTGCCGGGATGGGGCTGGGATGGGCCGGGATCCGATGGGATGGGGCTGGGACCCGCCGGGATCCGATGGGATGGGGCTGGGACCCGCAGGGATCCGATGGGATGGGGCTGGAACCCGCCGGGACTGGCCTCGGGAAAGGGCCCGGGAGGGGAAGGTACAACACCCCGAAAACACAGACACAGAGCCTGGGATGGGCTTTGGGAAAAGCCCCGGGAAGGGAAGGCACCACCCCGGCACGGGTTTTAGGGCGGCACAACCCCCGCACCCCCGGCCCCGCTGCCGCCCGTGCCGGGCCCCGCAGGCTCCGGAGGCTCCGCAGCCCCGGCGGGGTCGGTCCCGGCCCGCAGCCCCGGCCCGCAGCCCCGGCCCGCAGCCCCGGCCCGGAGCTCACCACGGGTCCGGAGCCATCGCGGCCCCGGAACCTTCCCGGAGCTTCCGCCGGATCCGCCCGGACGCGCCGCGCGCAGGCGCCGGGAGGGGAGAGGGAAGGGACAGAAGGAAATGAGAGAGAAGGAAATGAGAGAGAGAGAGGGAAATGGGAGAGAGGGGAGAGGGGGGAGAGGGGAGAGAGAGGGAAGATGGAGGGGCAGAGAGGGGAGAGGTACCGGGGAACGGGGCCGGGAGAGGGGCGCCGGAGCAGGGCTGCAGCGGTGCCCGGTGCTGCGGGGGCCCATGGTGATGGGGTTCTGGGTGTGCGGTACCGGGGCCGGAGGGGCAGGGGCAGATGCTCAGGGGGCGGAGGTGCAGATGTTCAGGGGGCAGGTACAGAGGTGCAGATGTGTGGGGTGCAGGGGCAGAGGTGCAGATGTTCGGGGTGCAGGGGCAGAGGGGCAGAGATTCGGTGCACAGAGGGGCGGGTACAGAGGTTAGCAGTACAAGGTGCAGAGGGACGCAGATGTTCGGGGTGCGGAGGTGCACGGTACAAGGTGCAGATGTGTGCAGATGTGTGCAGATGTTCAGGGTGTGGAGGTGCGGACGTTCAGGGTGCGGAGGTGCACGGTACAAGGTGCAGATGTGTGCAGATGTTCAGGGTGCGGAGGTGCACGGTACAAGGTGCAGATGTGCACAGCACAGAGCCACAGCTGTCTCCACCCCTCCCTGCCTCCCCTCCCTGCTGCCACACGAACCCAACACTGAGCAGTGGCGCCGGTTCCTTCTCCAAATCCCCAGCCCTGTGCCCCCTGTCCCTGCCCTCCCTGCCCACGCCGATGCTCCCGTCCCTTTGGGCTGCAGTCACCGCTGGGCAGCTCCATCCCAGCCCCTCGCTCCCGCAGCAGCTCCACCCGAGCCCTTCCCACCCCTGCTCCGCCAGGATTCGGCCTCTCCTTTTGTTTTTGGGTGCGATCGGTGACGCGAATCGGGCACAACCCCGGGCGCCGGAGAAGCAGCCTCGGGACGCTGCCAGCGAGGCTCCATCGCCCTCGTGACGCGGGGTTGCTGCGGTACCGCTGGGGCGTTTTGATAACGATAGAGATAAGGACAATGATAACGACAATGATAACGACAATGATAACAGTAGTGATGACGATAGTGATAACGGCACCGAGCGCATCCCCGTCAGCGCGCTCCCGTTCCCGTTCCGGGGCTGATCCCCGCTCTGCTCCCGGCGGTGCCCCGGGGCCGGGGCCGCCGAGCGCGGGGCGAGAGGAGCCCCAGGAGCGCTGGGGACCGGCCCCGCTCCAGCCCCAGCCCCGGGGCGGCTCTGGGGAGGTGCCGAGCACCCCGGGCACCCCCTCGGCTCCGTCCGCTGTCCCGCAGGCCGGGCAGGGCTGGGGCACGCTGGGCTGGGCAGCAGGGACACGTCCGGCTCCTGCCCACGGGCACCCAGCGCCAGCAGCGCCCCGAGGGGCTCTGAGCCCCCCGGCCCCGGCAGCCCCCGGGATGGGCTCTGAGCCCCCCGGCCCCGGCAGCCCCCGGGATGGGCTCTGAGCCCCCCGGCCCCGGCAGCCCCCGGGATGGGCTCTGAGACCCCCGGCCCCGGCAGCCCCCGGGATGGGCTCTGAGCCCTCCAGGCCCCGGCAGCCCCCGGGATGGGCTCTGAGCCCCCCCGGCCCGGCAGCCCCCGGGATGGGCTCTGAGCCCTCCAGGCCCCGGCAGCCCCCGGGATGGGCTCTGAGCCCCCCGGCCCCGGCAGCCCCCGGGATGGGCTCTGAGCCCTCCAGGCCCCGGCAGCCCCCGGGATGGGCTCTGAGCCCCCCGGCCCCGGCAGCCCCCGGGATGGGCTCTGAGCCCCCAGGCCCCGGCAGCCCCCGGGATGGGCTCTGAGCCCCCAGGCCCCGGCAGCCCCCGGGATGGGCTCTGAGCCCCCCGGCCCCGGCAGCCCCCGGGATGGGCTCTGAGACCCCCGGCCCCGGCAGCCCCCGGGATGGGCTCTGAGACCCCCGGCCCCGGCAGCCCCCGGGATGGGCTCTGAGCCCTCCAGGCCCCGGCAGCCCCCGAGATGGGCTCTGAGCCCCCCCGGCCCCGGCAGCCCCCGGCAGCCCCCGGGATGGGCTCTGGCCCCTGGCGCGGCTCTCGGCACAGCCGGAGATGCTCCCGCAGCCGCGGCCATCAAACATTCATGGCCTTCGGCTGCGCTGCTCAGCCGGAGCCCCACGGCCTCTACCTATTTCATTGTTTCTCCATTAAAAACGCACGAAGCGACATTTCCTTCCGCCCTGTCCCTAATTCACTTCCATCTCCCCTCTCCCAGCTCCGGCGCGGCTGCCGGAGGTCTCAGAGCTGCGTCGGGCTGGCAGGAAGAGGCGTCCGCTGTCCTGGGAAAGGCAAATGAGGATAAGGTGGCCGCCAAGGGCCGGGGAAAGGCAGCGGGAGCCGCTGCTGGCAGAGCTGGGCAAAGGGTGGGAGCTGCAGAGAGAACGAGCGGCCCCTGGCACCGGGGAGCAGAGCGGGGTGCGGGCTGGGGACCCCCGGGCCCCTGGAGCGGGGCTGGGGCCATCACGGCCCCTCGGGAGCGGCCTGCGGAGCAGAGCCGCCCATCAGGCGCCCAGACGGGCTCCGGGAGCCGATAAGGATAAGGAGATAAGGATAAGGATAATTCCCACTGGGAGACCCCCTCGCCTCCCTCCCAGCCGGCGCAGCCCCGGGTGTCTCTGCTGACACAGCCCCTCGCCCCCACTCCCGGGGGCTCCCAGCTCGCCAGCAGCAAAGGTGGGGAGGGTGCCGGGACAGCCGAGCTGCTCCCGAGGAATCCTGGCACAGCTCGGAGAAGGTGAGGAAGAGGAGATGCCGCGGGCCCGCGGTGCCAGCGGGGGCTCAGGGATGCGCTGCGGGGGCAGCCGGGCCTGCGGGCAGGGAGGCAGCTGAGGAACAGCCCGCGGCTGCTCTTATCGCAACAGAAACAATCCGACTTTTAAAGGCACATAAAAATCCTCTGGCATGTTACGGTGCCTGTAAAGGGCCCGCTAAGCGCAGCCCGAGCGCTGAGCGCTGCGGCACAGACAGCTCCGCTGTCCCGGGAGCCTCTCCCGGCTGCCGGAGGCTGCTTTTCCTCCAGCTCAGCTCTTCGCCCGTGACTACAGCGCTCGGCTCGCAGCTCTGCAGCGCCTTTGGAGGCTAAAATCCATCGATACCAACCCTTTCCCGGGGCCGGGCTGGCAACGCCGGAGCCCCACGGCCGTGCCCGCAGCAGCCGCAGCCCGAGCTCCGCCCGCAGCCGGGGGCGCGGGGGCCGCATCGCCCCCAATTTCCCCGGGGCTGTGCCGGAGCAGCGCCGCGCACCCGCCGCTCCCAGCTCCTCTCCCGGCTCCCCGGGACCCCAGCGGGAAGCGGTGCCGGCCCCGCTCGCTGCGCCGGCGTTCCCTGCTCAAGGACGGGCCGCGGCCGGAGCCCGCAGCGCCTCCTGCCCCGGGCGCTGCGAGGGGAGCGACCCCCGGAGCGGGAACGTGAAGGTTATCCCGGGGAAAATAAAGGATTCATTCCGTGCCCGTGTTGCTGTTCGATGGTATCGCAGCCCACGGGGTGTTTACAGCCCCCCGCCCGGGCTCGGCGCGGAATCGGGGCAGGAAGGGGCGATGCGGGCGCGGAGCTGCTCCACCCCTCGCTGTGTTTACCCCAAATAAAGCCCAGCGCCCTCACTTAAAGGCGCGGGCGGGTGGCGGGGCCGGAGGGGGCCCGGCAGGGGTGGCCAGGCCGGCGCATGCTGCAGGCGGGGCTCAGCCTGCCCCGCTGCCCCGGGGCCGCGGCCGGCGCCTTCCCCATGGCCGAGCCGGCCGCGGGCGAGGACGCGGGCACCGGGCGAGGTGAGTGCGCCGAGCGGGGCCCGCCCGTGCCGGGACTCGGCCGGCAGAGCAGAGGGGCTGGGGCAGACCCCAATTCCTGCCCCGAGCCCCCCGGGAGCCTCCGTTCAGCACCCGGGGCCGGGGCAGCGGCGGTCGGCGGCTCGGGCTGATGCTGCTCGGTACCCGGGCAGGGCAGCGCCCTGGGGAGAGGGCGAGGCGACTTTGGGCATCGCGGGGCGCAGTCAGCCCCTGGTTCACCCCCGCTGTTGTCTCAGCCCGGTTCTGTGGCCAGGAGCCCTCGTGGCTGTGCTGGGGTCAGGCTGTGGCCAGGGCAGGGAGTGGGGCCGAGCAGCCCCGGATCCAGCAGCTCCTGCCCTGAGCCAGACCGAGCCCGATCCGCTGCTCCTGCTGACCTTGGGCAGGCGCCCAGCGGAGCTGGAGAGCGAGAGCCGGAGCCGGGGCCAGCCCGGGCGTCAGGACCCTCCCGATGGGCCACCAGGTGCTGTCCCCCCGCGTCCCCTCGGCTCCGTGCGAATCCATCCTCGACTCCCCCAGCAGCTGAGCGCATCCACGATAAAAACATCCGAGAGTTAATGGGTGCGCTAATTGACTTTATCCCTGCCCGTTAATCAGAGCCCAGCAGAGCTCTCCCAGACGGGGACAGCTCCCGTGTCCCGTGCGGGGCTTGGATCGAGCTCTCCGGCAGCCCCGGGGAAATGCCGCTCCCGTCTCTCTAGGAGGAGCTCAGACTCTGCTCTTCCCAGCCGGGCTGGCGGCTGCCCGAGCCCTGCCCGAGCTGGGAGCGGGAGCCTCCCCCGAGGGTCCCCTTCTGTCCCCGGGGCTCCTCAGGGGCTCAGCAGCCGCCGCTGCGGTCCCCGGACAGGGTCTCTGCGGGGCACGGGGGGAACGGGGACCCTCTGCCCCCGCAGACCGGCCCCGACCCCCGGCGAACCCCTCGGCTGCAGCAGCTTCTGCTCCCTCCTGCCCCGCGCTGTCCTGCGAGGGGACACGATGGAAATGGTCCCTCTCAGCCTCAGCAGCGCTTGGGCCCCCTGCCCGTGGGGTCCCTCCTCGTCCCGCAGAGCTGGGCTGGCACAGAGCTGCTCGTCCTCCTCGGAGCTGTGACAGTGTTCCCCGCTCATCCCCGGAGCACGGGGACCGTGGCCCTGCCCTCTGCGCCTCCCTCTCGGCAGGTCACAGCCTGGCAAGTCTGGAGCTTTCGGAGGGGTGGAAGGTCCCTCACGGTGTGAGAAGAAACCCTGACGCCCATTTGGGACCTGGCCCCACACTGCACCAGGGCCCTGAGCCCATGGGAGCGGGAGAGGCCAAAGCCCGAAACCCTTCCCTTTGCAGGGGAGAATAAAGAAATCCAGGACGTGGCTGTGAGACTTCAGAGCGCCCTCAGGCAGGGCCAACAAGCAGTTGGTGGGGCGGTGAAAGGCGTTCAATAAAAGGTCTTTGTCCTGCAGAGGTGCTGGGCTCAGCCCCAGTCACCATCGTGGTCACGCCCGAGGCTGACACCTGGGACATCGACACCTCGTCCAGCCTGGGCTGCGGGCACTTCGTGGACTGGGACAAGATGCCGGAGCCGCAGCAGCCGGCGCAGATCCCGCGGGACGTCCTGAGCAGGCCCCCGAAGGAGCTGAAGAGGCTGGCGAGGGAAGGCTGCTGGGCCGGCAGCCACGCGGGCCGGGCCCGGCTCTACCCCCGGCTCATCCAGCGGGTCTCCTGCCGCCTCGTCACCCCCGACGCGCTCGTGTACAGGGACGTGGCCGGCCGGCTCTTCGGCAAGCCCAGCGTGAGCTCCCACCCTCTGCCCGAGTTCCTGGAGGGCTGCTCCATGCCCACCTACTGCCTCAGCCCGCACGGGGTCACCGCCCTGAAGAAGATCCTCGTCTGCGTGGGCGCCCTGTTCCCCGACATCACCCACAGCCCGCTGCTGCCGGCGCTGGCGGCGCTGCTGCTGCACTACAGCGAGGACGAGGCCCAGTGCTTCGAGAGCGTCTCGCGCCTCATCGCCAGCAACGCTCCCCACGCCGCCTACATCGACCAGTCCTTCCTGGCCCACCAGGCCTCCTGCATGACCTTCGGGGACCTGGCCAACAAGCACTGCCCGGCGGCTCACAGGCTCATAGCCGGCGCCGCCGACAACGTCCTCGAGGTCTACTCGCAGTGGCTGTCGTGGCTCTTTCCCGGGCTGCCCTTCGGCTACGCCGTGCGAGTGCTGGACGTGTTCCTGCTGGAGGGCCAGAAGGTTCTGTACCGCATCGCCCTGGCCCTGCTGAAGCAGTTCCGGCTCTCGGTCGCCCCGGCCGGGCTGCAGGGCTCCGACGTCAAGGCAGAGCTGCAGGCCTTCGCCAGGAACATCGCCGAGCACGTCACCGTCGACAAACTCCTGGAGAGAGCCTTTGGCATCCGGCTCTTCTCCCGCAAGGAGATCTGGCTCCTCCAGATGGCCAACAGGAAGGCGCTGATGGAGAGGGGCATCACCGTGGTGCAGAGAAGGTGAGGAGAGCTCTGCGTGCCCCAGCCCTGGGGCCGAGCTGACAAAATGTGAGTGGAGAACACCCGGGGGCAGCTCCGGGCACCTCCCGCAGCTGTGGCTGTGCTGGGCCCTCCCAGCCCCTCGGGGGATCCCGTCGGGGGTCACGGCGCAGCCGGAGCCGGGGATGTCGGCAGAGAGCTCGCGGTGCAAAGAGCAGCACAAACCCCGCTGCAGGGGCTGTGCCCCGAAAAGCAGAGGGCCCCCAGCCCCCTGATATCCCTCCCCTCGCAGGCCGTCCTTCCACCTGGCCGTGGACATGCAGAACTTCAGCTCCAGCACCGTCACGGCGCAGGAGATGCGCCTGGTCTGGTCCTGGATCCCCGAGCGCTTCTCCCTCTTCCCCCCGCTGCTGCTCTTCTCCACCGCCGAGGACGGGTGCAGCCTGCAGAGGTGAAGCCTCCCCTGCCCCGCGGGCCGGGCGGGTCGGGCGTGTGGGGAACCCGGGCAGGGCTTGGTGTCAGAGACAGGAGCAACCGCAGCGACCGGGGCACATCCAGGGGCTGCTGGGGACCCTCCCGGGCTCCATTCAGGGTCCCGAGCGTGGCTCAGGGGAGAGGGCAGAGGCTGGGCCAGGTGGCCACCGACACCTGGGCACTGCTGGGGCACCCGGGGCCCTGTGGAGGTGCCAGGCAGGGATGTCCCCGTGTGCCACCCTGTGCCAGGCACGCTGTGAGCGCCCAGGGACAGCCAGCACAGCCTGCCCGGGGCTCCAGCCGCCCCAGCCTGACCCCCTGTGCCTCTCTGCAGGTTCTACACGTGCTGTGAAGGCTACGAACCCACGGTGCTGCTCATCAAAACCACCGAGGGGCAGGTGAGCATGGCCCAGGCAGGGCTGGGAAGGGCACGGGGGGTGACCCCACAGGCTCCCCTTGGAGCAGCCACGGGCTGTGCGGTGCCTGTCCTGCCCTGCCCGGGTCTGTCCCAGCTGCCAGGACAGAGCAAACGGCACCTCTGGCCACCAGGACACCTCAGGGTGCCGGGGAAACAGGAGGGGGTGAGAGGGAGAGGCCCCGAGTGAGGCTTTAACTGCAAATACAGACTAACTTGCGGAGCCGACTCTCCTAAGCCAGCAGATGCTTTGTCCGAGCCAGGACTCGCTCTCAAAGCACTGAAGGCAAGGTTCTCTCCCTGACTGCACGAGCAGCCACACGAGGGAAACGGAGGAGAAATTAGGACAGTTCCTACTGAAATAACTGCAAAGGCCCCTGAGCCAGGGCTCTTCCCCGGGACTCTGAGTGCCTCATAAACCCCTAATTGATCTCTCCACTCTTCATCCCACAGTGGAGGAAAGTTCTGTGAATTGTTCAGGCCTCCCAAAGATTTACTGACCAGCAGTGCTGCTGTCCCAAGCCTGACACTTCAGTGGCGTGGAGATAAACACCCCCAGGGCCTCGTGTAGGCAAGGGAAGGTGCCCTAGAAAACCTCGTTTGCTACAGGTTTTAGCTCCTGTTATCCCTTGGCTGTGCCAAGGCCAGGCGAGTTCCCAGCCCTCGGCAGGGCCCCTCCAGCCACGGTCAGGTCAGGGGTGTCCACAGCAGGGTCAGCCTTGGGCACTGGGGCTGGGTGGGCTCCGTGCAGGGCACCAGGGACGGGCAGGGCAGGATGGAGCTGGCACAGCAGGATTTGGCTCTGATTCCCGGGGGAAGGGGCAGAGCCCCTGCCCTGCTGAGCCCAGGGCGATGCCCGCCGCTCCCGGGGCTGGCTCTGCCCCCGGCCCATCCCCTGACTCTCCCCGTGCTCTCTCCCAAGGTGTGTGGGGCGTTTCTCTCCTCCGACTGGAGCGAAAGGAAGAAGAGCGGCGCCACATCGGGCTTTTTCGGGACAGGGGAGTGCTTTGTGTTCACTGTAAGTCAGGGTTTCTGTCTGGCTCTGTCCCTTCACTACTGTCCTGCCAGGACCCCCTGTCCCGTCCCTGCCCAGGTCCAGACCCGGCCGCAGCGCTCGGCCCCAGCCCCCGGGCAGCAGCAGCAGCCCCTTCCCGGCGGTGCCGAGGTGCCCGGGGCCGGGGCTCACCGGGGCTGTCCCGCTGCCCAGGTGCGCCCCGAGGCAGAGAGGTACGAGTGGGTGCTCATCAAGAAGCCGGAGCTGGCCAAGGCCGTGCCGCGCTCCCGGCAGCGCTCGCCTTCCCCCGCTCCCGAATCCCGGCTCGGCTCCTCCCGGGACAGCCGCAGCTCCAGCCCCAACCACCTCGCCGTGCCCTCGCCGCAGAGGAGAGGCCGCCTGTCCCCGTTCCTGGCCGTCAGGCACTTCCTCCTGCCCTCCAAAACTGCCTCCATGTTCATGTGCGGCTCCCGGGACGGGATCGTTATCGGTAAGGGGGGATCGTTATCGGTAAGGGGGGATCGCTATCGGTAAAAGGGATCATTATCGGTAAGGGGGGATCGCTATCGGTAAGGGGGCACTGTTATCGGTAAGGAGGGATCGGTATGGGTAAGAGGGATCGGTATCGGTAAGAGGGATCGTTACCGGTAAGGGGGGACCGTTATCAGTAAAGGGCTCGTTATCAGCAAAGGGCTCGTTATCAGTAAAGGGATCGCTATCTGTACAGAGGCTCGTTATCAGTGAAGGGCTCGTTATCAGTGAAGGGATCGCTATCGGTAAGGGGGGCTCGTTATCAGTAAAGGGCTCGTTATCAGTGAAGGGATCGCTATCAGTGAAGGGATCGCTGTCGGTAAGGGGGGCTCGTTATCAGTACAGGGGCTCGTTATCAGTGAAGGGATCACTGTCGGTAAGGGGGGCTCGTTATCAGTACAGGGGCTCGTTATCAGTGAAGGCATCGCCATCGGTCCCTCCCCAGGGCGGCCCCCACTGCCCGCCGCTGCCCCGCTGGAAAGGCCCCGCTCCGGTTAAAGCCCGAGCTGCCTCCGGAGGCCGAGAGCTGCCGGTCCGGGATATCGGGTTAGAGCCGGGCCAGGAGAGCGCAGCCGCCTCTTCCTGCAGCCCCGGAGCTCCTTCGGACGCTGCGCTCGCCCTCGCAGGTGGAGGGGGAGGCCAAGCCCTGGCCCTGGACGCCAGCCTGCTCTGGGGACGCACGGAGCGCTGCGAGACCTTCGACAACCCCCCGCTCTGCCAGGAGAACTTCCAGGTGCAGCTCCTGGAAGTGTGGGGCTTCCAGAGCGCGTAGCTCCCGTGGGACACCCCCCGAGTGCCGCCCACGGGCACCGGGACCCTCCCCGCGCTGGCCACCCCCGGCCGGGCTGGGGCCACCTCTGCGGCAGCTCTGCTCTCCATCGCCCCCTCCGCGCTCAGATCACACCAGATCACATCAGATCACATCAGATCGGATCAGATCAGATCAGCGCTCCTGGTGCCGTGGAGAGAGGCCGAGGCAGTGCCAGGACCGGGACTGCGGGCGCTGCCCTTGGGGACATTCGAGGTCCCCTCCCGCAGTTTAAACCCAGAGGAGATTCCCCAATGGGACCACCAGGATGGCCATTTTAATGCAGAATGGGAACGTTTGTGTCGCTCTGTCAGACATGAGAGGGGTGGAGGCCACGGGTAACGCTCTGGCTGCAGCAGGAGAACCTCTCCCACCCCAAACGCACTTTCCCGGGTGGGGTCACCGTCCCAGCTCGGGGCAGGAGCTGTGGCTGCCTCGGGGCTGTGCCAGCGCTGGCAGGAGGGCACAGTGGGAGCAGAGATGGCAAAGTTCACACAGGGCCGGACACGGGTACACTGGGAATGGCTCGGAGCCTCCCCAGGGTATCTAGGCACACTGGGAATGGCTCGGAGACTCCCCAGGGTATCCAGGCACACTGGGAATGGCTCGGAGCCTCCCCAGGGTATCCAGGCACACTGGGAATGGCTCGGAGCCTCCCCAGGGTATCCAGGCACACTGGGAATGGCTCGGAGCCTCCCCAGGGTATCCAGGCACACTGGGAATGGCTCAGAGCCTCCTCAGGGTATCCAGGGAACAGCTGGAGGTGAGACGCAGCCCTCCAGGCCCCCGTGCCTGACCTTCACCACAGAGCCCAGAGGAAAGAGGTGGGCAGAACTGCTCTTTCCCTTCAATTAAAAAGGGAGACAATCCCAAGAGGAGTGGGATGTCCGGGCCAGAGGCACCAGGAGGGGAATTAGCGGGAATGAGCAGCACCCGGGGGAAGGGAGTTCCAGCAGTGGGAGGCTGCGACCACCGAGTCACTGACCACCGACTCAAACGGACCCCGGCTCCAAAGGAAGGAAGAGACTGATCCGGATACACCCAGCAAGCAGGGCTCGGATGTATATTGTAATTAATAAAAAGTAAAAATTAATAAAGTTATGTGATCAGCAATCAGTGAAGGCTGATGCCCTTGGTTATTAAAACGTATAAATAGTGCCGAGTTATGATGAGCAGGGAGCCTTTTGTGGGAGGCCCCCGGCTGCTGCTTTGGCCAGCCGGAATAAAGAAATAACAACGGGAACTGCTGGGATCGGGGCGGGAGCTGGCGCTGCACACCGGGAACGGGCCCATGGCCGGGGCAGCGCGTCCAGAAAGCCCTGCCCGAGTCCCCAGCGGCAGCCGAGCGGCCTCAGGACACGGCCGTGGGTACAGGAGGGCGGCTTCGGGGACTCGAGGCTGGAAATGCGCGAAGAGCTCGGGTTTTAATGTGGCATCTCTGTTTTCCACCCAAACAAGCCTCCCCCGCGCTCCGCAGGGTGCAGGGATGGGGAAAGCTGGAGGCTCCTGAGCGCGCATCCCGAACAATGAGGAGGTGATGCCATCCCCAGGCGCCGGGAGAAACAGCAGAGGCTTTGCCCAGAGAGGGAATGAGCAGCGCTGCGCCACGGGTGGAGCGCGTCAGCCCCTTCCCCAAGGCCTCCCTTCCTGATCCTCCTGGGCATTCCCTGCCGCCCACCAATCCCCCTGGTGATTTACACCCGGCTGCTGCTCCCACGGGGCCTTCCCGGCATGGAAACCTCCGGCAGCAGCTCGGAGGGGAAAAGCCTGCACAGACCTGCCGGGATGGGCAGGAAAACGCTTCCCAAGGCTCACCACCCGCATCACCCGGAGCTGTGGGAGCCTGGGCTGGATGCTGACTCCCACTCCCTGCGAGGGCTCCTGCCTGGCCACAGGCACCCGAGTCCGGGGCACATCTGCAGCCGGAGTCCAGCCCGAACACCGGGATGGCCCCTGGTGCAGCAGGAGCACAGCTCCTGGCTCACAGCCATGGCTCAGCTGGGCCCACTGGGTCCTCTCGGTGGGATGAAGGCTCTCATGAGGAGCGAGAGGCAGTGCCAGGAGCATGGCAGAGCCCTCTTCCCAAGCTGGGGGGCAAGGATGGGCACCAGGGCTCAGCAATCCAGCACAAGATCCCCCAAAGCCGCTGAATGTCTCAAGCAAGGTCGCAAAGCTGGCCAGGGAAGAAAGGAAAAGACTCAGGGAGCCGTCACTTCTTAGAAACTCTGCTCCCTTCTTTCCTCATCTGCCAGAACTCCTGCAGTAAATCCTTTTCCCAGCAAAGCACTCCGGCTGCCAGACCGAAGCGCTCCGCTTGTGCTTTTGTCTCTTGTTCCTCCTCTCCTCTTTGCTTCCCCGTGGCCTTTGCTGGGAAGTTCACCCCGGTTTTGGCAGGAATGTGTCAGCAGTGCTCTCCCAGAGCCCCGCTCCCCACAGCTCCCCTCCCTGCGTGTGGGACCGCACGGCCGAGGCTGGGAAATGCAGGTGGGCGCTGAGCGCTCTGGCTCTGACGTGGCATTTCCAGGAACAGCGGCGGCATTGTCCAGTTTTGGCTTCAATTCCCGCGAGTTTTTCACCTCTTCTGGTTTTGAGGCACTTGGGAATCCTCCCCGCCCAGCCCGGCTCCTGCGGCAGCGTGAGGGGCTCTGCTCCCGGTGCCAGGACTGCTGCTCCGGGCAGGATGGACGGCGGGCAGGGAGGGCTGGGGGTCACCGGGGCTGTCCCACAGCTTGGTAGGAAAAGGAACGATTTGGGGAACAATTCCTGCCCCCTCCGTGCAGCATCCAAGCAGAGTTTGCAGCTCCACGGCTGCAGATGCAGAGCTCGGGTCCGCAGCTGCCCTGGGGCCAGTGGAAGCTCAGCGGGAAGGATCCCGAGGGGGACACCGCAGGACACCGAGGGACAGAGCAGCCTGTGCTTCAGCATCCCTGTCCAGGGTCCTGGGTGCCCTGTCAGGACAAGGACAGGCTTCCCGAGCTCAACCCCAGCCCGAAGCGGTCCCCAAGCACCCACCGTGCCTCCCCCGGGACTGCCGGAGGGGACCCGCCCTGCTCTGAGCCCTGCGTTCAAAAGCAGGCAAGGAGAAGTGGAGGGGCTGTCTGAGGTGACAGCAGTGACAATCCCGCTGTCCCTGTGCCCCGGACAGCCTGGGCTGATGGCGAGCTGCTCCCGACAGGGAGCATTCCTGCTCCACGCAGAGCCGATCGCTTGCAGTCCGATGGGAGGGAATTTGCATCCGCATTTCCATGCTGGAAGGACGGGAGTTCATCGGGAGCAGTGCAGGTAGAAATCCTCATTGAGGGTGGCATCCTTACCCAGGGCCTGCTCCAGCTCTGCCGTGCCTCAGACATCACAGGAATTCTTTGCTCCTGGCTCGCTGCAGCAGGGAAAGCGCTCGGGTCAGCCCCGGTGAGGCCGTGGCCGTGCCCAGGCAATCCCTGCTCCAGAGGTTTGTCACTGGGGAGGGAAAGCAAAGAGCCAGGAAAGGGCTCGCTGCAGCTCAGGGGGCACCAGGGGAAAACTCGGAGCTGAACCCCTCCCTCAGCTCAGTCCCTGCCATGGAGCCCCAAAAGCGGTGCAGGGAGGGGAGGGAGGTTGGCTCCTGCAGTCCCTCTGGGGCACAGCAACTTTGGAAAGCAAAAGTTACCCGTGAGGGCTCCACCAGCTGCGCTCTGCCCCGGCTGAACAGGGGCTGAACCTGGCTTTCATCTGCCTCCCAAACGCAGTCTGGAGCCACAAGATGTGGCAACACTCGGCTCCAGGGGTCTAGACAAGGAAAAGACGGAGACTCAGCAAGGGAGGACAGTCAATGCAGTCACATCCTCCCATCCTGCTCCCACGTGGGATTTTCCTGCCTACCTGCAGATCCCCACGTCCTGCTCAGGGCTGCTCAGGCTCTCTGGGAGGGCTGGCATCGCTCCACGGGGCAGCCAAGCCTGCACTGGCCTTGGAGCTGGGCTTTCCTCCCTGGAGCTGCCTCCCAGCCTGGCCACAGGCAGGACTGACCCGGGGAGGGTGCGACGGTCACTGCCAGGCACGTCCCGCTGGCTGAGCTCGGGTGCTGTCTGTGACCCCAGAGACAGAGCCCACATGCAGGAGCTGCTGCCAGCCGGGAAAAGGCTCTCTGCAGATCCAGGGAGACAGGAAACATCTTCATTGTCACAGCTGGAGGGTGCTCTGCAAACACAGGATGCATCCATTAAACAGCCCATTTCCCCCCGGGCCGGCGCCAAGGCGGGCTGTGCTCAGGTGGGACACGTGCAGCTCCAGCAGCTCTGCTCCAGCTCCAGCAGTCCCTCTCCAGCGCCACCAGCTCTGCTCCAGCAGCTCTGCACCAGCTCCAGCAGCTCTGCTCCAGCTCCAGCAGCTCTGCTCCAGCTCCACCAGCCCCTCTCCAGCTCCACCAGCTCTGCTCCAGCTCCACCAGCTCTGCTCCAGCTCCACCAGCCCCTCTCCAGCTCCACCAGCTCTGGAGTAAGCAGTTTGGGCTCTGCAGCTGATTCCTTCCATGGTTGATGATGCACAAGGAGTGGACAGATGGACAGAGGTCCGCACTGCTCCTACATGGGCAGAGACCCCATCGTTGGTGTCCCACAGCACTGAGACCCCTGCCCAGGCTGTTTTGTGCCACAGTGAGACAGCAAAGGCTGGAACAGCCCCCCTGGACCCGAAATGATGAATCACAAAAGGCTTTGCACTTCCTTGGCCTTGCTTTTAGTCTGCAAGGAGCAGAAAAGGATTCCACCAGCAGGCACCATCCCAGCCA
This sequence comes from Monarcha castaneiventris obscurior, assembly GCA_026261815.1. Classification (NCBI taxonomy): domain Eukaryota; kingdom Metazoa; phylum Chordata; class Aves; order Passeriformes; family Monarchidae; genus Monarcha; species Monarcha castaneiventris. Next base: position 237,751 of record JAMPIT010000493.1, read on the forward strand.
CAGCAAATGTCCCTTCTGCCCCCACAGACTGTCCCTGCTGTCTTTAAAGCCATCTGGGAGTCCATCAGACAGGGAATTTTGCTTGTGGAATCTCCATGGCAAAGAGGAAATGGGATAAGGGAGGGGAACACCAAAACTTTACTGAACACATCACATTTCAGACTCTGCTTTCCCCACTATCCCTGCGAGCTCCAGTAAATGGTTAAAAGAACTTTTGAAGGGATTGCTCATCTCCCAACAAAGCAAAGCTGGTGTCTGCATCAAGCACAAGCCCAGCTGGGCTGCTGCTCACCCTGCCATGGTGGGAACAGCACTTTGCACCCTTTGGGCTTCCCCACCAGAGCTCAGGGCCCTCCCTCGCAGCCATCTGAGAATGCCCCAAATTTGAGCTCCCCGTCCTGGGCGCTCTGTCCACAGAGGAGGGAGAGAGGGAGGGAGGGCTGTGTGGCACGTGCAGTTCACTCTCTCCAGAGCTAAATGGAGGCCTCTCAGTGCTAAACCAAATTAACCTTGAAAAACTCATTTCACAAATGACTGCAGCAATTAGCTGCTTTTAATGAGCTGCTTCACTCAGGCTGATGTCTGAAGGTCCTGGAGGGAATCAGTATCTGCTGCACGTGCCCCTGACAGCCTGATAGGAACTGGCAACCCCTTCCCACCTGCTTCCCGGGGAGGAATTCCCACTTTTGTGGCTCCGGTTTTCTGCACACAGGTTTCTAAGCCCAGCTGCTCCAGTGAAGGCTCCGGAGCCCAAAGCTCTGCTGCTGCACCACCGATTCTCAGGGAAGAGGATAGACACTGATTTCCTATCAGGTGATGGAGAAGGACAAAGCACAGCAGCGTTTTTGTGTGAAATCCACAAGGAAAGAGCAAAGGAGTCGTGCTGGAGCTGCAGCCTGGGGTAGGGATGTACAGCAGCTCCCTGACCATGTCTGAGGGGGGACAGCACTCAAACCCTGCCCCAGCCCTGCAGGACCCAGTGCTGTGACATCCCAGGGAACTGCCCAGGGAAGGGCAGTGCAGGCAGGGCTGGGATGGGCTTGGAGCAGGATCCCTGCCTGCCCCAGCTGCCCTCAGCCCTGAGCTCCTGCTGAGCTGGATCAGCTTCCCTGGGACACCCCACGCTTTCCCTGCTGCTCAGGTGCCAGCCCCTGACCTGTGTCTGCAAGATTTGCTGTCACAAAAGCCCTACACAAGCCCAAACCTGGCATTTCACTGTTTGCAGGCCCAGATTGGACCAAAGGGATTTCTAGAGATGCTTCTGATCCTTTCCCTGAGTCTCCCTTCTCACTGTGGCCTAAAGCAAACACTACTAAAGCTAATGTGGATTTTTTCAAGTGTAACCTCCTCTTGTGAATGACCTGGACTCAGCACAAAGGCCCTCAATGTTCTGTTTTAAAAGCTATAACCCCATAAAACGTCTCCTGTGACAAAACCTCAAAACGGCTGAATATTTACCCATTAACCACTAGAAGAACACCAATGTTTTATTTCCTTTCCCCAGCGCAGTTTGCTCGGCTCTGAGAAGTCCCTGCTCTGAGCTCACAGCCGAGATGGTCCCTGTGGAACACTGGGCACCCAGCAATTCCTGCCTGGCATCCCCTGAGCGCTGGCACTGCCTGTGGCTGTGGTATTCACACAAATCTTTTCCCACTGCAGCATCCCTGGCAGTGTCCATCCACAGGCATCACTGCAGGGGCAGCAGAGGAAGAAACACCAGGGGCAGCTCCTTTCTAAACCCCCCCAGCAGTTGTCACCTACAAACTCCAAAGAGTCATCCAAAGCATATCCCTCCAGCACGGGGCAAACCTGCATGGAACTGAGCCTTGGGATCTGCCACAGTGCCCAGTTTTTGTGCCAGAAGTGTCAGGGAAAGAAGGAAGGAAAGCTGTGGCAGGATGTTGTAGGGTTTCGCTGAGCTGTGTGAAAAAAATGTGTGCAACGATTTGAAATGTCCCAAGCCAGAATCCAATCCGGTTGTTTTCCCAAAGCTTTGTCATTTCCTGGGCAGTATCATTAAAGAGGGATTAAAGTGTTCCAAACCCACTCCAAATGGGGTGGATTTTGCAATCTACCCCAGAGCTCTTTCTAAGTATTGCACGTGCTTGGCAGGCAGGGTGCTCTGGAAAAGCACAAATCTTTCCAGGTCTGGAATTTTCTGCTCAGATTTACTTTTCAGGAGCTGCTTGCCCTCAGCACCACTTCCCAGCATATTCCCCTCTGGAAATGCAGCCTCAGGTGCTCTGGGTGGCTAAGCCCACAGGGATGGGAAAGCCATGGAAGCTGGAGAACCCCACTGGAACGCAGCTGCATTTCAGGATCAGGCTCCCACCTCAAATAACCTTTAAGACTTGATTCTTTTTTTTCCTTTGTGCATTTTATCAATGTCTGGCAGTGGGGTTGAGCTCACACTGACGACTTTCCCTTGATGGCAGCCTAAGTGTGGGTCTGGTCTCTCCTTTCCCAGATTTTCTTGCAGGAATAAAGCATTTTTGACGTTTTAATGTCTCTGTTGAGGCTGGTAGGAAGTGGTCAGCATATTCCAGCTGACTGGAGGCAGCAGACAGGCAGGCAGGGAAACAGAACAGTTTAAGCCTGTGCAATAAAAGTGATTTTGCAAATATTTACGAAGCAATCGTGCCTTGCTTTTTTTTTATGCATTTTGTATTTTCCTGTCATAAAAGAAAATTAATTTGTGCCCTTTTGGACAAAAAATATGGGTTTACCGCTGATTTAGGCTCTGAGCTGATTTCTGGTAGGGGAGGGTCCCTCACTCAGGCTCCAGAGACACCCTGCTCTAGTCTGGATGCTCCAGGTTTAAATACAAGGGAATTTGTTCCAGGATTATCCAAATACACCCACCCCAAGCCCTCTTGTCCCCCCAGTGCTCCCAGCACTCCGAGATGTGCCCCTCTCCCCCTTCCCTGCAGGTCTCAGGCTGCCTTTGCAGAGGTCACCCCTGGCAGGGTGTGACAGCCCAAAGAGCCACCAATGGCAGCAGGAATGTCACTCCAGGAGGGCAGAGACCCACGGATCCATCCCTGGGCCACCTTCAGGTGGCACAGCTGGAGGAAGGGAAGGCTCCAGAATGAGCTGCTGTGGCCTCTGACACCAAGCAAAGAGGCTGGGGTGGGATGGGATGGGATGGGATGGGATGGGATGGGATGGGATGGGATGGGATGGGATGGGATGGGATGGGATGGGATGGGATGGGATGGCTCTGCCTGGACACAGGAACAAGCCAAGAGCCCTCTGGCCATGCCTGGGTTACAGAGTGCAGATAAATCCTCTTGCTTATTCCAGCCCCCCACACCCTGTGCGTGCCCCAGCCTTGGTCCTGCAGAGCTCCCAGCACATTCTTCAGGATTTAATCATCCTGGGGGTGAGGGGAGGTTCCCAGGGCAGTGAGGGAGCTGGGAAGAGAGGAGAGGAGGGGAGAGGAGAGGAACAAATTGTTTTGGGTGCCTGCATGGCCCCGCTTGGGTTATTTATAAAGGCTGAGGTCAAACACTCTCATTTGTGCTGCGTGAGCAAACGGGCCCAGGGCTCCAGGGCTCTGAGATCAACCTCCAAATGCAGCCTGGTCCCTGGAGCCACCCCCAGCCCGGGGTCACCTCCTCCTGCTCCTGCACAAAGGGTCCTTGGGGACAGCGCTGGATTAGAGCAGCTCCTGGGCAGTGGGACAGGAGCCTCGGCTCCAGCCTCCTGCTGCCGGCACCCAGAGCACAATCCTGCCCAGAGCCTCGGAAATTCCACCCCCCAGGTGATTTTCTCCATGCTTCCCTTCCTGGAGGAGGGCACAGGAGATCCACATCCCTTCAGTCCAGCTGGACCGTGGCTATTTGTCCATCTCCTCCCGGTGGGAAGGGGCTCGCTGCCCTCCTCCAGATGTGGAGCCTTCAGGGCTGGGGGCTGACCCAGCCTCTCCCAGCACCACCAGGGCTCCAGGCAGATCCTTTGGTGAATTCCAAGCACACTGGGCCACGGAACTCCCACTTCCCACCCTCGCAGGCATTTGCTGTGCCCAGGAAAAGGCAGGTGTGGGTGAGACGAAGCAGAACCAAAGCACTGCATTAACGCTGCTGACGCTTATCAAGGGCTTGCACAGCCTGGCCAGCAAACATCACCAGGGATCTGTGGGAAAGATGGGATCCACACAGCAATTCACACTCCCAACGGCTGCCTTATCTCCTGCAAGCATTATCTCATGCAAGCTGGAGCTGGAGCTATTTTCCTTTCAACCCAGTAAAAATGTGTCAGTTTTATATTTATGTATTAGGCCACAATCCCATGGGAAATTAATTTGCCCAACAGCAGAAATTCTGTCATCACAGGCATCAGTCAGTCTGGGAATGGGGATCTCCAGACCAGGCCCTGAAATCAGGGAAATGGCTTAAAATAACAGCCACAGGAGGATGTGGGAGACTGAGCAAATTACAGCCGCTCCTTCCTGATTGCAGATGTATTTCGGGGCATTTCGTGGAGGAGACATAAATGCAGACCCAGGGGTTTGGTGTGACCCCATCTCTAGGGCTTCCCCATGTGGGGAAGGGTCTCAGCCCACACAAGCCACGGGATGGGGAGGGATGGGCCCCTGGACGGGCTGGGGGCTGAACCTCCTGGGTGTCCCTGCGGACCCCGGGCAGGGCCGGGGGCATCGCCACATCCCCATCAGCTGTGCCACGGCAGCTCTGCCTCATCCCACCCCTCCCTGGGGCTCCCAGCACAGTCCAGCTGGGGCTGGGAGCCAGAGAGATCATCTGGCCCCACTGGGACCAGTGGGTGCAGGGGGACAGAGACCCCCTTCCCTTTGGGGGCGGCTCTCCCCTGGCACTGCCACTGCCTCTCTCTGCTTCCCGGCTCTGCAGGTAAATTGCACTTCTTCCTTCAAATCCACAGGCTTCCTTTAAGCCTCAAAATGTTCCTGGGAGCTCTTCTCCTCCCCTTCCTGCTTGGGCCATGCGGAGCACAAGGGCTGGGCTCGGGCTCTATTATCTCTCCACTTAATAACACACCCGAGCCCTCCAGGTCCCATGAATAAATCCTGTTTTCTCATGGAGACACTCCCACCATTGAAAGCACTCAGGCTGGGCTGGCAGAATCCTGATTTCCAGCCAAAAACACCAAGGCCAAGCCAGCCTCTTCTTCTCCCAATTTTTTTTTTTTTTTTTTTTATTTTTTTTTTTGAAGAGCAAGCCCATTCCGGGCAGTGAAGGGGGATTGGTGCAGAGGGAACCGGGATGGGCTGAGGGGGATTGGTGCAGAGGGAACCGGGATGGGCTGAGGGGGATTGGTGCGGAGGGAGCCGGGATGGGCTGAGGGGGATTGATGTGGAGGGAGCCGGGATGGGCTGAGGGGGGATTGGTGCGGAGGGAACCGGGATGGGCTGAGGGGGATTGGTGCGGAGGGAACCGGGATGGGCTGATGCCCCTGCAGATAACGGGGCTCTCTGGGACCCCTGGGCTGCAGTTTCACACGGTAAAAGGGAGCCTGGCAGGAGCACGAGGCCGGAGCAATGTTGGGAAGCACAATCCCGAGCGGCTCCAAGGCTGACGTCAGGGCAGTCCTGGCTCTGGCTCCCTCACCACATACCTAATTTTCCCATATAAGGCCAAGGAGAGCAATAACTCTCCTGGCAAGCAGATCAATAAAAACAGATGGTGGGCTCACAATTAGAGATTAAGCACATACCAATCCAGAACAAACAGGCCATAAATCATACGTGAAGGAGGGTATTTATAGTTTAGATCACATTCCTTAATTAATTCAAAATGGCTCAGAAAAGAAAATAATACAAAACTGCTCTTTTTCTGCTTTGCTCCTGCCTTGCTTTTGCGAAGCCGCATTCTTTCCTTGGGGGGTGCAGGGGCAGCCACAGGACAGTGAGGGACACTCCAGCTGCAGTGGAGGGGAAGCAAGGGCTGGAATCTGGGAACAGCCATGGAGCAGAAGTGGGATGAGCACCCAGGGGCTGAGGGGGCGCAGGGAGAGGGCTGGAGCCCAGCCGAGCTTGGATTTGTCCACACACTCCTGGGGTGTTGGTTTGCACCCCTCTCTAGCACATCCAGGGTGGGTGGGATGGGACCAGGGAGCCCCGAGATGAAAGTGAGGGGCTCCCACGTGTGACAGTCAGCACAAGTTTTGCCATCAGGGCACTGGACCCACAGAGCCACGGCCAAATATGTTCCTCACGCAGCAATTACTGCGCTAAATTGACCTTCTCTCTAAAATGATGAGGAGCTCCTCATGCTTGGGGCACTGCCAGGCTGGAGGTGAACACAATACGGCAGAGAGAAAACAGCCACCAAAACTGATTAATTCTGAAAAGGTACCTGGGCCAAACTGGGGATGAAGGGCTCCCCTTGTCCTGTGACTGGCTGCATGGGTGAAGAACCCGGCCCTCACCTTGTCACTTTTTAGGGAGCTGAGGGAGTCCCTTGCTGGCCAGGGCTGGTCAGAAATCTCATTTTCCCCATTTCCCCTCTTTCCCCGTGCCAGGGCCGCAGGTGGGGCAGTGCCCACCCCGCAGTGCCCGATTGCTCTGCAGGTTGCACCGCACAGCTCCCTCTGTTCCCTTGCCACAGCTCTGCAGTTTGTGGGGTTGGGGGGGTTGCAGACCCCAAAGCACGAGCAGCAGTCCCAGCCGTGAGTGGCCTCTCAGGGCAGCCATCCCCAGGGAATGGCAGCATTCCCTGCCAGCACTCCCGGCCGGGCAGGGCTCACCCGCCCCGGGAGCAGCTCGGTCCCTGCCCTTATCTCAGCCATCTGTTGACAAGAAGGGCTTGAGCAATACATGAGGACTGCGGATCACGGGGCTGTGTCCCCCTGCTCTCCGGGGCGTTCCGGCCACAGCGCGGGGACATTCCGGACATTCCGGACCCGCGGGCCGGGCCGGTGCCACCCGTGCCATGGAGGTGGCCTCGCCACCTTTCACTCCGAGCTGTGTCCCCGGGGCTGCACAGCCAACACACCCCGGGAGCAGCTGCAGAACCCCAAAGCAGCCACCAGCATCTTCCCCAGAACTGTTTAATTCGCCTGCAAGGCTGTGGCCCCTGCACCCCCATGTGTTGAGGGCACCTTCTGGGGCTTTCTTCCAGCAGGGAAGAAGCCCAGAATTGCCCCCAAAGTCCTGATGCAGACACCGGGGGCTGCTTTCGGGACAGCCAAGCCCTGAGTGCCCCCAGCTCCCCCATCAGCTCCCCACCACTGCACTCATCTCTCTCACACTCCTCCAGCGATAAAATGCACAGAAAATGCACCAAAAGATGCCTCCGTGCTTTTGTTGGATTGAGGTGGAAGCAAATTTCCCCTTAAGAAAACTTCGGGGAAAATGGTTTCACTTCTCTTTTTGGGGGTCTTACCAAAGGTTTTATGGTTTTGCCCCGACACCTTTTCACACCCTGAACCACATTTTCATTATTTCCATTCTTTTGTTCAGAGCAAAAGGCACAGTGAGACCTTTCCTGCAAAGCATTCACAAATGTTTAAACTGCAGAGGAGATTCCAAGTCCCTGTGGCCTGGGAGCCAAAGCTGTCCCTGGCCGTGCTGGGCGCTGGGCTCTGCCCCGGGGAGCCTCTGCCAGGGGAAATAAAGATGAACCTGGTGTATTTTGTAACAGCAAAGCGGGGCCACAGGAGGTGCCCGTGGTCCTGTAGGAGCCCCTGGATGCTCCCTGGGCGCAGCGGGATGGAGAGAGGGGTGATGTCTCTGCCGCCCCAGCCCATCCTCCGGGCTGGGATGGATGCGCAGCGAGCGAGGAGTGAGGAATCCCCTGCGGGCGGTGTTTGGCAATCCCGGGGCTGGGGATGCAGACGAGGCGTGAAGCTTTGCAGTTCTGTCGCCGTCCACACCCCTGGACTGATGCAGGCCCTGGTGATGCCTCAGCTCTGGATCAGTTCCCTGTTCCCAGCCTCCTCCACAGAGGAGCCATGGCTTTCACTGAGGCCAGGCTGCCCAGGGAAATGCCTCCCATCCCATCTTCATTAGTCACCGTCTTCCTCGGGCCCTTTGGGCACCCGCTGTCCCCTCCGATGGAGTTCCCTGGGGAATCCTGGTGTGATAAATAGATGCTATAATATTGGCTTTCTGCAAATGTTAAAATAATAATGTTAAAAGTAGTGGCTTTGTCACAAATAAATGTTATATATATATATTAGCTTTATTACAAAATAGATGCTACTTGAGGTAGCTTGGTTGTGAAGATGTGGTTTTTAATACTTTTTTTACTCAACCAAAAACTTAGAAATAGCTCTGCTTATGAACTATTTGCTTGGACTCCCGCTATGGCGTATCAGCAGCTGTGCCCTGGCCGTGGTGGGCACAGGAGCTGCCCTGTCCAGCACAGGGTTCTTCTGCCCAGGCTGTGCCAATTCCAGGGACACCCCGGCAGCCAGGACACAGGGTTTGACCCCGGGCCCTTCAAACGGACCGTGTGAGCTGCTGGAGGAGGCAGCCGGGGCCGGGAGCTGCCGTGGGGCTGGACATGCTCCCTGTGCTGCCCCGTGCTCCTGTGCCGGCTCCGAGCAGAGCCAGGAATGCCACACGTGTCCCAGTCACCGGGAACCGTGAGTCCTCCAAGCTCAGCACTTGCTGGGGCCTGCTGTCCCCTTGCTCCGGGGAGCAGCAGCTCCTATCTGGCTGCTTTCATCTGCTGTGAAATCACTGCAGGAATTCTCCTCCAGCAGTTACTCATCCTCCTCCTCCCTCCCGGAAAAAAAAAAAAAAAAAAAGGTGTTTTGTCAGTAAATGCGATAAAAATCTCCCCTTCATGTAGATTCAAGGTGAAGTTAATCAAAATATTTACACAATCCTCACGATACTGCACTCGCTGGGGTTTTTGTGGTGTCCTGATTGCAGCAGGTGCCCCTCGAGCATCGCCCGAGCCCAGGGGAGCAAATCCTGAGCTGGTCCCTCCAGCCCTGGTGCCCATGGGCACCTCACATCGTCCCTGTGGTGCCTCCCCATGCCCACAGTCCCCGTCCCACCCTGCCCTGCTGCCTGTGAGGAGCTGTGTCTGTCAGCAGCTGGAAGCCTTGTTCATCCATGAAGCCTTGTACATCTATGGAAGATTTGTACATCCATGGAAACCTTGTACACCCATGGAAGCCTTGTTCATCTATGGAAGCTTTGTACACCCATGGAAGCCTTGTACACCCATGGAAGCCTTGTTCATCCATGGAAGCTTTTTACATCCATGGAAGCCTTGTACATCTATGGAAGATTTGTACATCCATGGAAGCTTTGTACACCCATGGAAGCTTTGTACACCCATGGCATTGGGGCTGGGAGGGAGAGCTCTCACTCACCGGGCTGGGCTGGAGCAATTAAAGGCAAAGCAGGTTCAAGCCTGCAGCCCTGCCCAGCGCTGGCCAGGACAGAGCCCGATGGAGCCTGGGCTGTCCAGCCGAGCGTGCTCAGCACAGGGCTGTGGAGCTGCTCCCGCACATCCCAAAGCTCCCTTGCCCACCTTGCCCAGGTGTGTGGGTGCCCTGCAGCGGCACCAGCCGGGGCTGTGGGGCTGGGCAGTGCCCCCTGGGTGGGTGCCCGGGTGTTCCTCCCCCTCTGCAGATGGGATTGATGGCAAAGCCACATCCTGCTGGCAGGGAGCACTCCCTGCCCGGTCCTGGGCTGTGAACCGCAGCCACATCCACCCTGAGCTGCCAGGGAGTGCCCAAAGGAGCTGCCCGGCCCCTGCAGGCCGCCAGCCCTGCTGTGATCCAGCAGCTCCATCCATCCCAGCTCATCCCACCACACCCAGCACCTCCCTGTGCATCCCAGCTCGTCCCACCGGACCCACCGCTGGCCAGCCCACCTCGTCCCTCCCAGACATCCCTCAGGTTGTGTTCATTCCTTCCTGGATGAATGCCTGACCTGCTGCTCCCATCCTCTCATGTTTGCAGAAGGGGCTGGTGATTTTCCAGGCCCCCCACCCAGAGAAGAGAGCGAGGGGTGCCTGCTGCAGCACCCTCCCGACGGACAGCACTGCCTCAGGCAGGCGTGACCAGAGATTTTTCAGGAAGCTGTGGCAGATCCTGACTGAGATTCGGCCAGGACCTTGCTTTGCCTTTGCTGACAGCTCACACACCTCGCCCTGCCCATGGTATCGGCTCTGGCACCGCCTCAGCAGCTGGGAGCTGCCTACACTGGCACCGGGGGTGATTTCACCATGGGGCTCCTCAGGTTGCTCCCGTTTATAGAGCTGTGGCAATGAAGAATAAATTCTGTATTTCCACTTTTCACTTCTGAACCACATCAGCCCTGACGTGTGGCCAGCCCTGCTCGGCCAGGTGAGCCACCTCCACCCTCAGTGCTTTGCATCCTCAGTAGCCCTGGTGGATCTGGGAGAGCTGTTTCAGGAAGCTGGGAATCAGGATCTAGAACAAGGTCATGGTTTTGTTTTGTTTTGTTTTGTTTTGTTTTGTTGGAGTTTTTTTCAGGCACTAAGAGAAACCTGTGCTCCTTTGCTCCTGGAGATAAGCTTTTCCTGCACCATTGTTCCAGGCTATTTTCCTTGATGTACTCTATTTTTGGCACATGCAAAAAGCCCTAACGTCCTTCCCTATCTCTGCGCTTGCTGGAGTTCAGTTTAAAATATTTCTGGCCTTTATCTTAGATTTTCCAGTGCTGAAGCAACACCATATATCCTCCAGACCGTATTTTTGTCTTATGAATCACCAAGCTTTAGACAAGCCCCTACCGGGTATAAAGAGCCCCTGCTAAAGAGCCAGCAGTGCTGGGGCAGTGACCCAGCAGCTCCCCGAGCCTCCCCAGCAGTAGCTCTGGCACTATTCGCATCCTGCCAGAGTCTAGACGAGTGTTTCTGATCCAGCAGAGAGGTATTAGCTCAGGCTCTGGACTTTGCTCCCACACACTTTTATCAAATGCTCTGGGAGTGCATTTGGAGCCACTAAATCTTCTCCTATTAACAGCCCATTTACAGGAATGGAAAAGGTATTTCTGCAGTCTTGAGGGGGCCGTTTGTCAAGCAGTTTTCACTCACATTGGCTCTCTGTGAATAAAGACATGAAATACTCACGCTGGTTTCTCCTTCCCCGGGGGTTCTGATGCTCCAGCCCAGGTTGTGTTCTGGGCTCAGCCACGCCGTGGGTATCACGTCCTGGGATCCCAATGACCAACAGCTCCTGGGGGCGTTTGCTGCCCTTTGCAGGAGAACAACGGGGAATTGCCCATGGAGAAATCCCCACCGGAAAGTTAAAGGGGGTCCCAGCTACCACAGGCTGTCCCACAGGGGCTCTTTGTGGCCCCTTTTTGGTGCCCCCTCCCCTATTCCTTGGCAACTCTGATGTCGTCTCATCTCTCCTGGGGAGATGCCCAGTGCCCTTTGTGGGCAGGCTGAGCTTGCCCCTGTGGGACTGAGCTGCCACCCTGGGGACACCCAGCCCCGCTGGCATGGCAGGGGCTGCTGCCAGACCCTCACCCTCACCTTCCTCACCCTCTTGCACCAACTGCCCACTCAGGCACATTATTTCCATCATGGGTGATTTACTGTGTTCCCTCTGGCTTTGGGACTCAGCCTCGGCCCAGCAGCTCTGGCTGTCAAAGGGTGGCTCAGACTCGCTAAGCCTCTTCCTTTACCCTTTCCAACATGGCCTGTGTAAAACGAAATGCCCAACACACCCTTATAAACCATAGAACCCCAGCCTGGTTTGGGTTGGAAGGGGCCTTAAAAATCATCCAGTGCCACTCCTGCCATGGCAGGGACACCTCCCACTGTTCCAGGCTGCTCCAAACCCCAATGTCCAGCCTGGCCTTGGGCACTGCCAGGGATCCAGGGGCTGCTCTGGGCACCCTGGGCCAGGGCTTGGCACCCTCACAGGGAAGAATTTCTTCCTAATACCTAATCTAAATCTACCCTCTGTCAGTGTGAGGCCATTCCCTGTGTCCTGTCCCTCCAGCCCTTGGAAATCCTCTCTCTCCATCTCTCCTGGAGCTCCTTCAGGCCCTGCAAGGCCACAGTGAGGTCACCCCAAAGCTTCTCCTCTCCAGGTGAACAATCCCAGCTCTCCCAGCCTTTCCTCCCAGCAGAGCTGCTCCATCCCTCTGCTCATCCTGGTGCCTCCTCTGGACTGGCTCCAGCAGCTCCCTGGTTTTATTTTTCTGTGCCACCCCCGGTGCTGCTCACCACCCAGCAGGAGTGAGGTCAGAGTATCCTGCAGGAGCTGCACCAGATTGCTCCTGTTTTTCCAAGCCTACCTGCCAGACCCTGCTAATGCACACAGACAAAATATCTGGCATGAGTCACCTCGCCCAGAATGAGGTCCTTGAAAGCAGTGGAAATATTCCTCCTCCATGTGCAGAATGCTGGGGCAGGGTGTGAGTGCAGCTCTGCACACCTCCACCCTTGTGTGGGTGTCTGGGGCAATGTCCTGCCTGCCTCTGCTCTTGGCCCCTCCTGTGGGGATGCACTGGGGCACCTCGGGACTCTCCTGCCTCTCTGCAGGGAGCTGGGTGATTCCCTGGCCAGGGGAAGGGTTCTGGAAAACCCTTTAGAGCTCACCCATCCCAGGGCACCCAGTGGTGCTCCCACTGCCAGCCAGGGGAGTGCCACGGGCTGCAGGGGAAGGAGCAGGGGAAAATAAACACGTGCTCCTTCACTGTCCCCACTCCCCTGGCTTCAAGCCTCCTGGGCCATCACATCAGGACATGGCCCTGGTCACCAGGTACCACAGCCACCTCCCCACCAGGGTCTGGGAGGGCCCCAGGCAGAACCTCCCTTCCCTAATTTTGGACATACCTGAAACAGGAGGCTGTCAAGGATTGGGGAGGGGCGGGATGGGGAGGGAGAGAAAATTCCTGGGAAATTACAGATGAGAGTGGTTGGAAAATCACAAACCACAGGAAGATGACTGAGAGAAAGAGAGAATGAGGACTTCCACAGCTCCGTGGACATCCCCTCATGGCAAGGCCCAGGGTGGGGTAATGCCTGCCTTGGTGCTGCTCCAACACCAGGGACCCCCCCAGCCCCAGCCCCGCTGGGGTCACTGCAGCCAGAGCCACTGTCACAGCAGCATCACAGGATGCTGGGCTGGAGCAGCAAAGGCCCCACTCGTGTGTCCATCTCCAGGGCTGACCCCAGCAGGATGCTCCCACCAGGATGCTGGGGAGGTGAGAGGGGGCTCAGAGCAGAGGGACAAAGACAGCACTGTGTAAACCCCAGAAATAAAAACACTTGCAGGAACTCACTTTCCCCACCCAAGGGTTGCTAATCTCATTCTGGCACAGCCTCCAGCCCCCAGCTCTGCACAAAGGCCACCCACTGCCCAGGAAGGCCCATCACATCCCACAATGTCTCTTTGTTCAGGAAGAGTTTCGGCTCATGGAAGAAAGGAGTCGGCTCCTTCTTAAGGCATTAAACCCAACAAGCTTGGACAAAGCAGTTCCGAGTTTGCCCGTGGGGGGGATTCAGCAGGAACTGGGATTTATCATGTTGGGTGCTGGTCCCCAGCAATGCTCCAAGTGCTCCCCAGCTCCGTGGGGCTGCTCTGAAGCAGGGGCAGAAGCTGAGCCCTGCACAGGGATTTTTATCCCCTCAGCCCTTCCCCCAAAGCTCTGTGCAAGCACCCATCACCCTCCAAGGCACAGAAACCCTGCTGCTGTTCTAGAGAAGAAAATGAGCCCCAGGATGTTGAAGTGACCTGTCCATGTTCACACTGGAATGGGTCCAGCCAGCCCTGCGATATGGGAGTTATGGGGGCCCTCACTCTGTAGGCTGGAGATGAAATGTCAGGATTTTGCTCCAATTCCCAAAGGCTTTCCAGTAACGGAGCAGTTCTAATGAGGCAGGCAGCAGCAATCCAATTGGTGTTCAAGCCAGAGAGTTCTCTGAAATCCCTGCCATTGCTTCCAGATATTATTCTTGCTGATCCTGTACTTGTTTCAGAGCTCCCAGGGTGCACCTGCAATGAGTGAAGTGCACTAATTACTAACCTGAAACTGGTTGTGTTTAGGATCCCGAATTTATGCTGCAGGGCCCTTTCGGGTTAACTGTAACAGCCTCAATTAATCCTTTATTTGTGGAGACTCAGCCTGGTGGAAACAAACAGAGGGGAGGAGGAGCTGGGACACTTGGGTTTGGTTCCTTGCTCTCACCTCTGTCACTGACCCTTGACACGACTTGGCAGAAGAAGCCAGGCCTGGTGGAGGAGATTCAAAGGAGATTTAGGAGATCTGCATCCAACTCCTGGATTTGTTGCACATTCCCTGGGTCAAGTAAGGAGCCTCCTTAAACCCAAACCCTCCAGCAGCTTTTCCAGGAGTGGGGTGATCACAGAATCACTGGATCAATTTGGTTGGAAAGGACCTCTGAGTCCAACGTGTGACCCATCACCACCTTGTCACCAGACCAAGGCACCGAGTGCCATGTCCTGTCATTTCCTGAACACCTCCAGGGGTGACAGATCTCCCTTCTCAGGGATGGGGCCAACTCTCTGCCTCCCTGGCATCAGGACAAGCAGGTGTTGGCCATCTAACACCGTGGCTGCCTGAGGGGCCCTGCTGCCCTTTGGATGCACATCCCATGTCCAGCCATGGGAAGCAGAGCAGTGCTGAGCCCCCGAGGCCTTCCAGGGCTGCCACACAGGGGACAACGCGGATGGGGACTGGGATATTCCCAGTGGATGCCACTGGTGAGAAGGCCTTGGCCCTGCCTGGTGGCACCTCCACAGACCTGTGTGTGCACAGGAGCTCCCCCAGCCCCAGGAGCGGAGCAGCTCATCCCACATGAAAGCTGCTGCAAGCAAAACCAGAAAATACAGTTGTCTCGCCAGCAGCCAGCCAGGCAATGGCCAAACCAGCCGAGCTGGATAGGAACCAGTCAGGCAGCCCTGCTCAGCCCAGTTAGGCTGGGCTGGGAGCGAGGCAACGGGCAGGTTTAGGAAACACTCATCAAGCTCCTTCTTGTGCCTCTGTTGGCACAGCCCCAGGCGCTGCTGCAGGCAGGGACGGTGTGTGACCCCGGCCCTGGCTCCTGCACACAGGGAAGGTGCAGGTTTCTCCTGGGAGCTGCTTCTGCTCCGAGTGCTGGTGGCTGCAGGGGCTCAGGGGTCAGGGCAGGGCGGGTTTGGCTATGGGGCTGCAGGGTGAGGAGCAGCAGGAACCCTCCGTGTGTGGGACGGGGACTGAGGGACACCTGCACACCCTGTCTGGGTGGGGATGGGGTGAGCGGACCCCATCGTTCACTGGGTCTGCTCCAGCAGCACTGGGCTGGAAGACCTCTTTCCATTTTGTTCCTCATCCAGTAATGACCAAAACTGGACATGACCCATTTTGGATGGTGAATTGGCTCTGGTTATTTGCTCCCTCAGCTCCTCTGAGCTGAATTCTGAGATAGCAGCAATGCTGCTGGAGCTGCTCAGCCTGGACTGGAGATGGCCCAAGGGTTTGGAGAACGGAGTTACCCCCGAAAATGGAGATGAGCTCATCACCCCCTCCACTGCAAAGCTGAGGGTCGCAGGATGAAGGCAGGAGAAGCCAAACCCAGCCCAAAGGAAGGTGTGGCTCATCCCGGGAAGGAGGTGGGTCCGGGAACTCCCTGCCAGAGTGGTGTCTGCAGGAAGTTTAGGTGGATTCCAGGAGGCACCGAGAAAGTGCTTGAAAAAGCGATTTGTGGAGATTTGCTAAAGCAACAAACCACACCAGGCTGAGAAAATCTTGCACAACAAAAGAAGTTGGAGGCTGGGAATGTACCCAGGGGACAACCTGTACCTGCTGATACCAATCTTACTCTGCCCTGGTCACTCTTGCCCACTGTCCCCATTGGATTTCCCCTGATTTCTCCATCAGCCATCGAATCCTCCTCTCCTCCCCAAAGCTGGTCTTTGGAAAGAGAAGATGGTGTGATTATGGGGGGTGACAAAGAAAGGGAGAAGTCAAAAGATCAAACCACTTCAGCTGGGAGACAGCTGAAGTCCCCCCTCTGTGGGGACAGTCGGGTTGTGGTTTCTCCTGGATGAGCTGGGAGGGTTTGGCCACCAGGGCACGGGATTGTCACAGCCCCATGGTCACGGCAAGGCGGGGGCTGCCCACCTGCGAGCCAAGTAATCGGGGCACCACGTCCCTGGGAAGGCTTTTGGGAGCGGGAGAAGGGACTGTGGACAGTGGGAGGCACCAAACACCCGCTCCTGGGCAAGAGCATCAGCTGGGCAGCTTTGGAGACTGGGCTGAGGGGACCTGGGCTGGGCGGAGGGGGACCCTGCCCTGAGCTGTCTTCCAGGGCCCCTCCAAAGGCCACTGCAGGGCTGCCCACAGGTGACAGTGGCAATGGCGAGGTGTGAGGCAACAGCTCCACTGCCCCTCCGCTCCCAGGATGGGTCCTGCATCAACACCTCCTCCTTCTCTCCTCTTCTCCAGCGCATCCCGGCCAGGATCATCCCCGGCTGAGCAGGTCAGGGGAGGCTGAGCTGCAGGCAGGGCGTGGGGGCTGCTCAGACTTGCTGAGTGCCATTCCCCGGCAGCAGCTCCTCCAAGGAAGCGATTCCCGGCGATGGGAAGCGATTGCAGGCGATAGGAAGCGATTGCAGGCGATAGGAAGCCGCTGAGTGAGCAGGGGCAGGGCGTGGGGCGGGTCGCGCTGCCGTGACTCAGCCCTGGCCCCGATCCTGCTGATTTTCCACCCAGGCAGCCCAGCGGGAAAATTCCTCCTGATGTGGAGGGAGAGCAGGACCGCGCATCCCATTCCAGGGGTGAAATCGGGTTTGGCTCCCGTGCCAGTGGGGCAGCCTCTCCACCCCATCCCTGCCTGGACCACTCTGCATCCTCCAACCCCACGGGCACCGAGCCTGCCGGAGCCACCAGAGCTTCTCCTGCCGGGATCAGGATGGGAGGTGACGCACAGTGTAAAACACACGGGATCACAGAGGTTGGAAAAGACCTCCAAGATCATGGAGTCCAAGCTGTGTCCGATCTTCACTTTGTAACTGAGTGCCATATCCAGGCCTTCCTTGGACGCCTCCAGGGACCCCACCACCTCCCTGTGCAGCCCCTTCCCATGCCTGGCCACCCTTTCCATGCAGAAATTCTCCCTGAGAAGAATTTCACACATTTCCACTGTGGGTGTTTGCCTTCAAGGGCTTTCAGGTTTCCACCCTTTACCCACCTGCCCTGCTCCAGGAAACACAACTTCTGCAAGCAGCAGAGGCCACATTTTCACCTGGCATAAAGCAACAAGACCCTGAGCAGCCCCCGGAGTTGCCTCACACCCGCTCACCATGTGGCTCCTTGTGAGCAGAAGAGCTCGGCACCACAGCTCAGCAGCTGGAAAACATCGAAGAGATTCCTCAGTGCTAAGAAAGAAAGAGCTGCTGGCTGGGAGTCAGCCAGAGCTCCCTGGAGGTGTCAGCTGTCCCCGTGGGACTGCTCGTGGCTGTGGGATGAGGGGTCGGAATGCTGGGTGGGAGCTGGAGGAAGCTCGGGTGTGCTCCGGGTCTGCATCCCACCAAGCTGCACAACACGTGCATGTGAGAGAGGGAGAGATTTCTGACTGCAGCCACTCCTTTCAACACCAGATCTGGGATATCAGATGGGTTTGAACAGAAGGACAGAGCTGAGACTCTGGGGGCTGATTTGGCATCAAACAAATTTATAAATTACATTCAAAAATGGTATCGAGCTGGAGTTATGGAGGGGCTCAAACAGCAGTAGTTTGGGGTGAATAATTGTACAAGGTCATTGCCACTCACTTAAACCCAAATGTTACAAATCCAGGAAATTCGGATCTGAGGTTAAGCATCAGGGAATTTCGGGCATGTCAGGAATGCAGAGATCAGGCACAAAACACCTGTAGTGGAACCAGGGAGGGGAAAAATGAAACAGGTCTTTAAAAGTGGATTACATCTAATCCAGCCGCGGTGGGTGGATTGTTCCTCTGTGTCAGTGTGGAGCAGGGACAGCACCTCCAGCAAAGCCCAGGAAAAGAGGGGGATAGAATTGTGAATTAACAAATCCATTTGCTCCCAGCTCCTGGGCCGGGTTGTGTGGTCGAGCCTGCCTGCACACGTTCCTGCCCCTACACATCCAGCTTTGGGTTATTCCTGAGCAGCAACGAGGATGTTTCAGAGAACCAGAGACTCGAGGGACTGAAAAAGAGAAAAAAATTAATTTTTGTGCCTATGAAGGGAAGGCTGAAAATGTGAACACCCAGTGTGAGTTGGCAGAGAGCTGGGGATGGGTGCTCTGGGCCCTGGGGTGCTGTGGTGTCAGAGGGAGAACCCTGCTGGGAGCAGGCCTGGCTCCAGGCTGGCTGCATCCATGCCCTTCCCCATGCAATTTCCAGCCAGGGATGCTGCCCAGCTGGGGGACAAATGTCTCTGTTGCAGGCACCAGCAGCACTGTCACAGGGGGAATGGGGCCCAGCAGCAGTCCCAGGGGACACTGGAGAAGCTCACGCTGGGAACAGGAGCTGGCAGCCACAGCCCTGGTGCTGAGGGGGCACAGGGGATGTGCAGCCAGGCCCCTGCCAGCTCCAGGGACGTGGGACGAGCCCCATGGGCGGGGTGAGCGCATGGAAAGTGAGGGGCTGTGATGGACTTGAGATAAGGACCAGGAGAGATCACTCGGCAAAAACAGGCTCAAATTAGAGATGTTAATGGAATTTATTGCTACCAAAATCAGAGACTTCCCTAGAGCACACCCGGCACAGCCAGCAGGGCTCTGTCCCGTCCCTTGGGACAGCAGCTCCCAGCATCCCGGGATGCGGCAGGGAAGGGGCTCAGGGACAGGCACCTCCCCACCTCCGGCTGTCCTCGCTGCTCGCATCCAGCCCTGCCGCCAGCGGAGCACCGCCTGCAGCCTCGGGATCTGCAATTAATCCCCGGTGACACTTTGCTCGCTGATGGAGGAGCGTTAACCCCTCCGGAGCTGGGTGGGCACGGGAGGGTGAGGTCGGCACGCTCGGGGTTAATCCCATTGGAATCCGGTTTAATTGCGGGTTGCCTGTGATCCTCGACGCCTCTCACGAAGTGATGGAAAATGACAAATATTTACCCCCTCTCTGGCAGCGGCCCTTTATCTTCCCACATGGTCACCAGGCTTTCCCAGCCCCGCTTCCAGGAGGGAAGAGTGCGAGCAGACACTATATAAGGGTAAAAGCTGGTTTGGGCAGCTGTCAGCTTCTGCATTCGCAGCATTCCTGCGAGGAGACGCCGGGGGAGGAGGTGTGAGACACCGAGGTGGCTCTTGGACACCCAGGTGCTGCCACTGGGGTCCCCAGGGCCCGAGAGGAGCAGCTCCAGGGAACACAGCACAGGAGACACCTTTGACGGGGCACAGAAAAAGCCACATGTATGGGGTTAAAGAAGCCCCGGAGATCCCCAGGGCATGCTGTGACTGCAAATGCAGCCCTTCACAGCTCTGCAGCTCCTCGGGGGGACATCCCGGGTTATCTGGTGAGGGTTGGGGGGATGTGTGATCCCTGAGTCAGGTGTGGGATAGCCCGCAGTGATCCCTGAGCTGGGAAAGCTTTCCTGGCTGTCGTGCAGGGATGTGCAGCGGTGGCTTGTAATGCTGGGCCACCCCTAGCCCTGCAGGGACAGGCAGAGAAAAGCCTTTGGAAGCAAAAAGTGAGGCAGGGGAACAACTGCAGCCCCACACGAGCTGTGCTGCCTCAGACACAGCGACAGGGCTGGTGGCCTGGCCCTGGGCCGCGATGGAGGGCTCAGGCCTCACCGAATAACCCGGGATTTCCCCCTGAGGAGCTGCAGAGCTGGGAAGGGATGCATTTGCAGCCACAGCGTGCCCTGGGGGTCCCTGGGGTTTCTTTAACCCCGTCTCCCTGAGCCCCGTGATTGCCAGCACATCCCAGCCCCGGGGTGCTGAGGCTGGAGCCCTGATTTCAAGGCTCAGTGGGATCTCAGGCTGCTGCCTCTCCTCAGCTCTTCTGAAAATCTTCCTGGTTTCTCCCCAGCTCCCAGAACTCAGGGGGGCTGTGGGGCTGTGCCCTGATCCCTCTGCCGGGCAGCCACTCTCCCCCTTCTCCTGGCACCTCTTGCTGGGGGCACGGGCGGCTGCAGGGAGAGGTTGTGGGGCATTTGGTCAGGCTTGGACTCACCAATCCCACATCTTCACTCCAGGCAGAGCCCCCAGTGGATCCAGCCTGTGGGAGGCTGCTGGAAACCCCTCTCTTGTGCAGCACTTTCAGCTGCCTCCTCTGGAAAACCTGGGCTGGGAACACAGAGTGTGAAACCATCTTCTGCTGAACAGGGCTTGCCCAGTTTGTGGCTACACCAAGCTCCAGAAAAGGGCTGTTTCCCCATCAAAAAAATCCTAAACAAAACCAACCAAACAACAAAACACCACAGGAGGATTTGAAATCTTGACCCCCATGAGATGCCTCCAAGTTAGTGCATTTTTAAATATGAGAAGCAAATAAATTACATTCTGCCTCCCAGGCTTTGAAGGGACTTTTGGCTCCAAGAAAGCCCATCAGCCTTTCCCTGTTTATGGATCTGTTGCCGAGGTTGTGATTTTACCCGGAGTGGGATTGTCTCCCAGACATCCTGCAATATCTTCACTCCTGTCAAGCTCTGCCTTTCTCTCCTCCAGCGCTCGGCTCTGGCCAGGAGCCAGGGCCTCTCTAAACGTTACCAGAAGGGCTGGCAGGAATTCAGCCCTAACTCATTACAGGTCCTGCAGACGTTCGGCTGGGGGTGAAGATTGGCCTCTTTTGGGATCCTGACAGGGAATTTAAATTGAAACGGGAGGATGGAGGGGAAAGAGCCCTATGGAAAAATGAAATTCCTGACAAGGATGTGTACATGAAACCCCCACTGGCTGCATGTCCCGCTGTGAATCACGAGCTCTGTTCCCTGCAGCATGGGCTCAGGAATTGCCTGGATGTGGTGCTGACACAGTTACCCCGAGCCTGCTCAAGGTGGGGGCTTTACACACCCTAAAATAGTGACTTTGTGCCCCCCTGGGTATTTCCTCGCCCCCAGAGCTGAGATGCCCCTGGGTGCAGTGGCCTCAGTGGTTTTTGTCAGTGATTCCTCCTTGCTCTGCTGCAGGGCTGGAATTAGGGGATTCCTTCACCTCGAAGCTCTGCTGGTTCCTTCCATGCTGCTTCATCTCCTTTGGCGTTCTTTGCACCATGCAAACCCATCGTTGCTCAGCACTATTCAAACACAGTCCCTGTATGAACGCTCCCCCTCTATGCTGATTTCCACATGATTTAACATTGAAAAATCCCTTGACTCTGCCCTGAAGGCACAGCAGCACCTGCAGAGGCCGTTCCAGTAGAAAACAACACTGAAAAAGGGCATTTTATTCTTTCCAGAATCAGGTTTAGCTTCCACCCTGCTGGTGATTGAATAACAGCACACATATAAAACGACAACTAAGAAATAATAAATAAATAAACCATGCCAAAAAGCTGAGCTACCAAAGAGCCATTCATTTCAGCCCCTTTAAACCCCAGGGTGTAAATGCACACAGAGGAAGGGAGTCTCTGTTAAATATGCAGCACCAGGATCCTTCAGCAGAAGTGGGGGAGGTCACGGAGGTGGTTTCATCTGCAGATGACCTTAAATTCCTGTGCCAGATAGGCTCATTAAACTGGTGCCACTGGGGCTGTGGATGGGTTAAATGGGGCTGGTTGCAGCCGCTGCTGTGCTGATACACAAATCCCTGCACCAGGAGCAGCACCTGGTTACCTGAACCCAACAGGGATCATCCCTGAGGAGCAGCAGGCCTTCCTCCAGTGCCTTCCAGCCAAGGTTAACATCCAGGATAATTAATAGCCTGTTTGTTTGTTTTACAAACAGCCCGTTCAGAGGCTCAGACCAATCTCATCCATCTTAAACAGGTGAGGAAAGGCACGAGTCCAATTAAAAACAAAATCATTGAATCATTTTCAAATCACCTTTGTCTTCTTCATCCTAAAGCTCTCCCAAGCACGGGCTCTGTGGTGCTCAGCCCTCCTCTGTCTGGGAGCTGGGAGCAATCACTGAGGAGCATGTGAGCTTCTCCATCCCGCTGGCACGGGCTGTGCCAATGCCAAGGTGGGGTTTGGGAATGCTGCCTGCGGGGGAGCAGGGCAGGGGTCATGGGAATGGGGAGATGCTCACAGGAACAGGACCATGGAAATGGGCTGATTTCCAGAGGAACTGGGAGATGACCATGGGGAGATCAGGTTATGCTGATGAGAGCAGTGGGATGCCCATGTTGGCTGCACCCTGACTCCAGGTGCTCTGCCCTTTCAGCCCCAATGTCACCCTGTCAGAACCGTGCTCTGCATTTCTGGCACCCGTTGCTGTGCTACCCAAGAGCTCCAAGCTCTGTGCTGTGGTTTTCTCCCACTCTTCCCATGGCAGCACCTGCATTTCCCACCAGCAGTGCTAATCCAGTGCCATTTGCAGAACGTGAACAAGCACTGGAGATATTTTAGAAGTCACCCCATGGCTGAGCTGCCCCTGCTGGGATTGCTGTGGGAGCGCTCTGCTCCAGCCCTTTGCCAATGATGGATTGCTCATGGTGGGAAGGGGAGACTGAAGCTTTCCCCACCCAGCCCAGGCAGCTGCTGCAGGTCCCCTTCTGCCAGCTAGGGACACTTCACCACATCACCACCCTTCCTACCATCAAAAGGCATTCAAAACACACCTGGATGAGCTGCTGTGTCACCTGCTCAGGGTGATCCTGCCTTGGCAGGGTGGTTGGACTGGACGGTCTCCAGAGATCCCTTCTAACCCTGAAGATGCTGTGATCCTTTGAGGGCTGTGGCTTGGAGACAAGGTAAACCCTCAGAGCACATTCCCAGCATCTGGACCAGACACTGCTGGCAGGATCCCAGGGCTCAGGCCACAGAGGGGCCTGACCCTAGCAGGGACATGCAAGCTCCTTTTCTCCTCGGCACAGGGAGGCCCATGTGAGGCTGGGGCTGGGCTCTGCAGTGCTGATGTGCTGTGAGGGCTGTGCCAGGGGTTAACTGCTCCTCACCCTGCCCATCCTCACTGCCCCAGGGAGTTTGTCCGCTGGGATTGCCGGGATCGATCCCCCCCTTCCCTCCCCAGCTCAGGGAAGGGGTTGGCATATGAGTTACAAACTCACCGACCAGCTGATAGCTGAGTATTGGCTGGTTAATTAAACTAGCAGGGTTCAGTCAATCATTAAATTGGATTGAATGAGATTGAATGAGACGGTGGCTGTGGGCTGCCATCCCGGGGCGAGCCTGGCTGCCAAGGGAACTCCCCGTTCCCCCTGCAGAGCTGTGCTAGGGATGGGAGCAGGGACACCGACCGAGGACATTCCCCAGCGAGAATTCATCTTCCAGCTCGCAGGCACTGCTCTCAGCTGCCGGGTTTCTACGGGTAAGGCTTTCTCCAACTGGCATTAACCTGTGTCTGGTGTCCAGCAGGCCTCACCCTCCTGTTCCCAAGCCATAAGGAGGCTTGTGAAGAGCAATGGAATCCTTTAGAACAGGGTAAAACAAATTGTGTGCAATAAATTGATAACGGGAGACCACCCTGCTCCCTCTCAGGCACACTTTATCACACCCCTGCACAGAGGTGAACTGGACCAGGACAGAGATCCTTCACTCCTGTGAGACCAAGAAATGCAGTGATACCATGGATGGGAAGGCAGAGCTGCAGCAAAAGGCACATCCCAGAGCCACTGTGCCTGTCACAGTCTCTGCTGGACACAGGAGGGTGACAGCAGTTGGCACATGCTCCTCTGCCTCCTCTGAGCTGTCCTGAGCTGGCAGTGACGGGGACCTCGAGGTCCAGCCTGTTCTACAGCAGAAGCTGCGTTTTGCACTCTGGGAGGGTGAAAATCTCCAGGCAAGAACCTCAAGGCCAAGCTTCCAGGCCAGTGAAGCCACGCTGAGCCCCAGAGCAGGGGCTGAAGCGTGGCCATGGTGCTGGAGCTGCTGAGCAGGGCTGGCTCCCTGAGCTGCCCACACCAACTCCTGCCCGGTGCTCGGGCGTGCTGCCGGTCAGCTGGCCGTGCTCCTGCTGGCCCCGAGGGGCACAGCGAGCTCTCCAAAGCCCGGGGAGGAGCTGTGGTGCCAGGCTGCAGCTATAAAAAGCCCCGCGATTGCCTTCCAAGCTGGTGATTCAATAACAAAATGCAAAAGTAATATTAAAGCTGCCTGCTGTGCCAACTGCTGGCTGTCTGCAGCAATAAAAATGCTGTAAATCAGCTCCAATTAAAGACTGCAGAGTCTAACAGGAGGCTCCAACTGGAGCTGGGAAAACCCCTGGTACACTGGAATTGCCTGGGCAAACCCTGCATGCCATCACTTGCCACTTGCCGGGCACTGGAGCTGGTCAGAGGGGCAGGGATGGAACCTGGCCCTGCAAATGCACACGTTTGAAGTGTGAGAGGGTTGGACAAGGTTAGGGGTGCTGGCTGTACCTGTGCCCATGTCCAAACATGAGGCAGGGCTTGGGAATGCTTCTCAGTGGTTTTTTAGGCAGACACAAGCTCCTGTGGTCAGGTCTGAAGGAGCTGAAGATGCTGCTGGCCCTGGACACTGCTGGTGGTGTGGTGGGACCTGCTGGTGCGCTGGACAACGTCCGTGCATCCCTCAGGTGGGCCCTGAGGAGCTCACACCTTCTCACAAGGCAGGGAGACATCCCAAATGCGTTATTTGTCTTTACAAATGGGACCCAGGCTCCCAAGGCACCCCAGCAGCCATCAGATCACCACTCCTGGTGGAAGGTTCTCCTCTGGGGTCTGTTGGATGCTGTCCTCACCCAGTTCTTGGGTGTTTGCTCCTCAGAAGGGGCTCTGGAGGTTTTTTCTCCTTCTTGGCACATGTGGGCACTGGAAGAGCCCCTGAGGGCCGGTGGGAGGTGGAGCTGGGATGTGCAGGGAGAGGCTTGGTTGGCAGTGTGGCCCCATCCTGTTCCACCAGTGCAGCCTGAGGGCTGGGGGACACCTGGGGCAGCCCTGGCCGAGGGTCCCCTCATTGCTCAGCATCCCACCCTGCTGGCACGGCCTGGCCCCCCATCCTGCTGAGAACACCCTGCTCTGCCAGGCCTGTCCTCCTTGCCCACAGGGCATGGCCCGGGCTTCCATCACGAGCACTGATGGGAACTTTTCTGCACTGTTTCTTCTCTTTTGATCCCTTAATTGGGTAAAAAACAGATGGGTTTAGTTAAGACTTCTCCACAAAGGAGTGATTGGTGTTGAATGGAGGTTCTGGTTCAAGAGGAAGGATTTGGTCCCTTCAGCCCAGCCAAGGGCCACTGCAGGGTGGTGAGAAACCCTGGGCCACGCAGGGGGCTCGTGTGCCTTGGCATCACTTCTGTATTTGTACACAAGAGATGTCAGATAATCATGCTGGGATTGCCCAGGTACAAGTGGGGCATTTCTCTCCCCATTTTATGGGGCATTTAGTCCCCCCGGCAGTGTGGGCAGAGGGACAGGGGATAAATAGATTATCTAGCCAGGGTGGTGAGTGCTGGACCAGGACTGAGCCCTGGCTATGGGGCACGAGAAACCAGGCTACAAACAAACTCCACAGGCAAAATGTGAGGGGGGGAATCTTTCCCATCAGGAGAGCTCTGCATGGCAGGCTCATCCTGCTGGCATCCACACACCTAATCCTGCAGTTGTGCTGAGTAAGGCCAGTTCTGGACAAGGCAGAGATCGCTGGGGAAACGTGCCCTTTGCAAGTGGCTCCATGGGAAACCTCCACCATTCTCTTTATTTATTCTCTTTATGTAAGTCTGAAAAATCCTAGCTAGGTTGAACTAGATGATCCTGTGATGTTCATTCGAGTTTGATTTACCCTCTGATCCTAAGATGCCCATGAAACTTTCTTCTGGCCTTGATGATGGCTAAATAATTTCCTTAAAAGCAATATTGCAAGTGAAGTGCCTCAGCAGTGCAAACTGGTGTAACTGGGATGATTATTGGAAGCTCTCAGTCAGACACAAGTACCAGGGCAGCTTCCCAAACCTGCTGCACATGGTTTTCTCAGGACATTTCCGATCCCAGGGTGTGGTGAGCAGGGCAGGGGAGGGCAGATCTGGCAGACAAACTCCTGCTTCGAGGAGAGAAGGGAGGTGCAGATTTCTGGATGGTTTTAAGCCGAGATTTGAGGATGAGCCCTCCTTTTCCTTGAGGGAAGAGCCCTGCACGCCAAACCCTTGTGCAGAGAGTGGAAGGCACGGCTGTGAAAATCCTGCTCTACCTTCCCAGTTTCCCCTCCTTCCCAGTGCCATGGGAGGAGGGAAGGGAAGGAAGGGCCAAAGCAAGGAGCAGCTGAGCACAGGTGCCCCCTGCACGCCCAGGCCGTGCTCCAGCGTGCCTGCAGCATGATCCAGGATGGATCTCACCCCTGTCCTCTGCTCCAGGAGGCTCGAGATGCTCCATGGAATGCCTTGGCTGTCAGCACAGGCAGGAAACGCCTGCAGGGCCGGCGAGGGGGGCTCGGAGCGAACACAAACCCATAACCCGTCCCTCTGCAGCTCGGGCCTTGACTCACGCCCTGCAGAGGTGGCTATTTCTGCTGATGTGACATCAGGTTCACAGCAGCCTGGCCAAGCAGCCCTTGTGCAATCCCCTTTTGAGAGGAAGGAGCAGACTTTCCATTCCTGATTTAGTGAACTTTTAAAACTCCCCAGGACTGAAATGTATGCGGGGTGAGACAATGGAGCTCGTGTTTGGTGCTGATCCCTGTGTGAACACCTCCTGTTTGGGAACGTTTCCTATTGACACACGAGATAAAATAACCGGTGTGGCCCTGGAGGACAGTCTGCTGCAAGAAATAAATGTAACCTCATCTTACTGCCATTTAGCACAGCTCAGAAAGCTTTGAAACTCAAGCATCAAGTATGAGGCTTGAATTTCCCATTCCTTTCAAGCTTCTCACATAGAAATGTTTATTATAAAGCAATTTTCTCATGGAATAATTTGTCTTTTATTCCTACACCTCTCTGTTTTGATCCCACACAACAAAGCAGCCGGTTTGTACACGAGCAATTCTGCCTTTTCCTCCACCTTCCTCCAAAGGTGCATAAACGTGACCTGACCTCTGACATGGCAAATGGGCACAGTGACATCTCTTCCCTTTGGCAGGGGAGGTGCTGTGGCCACCCAAAGTCACGGCAGGTCAGGATTCTAACTGGGAACTAAATCCACATGGATTTCATTTAGGTGTCCTCTTGTCACCACTAAGCACAAACCTTGTTCTGTGCACGGGTGACCCCTGCATTTAAATATTGAATCTAAACCTTGGCTCAAAATTGTTCCGGGCTTGAAGTTCTTTGACCCAGGAAGAGGCCAAAGTGTTCTGCTCTGTAGGAGCTCCTGGGCGGGACCAGACCCGGCTCTGTAACTTGTGGAGATGCATCCAAAGGCTTTCACAGACAGACAGGGAGGACACCAGCCCGTGCAGGAAGCAAAAGTGCCAAATCATCAAGGAACGAGGGTTTTGGGGCTCATTTGTGGATGCTGTAAGGACACGGGATAGAACAAGCAGCTGTGGGATGTCAGGGGTGTTCTCCCCTCACAGAAGTTTGTCCTGCCCAGTTTATCCCAAGCAGCCTGGGAATGGAGGGGAACATCACCCAGTGGAAAGGAGCTTTCCAGGACATGCCACCAGTAGCAAGACCTCTAAATTAGAAACAATGGAGCATTTTTTGCCTAAATCCTCTGTGTTGTCTTAAAAATCTCAGGTTCTTATTTACCTGCCTGGTTCCAGCTCTGGAAACACCCATGGGACAGGCTTTGCCTTAAGCATGTCCTGGTAGCCACGGTATCAAGAGGCTTCTGTGTAAAGGTACAGGGGCAATTTTAGGATTAGTGACCAGCTGAGTTTCTATTTCAAATAAAAATCCTATATGGAAGATGTTTTTTTCTGCTTTCTCTTTCCTGGGTTAGACAGAAATATTATCTTTCCCTCCATGGGTTAAAGACATTGAGTGGATTTGGAGAATTCCTTCCTTACATGAGCTTGGATTAAAATAATTGTGTGATAAAATTAATAACCCAATGCTATAGCCGGTCACGCTCCACATGGCATCTACAGGATCCTCGAAGATTTTCCATGGAAATAATTTCCTAGAAGAA
The DNA here is from genome assembly GCA_026261815.1 of Monarcha castaneiventris obscurior. NCBI lineage: Eukaryota > Metazoa > Chordata > Aves > Passeriformes > Monarchidae > Monarcha > Monarcha castaneiventris. Next base: position 265,781 of record JAMPIT010000493.1, read on the forward strand.
ACTAAACTCCTCAAACAACTTGTGCCTAGATGAATGTTTTCTGGGTGGGGTTTCTATTTCTCTTTTAAACGATGCTGAATGTCTAAAAATGGAAGTTTTCTGGAAGCAGTGAGACGTGGAGGTGCTGCCCTAGGGCGTGAGGGCGTCGAGGTTTGGATGCTGCACCGTCCCGAGGCCTCGTCTGCCCTGGGGGGTGACCGCAACTGGTGATGCTGCTGCTCCTCCTGCCCGTGGTCTTTCCAAAGGGAGCAAAATACTGACCAGGCTTCTCTGTTGGAAAGTTCTGGCAGTGCCAGGGAGCTGGCACTGCTCTGTGAGCACCGGCTGAATGTCTCATCTCATGGAGACCTGCAGGCTGAGCAAGGAAAAAGGGTAAATCCTGGGACGTGCCCGTATTTAGGCAACCCAAAATCCACGTGGGCTTGCCTCACTCGGCTGCCTCGGGCTGCTCGGGGCAGTGGCCACGAGCTGGGCTGCCCGGGAGTGGCACAGTCCTTGCACGGCGAAACACAGGGGAGGAACCAGTTGAGCCTTTTGGCTTTCATCTGCCTGCGAGTCAACACCCTGATTTTTCGGAGAAACAGGACGTGCAAGACCTCCCACTGCAAAGGTAATTACGAGGGAGACTTTGAGAGAAACGCGAGCGCTGGGAGCTGCGCAGGGACTGATTTGTGCACAGCCATGGGCTGGGATGACCCAGTGATCCCCAGCTCCGTGCCAGGAGCCTGGCTCCCCACAGTTCGTCTGTTTGCCTCCTTTTGAACCCTGCAACCCGTCCAGAAATGCTAAGTGGGATGGTAATGTCAGGTGTGATTTGAAACACTTCCGTTTGGGCAGGGAGATCACAGAAAGCGCTACTTCCTAAGCACGGGGAAAACGCGACACATCCTTACTCCTGTCCCCAGCCCTTCCCAGGATCCCAAATTCCAGCTCTGCCCCAGGACAGGTTTGATGCTCCCTCCTGCTGCTTCTCCCCGCTCCTCACCCCGCTGTGAGGAGGATCTAACACAAATTCCTTTCACCAAAATGGCTTTAATTCAATTCCCAAGCCCCTCGTGTGCGCTTGGTCCGGGTGGGAGAGGCAGGAGCTGATCCCCGGGCCATGGGATCCCTCCAGCTCTTGGCTCGCACAGGGCCGGAGGCAGCCGCGGTGTGGGGAGAGGCCGTGCCCGTTCCCGGGAGAACGGAGGCGCCACGTGAGATTCCCGGGAAGCTCAGGCAGGGAGGAAACACGGGAAAGGCTCTGGAGAGGCCATGGAGCCGGGAAGCTCTCCGCGATGAGCCCCGGCCGCAGCCCAGGCGCAGGGTCCTGCAGCCCCCGAAGCATCCCCGGACCGGGCCGGCACCGGCACCAGCCCCGCAGCGCAGCGGGCCCGGGAGGCTCCGCAAAGGCCTCCTTCCCCTGCTGCAGCCCCCGCAAAGGCGCTGCCCGGCGGGCGAGGGCTCCAAAAGCGGGAGCTGGGCCGGGCGGGCTGCGGCGGCAGGGCCGGGGGGCTGCAGAGGCCGCACGGGGACGCTCGGCGGGGACACCGCGTGTCTGCGACCGGCCGGGAGTGCCCCGGGGGCGGGCACCGGGGGCTGCGGCCGGGACGGGCCGTGCGGGAAGCGGGCCGGGGCTCTGCGCAGCCCGGCTCCGATGCCGGCCGCGTCTCCGGTGGCGGTGCCGGGGACAAGGACGGGGACGGGCATAGGGACGGGGATAAGGACGGGAACAGGGACGGGCCGCGGGGGCGAGTGCGGGGGAAGCGCGCTCCCGCCGCCCGCCGCAGCACCGGGGACGCGCCCCCGGCGGCCGTGCTGCAGCAGGGGGCGGGGGCCCGCCGTGATGGGCGTGGCGGCTGCCCAATCGGAGCGGCGCTGCGGGGTGACGAGAGCCAATGGGCGCCGAGGAGGCGGGGCGCGGCGCGGGGGCGGGCCCGCCCACGGCGTGCCGAGGTTGCTATGGCTGTGGCCGGAGAGCGGCCGCGGCGCGGGCCAATGGGAGCGGGCGGAGGCGCTGACGGACGCGGGTCGTGGCCAATGGGCGCGCGGCGCGCGGCGCCGGGGGCGGGCGGAGCGGCGGGGGGCGGCGGGGCCGGCGCGGCGCTAAAGGAGCGCGGCGGGCGCGGGGCGGAGCGGGCGCGGCAGAGCCGGCGGGCGGCGGGAGGGCGGCGGCGGCCGGCGCTGCACAGGTGAGGCGGCGGGGCCGGCGGCGAGCCCGGGGAACACCGGCTGCGGGGCGGCTCGGCGGGGGCCCGCCCGCGGCGGGGGTGTGGCGGGGGCGGCGGGCCCGGCACACAAAGACCCCCTTGTTGGGCCGCCCGCCCGCGCCGCCCTCCCCCGCCCGCGGCTGCCGGTCCCGGCTCCGGGAGGAGGGGGCCGTTTTCGGCCATTTTCTGCCTTCCCCGCGGGCCCCGGGCGGGGGGCGCGGGGCTGCGGCCGCTCCGGGCGCCGCCGGGCCGAGCCCGCGGCCGCCTCTTTGTCCTTCGGGCCCGGCGAGGGGCAGCGCGGCCGCGGCCCCGGGGCGCTGCTCGGGCCGCCCCTGCCCCGGGGGATGCCCCGGGGGATGCCCCGCCGCGCCCCCGGCCCCCTTTTGTTCGGAACGGGTATGGGGGATTTTTGGGATTTTTTTTTTTGCCTTTATTCGCACGTCGTCTGTTGGGAGTGCTGAATTCCTGCATGATAAATGTGCTCATTTGTGTGTTTCATTTGAATGCCATTGTTAGCGGAGGAGCCCTGGCTAGGGTGAGCTGCGGCTTGCTTTGCTTCTGCGGAGGGTCTTTTGTGATGGGCTTTGTGGGATTGAAAGCCCGAGTGGAAGAATGACCCTGAAACTGCCTACGGTCCCCTGATGTTTAGGTTTATCCTCAGGAGCTGCTCTAAAGTCAGTTATACCGTTCGTATATGACTGGTGTGTGCAGTCACATGTGAGCGCATTCATTTCAGTCTTCACCCTTTAATTCCGCTGGGGAACAATAATGGTTAATTTTGTCGTATGAGCTTTATTTGACCTTCAGGTTTCTGTGCCTCTCAGTGTGTAAAAGCGGAGTGCTGGCTGCCTTGGGCTGTGTCACACCTGCCCAGGGAGCGCTCAGGACCTGACAGCGGTGGGCACTGGCATGCTAGGGTGGCACTGGCGTTCCAGGGCTTTGTTGGAACTTGGGCTGGAGTCTAGCACAGTGGGGGCAGTCACCTTTCTCACTTGGGGTTCAAAGCTCGGGTATTTAATCTGTGGGCTTCCCGAGGCAAATGTGGCATTCATTGACTAAACCTTCATTTTCCTGGCAGAGGAGTCCAGCTATCACTTAAGGTGTCCCCTCAACGATTCCCTCTTTGTTCATGGAAATTTTCTCTCAGAGGCTCTTCTAAAATACTCTAAATGTTGAGTCATCGTATCTTGATTTCAATTGAGCCATCTGTGCTAAGGGATCTGCTCCTCGCACCTCTGAAGGGTTCAGTGAATTCATGCTCGCTTTACGCTGAAGTTGGACAATGTAACAAATCTCTCTGCCTTAGATGGAGACGCAATTACCCTGTTTAATTATATGCTCCTCTCGGGAGGGTTGGGTTGCAGAGCTTCCACCAGGGCACGTGCCATAGTAGAAAAGGTGACAAATGCAGTTTGGGAATCTCCTTGGCTTTGTTCCCAAGCTGCCCTTTGGGTTACCTGCTGGAAAAGGTTCCTATAGCCAATGTGATGTTCTTCAGCAGAAAGATGATGTGTGTTACAAACCAAGGCATTTAAAGTCCTGAGTATGAGGGGTCAGGCTTTACCTTGGTGCTCCGTGGGCAGTTCCAGATGGATCTGCCAGCCCCAGGAATGCTGGCTGTGATGGCAGTGCCTATGGAAGGGGCAGGGGCCTCTCTTGGCTAGAGGCAGACAGGTAAAATGAGTGTGCAGGGGCTCTTGTCAGTCAGTGCTTTTTCTTTCTGCTTCAAATTGCCCGTGGAGCTGTTGGAAAATCCAGCATCATTCCTTGCAGTGTTTTGAGCCTTGAGGTAAACTTGAGATCTGGAGACATTTTTTGGAATCTGGTGATGTCAGCACTCAGGACTGAGAACACAAGCAGGCTGTAGAAATGCAAAGTTTTTCAGGAAGAATATGAGCAATGTTTAGCTGCCTTGATGGCTTGCAGAAACCCCAAGCATCCCAAGTTCTTGTCTGTAGTTGAAAATCCACATTTTTAAGGCACATCTTTGCCGCGTTCTGGTTTCTGCAGCAGAATGCACTGAGCAGGTTTATGGGTTTGTATCTCTCCTTGTATTTTTGTTTCTCACTGTTCCATCGCAGCTGAGTTTACTGCCGAGCTCCTGCTCCATTTGCTCTTGTTCCTTCTCTAAGCCCAGCACACAGGTGTGCGTTTTCCTGCTTGCAGCTCCTGCTGTAATGTGTCTCCCTTGCTGCTGCACAGCTGGAACCAGTCCCTGCTGGCTGCCCTGCGCTGGGTTTGGGTGCCACTGGACAGGTCACCGACCTTTGGTGTGCCAGGGGTGTGTGGGCAGGGGCTCAGCTGTGCAGCAGCTTCTCCACACTGGCAGAAACGCCTGATCCTGCTTCTCCCAGAGAAGATGCTGGGGATGGATCACATAATTGCTGTGCCCCAGCTGCCCCCGTGGCATGGGTCAGAGCGTGGCTGGTGTGTAACCTTGCTTTTCCCTCTCCTCACAGGGTGACTGGGAGTGGACACCTCTTCCCAGGATGGCACAGCGCTCGGGGCAGGAGGATCCGGAGCGGTACCTCTTCGTGGACAGGGCTGTCATCTACAACCCTGCCACCCAGGCCGACTGGACTGCTAAAAAGTTGGTGTGGATCCCTTCAGAGCGCCATGGCTTCGAGGCAGCCAGCATCAAGGAGGAGAAAGGGGATGAGGTGTTGGTTGAACTGGCAGAGAATGGGAAGAAAGCGCTCGTCAATAAAGATGATGTTCAGAAGATGAATCCTCCCAAGTTCTCTAAAGTGGAAGACATGGCAGAATTAACCTGTTTAAATGAAGCCTCTGTATTGTATAATTTAAAGGATCGCTATTACTCTGGGCTCATCTATGTAAGTACTAATTATGGGATCCATTCTGGGTGCTAATTCAGCTGACCTTACCTGATTCCCATCCCTGCTATTTGAGTAGGTCTTGTCTTTGATTTTGGCAGCCTAAATACTTTGTACTCTCAGCATTTACATTAGTCCAGAGTCAAGAACTCTGACATAAAACAAAGAATACAATTCTGTGAGCATCTTTTAGCCACAGAATGTGAAATGACAGCTTGGGGGGCTCTGCTCGTGCTGGTCCTTGGAGCACTTGCCTCCTGCTGAACTGATCCAGTGAGCAGTGGCAAGTGGCTTCCTTGAGCTGAGAGAGGGGACAAACCCTCACTTTGCTGAATTGCTTTAATTGCTCATGGGAATGAGCACATCTCTTGTTTTAACTTGCTGCGTGTTAAAAATGGCAATAAGAGGCTCTGTTGGTCTTTAAAAGATGAAGTTTGAGAGACTGGGAGTGCAAAATGTCTTTTTGAAACTGAGTATCAGCCTAGTGGCCAGGAAGGGTTGTGTTCGAGTGCTTAAAATAAACCAGTAAGATAAAGCTTTTTTTTTCCCCAGTGGTTTTGAAGCACTAATTGAACATCTGGCTTATCACCATCTTGCTCTGGAGCTGGGAATCACGGCACCCTTGGTGCTGTGTCTGACCCTGCTCCTCCCTTGGGCTCTGCCCTAGGTCTGTGCCTCCAGTTGGGAGCAGCTCCTGCTCTCTTGGCAGCTTGATTGCACAGTGACTTGTTGGGTCAGGGAGTCAGGAACAGCTACAAGGAGACTTTCTGTCCCAAAAGACACTGGAACATCCGCTTAAATGCGTGGTTCACTTTATAAACACTTAAAGCTTAATCCATTTTATTTAGTCCTGATAGCTGGCTCATTTTCCCCTCCATCTGGGGATTAGGGGTTACATTTTTAGCTTGACCCTTGATAATATTTGGACTTATTAAAAATTATATACAACTACAAAGTGTTTTTTTATATTTGTGTGTCCTCGTCAGTTTCTTCTTCCAAGGCCTTGCACCAAGGTGCTCACAGCAGAGCTGGGTGAAAAACACTTCTGGAATGATTCCTGCATGAGGAAGCTAATTGGATAATTAATAGGGACTGGATTGAAAACTAAAAGTAAACAGGTTGATAGGTCAAAAGTTTTCAGCCTGTGTATCAATCCTAATGATGGCCGTTATGAAATTCATTACAACTATTATAGCCCTATTTCATTATGGAGGTTAAAAAGCTGCAGGCCTTAAATGTCACAGCAAGCTCTAGTGCAAGGAGTGCAGCCAGCAAACACGGCCCCAGCTGCTTCTGGGGATGGTGTCAGAACCTGTCCCTCGTGTGCACACAGAGGTGCAGGGCTGTGTCACTGCGTGGCTGCCAAGCCCTCCCTGTGTGAGAGACTGGCTGCTCGTGTGTGGAGTTTGTGAGATCCTACAGGTGACCTGCCTTTGTTCTCTTCCCAAAAGGATTCACTCTTTCTCTCTTGAGGCGGACTGCAGCTTGTTCCTTGGCTGTGTGATGCTGCTGCTGTGCAGGGGATCAGGGCATGTGGATGTTGTGACAGACCTCCCTGCCCCAGCTGGGAGAAGTTGGTTGGGGTTAAGAAGCTCCTGGATTTGTCTTTATGGGAGGCCTGAGTTGCAGGGACATTGCTGGAGGATGCTGCTCTTCCCAAGAGCAGTGGTTCAGTGCAGCTGTAATCATTGGCTTCTGGGCTGAAATTAAAACCTGCCTTACTTTGTGAAGGTGTGGGGAAGAGCAGTGGTGAGAAGTGTCAAGGACTGAATGCTGCAAAGATTCGGAGGCCGGAGAGGAACTGCAAGAACTCAAGCTGGTGGGGTTTTAGTGTTGGGGTCTCTCTTGGGGATCCCCACACTTCCATGAATGTGGCACTGCAGCTGCTGGCAGAGCCCAGAACTGCTGCCCACAATTCCTGTGTGAGGAAAAGAGCCAAAGCTTCCTGAGCTGAAGTGAGTTCTGGTGGTTTGGCCATATTGACAGGAGCTGGTTAAAGGTTTAATTTCCAGGTTATTTCCCCATTATAACCAAACAAATCTTAAATGTTGGTGTTGATCTCAAGCAGTTGAGGTGCAGGTGGTGAATCCAGTTTGGGGTCCTGGCATTTCCCAACAGGGAGCATGCAGTGTTGCCTTTCTAGGAAGTGGAAGATGCAAGAATGTCAACTGAAGCAGACACAGGTTTCCTTTCAATCCCTAGAAAGGAAACAAATGAGTTGAGGGATTTGGCCCCTGGGTCCAGTCATCTGCCTGTAATCTCCATGTCCGGATGACGCTGCTGCAGGAACAGGGAGGCTGACTAAAGCCCAAAGTGACCTGGGCAGTGATGCTCACTTCCAAGAGTTTCATGTAACATCCAAGTAGGGATGGCCAGGAGTTTCTGGAACTTGCAGCATCTCCAGTGCCTGCCAAGTGACATGATCTCAGGCTCTGAGCATCACTGCTGAGCTGTGGGAGATGGACACAAGTGGAGAATATGGAAGATCAGTGACTTGTAAAGGCCTGATGCCAGTGCTTGGTCTGTCTTTAGGGGGTCTGTTCATGGCAGCACAGAACCCAAAAGGGATCAGGACTTGTACAAGAACTGCTGGGAAGGGTGGTTGGAATGGAAATTATGGTGATCCCAGTTTTGCTTTGGAGAGCTAAGAACCTTAATTTCTTGCTCCACTTTTAACATCACCTATTCCATTTCTTGCCACAAGGTTTATTTGAGTGTAAGTGCTGGTTCTGTGAAGGTGCAGCCACCTAGGGCAGGTGGTTTATTTGTTTTCTCATTACTTCTGCCTTTGCTTGGAGTTTTCACTCTCCCTTGTGTTTCACAGCTAAACTTCCCCAAATCCTGTGCTTTTCTAGGGATATCAGTGTTTTTTATGTATCAGTTGAGTTACTAATGCTCTAAATGGATCCTTTATATCCTGCTGGAGTGGGTTTTGGTTCCTGTAAATGCTCGTGAATGTTGATTCTTCAGCTTCAGCACAGAACTGTTCTGCCTGCCCTGCTTTGGAGTGGCCAGCTTTAATCCTGGCTTCAGCCTGCATTAGTGACATCCTTCAGCTGCAGATCAGGAACTGGAGGTGGTTCACTGGGAGGGCACCCAGGAGGAATACCCACAGGCTTAGGAGGTCCTTTGAAGATTTGGAATAAACATGATTTCACTCAGACGGGTTTTGTGGTGCTTCTTGAATATCCTTATCCCATGAACTGAGTTCCAGGTGACTTTCTGGGGGTGTTGGTTTAAGAAAGGAGTAGTTCTTGTCAGAGGTTTGGGTCACTGAGGTCTGTACCCTGAGTGAGGAAACAGCTTTATTCTTATAAAATCTGCGTGTAAAATGCCACTGTGGAGGCTTCTAGATATCAGCCCTAGAGTTTGGTTTGTACTCAAGTTGTGTCTGCAAAATATGATTTCATAGGGGGAAAAAGTCTTTGAATCAGACTATGAGATGGAGAAATGAAGTCCACTGGAAGGAGTGGCTGGTGAGGGTCCCTCAGCCATGGATGCTGCTTTTTCAAGACCACATTTAATTCTTTGTCACAAGCTGTGATAGACAAGATCACTGCTCTGGTAATTGTCCTTTCATGAGGTTTGGGGTTTTTCATGAACAACCTTCCAAATTTGTCATGTTAGTCCTTCTTTTCACTTTAAGGGCAAGATGATCTTTTTTCTTTTGAACTCCATATGAATTTTAACACAAACCATGGCACTTCTAGAGCTGCAAAAAGCAAAGTGGTTCCCAATCACTCCAAATAATGTTTCAGCGCTCTGTTAAGCAGCATTCTGGATGTAAGTTTTGTGGTATTGTGAATTTTGAAGTCATAAAACATCATAGTGGATTGGGTTGGAAGGGACCTTAAAGGACATCTCGTTCTGCCCCTGCCATGGAAGGGACACCTTCCACCACCCCAGGTGCCTCAGAGGCCCCATCCAGCCAGACTGTGTAAAAAAAGTATGAAAGGCACTTCTGTTGATAAAAATGCAGGTAATTGCATGGATCAGGAATGTAAATACCTCATTCCTTCTTCCATGGAAAGCAGCTTGTTCTTGATACTGCAAACCCTGGCTGGAATTGGAATGAATAAGCTACTAACTGTTAATACTTCTAAGTCAGGGCTAGGTGACACTTTTCCCAGCAATATAAAGCTCTTTTGATGGCAAGAAAGACTCTTCAATCCCACTTTTAAAGCATATTTTAAATTTACAAACATCACCTTATGCATCTCTTGTGAACAGAAATTGTTTTGTCAAACCCAGTGGGTCTCTCATGATTGTACAGGTTTGACACAAGGTTCTGATTTTCCAGGGAAGTCCAACATCTGAGCAGCAGCTGGCTGTGTTTTAATGGTCTGACTGGTGAGTGCAGGTGAACATCTGAAAGTTCTGGGATAAATGGCACCTTTCCCACTCAGCAGGTCTATAAACATTTGAGTCTGAGTACCTGTTCTAAGGTGGTCTGGCAGGACCAGAAGTCTGTGCTGTGCAGTCAGAAGTTCCCACTCCTGTACCCACTGCAGCAGGATGGGATGAAGGAGTTGCTCTGTCAAACATAGGGTGTAATTAAGCTGCAGTAAAAACCAAGGTATTCCAAATTCAATGGGTTTTACAGTCATTTATTTAAACAAATGTTGCTGTTGCCACATCTGTTGTAGGCTCAGCTTTCCTGGAGGAAGGCCCTTGCCCACAGCTGACTGTGTGGCTTTCTGATACCCCCATAAATCATTGCAGCTACTCCTTAACTGCTTCCTGACCTCATTCAGTCAGAAGGATTAAAATGAACAGAATTTCTCAAATGCTTGACTTCGATTAACCCGTGCCAGTATCCAGATGGCCTCTTGTGACTGCTGGGGGCTGTTGGGAAGCCCCTGGGCTACCTCTGGGGGCTCAGGTGTGAAGGGGCAGGTGGGGACAGGTACCCAGGATGTGTTTGCTCTGGGGAAAGTCAGGTTGGAGCTCACTGGTTTTGCTGTTCTTGAGGAACAACAAAAAGGTGGTGAAGCTTGAAAGGTTTAGATTCGGCTTCAAAGTCCCTCAAACTCCAGTGAGCTGTGCATTGTCTTCCTTGCCCACTCCCCCATGTTTTTTTAAGCCAAGACTTCTGAAAAAGCGTTGGAAGCTGTTTGTGTGAGGCTGAGAGTTCCTGGAAGCCTCCTGCTGGTTCTGCTCTCCTGGCACAGCACTGCTGGGTTTTCTTTCCACCCATGAAGTAGAAAACGTGCTCACTGTTGTGCAAGTAACACACTGCAGCAGGTATTTGTTGCTAATTGCAAGTGGTACCTCTCTAATGGGTCTGCAGCCCTGTTATTTCATTTTTAAATGTACTTTCTATTTTATTGGAACAGAAGAGGGAAAGAATGAGAGCTATGCCATAGTCCTCAGTTCCAGAGCCTGCTGTGGGTGGCAGCTCTTACAGCACTGTGCTGGAGGAGTCTTTAAGCTGGTCCTTCTGTTAAGCTGCTGCCTCAGCTGTGAGGCCTGAGTGTAACCTAGAACAATCTGTGGTATTATATAAGCATCTGTGTTCTAATTGCTTTAATTTTCCTGCTGGTCCAGTTGGGAATGTTTCACGGTACTGAGTGTCAAAGATTGGTATTAAAAGAAACCTGCAAGAAATGGAGTTTGTTACTTAATTCCATCTTTTTCCTAGCACAAACCAGTCACTGGATGTAATACCCAGTGTGTGGCAGAAGAAATGCTGGGGTTCACGTTGGTGGAACTGCTTTGACACATGAACTTTTTTTTTTGTATGAACTCTGATTTTTGGAAGACTCCTAAATGTGATCAAGTTGAGGGAGCTCTGTGCAGGGTTAGAAATGTCTGAGGGACTTAAGTGAATCAATGTCCTTGCCCTCAGGCAAGCAGAGGTATGCAAAAGTGCTTGTTCTTGTCAAACTCTGTGCTTCTATAAAAAAGGGTGGGTTAAGAGTGGAAAAAGGAGCAGCTTTGCATCGTGGCCTCCTGTCCGAGCGCTCAGGTCAGTGCATTGTGCTGCAGGACACCCCTGCAGCCCCGTGCCTGTGTCAGAGCTGTTGTAGAGCTGTCTGTGGAGCAGTCAGGCTCTGACATGCAGCTCACCAGGAGCCTTGGGAAAGGATATTAATACTCCTCTGGCCCTGGTGCAAGCTCAGCTCATGTTTTAGCTGTGAGCAGTTGCTGTGGCTGAGGCAGTTGTGAGCCCAGGCTGTGACCCTGAGTGTGTCTGTGTGAGAGGAGGAGCTGGCAGATCAGGGCCTGGCCTGCACTGCTGGGCTAAGGAGGGTTTTTCTCTCTAAACACATCCCCTGAAGGCTGTGAAGGTGAAAATTCAGCACTGCTGTGCCTCTGCTCGGCTCCAGCTGTAGAGAACATTCAGACAGGTCATTTACAGTGTGGGCTGAGCTTTTCCATGAATGGCTGATGCATGTGTTGTGCTGCTTCCCTTTCCCATTCTCCTCCTCAGCTGCCCTGATTAAATCCGTGGCTCTCATCCCCCAGCCTCTCTGACCTGAGCTGCCCAGGCTGTTCCTTACCCACGTTGGACACCCTTTGATTCCAGTGTCGTGCCCACCCCAGGGCACAGCCTCACCTTCATCCTCTCTGAGGCTGAAGAGTTGCCTGCCCTTCCTTAAGGCTAGAATTGGATAAGTTCAGGGAAAAAAGGTGCTCTGTGAGAAAAACCATGTCTAGCTCAGGGAACTCAGGAAGGCTTGGAGTGTGAAAGGTGGGTCTGCAACCTCAGGAAGTGACACCAGGCACAGAAATGCTCTGTTGAGGTAATTTATCAGCCTGGAGAGTGTGCTCCACTCAGTTACAGGATACTGCTTAAAATGTGTGTTGCTTGCTGGGCTGGGAATGGCTGGTTTCTGTTTCAGGTAATAATGAGAGCTGTCTAGATGCTTACTTCAGCTTAATTATTTATACAGTAATAGAGTGAATCTGTCACTTTTTATATTTGAAGACTTGAAGATAAAGGTTGAGCCTGTGTACTGGGGTGATGCAAACTGGTTGTAACAAATGCCCAAACTGTACCTGCAACTTGCTAATGGCTCTCAGGTGGTGCTTTAAAGAGACCTTTTGATGTCATGGCAGAAGAGACCAACCTAAGAGCCATAACAGCTTGCTCCTGGCTGCAGGAACAGGTGATCCTAGGGACAGCACCAGGCTGTTTGCCTTTAACTCCTCCTCGTGTGTGTGCACAGGGAAGGGGTGATGTGGTTTTAAGGGCAGACAGGCCACGAAAGCCCCCTCTGCAGATCAGGAGCCTGAGCTCCTGTGTGTTGTCACCTGGGAATAACAAGCTCTGTTTGCCAGTTGTTCCCTTCCACCCGCCTCCCTCCCAGAATGTGGGGATGGAACGGAGTTTGAAACAGGCCAGTGCCAGGATCCTGAACTCTGCAGGCTGGGACAGCTTACCAGAACCCAAATTACCACATGATAAACTACTGGATACAGGCTGTAAGCATCTGGAAACCTTCAGACTGCACATTTAGTGTCCTGAAGGGGAGCTTGTATAACAAACCTCTGTCAGAGCTCTCCTTTACTTGTCTGGAGCCCTGCCTGGAGAGTGCATTCCAGGGTGTCCTATGGCTGCGGGTTGATCCTGTCTGTTCCTGGGTAAAGCAGGAATGTGTTCAAACAACTAGCAGCAAGCAGCTGATCCATGAGCTCAAGGTGAATCAGCATCTTTGCTTGCCTTTCAATTCCTAATGTACACATCCACCTCTGTCAGCTGAAAAATGAACGGAGGCTGCCTCTCCATCCAGACTGGGCTGTCCTGGAGCTCACCAGTGCTGATCCCAGCCCTTGCTCCCATCTGACAATTCCATCAGAGTCCATGTACTGCAGGATTGGATTCTTTAAATAGGGTGTCCATTTGTTAAGCAGATGTGTGTGTGTTCCTGATAATTCCTCCTGTGGCTGCTCACCAAGAAGCTTTTTGAGGGGTTTTAAACAATCTCTATGTTTTCCGTGTTTGGTTTCCATGCAAAAAGCCCTTTCCTGCTTTTTTAGGCACAGTGATGTACTGTGAGACTTGCAGTTATAAAACAGCTCTGGTAGATTTTGGTACCATTTGCCTCCCTCCCAATTACATTTGGCTCATTAAAAGCATCCTTTCTGTGTTTCTGTGCCTACCAAGCCACGAAGACAGCCCAGCAATATGTTCATATGCTGCTTTCTGCAATAGATGACAGTCAGGAAATTGGGAAAATTCAGTTCCATCTTCCTGTGAATAAATTAAGGCTGTGCAGGGCGGTGCTGGTTTGAAAAAGGTCTCATTTTGAAATTCTGCAGGGAAACAGCAGGAGAGTGAACTGGGTAACAAATATGCAGGAAGGCAAGGTGTTGGAATTCAAGGTGCTGCATGCAAAGAGCTGCCATGGCACAGAGGTCTGCAATAAAAGCCTATCCTTTAGATTTAGTTTCAGATAAATGAACCCCAGCACTGGCAAAATGTAGAATTTTGTGCTTCATAACTTCTAATTTGGCCCTGTTCAATACAGAACTTCTTCAGTTGACTCTTTCCAGTTGTCTAGGACATTTGTTGGCTTTCTCTGGATTGGCAAAGTTCTGTTGGCATCATTGGGCTTTGCTTATTCTTCCTTCCAGGTTCACAGGTTCATCCTATTAACTGCTTCAGGAGAGAGCCAGGAAAGGCTTCCAGGTTAGGTGTTGTCAACAGAGGTCTAAAGGATTGTTAAGTTTGTTTTTCTAGGTTATTAATTCTTTATGTAGCCAAATAGTAACATTTACTCCATGTGAGGGGGAAATAAACTAAAGATGCCAAAGCAACTGAGGGGAGGAGAGAAGAATAATCTTCAAAGAGGTGTTCTATCCCAGCACTTAAGATTTCTTCTTTTTTTTTTAATATTTAGCAGGTCGATTTATTCATGTCTAGGGAAGGGCAGTGATTCTGGGGAAAAACCACCACCTTTCCTTTGGGAATATAAAATGCCAAAACAACTGGTCAAAGTTTTGGATGAACTTGCAGAGAAATCGAGGTGTTGCTGTTGAAAGAGGGTCACCAGTGTAGCTGGGGTTTGCAGTAGTTCCCTTAAGCAGCCTCTGGTTTGGGAGTTTTGTCCTCACTCAGATGAGGAACAGCAGCCCAGGGAGGTAAATTGCCAATCTCTGAAGCTGAGTGGGTGAAAAGCAGAGCAGGGCTCGGAGTGCTGCTGGGTGAGAGTCCAGAGCCCTCCCGGAGGGCAGAGCTCTGCTGGCCTCAGCACGTTTTGGTGCCATGGCACTGGTCAGAGCTGTGCTGGGACAGGTCTGCAGTGGACTCTGGCTCTGGGAGTTCCTCTGCCAGGCCCAGCTCTCCCCTGCAGTCAGCAATAAGCAGCTCTCTCTCCTGAGCTGTGGCTGCGCTGGAGGAGCTCAGGGGAGGTGCTGCTCTGTGGTTCTGAGCTGTGATTCTGTGGTGGGCTTGCTGAACATGTTCTTTCTTCTGGTTACCCTCACTTGAAGCCTGGACCAGAAACCAGGCTTGTGGCAGCTCTCAGAGTCTCCGTGTCACTGGTGGTGGTGGCAGAATGATGTGGGTGACCTCAGCTGAGCACAGGGAAGGCTGGAAATGGGTGTCCATTGTTCAGCAGTTAATTGGCTCCTTGGATGGTTGTACCAGGCTGTTAAAATAACTGTCCTTCCTTCCCTCCCTTCCAGTATCACCAGTGGCCATGAATGAGTTTGGGCAGGGAACTGCTTCTATTTCCAACCAATTCTGTTTGACATTTGCCTGCAGAAGTATCCAGGTCAGGAAGTGAGGACAAGAGCACTGATCCTGGCAGGAGGGACAGTGGTAGGAAAGGAGGCTGGGGAGGAACTGCCCACTTGCCAACAGACCCATGTTATGTTGAGTTAATGACTGATAAGTTGTTCTTTATGCTTGGGTCAGTTGCCCTGATAAGATCTGTTTCCTTTCTCTTGAGAAATAAATACCTTGTTTAGGTGGTAAGACCCTGCAGTTATCATCAAGCAGATCTGACCAAAGCAGAGGGAGTATTTTCCTACAAGGACATAAGATGTCCCTGTGTCAGGATATCTGGCTTAAAACCAAGTTCTTTTTCTTTGCTGATGGTGCTCCTGGACTCAGTTCAGAGAACACCTTCTGCCTGTCTTTCCAGAAGCTGGTGGAGGTGTAGAAAGGACAGAGGAGCACCTTTTCCTCCAGATAAAATCTTTTATGCTTAAAAAAGGAAAAAAAGGCAGATTGGGACTTTCAGCTACTGTGTTCATACCAAGGTAGCAGAAATACTTTTTTAAATGGACAAATACTTGAAGAATCCTGACTGACCTGCTCAGTACTCTGGGCTCTCAGCAGCTGTCAATGCTGGCTGCTTATTCTCCCCATTCTTTTTCTCCTCTCAACCTGCAAAGGTAAGAAATGTGGTTTTCCTGACCTTCAGAAAGATACCTCCTATTTCTGCCAAACCTGGTCTCTCCTGCTCACATTCCTGAGCTGGTAAAGATGGGAATTTCAGTAATGACCAAAAAGAATGAACTGTCCGAGCATGTGAGGAGATAACAGTGAATGGAGAGATTCTGCTTTCTTAAAAGCAGTCAGTTCTGGTGCCTGCTGAAAGGGCCAGAGCCAAACAGATTCCTTGGATCAGGGAACACCCCAGGAGAGCTCTGGTGTGTGCAGGGAGCTGTGTCTGGCTGAGCTCAGCCTCTGATCCCGAGCCAGGCCAGGCTCATCTGTCCCTCCCACGCAGCCGAGTGTCCGTGGCTGCCTGGGCTCCTTCTTCTGCCAGGGATGGGTGTTCCTGTGCTGAGTTCCTTGGGAATAACTGCTGTGGAGCAGAGATGGAGCTGTCTGGAGGAGTCTGTGATACTTGGATGGCAGGGAAATGCAGCCCTGTGGGCATTGCTTCAGTGTGGGCTCGGTTCTGTGACACTTGAGGCATTTTGGCTGAACAGAAATGTCTCAGTAAGAGTCAGTGAAATCAGCAATGTTCAATTTGTGCTGGTTCCTTGATATTCTGGTAGTCCCCTTCTGTGAAGTGTCAGCTCTGAAAGCAGAGTGTGAAACACCTGCAGGGCCAGGTGCCAGGGAGGGAATGACCCCTCTCTGAGATTGAGAAGGGCTCATGAGCAGGAAACACAGACAGATATGAGAAAATAACAGGATAGCAGAAATAATGGTGGTTTGAAATAGGCTTTTCCCCCACCGAGATTATTTACTTGAGCAATGGATATTATCAGTTCCTTTAAAATGAAAATAACTTGGGATGTGCATTTTACTGAAGGAGTTGAACATCAAAAGGTGTCCATAAAGCTGGAACTTGGCAAACGGAAGAGAGATTTAAATGTCTGTGGGAAAGAGATCAGATATTCCTCTTCAAATTTACCTACGCTTATTATCTTTAAATTACTTTTTATGCAGGTAATTAAAGAGCCTTTTAAGAGAACTAGAAACCAATAATTTGAATATAGCATGTACTTCGAGTTGCTCTACAAAAAAGCACCTCAATTTTGTTTTAAGATAAGTATTACAGAACCTGTGAAAAGGCTTTCTGTTCTTTACGACTCTATTTCAATACTGTTTACTAACAGGAATGTTTGTTATTTTTTCTTTTTCCAGACCTATTCAGGGCTCTTCTGTGTAGTCATAAATCCTTACAAGAACCTTCCAATTTATTCAGAGAACATTATTGAGATGTACAGAGGGAAGAAGCGCCACGAGATGCCACCACACATTTACGCCATATCCGAGTCTGCCTACAGGTGCATGCTGCAAGGTAAGGATCAGTCCCTGGGGATTTAACAGCTACCTGGCAGCTCCTTAACGTGCCTGCAGCTTGGAGTTTTCCTAATCCAGCTGCATGGAATCAGAATTTTAAAGAGAGGGGAGAGAACCGTGTTTGTGACTCACTGAGGCGCGGCAGCAAAGTGACACCAACACAGCTGAGCTGGGCCCTTGTTGCTCTGGAAGTTGTGGTGGAAATACTTTGTTCCTAAAGAAAGAAGAGCTAAGTTTCATGTCAAAAGATGTTGTGCACTGGCTCTGGATGAAGGAAGTGAAAAGGAGTGTGATTGAAAAGGCAGTGCTATAAAAATGTTGGCGTTTTGGCAGCTGACAAATAATCCGAGGTGACAATGGAACAATGGTGTGTTTGAGTTCAAAAAGAGGTCAGGGAAATACTTAACCTGGAGGAATTTATTTTTTTTCTCCTAACTGATGTGTGTCTGTAGTAGAATAGAGTGAGTTTATGGAGGGCTCATGGTTTGAATTTTGGCTTTAAGGCTGTGCTGGACAAACAGAAATCTGATGTGATACGACTTTGTTGAAATGAGCACATGCTGTTGAACTTGCAGGGTTGCATTTCTGACACAGTGTTTTGGGAACACAGCTCATTCTATCCAGTATTGGTTTGTGTTTAGGGGGCTGTTAAAGGTGTGGGGACAGCAGAATGTTGTATCCAGACAAGTGTGTGTAACCAAGAGCCAGACGTGCACACCTTGCTGTGTGTTGTGCTGTGGCTGTGGATCGGCTGCAAGGAGGGGAAAAGCTCTGTGACCTACTTCCCACAAACTGAGGAAAAGCTGTTCCTGCTACCAGGTTAACCAACCATTTAAATGTTAACTGTTTTTTTTAGACATTTGGTATCTTTAAATACATCACACAAGTCTTTGTTTCTACAGTTGTGACTTTAGGGCTGCTTAATAATCAACTACAGGTTGTGCTGAGTGTCCTTTCACCTCAGGAGAGCTGTGCCAGCAGAGTGGGGTGATGCAGGGACAGGCAGGGGAAGAGCAGCAAATTGGGGCCACCAAGAGTTGTTCTACTTCCCAATGGATATTTGGGGCTCTGTTTTCATGTGTTTTTGGTGAAAGAAACTCTGACTTCTTGACCAGAACAGCAGCCTCTAACAGCTCAGATCAGAGGACGCCTAATAAGTCCACATGAAATAACAGCAGAGCAAACCTTAAGATTTATTTTAAGGAGTTTATTGTAGCAGTCTCAAGTGGATTGTGATTAAAGGCTTCCCAATCTGAAAGCACCTCTTGAAATGGTCTCAAGAATACATTGAAAAGTTCTTGAGACAAATGTCCTCTAATAAAGTAAGTCAATGTCAGTAGTTACCACACTCCGGGTGCTCCATATATTTGCTCACATACCCTGCTGGTACTGATTTGTATCTCTGGAGATCTTGCTACATGGACAAATGTTACTATTTTTGGCTGATGGAATAAAAAAAAATGCACATGGTGGTGTATGTTTTGTTACAGTCCTCTTTTCTTTCCTTCTGATGCATGGGGGTTTATATTTTGTATCAAATCTCTGTGCTTGCTTTCTTTTTGATTTTGAAAGCCTGAGTTCTCATTTGAGCACACAAAGGCATAGCCTGGAATAAGAAAAATTAAACCCATGCAGTGGGATCCATTATTTAGGCAATAACTTGTGTAAAGTTAATTAAATCTGTGTTTCTAGTGCCCTTCACCTGTATGGAGCTAGTCCCTGTTTGTTTTAGGAAGCATTTGCAGGAGTTAATGAATATCCCACTGATGGTTTGTCTGCACAACTGCAGTGCAGGGGTAAATAAAAGCTCCAGGACAGGTGTTGGTGCTGCTCATGGTGAGGGTGAGCAGTGAGTGTTTGAGCTCTGGCACTGACCCTGCTCCTTCTCTGCTGCCAGGGCCTCAGGGTGGGCCCTGATGCTGAGAGACCCTGCAGGGAACTGAGTTTGTCTCCCTGTAAATAAAACTTGCAATTACAACAACCAAGGTTTTGTGGCCATTAGAGCACCAAATACTATTTGTCTTAACAGTTGCAGATTATTACATTATTCCATTTGTTTTCTGGTTATCAGTGGCAACACAAGGTCAGCTACTCAGTGTGCCCAGGGTTTGGTGAGGATGGGTTTTCCCTATCAAGTGTTTAACACAATGTGCAAAATGTCTTTAATCTTCTACCTCTGCCTTGTGTTTTAGTAGGCATTGAGCCTTTAACGAATCAGAAAATAGGTGTCAGAAAGTTTTGGCTGGTAGAAATGTCTCTAGCCAGGAACTAGCTGGGTTAATCAAAATGCTTCAGATTAATCATCAGAGGTCCCTGCAAGCTTTTTTTGCAGCAGAATCCGTGGCCAGGATGCTTTTGCTGATAAGTTACTGACACATACTTAGAAAAGTGTTGTTCTGCAGTTCCTGTCTGTGTCTGTGCACGTAGCTGCTCTGGGAGATACAGCTGGGATGGCAAAGACAGGGCTGGGGAGAGGAGTTTTTCCAGTATTATTGCAAGTCATGCTGCTGCTGTTACAGCACATCCATAGGTTTCTTTTGATATGAATGACTGCTGTGTGTCCAGTATTTGACGTCTGAAGTTTAATTATTAGGATTCAAACCTGAAACTGAAACCATAGGAAGGCAATTCCTTTGGAGCATATGACCTTACCTTAACAGAAATATCCTGGCCACTAATTTAGATTAATGAAAGTGGTTGGCTGGATTTTCCTGGCCTGTTCAGTGGTATTTTGTGCAGTATAATCACGTTTATTTTCCTTGCAGCTAATCACAAACTACTCATTTCCAGGTGTTTGTGAGCTGTGTTTACAGTGATTAACAGGATACCTGGACCTGAGCTGTGACTCTGAGCAACCTGATTCCTTAAACCACAATTTTTCTGTGCTGAGAATTGGGCACAGTGAGTAAAGTGTTACTCAGTCTCTTAATGTTTTCATGCCTCTAATTCAGAGCATGGACAGTCACAGCTCAGCTTCCAGTTTCTGCTGTTCTGAGGTTTTGTATGTTTAAATGAATATTTGTGCTTAAATAAGAAAATGGAGGCTCCTATTTATATTATGAAAGCAAAAGATTTTCTGGTCAGCAGAACTGGTGCATGTGCATCTCCATGGTTATTCCTTGTCTTAAACATTGCTGGAACATTTTCCTAAACTGGGGATACAGACAGGTCCCTGCAGTTGTCCATGTGTGCTGTGGTAGGAAAAGTCTGTGTGGAAGCACTGCTGACTGCCAGTCATCAAACCCTGCTCTGTTCTTGGCCCCATGAAGAATTTCCTGTTTGGGGGGACCTGCTGCCCCCCTGGCTGCCCAGCTCAGCCCTCACCCTGCCCTTTGGGGAGGGGAAGAATGGGCTGGAATTGTGGGTCAGTGCCTGCCAAACACAGAGGGCAGAGGGGTGGGGAGGAGCTCTGACACACAGAATAGGTCCAAGAACCCAGTTTGGAGAGGGAATAGTATTCCCCAGGGAGACAGAATGAGTTCTGGAAGCTGCCACAGGAGAGGGGGGTGCAGAATTGTTCTCCATGGCTGAGTGTTGCAGATGAATGGGTCAGCAGTGGGGCAGCTGGGGGGCAACAGGGATTTGGGGCCAGTTCTGCAAGGAAAAGCAAAACTCAGGCGGTGCTGGATCTCCTAAGCTCTGCCTTTGCTGCAGCAGTTGCATTAAAGATTGAGCTGAAGGGAGTCTTGTTTAAGACAAGCAAGACTTGGGCTGCATTCTAGTTATGCCAGTCAGGATTTCTCTTCAGGAAAAGACTCATTACCCAGTGCCTGACCGCAGAAGATAATAACCTGCAATTCAGCTTTCCAGACTGGATTTCCCCTCTCTTTCCCCCAGTAATTATTTTTCAAAGTGCTGTGGTAGTAGGGTGTTACTTCACAGGTGGTTTAGTGGATTTCTCCTGCACTTTCCCTTCATTTCCCTGAGGAGAAGGTGAAGCAGGGAGTACCCATATCCCAGGGGTGATGGACTGAAATAAAGCCCAGCAGTGGGGTGGGGTTGCTGTTGGCCCCACAGAGCATTGCTGGACATGATCATAAGGAATTGGTGTCCTAATTCCTGTGACAATGTTGACCTTAATTCCGATTGCTTATACAATTTGCAAGCCTTGCTAGTGTTCTTCAGTCCTGCTTAAAGTTATGGGCCATAAAAATTTGCCACAGACTAGGATTTTCTTTAAGAAAATGATTTTTCTAGGGCTAATAGGTCTATGGCAATATCTTAGCAGCAAGGGAGACTTGATTGTGCAAAAGCAGCGCTCATAAATTTTTCTGTAGTGTTTTTTCCACAGCTGACTCTCTTTTCCCTCTTCCCTTCCAGTTTTCCCACTGGATTTCTAGAGGAAGTATGGCTTTGTTTTATTGTGCCTCTTCATTCAGTGACATACAAGTGCTTTGGAAGAAATATTAAGGAAAACTTGATGACTTTTTGTTGCTAAAGCCCAGCTTGCCTATTAATATTACTCTTGTATAATTATGCTTAGTCTCTCCTTTTTATCCTGTTTCCCTGAGGACGTCTTGATGAGCACCAAATTAGCACTGATATTTTAGGCCTGCCTTTAATCCTGTTGCAGAGAAGGTTTATCGGAAACAGCGTAAGACAGGAAGGGAACACTTGGTGTTGGAGAAGCCAGAACTGCCTACAGGTGCAATACTTCTCTCTTGAAAACATCTTATTGATCTATATTTGTAGTTAATCTTGATTTAAGTCCTCCCTTGGGGGCATATCCACCCCCAGATACAGAAGAAAAGAATTTAAATAAAGTAAGGCAACTCTTTTCTTTTAAAGGTCTATTAAATCTTCAAATAGAAGAGGGGAAAATTGCTCTGAGACTGAAAAACTTGGGAGTGATGGTTGGTGTTCTCTGTTGTGAGGAGCAGATGGAACCTGACAAATGTGCCATTAATGTTCTTGGTATTTTCATTACATCTTGACTTCCCAAAAGGGTCCCCAAGGTCTTTTAACGAGTTACAAAGTTCAGGATGATGATCCCAGCAGAACTGGCTGCTTGGTAAATGTCATGTGAAGGATTTATAGGTCCCTTTATTGTTACACTGAGAGTTCTGGGGTTTCACTTAGTCCACTCAGGCAGGTGTGGAATAGAAATGCTAAGGTGACAATGCCATTAACATCCAGATTGCTTGTACACTTCCAGGAGTGTCACATGCAGTGTCTTCACAGCTGAGTGCAGGGAAAGAGATTCTTGAAGCAAGAAATTAAGTAGGAAAAACTGAAATCCATCATGCTGAAACAGTCTTCTGCCTCATTATTTTGGAATTTGAAGTAAAATGATAAATACTTCCGTCAGCTGAACTTGTTTTGCGATATTTCATCTCCTTCCCCTCACTTTTGTGTTCTGTCTCTTGATACTAAACCTGTGTGATTCAGGGCTGGGAGTTGTCATTATTTGAATTATTGCACCTTGCTTGGCCAGCTGTGAATGGCATCAGTAGCAAGCACTTACTGAACAAGCTCAGTTGAACTTACACAATCTAGTTCTAAAACTGCATTTTTGACATTTTTGTTAGTGTTGGAAAAGTTTTAGTTCTTTACTGACCTTAGTCCTTCTCTGTGACTGGATCCCTGTTCATTGTTCAGCCTCAAGGTTGGGCACTAAATTAGGAATGATGATATTTAAAGTGAACAGATCTCTCTTAAGGCTTAATTGCTTAGAAGTTGACATCTTTTTTTGTTTACATAATTTCAGTAACTTTCTTGTATTTACAGATGAGACAGGAGTGACAATTGTTACATAAGGAATTCTTTCTTCAGTGCCTTGGTTTTCTTGCTACTGCTGAAGTGAGATGCTGCAATAGATGAGCCACTTCCATGGGCTTTTTTTGGTTGATATTCTGAGCAACCAGAGATGACTTTAATTTTAAAACTTGCTATGCAAGCTGGCCTCATAATTGAATTGTGACTGTGCCTACAGACAGGAATTCAAGACTAAGTGCATCCAACTTGGGAAATCATTCATGAGATGAATCATTTTGTGTGATTACTCAGTCAGCACCTGCTCCTGCACTGAAGCTTTAGTTTAAATTAAACTCCTTTTATTTCTAGGTAGTTGTGAAATGGATAATTTGCTTCTGCCTGGCTCAAGCCTCGAGATGACAGGCACAAGCAGTAATGCCTTGATGTAACAAAACCTTCAATGTGTTCTAATCTTGAGAGCAGTGTGAGAGCCCTGCCGGGTGCTGCGTGCTGTGCACAAAGCTGGGTTTTGTCAGTCGTGCCTGCATTCCTCTGGGCTGCTGGACTAAGGGTGCAGCTATGCCATAACTGCTACTGCCAGCACTTGCAGCAGCTCCTTCTCCCTCCCCCTTCCTCTCGACTTAAGTTTCTTTGTTGTCCTTTGGCAAGGAAGCAGCGAGCAGCACAGCGGTGTTTGTCCCTTAGTGAGTGGGGAGCAGTGAGGGCTGCTGGTGTCCTGCTCCTTGGCTCTGACCCCTGAGTCACATCAATTTATATCTTGGTGTATCTCCAGCCTCCTTGCACTAGTCCAGACCTGATGCTCTCAGGTATTCAGGAATTCCTGGCAGACTTTGTGAGCCTTCCTCAAGGATTCAGAGTTGCGAGGTGGTGTTCATGTGTTTCATAGAACAGGGTGAATAAAAGCTCCTGGCTTTCTGATCACCCTGGGGCATTCAAATTCATCCTGTTCTAGGGCTTTTCCAAAGTGGTGGTGGAGCCATCAGATGGTGTGGAGAAGGAAAATGCAGAAGAGAAAGCAGGAAAAAATAGTTGTCTACCTCTTTATATATGTCTACTCTGAAGTTGCTCGGGGATGTTCTTGTGGAAAATTTGAGGAAAATACCAGGAAATCTCTCTCTGAAGGGTTAGCAAATAAAAAAATGTTGAAAATAGAAAAACTGCAAGAATCTCAGAGGTGGAATATCTGATGGACTGTGCTGCACAAAAACATTTGGCACAAAACATTTGGCAGCAGAGCAGCCAGATGTGAGCTACTGGTGCCATCTCTGAGGGTCCTGCTCACATCTGGGAATCTGGAGACCACTGTGCTCATGATCAGCTTTCCAGAAGGAATTTGGTAACAGTCCTAACCAGAGGCTTGTATGTGACTGCAGTGTGAGGAAAGGCCTTCATATAGGCACAGAACTGGTTAAAGATTGACCAATCTTGTCCATTGTTTTGTGCTTTTTATGGTTTGGGAGTTACTGCTGCAAGCCCTGGAACCTGCATTCCCCTGTTTGTGCTTTTTGTGCATAAACATCTTGGGAAAGATGAAGTCTCTTGGTAATGTTGGAGCTGCTGCTGTTAAAGTGGGAGCTGAAGGGATGAAGGGTCTGTGGAAATCTGAATGCAGCTGTCAGCCGTGGTTACAAATCAGGCAGAGAACGTGAGGAGTAAGTGGAAAAGGGATCAGTTTAGGAAGCGTTCTTACCATAGACTTGACACGTTTTATTTCTGTTTTCATAATACACACAATCAAGCTATAATAATACAATATTTTTATAGTATATAGACTTAGAGTACACCCCAAGCACAAACACAGGTGAGGCCCCACCTGCAGAGCTGCCTCCAGCTTGGGGGTCCAGCACAGGAAGGATGTGGAGCTGCTGGAGCCAGTCCAGAGGAGGCACCAGGATGATGCTCTGAGTACTGGAGTTACTCAGCTTGGAGAAGAGACGGCTCTGAGGACACCTTAGAGCCCCTTGCAGTGCCTAAAAGGGCTCCAAGAGAGCTGGAGAGGGACTTAGGACAAGGGATAGAGTGACAGGGCATGGAGGAATGGATTTAAACCGAAAAGGCAGAAGTTTAAATTGGAGATGAGGAAGGAATTGTTCCCTGTGAGAGTGGTTCTCTGGCACAGGGTGCCCAGAGAAGCTGTGGCTGCCCCTGGATCCCTGGCAGTGCCCAAGGCCAGGTTGGATGGGGCTTGGAGCAGCCTGGGACAGTCGGAGGTGTCCCTGCCCATGGCAGGGGTGGCACTGGATGATCTCTGAAGCTCCTTCCAACCCAAACCATTCCGTGATTTAATCTGCACTTTGTACAGCCCTGGCCTGCCCTGCTTTGGGCAAAGAGGAAATGGAACAGGAAACATTGAAAAAACAACCAGAATGAAGAAAACTGTTCAGTAAGGAAATGACAATTCAGGTCAGATGTAATAGAAATCTAAATCTGAAGTGGCAGAGGGAATGGTGAGCCTCCTCCACCCATCTCTTCCTATGCAGGAACAAAGAGTCATTACTTGAAATTTGCAGATGACATGTTCAAAACAGCAAAAAGAAGCAATTTTTTTAACAGCAGAGCTGTTCTTTTTAAAGCAGAAGTTGTTCGTGGTGACATTCAGCATCTCAAATGAAAGAGATTTAAAAGATGAAGTTAAATTTTTCTTCACAAAACCACAAGGAAATATTATTGCCTTTAGTACAGGAATGAGTTCGTAATACTGGGTCAAAAATTTCTGCAATGATTATCTTCTTTTCCGTACCTTTGTTTTCCACATACTTTTTTAAAGAAAGACTAAGTCTGGAGGAAAGGTGGTATTAGGTGCTGGAAATGGATGAGGAGAAGTTGTTGGTGGGGAGGTGCTTCTCCTGTTCCCCTCCTGCTTCAACAGGCAGATATCACCCCCCTTTTTAGTGTAACGTACACTATTGCTATTAGATGGAAACAGTGTTAAAATACCAATAAAAGCCATTTGACAACCAGTGACTCCTAATGAGGGAAGGAGTCCTTCCGTTACCAGGATATCTGCTGTGAAACTGCTGGATGGGTGTTAGTGCCCTGTACTTCCAGGAAATAATGTTTGTGTCAGGCCTGTGTGCTCAAGGGGGAGAGAGAAGGAGATTTTAAGGAATTACCCCTGTAAATAGCACAAGGATTATATGATGCTCATATCTAGAGGAAGATTCTTGTGTGTGTGCACAAGTTCATGTGAGTTAAGCTCTTCTGACCTTAAAGAAATGAAGGTCAACACTTTTCCTCCAAAGGAAAAGAGATCTGTGACTTTGTCTTAAAAGCTGATGGATGGATTTATATGTGCTGGATTGAAGTTTATTGTGAACTCAGTGGTGATTCAGGCACAGGAGGGTGGAAGTGTGGTATTTGTCCTCTGACTTGTTGAACTTCTTTAAACCCTATGCAGAATGAAACTTAAAGCAAATTTGTGTTTAAAATAAAAGTACCATTAACTTTGGTCTTTTGATGAAAGGATTTTAGTGTTTGAACTGTCTCACTTGACTTGAGATACCCATCCCACCCTTCCCAAATCTTCATTGTATACAAATGTTCAGCTTGAACACACAGAGCACATGAAGTGGGTTGTGCTGTACCTTTCCACAAACACATGGTGGTCTCCACTGTAAAGGGATGAAAACTCCAGAGCTTTTGTCTCCTGAAACGCCTCATGAGAATGTAGCAGTGGCTTTTGGTGTTCTCTTGCAAGAGTGTTTTGGAATTTCTTGTGGTGTTCAGTGCATGGAAAAAATAGTAACTTCAGTGCTGAAGAGCAGAGGTGTAAGGAGTCCGTGGAGCAAATCCCTGACCGAAAATATTTCCACATAACCATGTTTGTCACAAGCCTTGCTGTGGGACTGAGGATATATCCTTCAGAAAAATCCTTCCAACTCACTGCCCAGCACCAGGCAGGCCGAGGTGCTGGAATGGGTACATGGCTGGCCATGCTTGGTGGGGTGATGTGTGAGGTGATCTGTGTCCCATGTGTGACTGAACACAGCCCCAAAGCCTGCCCCTGCTCTGGCACTGTTGTCACACTTGCTCTCTCTCCAAACTCCTGGAGTTCAGGCATAATCAAACAGCTTGGGAAAGAGGTCACTGGAGTGAAAGTTGCCAGCCCGTTTTGTTAAGTGGTTTGTGCTAGATTGTTTGTTTGGAAAGGAGAAGAGCAAAAGTTAAATGAGTGAGCTTACATGGCAGATCTTAAAGGACCTCCTTGAATCATTGTCTCAGCTGACAGTGTAATCTTTGTCTAAACAAGATTGTTCTACATGGGAAGTAGAACAACTTAAGCAGGATTGATGGAGAATGGAAACCACTGCTATGCTGAGTGCTCTGCAGTCCAAATAAACCTTGTCCAGCCTGTGGCTTGCCAGCTACTACTAATCTTAGGTTACTGCTAAGCAGAATGCAAATAAGAACTGAAATGTAAGTGTAGGGATGGCCTGTGGATTTTCAGCTCTCCTGGGAGGGCTCCTCGGGAGCCACAAGTCAGGAAGGCAGAGATCTGCTCCTGTGTCCTGGCAGCTCTGCCTGGGGCAGTCGGAGGAGCTTTTCCCTATGGATTGTCACTGCCCTCCAGCTGAGCTGCAGGAAAGCCTCCTGTGTGCCCCAGCCGTTGGCCTGGGCACTGAGCTGGGCCCAGGAGCTGTGCCTGGCCCTGAGCTTGGCACTGTGGGGATCAGGAGCCCTCCCACAGCCCAGAGAGTTTTCCCTGATTTTCTCCAAACTCCACACTTGAGTGTTCTGCTCATCTCCTAAACTACAGCAGTCCCTTCTTTGAAAAGGCTGGATAAATTAACTCATACCTGTTTGAATTTGTATGGGGGCAGCACCTTACCTATAAACTGCTGTTCACAAGCGTAGCAGCTCTGTTGTAATTTCTGAATTAGCTCTACCACAGCTTCTCTTAATGATATTAAATAAAGGGAGTGAAAGACTGATAGTGAAAACTAAACCATATTTAAGGTTCTTCAAACTTATTTAGGGCTAAAAAGTAGAGTAAAATTCCAGTTCTCTGTGGTAGGAGGCAGGGAAGCTACCCCCAGCCGCATGTGGTGGGCAGGACATTGTCCTGTTTGTTTTGTGCTCTTGTGCTGACTCAGCCCTGGCTGGCAGGGCTGAGCACGTCACAGTTTTCTCCTCAGGAATTTGGGGAATTTCAAGCTAATGTTGCAAATGCCTCACTCGTGATTTCTAAAATAGTCTCAATTCACAGCTTGGCTGAGTCGTCCCAGGCTGGGGCTGTGCTGGGTGAGGGAATAATGAGCGTGGTCACCTCGTGTGCTGCAGACATGCGAAAAATCCCTGTATCCAGTGCTGTGGGTCACTGTAACAAGTGGCAGGGTAAGCCATGACTGGGCTTTGAGTGACCTCTGCTATGTATCACTGCTAATTATTAACGTAATGTACTCAGCCAGCAGCAAACCTGGAGCGTGGCTGTTGTGATTTATCTCAGATGTTCCAGAGGAAGGGATAGAACCACGTGTTTTTTTCCTCCCTTTTTAACAAAAGCTTTTGTTATTTTAACTCCACAAATAGCAGGAACACCTAGGGTGTTTACACCAATGCCCCACCCCACAGTGAGGAGGTGTTTCAGTGACCCTTCACTGCAGAGATGGGGGTCTCCTGCAGTAAGAGGCAGGAGTGAAATGCTGCTTTGTTAAAAGGGTTTGTGGCAGCTCGAGCTGACAGCTCCCAGCCAGGCAGAGGAAATGCAGGAGACGCTGGCTGTGTCTGCCGTGGATCAGGCTGTGGGGGAAATACCAGGTGAACACCCAGAGCTGGGAACTGCTGATTGATTTAAAGCAGCACTGCTGGATTTGCCTTTGAAGCTGGGCTGCAGGAAGAGGGTTGATGTAATTCTCCATGGACTGATGTCTGAGCGGTACTGGGGGCTTTTAGTGTTCTGAGACAAAAGTGTCTGAGCACTGATGAAGCAAAGCTGATAAATATTATTATTCTAAGACTTAAAACCACTGGAAACCCACAAGGAGTGGACTGCACCTGAATTTGATCTTTCCTCTGGTATAAATTAATGTTACACCTCTTAGGACAAAGAATGAGAATTTCTGCAAGTGCATTGCTTGGCAGTTTGAAAGAAATAAGAGTTGGATGTAAAACCTGACCAGCATATGAATGAGCTGATGACGACAAGGCCAGAGGAAAAAAAACAAATGCAGTTTGAAGGTGCACCACGAGAGATGGCTTCCCCTGAAGTGTCCTTGAGAATTTCTGATTTCCAGAGGTTCCTTTCAGCTTTTGGAAGGATAGTGCAATGATCCTGCTCGCCTTTCTTGGAGATACCTGTGATGTTTCCATCCTGTAGTCACCTGAAACCTCCTAAGGAGGGTAACCTGATACTGTCCAGCTCCTGTAGCACTGCTGGATGTGTCACATCAGACACTTCGGGCATGTGTTAGGTTCAGCTTCTTTAAAACTTTAAACAGTTCTAACTTGGTGAAATTTAGGTGTTAGAACTTGAAATGTCAACTCTGTATTATCAGCAAGTGTCCTGCTGCTTGCAAAGCTCCCTGGAGTGTTTGATGGGTCACTGTGGGCACAATGCTGATTTATTCCTGCAAACTGCCCTGGCTTTGGGAGGCTGCAGAGCTGCACTGAGGAGGGAGGGAGCTGCCCATGGAGATCCTGCACAGCTGCAGATGGAGGTGAAATGTAGGATAGCCAGAAATCTCGTGGTGCCCACAAGTGTGGCGGGGCACATTTGGCCTGGTAGGTGCCCAGCAAGCAAACTTGTGCCTGTCACTCTTGCTGCTGGCTCTGGGTAGAGGTGTTTGTCAGAAGTCACTTTGCTGTGCTAAGTGTTTGATGATAGTTTAGGGAGTAACCAGGCAACATTCTACAGACAAACACAAATTAAAAAGGCATGCTTCATCTCTGTAACCAGATCTCTTCCCGTGCTTATCAGCTCAGTGGGAAAATAGGGAAAAAGAAAATAATTGGAAGCTTGGAATGGACGAGTGGCAGGTTGTGGGACCACCTGCGTGCTTTTCTTGTCATGGAGCATTCATGACCCAGTCCTGTGAGTGCTCTGGCAGCAGCAAAATCTGTGCTGGTGGGAAGCTCCCTCTCCCCCAGGCACTGACCCGTTTTCACAGAACTTGTCAGGAATGCAATTTTTAAATGACCTTGGGTAGATTGATATCTGAGCCTGTTCACCTACAGCAGAGGGCACACATACAACAGATCCTTGGAGCCTGCATCCACAACAAACAAGGCCAGGGAGCTTTTCCTGGGCTGTGGTCTGTGGCACCTGAGGATGAAATACCACCTACAAATAAACAAGCACCCTCCTTTCCCCTCCATGGGGTCTCTTTTGAGAAAGCCAATGATGTCTCCCGTTTGAGAAATATCAAAGAACAGACAAATAAATACAAATTTCTGGACTTGTAGATTTTCTCTAGGACTAAGTGGGTAAGAAAATTCATTTATGCAGTGTGCCTTGTGTGTTGTTGCACAGTAGCATTGCCTGGTAAATGCACAGGTAACAAATGTCATGATCCAAAGCATTGACAAACACACACTGTCTTTAAATAAATTAAACTTCAAGGCAAATGCTAGCTGTGTTAAGGTTTTTGAAGTGCCAAACTGAAGAGCTCTAGTTTAGAGGAGACTGTGTTTTTTGAGGTAATGGCCTAGCTACAGTGACAAAATTAGAGTGAAGTTATTCCCGGGAAGTAAGAAAGGGAAAAATCAACTTGTCACTTTAAAAACACGCCTCAGTAAATACTAAAGCTAAGAAATACTAACTTTCAACTCTACTCATGGTACCAACTTGGCTTTCATTCAGCTGTTTCTTGTGAAAGAACAAATGATTTGTCCTGTCCTGCGTCACCTTGGGTTTTTGCTGGCGTTGGGAGCTCGGTGCATGAGTCAGTGCTGGCTGCCCCGTAAGCAGGTCAGGGTCACAGAGCTGCACTCCTCTGTCTGTGCAGGACATGCAGCTGTGACTGCAGCCCTGCCCTGCGCCTGCTTCTGGCACCAAAAACTCATTTTTGGTAGCTCTTGCAAGACCAGCTCCCAGATACCAAACCCAGAAGAATATTATCGAGTGTTTTCTTTATGTTTCTCTTATCATACTCCCACTGCTTTTGCCTACTCTCACCTTTCATTTCTTGCAGTCCCAGGCTTCTCCTTTCTTTTTTTGGTATGTCTGTGCAGGACCCCTCTGGCAGCTGTAGGAAATGATCCGGGAGCATCCCTGTAGGATTGTCAGGAGAGTCACCAACTCTTGGAATTTTTCTTTCCCACTTTTTAATAATCTGAACTAATATTTCAGTTCTCCTGCACCCATTCTGCTGTTTGTTACCCTTCCAGAGGGATTTTTGGAGCTCACATCTGCCTGCAAGACACAGTCACGGGGTGCAGGATCCACCTGGTGTCTCTGCTGAAGCACAGCCCAGTGCAGCTGCTCTGGGGATCACTCCTAGTTCTCAGTATTTTTGAACAACGGGTTCAAAGCACAACTGACTGCATGTTTTTAACATTTTTCAGTCAGAAAACACCTCTATTTTTTGTCATAGTTGGTGCTAATGCAGTCTAGAAGTTGCCAGGGGTGGCATCTGTGCCTCAGCCTGTGGTGGCAGCATGCAGGAGCATCCGCCTGCTCTGAAACACTTTAACTGAAGTGTTTTACTTGCTGCAGGTATATTTGGATGTTTTAATTACATAATTTTTAATAGGTTGCTGGAATACATTCTGTGGGGCTCTTGTCATGGTGAAATAGCCCTTGCAGGCTGTCTGACCTTCAGGAGTTCTTCTCAAAGGTCGTGAGCCGGGCTCTGCGTGGCACAGAAGTGCTGAGCCACAGCGCCGCAACGTTTTGGTTTCCCTGGATGTCCTTTGGACAAGGCTTTCATGAATAAGCTGAATTGTGGGAGCTCTTCAGGCCAGCGTGTTCATTTAAAAAAGGAAACAAAAAGCTGTGGAGGAAAGCACTTGTTTGCTGGAGATGGCAGTACTCTTTCCAAGTGTGTGGTTGTCAGGGTTGTGTGCTCGAAACTGTTTTTCTCCTCACATAAGGTTTTAAATTCTTTATGCCGACAGAATAAGAAGTGTTAGGTCCATTTTATCTGAAAATATGGTTAAAAACCTTCCCGTGGATGATTATTAAATTGAACCAGAGTTTTGACTTCATTATCTGAAATGTCAGGACTTTTAGGAACTTCTAAGCTGTTGTTTGAGGGGTGTGTACATGTCAACTGGGGATATTATTAAAGGGGTATTATTAAAATTGCTTCAGAGTGTCCTTAATTGTTAAACTGAAAAAATGAATATTAAAAATATTAAATTAAAAGAAACCATATTGTGAATTACAGAACAGTGTCAACAACCCCCTGTAACCGTGTTTGTTCTTGTTTTGCAGACCGTGAGGACCAATCAATTCTCTGCACGTGAGTGACCATTTCTCATCTGGGCACTTTTGGGGATCTGTGTTGTGAGAGGGGTCTTTGATACAGCTGTGGGAGTCAAAGCTTGGTCTTTAATCTTGACAGGCAGTGGGAAAAGATGTAGCATGAAGTGATATTTAATATGGGGATATCGTCTTTTAATACTGTAATTCACATTACTGAGTTTTCAAGGCATGTGCTGCTTAAGAAATGTAATTTAAAAATGGCAGTGAAGAGCTGTGCATCTGACCCAAAAGCTTTAAGAAGTTCCCATCTCTGCAGTGCTGTGCTGTAACTGCTCAGTGGGAAATGCCTGGGGGAGACAAGATCCAAAAGTGGGTCTGGAGACCCTGAGCAGCAGCTCAGCTTTGGGTCTGCCTCAAAGGGGGATCTCTGAGGAAGGTGGCACGAAGGTTCCCTTTCACCTGAATTCCCTTTTCTCCACAAGAGCAAACTTCTTGCTTTAGCTGGGTTTTCCTGGGATCTGGAGCTGCAGTGCTCAGGGAGCCAGAACACAAGTGGGATTTCAGGCTTGTGACCCTCCTGAGCTGCTGTGTGCTGGGGCTGCAGCTGGAAGGGCTGCTCCAGCTTCCTTCCCTCTCCCCCGTGGACTGTGTGTTCCTGCAGCTTCCTGTGCTGCTGCTGGGAGCTGCAGCCAGGGTGATAAGGGTTCCCTGCATGCTCAGGGAGCGAGGCTGGCCCGAACCCAGCACAGAACGGTGCTCCTCATGCTCAGTCCCCTGGGCCAAGGTGCGAGGTGCAGGAGGGAAGCTGTCCCTGCTGGGAGCAGCCTGGGGCTCAGGATGTGTTGGGAACCACACCTTGGCTCTGTGCTGAAGCTGCCTGCAGTGGCCAGGCCTGGGTAGAGCACAGCATGCTCAGGTGTGAGGGAGAGGGGCAGCTGCAGTGCTCGGGTGCCTCTCTCCTGGGTGCCAGTGTGGTTTGGGAGGATCCCGCTGCCTGGAATAGCTCAGTGGGGACACCGACTGCTGGAAGGAGTCCTGGCTTCAGTGTCCTTCTTGACATGAAGGGATTCCATTCTCCATCTTCTGCTTCCTACAGAAGTGCCTTAACTCCCAGAGTCTGTGCAGGACTGAGGGTGGATCCTTTCAAGCCATGCTTTTTCCAGCTATGGATGCCATGCACACAGGATTCTCGAGGCCTAAGGACACAGAAGCAAAAAGAGTTCTGTCCTTAAGATAAAAGTTGATCCAGTTAACTCAGGCTTGGCTAGGTCTGTGGTTCCTGCTCCTGGCAGGACTTCTGTTTTCATGTGATCACTATTTCATGTGCACTGAACAAACAGCCCTCAAAGCAGGGATGGGATCCCAGAGTGAGAAGAAACGCTTTGTTCTCGTGTGTTTGTGGATGCTTTGGCAGCGTGTGCTTGCCCCAGGTGAATGGTTTGAAGTAGTTTCATGTTTTGTGTCTGTGCATGAGCTTTGCTGTCCTGTGTTTGATCAGCCGAGCCGCACGGTTGGAGTGGCAGTGCTGCAAGATTTGGTGAATGTCCAATCTGCTCATTTCCAAACTGGAAAGCCTTGAAGCTCTCCTGCCTTCAACTTTGTCATCACCTCACCTCTAAGGTTCCCTTGAGCTTCTGATCCTTCGGTACTGAGTGGACAATTGATCCCTGTTTTCTGTCTGCTGCAGAGCATGGAATTTGTGCATCTTGTGCTGGGTTCCACCTTGGCTGGGCTTGGCTCTGCCTTGCATTGCTGCTTCTGGTGAAGAGGCAAATTGTGTGTCCCCCTTCATGCCACTGGTTTTGCAGGTCCTAGGCTAAGGCAGGAATAAATAAAGTGCAAGGAGAGTGTCTTAACCACACCGGAAGTGGTTTCAGAAAGTCCTGTGGCAGTTCATAAGGCTCATCTTCTCATCCCAAACTTGCTGTCTCAGGACCTGGATTACCTGATTGACCCTGATGTTTACTAAAGCTGGCAGCCCTCAGAATACTTTTTCATTTCTCCAGTGGGAGTGGCTCAGGGTAGCTAATGGGGAAAAAAACACCTCTTGAGTGGACAGTTGTGGTGTGCCTGTCATTTCCCTGTCTCCAACTGCCTGGACAGGAATTGTCTGCAGACAAAGCTTTCGCACTTCTTGCTGAAGGTCTGTCTGCTTTGCATCTTCACCTCTCTCCCCCTGCCTCTGTTGATGAAGTTTCCTGGTGTTTTTACCTTGCATGGCCTTCAGAGGAGGGGCAGTCACTTCTCCAGTAATGGTATTTGAGGGACACCTTACCAGGGTCTGCATCCATCCCCCTTTTCCTCTTGACAGCCAAGAGTGCTGCTTTTGGGGGAATTCCTGAGTATAGGATTGGTGCTGTCACAAGCCTTTGGGTTCTTGGTCTTCAGAGATTATCTCTGCAGTTTTCCAGTTGCCTTCCTTGGGTTCTTAGTGATTGTCCAAGCCATTTGTACTTACCTTGGAAAACTTCACACACTCTGGTCTCCAATTTTGTTGTCACCTCACCTGCAAGATGAACATAAGCTTTTGATCTTCTGAACTCAACAGACAACTGAATGCTGATTTGAATGTGGCACACATGGCATTCTTATCCTTGGCATGAGAGTGTGTAATTAAATCTGGGGTTGAGGCAGTTCCATTGTCTTCCCCCGTGCAGATCTTTAGGAAACACTAGTCTGTTTCCCCAAAAAGGCCTGCACTCCTGCCGTCACTATTCTAGTAAATAACAGGCTGTGCGAGGAAGGTGAGTGCAGCTGGATCTTCTTGAGGAATTCACTTTGCTGAGAGTTCTCTTAATTTTTTCTCTCTGCAAGCTGTACTGGAGGATAAGCTGTGTTTCACTGCCATGCTGCAGGAACAGGCTTTTATCTCAATGCCTGCATGGATGGTTCTCCAAGCACATCTCATAACATCTCACTGTTTTGAAGGCAGTGGGATTACCTGGAGGTTTCCTGTGTCAGCTTCATCACCTGCCCATGTTCCATCAGGAGTTCTGCATAAACTGGTGTTTTTAAAGTCAGTAATATTTTCCCAAAGTCAAATGTACCAAGGAGGTAAAAAAAAACAACCTCCCCCGAACTGTGCTGCTGCATTCTCTGGCTGCAAAACACCTTGTCCTGACATGGAATCTGGTTCTTAGAAGGGGATTGCTGGGCCTGGCAGCTGCTGTGGCTGTCCTGCACTACTCCAGACGTGATGACAGATGCCTTCCTGCTCTTGCTGTAGACAGGAGGTGTCTCTGAGCATGAAGTGCTCTGCTGTCTTGCTCTCTTTGTTGCCTTCTTTTCTCTCCCCTTTCCACTCCCCACCTTTTAGGCAGCCAGATTTAGACAATTGGGTTTTTGCAGGGACCATCTCCAGGGCCTGGCTGGGAGTTAGTGGTGTGCACCATGCACTGACTCCCTTGCTTCTGGTTTTTATGTTGGTTCATAGTGGCACCTCCCCTTTCCCATCTGTTTGTGGGAGTTGGGGACTATTGAGCCCAGGACAAAATTCGTAGAAGAAACTTCTTGATGAAATTATTTATTATGGATAGGCTTTTCTCAGAGTGAACCAAAAGTCCTTTTCCCATATCCAGCAGCCTCTGCTGCTCCATGGCATCCCCCTGATTTCCTCAGGAGCAGTGATGGGATTTCTGATGTGCCCTGTGGCCTTTCACCAACTGAAAAACCCAGAGATGTCCAGAGACAGGAACATTTACAGCTCCCAAATCTATTGGACAATCCATGGGATTATTGCCTGGCTAAAGATGAGATGGGAGGAGCTGAACAAACAGTAATGGTGGGAATTTCTTTTTAGCTTTGAAGTTGGATGGTTTAATCTTGGGCTGCTAACCACTAACAGATGGTGAGAAAGGCTGCTAGAGCTCTCCTCTGCTTTGGAGTTTAGTTCATCCAGCTTTTCAATGAAGAGCAAATGAGCAGCCCTCAAAACCAGCACTTTTCTGGGGAGCTGGGCTTAACCAACTTGCATTTCATCACTCCCCCTTGACTGGAGTGCAAGTGAAAGCTTATTCTGGACTTTGGCTGTAAATTCCTAAGAAAGGAAAATACATGAAGTTCCAGAAATGTCATGTTCCTTCTACCTTTTAAGTAATATATGTATAATATGTTATATATACATATATATATATGTATGTATATAAATGCAGTAGCTTTCAGCCTGTGTTGACTCAGCATCTATCAGTGATTTGTACAGGGATGTGATGCCAGCATTGCAACATCCCCAGACCTTCCTGCACATTTTCCCATTTCTGTAGGATGTGAAGTTGTGCTGAAGAGCTTTTCAAGGGTGGGTTTTGTTTATTTTTTGGGTTTTTTTTTGAAGAAGCTCCAGCTGCTATTTTATTAAGTTTTGGTGTTTCTTTGCTCACTGAGCATGCCAGGCTGATGACCAAGATGAAGAATTTGTGTTGTGGTAATTAGGAATTTGGGAAATAGTCAAGAAAGTCAACTCTGAAAATGTGCTGCACTGCACTTTTAGAGCCAGCGCGTTCTGGAGTGGAGACTCTTACACAGCCTTCTGCTATTCCCAAAACTGGGCCTGGGCCTGATAAATAGGTGTTTAGCAGATGCTTGCAGCCCTACAAGGATATCTAATCTGACCTGGCTTCCGTAGGAGTGATGGGGTGTGGAGGGAATAGAGGCTACTTATTAAAGGCCAGCAGCAGCAAATACCAAACATTTTTGTATACAACCCCTGGCCTGAATCCAGCTGGTAACATTCCCTAGGCAAGTGGTGTGGAGATGACGTGAAGCATCAGGAGGCAAAGGAAGCAGCTCTAAAGCAGCCACGTAAATAACAGAGCCAATTAATGACTCTTTTCCAAACTATCAGTTATACCTCTTGCAGAAAATAAGCCAGGTGATTAAGACACCCTTTAATTACAGGTCTTGTCTGTAAATATCTGTTAATTTGTAACTGGCAGATGATCTGCTCAGTTGTGCCTGAGAATAAGTGTCTCCTCTGTTCTTTGCAACTGCTGTTGTGACAAGGACAAAAGGCCATTGTTGGGGCTCTTACATAGGCAGTTACTTTCTCCTCCAAACAATTTAAGTGCATATTTCCATATTTCCATGCTTTGGGGCCTTCTGTAAGTGGCTGCTTCCATGGAGGGAGGCGCTGCTGGCCAGGGGAGCCAGGAGCAGCAGCTTGGGCTCTGTGTGCTGGGAGCTTGCCCGGATGCCAAGGGAGTGGTGCCAGTTCCTCACAGGAGGACCCTCTGCTGCCACATGAACTTCTCATCCCAGAGCTTGTTCCTGATCAGGAAGGATAGAACCAGCCTGAAATTCCTGGGCCAGAGGAAAGGTTTGAGCGACCCAGGCATCCAAAATGTAAAATCCTGACTTGTTTGGGTCAATTTTTCAGGAATTTAAATCGCAGAGATGATCTCCAACTGCATCTGACCATCCTAATGCATTCCACACCTTCAGGAATATTGTTAGTCTGCAGCCTGTGCCCAGGCAGCAAGATAAAGAAAAGCCTGTCTTGGAATTGCAGAGCTTCCTTTGGACGTGTGGGTTTGTGTCCCTCTGCCCTGTGCTGCTCGGGCACTTTGTGCCTTCTGGGAAGCCTCTGCTCATGGAATTCATGGCTCCCTGGGGAAGGGGGCTGGAAAGGGGCCAGTCTGTGCATTGGGCCTTCAGTAAACAACTTTAACCTCGTCTGACTTCCCTAAAGTCCATGAAGCATTTCCCAGGTCAGGGAGGGGTGGGGCCCTGCCACGCTGGGTGCTCTTGTTGTCGCAAGCTGTGTGAGTGCTTCAAACCTGCTGGGCAGTAAGGACAGCAACTGTTCCACTGTTTTCCTTCAGGAACAGTGTTTTCTCTGGGAATAGGTCCCTTGGGAGGGGCACTCGACCTGTTTCTGGAATAGCACCTGCCCCTGGAAGTGGTGCTGTGGGGAGAGGACGCTGCTCCCCAGGAAGAGCAGCTCCCATCCCTGCTTGCTGCCTCTTTGCTTTGTCACCTGCGAGCCCTCTCCCTCTCTGCTCTGCCTGTTCTCCAGATGAGAATCCATTCAGCAGTGGAAGTGCCTTTTGTGTAAGATTTGGGCTCGAGGTGCTCAGGGAAGGAGCTGCAGCTGGTTGAGTCAGTGCCTGGTTTTTGCTAACCAAATTGGAGCTGGGATAAATTTGCCTGGAGAGTTCTCGGCTTTGCTGAAAATGACACTCCAGCTTTACATGCAATGAATTCAAAACCATGTTAAACTTTAAAGTGCTCATGCTGGCTAAACTTTTCCTATTTTAAATGTGCATGAAGCTGCTTCAAAGCAGCAGCTTTGCTGCTCCAGGGAAGACCACTTGGACATGGGATCCTGCATAAATTCACCAGTCAGTGTCAGACTTTGTTTGACCTGTCCCTGGAAGGTGGCTTCCAAGGGAGACATCCCTCAGTGAATTGATGGAATAACCTTGTACTTCCAACTACAGCTGAGGAGGGTTTGTTTCCTTGGAGCACTGTTTGGCACAGCCCAAGGCTGAAGCTGAGTGTTTGCATTCAGCCCCATAAGGTTTTGATTCTGCTGGTGGAGCTGAGCCTGAAATGAAGGAGGTGAAATAATGAGCCTCGTGCAGTTTTAGCAGAGCTGCCACTGACTGAGGTAAGGCTGGTTCTCAGCCCAGGGCTTCAGTTGTTTAGTTTATGGTAACAGATTGAGTTGTATTAAAACAAGGGTTTGAAAAAGTTAAGCTTTAGCTTTGTGATTCCATCCCCATTCCATAACTATTGGATGGGGTGTTACTCAGAGTTTACCTTTTTTGGGCAGGTTGATAGAGGTAGAAGATTTTAATTTATTTTTATAATCCACGTGTTTGCACTCCTGGGAAAGAACCAAAGTATGCAGATGTCATTATTCCTATAAATGCAAAGGACTTTATCCTAAATCTTCTAATTCTTTCATAGTGTATGGCAGCAGAGCTATTTGACACGATGCTGCAGGAAATATTTGGCATTCCTGTAAGCTCCAGGGAGAGCAGGACTGGGATGATAACATCCGTTAGTGTTGCTTCTAAATGAGGTCTTGCATAAAGACTCTCTAAAATACCCCTCTGTTAGAGGGTTTTTAGCACAAGGAATGTGTTTCAAGCTGCTGCTTTTCCTGTGCTTGTGCAGCTTTGCTGGTGTGCCTGCAGCTGACTCTTCCAACCCTGTGCTGCCCTTTTCCAAAGCTGACATCTGAGCTGTGTTTATTGTACCAGCTTCTCTGCACTGCATGTGTTCGAGGAGATCTCCCTCTTTTAA
The DNA here is from genome assembly GCA_026261815.1 of Monarcha castaneiventris obscurior. Lineage (NCBI taxonomy): Eukaryota > Metazoa > Chordata > Aves > Passeriformes > Monarchidae > Monarcha > Monarcha castaneiventris. The sequence continues at coordinate 304,838 of JAMPIT010000493.1, forward strand.
AATGTAATAAACTTTCTTCTTGTGATTTGACAGAAAGGATTATTTCTCTGCCTTTACAGGCGCAGCTAACAGGGCATTCCCAAGCTCTGCTGACAATAAGAACAAATTGTATTGTTTTAAAATGTAAATGTGTATTTTGCTGTGCTTCTTACTTCTCTTACCTGCTGGAATAGTTTTAGCATTAGCATATTTTAATACACATCTAGAAACAGGCAAAGCTGCTTTTCTTATTGCTCATGGTCATGAATTATGTTAATGTAAACACTGCAGTGAAAGGGAAATGAGAAATAAAGACCTGAGAAGCAAGAATTGGCACCTGATGGTTTGGGGTTTTTTTCCTGCTTATCAGCATTCACATTTGTCTTGTTTGTGGGGACTCTGGGCTGGGTGGAAATGGGATTTTTCATTAAGTCAGAGGGTGTTGTTCCACTTGTAGCGGTCCCAAAGTACACCCAGTTTCTGGGTTTCATGCTGATGGTATCTTGGCAAAAAGGAAACCCAGTTATCCATTAGCCAATTCTCAGAGTAATCTCCTTTGCAACCAGCTTTTCAGGTAGGACCTTCCAGGTTTTTCCATGCACTGAGCAAAGCCAGCCCAGTCAACAATTTTTCAGGGAACTCCCCTCTCTGTCTCTGGAAAGCTTTGAGTAATTGAGTGCAGTGCTTTCTAATCTTTCATGTTCTGTGGTATTTCCCAGTGATTGTGAGGAGGAATGGAACCAGAGTGGGTTTAGGCAGACTGATGGAGCTGCTCCCAAGAAGCAGATGCCACCAATAAAACAGGGGCCCTTGATTAACCCTCTGGAACTGCAGCCACAGCTGGGTCACTGAGGCTGTGGAACATCCCACAGCTCCCATTTTGTCCAGGGTTTTCCAGCCAAACCTGGGGGTTGCTGCTGTTCTGTCAGGTCAAACAGAAGCAGTTTCACCTGAAGCTCTTGTGAGGAGTCCCATGAGCTGCTGTGAATGCAGGTTCTTGCTCCTGGGTGCAGAAATTCCCATCCTGCCATCCCTTAGCAGAGGCTTCCCTCTCTCAGGGCCATTCCCATGGGGTTTCTGTGGTTTTAATGTTGGGAGGTGAGGAGCAATGAGAGTGTTTGAGTCTGTTCTCTTGAAAATCTGGGCTGGTATCAATGTCCTTCCTGTATATGCAGAATTAAAATTCCAAGTGCTCGCTCGTCTCCTTTCTGCAGCTGCTGAGTGCAGGGTGAGGATAGGGATGCTCCTCAGCTCTTGTCTGATCCAGAAGTGCAGGTCTGGAGGGACTGAATCCCTAAGCAAATGCAGATTAGCTACAAAACTGGGGCGTACAGCATGATGAAAAAGGCTGCAAAAGAAGGTGCTTAAATTCCCCTGGTAAATGAACATTTCCATTATAAGTAGCTTAGAGGAGAAATAAGCAGGCAGAGAAGATGTGTGCTTGTCATTCTTACAAAGGAGTTGGCTTCCAAACTGTTAATTTTTGAACAACTGTTGAATGACAGGAGTGCTTCCACTCTTTCCATGCAAATCCCCATCATAAAATCCTTTTCAGCTTCCCACACGTCAGAGCTGCTCATGGCAGTCGCTGTCTCCCTGGAAATCTTCCTCCAGTGGTTTGCAGCCACTGAGTCCTGCCTGAGGCACACCTGCATACCTCTGGGGGGTGGATTTGGCTGAAAATCAGACCTAGGTTAGAAAAAAACCCCAAACTGTCATTTTTAGAGTCGTACTAATCATTTGTGATTGCAGGGACGTGAACTTGGTCACATTTCCTGCCTTGAATATCTCCTGTAAACCTCTCCATCAGTTCTGTCTAAACACACACTGCTTTAAATCCACCTCTGGCTTAAGAATGAAATGTGCATTTGCTATCTTTATTGATCTGTGAACTCTGCCACTCTGCACTGATAAATTCATTTCTTAACGGGTTCATGTAGCCCTGTGGCCTTGAATATATTTTTAACCTAGCAAAGAGTCTGAGATGAGCAGTGGAAAGAATCTCTTGTTTAAAATGTGTTTTACTGCGCTGTATTTCTGGCTCCTAAAGGTACTGAGTGTTTCCCTTACCTTGGAAATTCCCAAAAACCAAATCCTAGTAGTATATTAAAGTATATTAAAATCATGCTAAGTGTAAAAGTGTGTGTATATATATATCTCTCTCTCTCATGATTTAAAAATAAAAATGTATCTGCACGCTGAAAAATTCTGTCTGCAGTGATCAGGGCAGGGGACAAGTGCTTCATGTTACCTTGGGTAGCAAAGGAGTTCAGGCATCAAGCCAAAAGCTCTTAATCAAACTGATGTTACACCTTGTATCAACATCTTAATGCTCAGGAGATCTTTAGGATGAAGGAAGGATTTTAAACAAATACCTTGTGGTTCCCTTCAACCTCCCTGCTGCTGGGTTTAGGGGGTCAGTGAAGATCTGCTGCACGCTCAGGGCCATAAATGGGATGGAGTGAGGAGCTGTAAACAAAGGATTGTGGAGTTGTTGAAGATGGATTTTGAGGAAAATGTCTGCCTTGTTTTGCAGAGGTGAATCTGGTGCCGGGAAGACTGAGAACACTAAGAAGGTTATTCAGTACCTTGCTCATGTTGCTTCCTCCCATAAAGGAAGAAAGGACCATAATATTCCTGTAAGTTGGGATATTTTCTCATTTGTTTATTGCTCTTTTTGCAAACAACCCTCTTTGCATTTGAAAAAAATGACTTTTTTAAAATTAAAGATAAATTGTAATATAATGTGTGTAATTTTGTCTCAACCATTATTTTCTCTTTAGCAGTGGCTTGAATGAGCAGTTACATCAAAATTTCTAATCCATGTCAGCTGCTTAATTTCTGTTGTGAAATTAAAGGCTTTCTACAAATAAAAGCAAAGCTTTCTGATGCAATAAACCCCATTTTTCAGAAAAAGTCAATAAACCCAGGCAATTCTAACTGAATTTAGTTCCCACTGGATGCAGTTTTTGGTACTATATTTGTAAAGAAGCTTTCTGTGCCTTCAAAAATTAACTTGTGAATGGGAAAAACCATCCATCTTAAAAACTGCTGTAGACTTACTATGTCTAGAAGTCAGCATCTAATTAAAAGCTCAGATTTTATTACACTATAAACAAGCGAGTATATACTTTTATATCTGAGAATACTGGGGTTTTTGGTAGCTTGAAACTTATTTATATAGACGTTTCTTTAGATTTCCTGCCAGGCTTCAACATTTGCACTGAATTTTTAGTGATTCTTTGCTTTTAAAAAACAGGAATGGCATTGAATATTTGTTGTTATGGGCACTTGGATCTCTTTGCAGTGAAATATTAATTTGGCTTTGCTACAAACAGTGTCTTGCTGAAATCAAAACTGGCACAGGCCTGGTTTTCCAGTGGTAATCCAGGTGTCTGTGGTGGCTGGAGCCTTCAAACTTCATGATCTTTTGGAATTCTAGAATTAGAGACTTACAGAATTATAGCAAAGACCTCTAAGATCAAGTCCAGCCTTTGACCAATACCCCCTTCCCACTAAACCATCCCATGAAGTGTCACTTCCACTCATTTTCTGAGCCCCTCCAGGGGTGCTGGTTCCATCACCTCCCTGGCAGCCTGTTCCAATGTTTAACCACTCTGTTAGTGAAGAAATTTCTCCTGATATCCAACCCCGACCTCCTCTGGCACAACCTGAGGCCATTTCCCCCTTGTAGCAGCTACAACTTCTGTAAATTTAGTGCAGATTATGTTAATTCATGTTAAGACATTCCTGAATGTGCCAAGGCTCAGACTCATGTCAGGAGCATGAGATGACTTTTGATCAGCCTGTGAAGGAAAAAAAAAAGCCGAGGATTGGAAGTGGGAGAGAAGGAAAGGTTGCAGGTAGATTTGGAGAAATCTAGTGAAGTGTGTGGGGAAACTTGAACTTTTGCTTTAATCAGAAGCAAATAATGTGAGTCTTTGCTCTTGATTAAGATACTTATGCGAGCTGGTGCTGGTTTATCCCACAGAAAAGATGAAAATTAGTCTTTGTAAGTGTTTACTGAGCAGCCTGGGAATGCTGCAGGCCTCAGGGGAGGTTTCTCAGGACTGGAGCATCAGCAGTGTCAGGGCTCTGTTCATGGCTCTGCCCTGTGTGTTGGGAGGTTGTGGCTCTGGGGGACACTGGTTGGGACATCATCCATCAGAACTGGTTTTCTGTGGAGGTTTTGATTTATGAATATTCTTGGCTTTGCCACTGTGCAGCCTTGAGCAAACCCAGTATTTTTAAAATTTCTACAGAAGCAAAATTGCCAACAGGTTTTTGGAGGGAAGGGAATTGTGCAGGGTTTGCACCAAGTATTTCTAAATGTGCTGTTGACAATTTGGAATCCCTCAGGCTGAGAGACATTTCTGGAAGCCTCTTGTCCAGACACCTTTCGAAATGTGTCTTCCTTCACAGTGAGATTGCATTGCCCAAGCCCTTGTAAAGCTGAGTTTTGAAAATCTTGAGAGATGGAGATGATGCAACTTCTCAGGGAGCCTGTGAAGGCACAGGAAAGAAAGGGGAAAGCTGGGATGTGGAACAGAAGGAATGGAATAGGGGTGTGGGAGTGTCCTGAAGAAAAGTCTTGGATCATGCCCTTCATTCAGTGCAGTACCACAGTGAACACTGAATCTGCCATATATCCATGAAAAATGCAGAAAGTTTGTGGCACCAAACCAATTCTGAAAATGTAAATGAGTCTCCCTTGTTCTGCAGCAATTAGTTTGAGTTATATATTGGAAACAAAGAATGTCTAACCCTCACAGGTGCCACTGGAAGGTTAGGATGTGTCAGAATGGGGGTTATAGATGCAGCCCTAATTTGGTCCTGTTTGCATATTCATCAGAAAGCTGTAGAGGGCTGGTGGTGATCCACAGTCTGCAGAACCTGTGCATTACCCTGTGCACAAGAAGATGCTAAATAGGCTTGTTAAATTAATCCATGACTTGCACCCATCCTGTTACAGATAATTATCAGTGACATGCATATTTCTGAGACTGTTGAATGTCTCATTGATTTTTTTTTTTTAATGAAGCAATTTGTATGCTAAGCCTAGGGTTAACTTTGATTTGCCTGACAGAGTGCTGTAAAAATAGAACAAACCAAAGGAGGAGCCCCAGTCTGACACCTCAGAGCAGCACTGGTGTCACTGGGGCTCGCCAGGTGCCTTCTCCAGCTGGGAAGGTGGGGAAATGCTCAGCCTCTGTGAGGAGCATCTCTGCCCATCCCCTGCCCATCCTGGCATGGTTGGCATCCAGCTGCTTGTCCTTGAGGCTTTTCTGTCTCCAGATCCCTCTTTCCTTAGAGCTGACAAAGTCCTGCACAGCCCTTAGCACATCGTGCTTGGAAATCGAGTCAATAATGCAGGGTAGCAACAGGGGCTGGAATTTCAGCCTTAATAGTAATGATTCCTGATTTTTGAGTGTGGAATCTGGAGCCCCAGTGTCTCATTTCCTGTGTAATCCCAAGATGTTGTCTTGGGCGCCGTGCTCGGAAGTGTGGGGAGGAGGTGGTGGTGGTAGAAATGTACAAGAGAAACTTCAGTAATTGTGGGGTTTGGCAGAACCAGGTGAGACTGCAGCAGTCCCTAAAATTGGGAGCAGAGGCTGTGCTCTGCAGAGCCCAGCAATGGAGGGCAGGGAGAGGGGCTTGGCAGTGGGTTATAAACAAGAACTCCTCTAAAGACTGAAGGTGGGGTGGAAATAAACCTGAATTTCTGGCTGCAGTGACTTGGCTGGCACAGGGACGGTCCTGGCTGGTGTGGAGGAAGGGACAGAAGATGGAAGATACCTGTAAAAACCTGAAAGCTTTTGCTTCACCTTGAGCTCTAAAGAATTTGAGGGCTTGGGGTGGTAGTGTTAAGAACTTTAAAGCTGAGTATTTTGCCTGCTCCAAGCAGGTGCTTTATTGAGGAGCAGCTTTATGAAGACCAGCACTGTGTTTTAGCTCAGGCACCTCAGGCCAGAGCTGACCCACGCTGGTGTGGGCTGGGCTGGGCAGCTGTGCCAGGCTCCTCAGCCACACAGAGCCCCTGTCCCCTCCACTCCTGGGTGTTCTGTAGGCTCAGGGCTATGCAGAGAGGATGTGTGGAGCTGCAGGGGAGGCAGAGAGCAGGGACAGGGAATAGGTGAGTGTGGGGAGCAGGGCCATGTGTCTGCAGAGGGTTTTGGACAGGTTGAGCACAGGGAGAAGGGAGGAAAGGAGGCTTCTGAAAGGCTCAGTTTTGTGGCTCATCACTCCCCTGTGCAGCAGGAGAGGCAGGGTGAGAGAAAAGAATGAAATGTTAAATAGTTAAATTGTTAATGCCACTTTAGTGTCACTTTAATATGGCCAATCTTGTTCCAACCCCTGGGACACCTCCCACTGTCCCAGGCTGCTCCAAGCCCCAATGTCCAGCCTGGCCTTGGGCACTGCCAGGGATCCAGGGGCAGCCACAGCTGCTCTGGGCACCCTGTGCCAGGACCTGGCACCCTCACAGGGAGGAATTTCTTCCCAATATCCCATCTAACCATGCTCTTCTTCAGCTTAAGGCCCCTCCATCGTTCCTGTCCCTGAATCCCTTGTCCCCAGTCCCTCTCCAGCTCTCCTGGAGCCCCTTTAGGTACTGGAAGGGGCTCTGGTTTCCCCAAAGCTTTCTCACCCCAAAGTGCCTTTATTTTCACTAAACCCCAGCTTTCATGTTGGTGCTATTTTAAACTTTAGAACTCATTACTGGCACTTGCAGTGATTGATTTCAGTAGCTGTGTTTGCCCTGGTAGCTGAAATGCTCAATTGCTTAATTAGTTTTATTAATTTCTAAAGAAGCAGAATTAGTTTTTGAAGGACAGGCTCTCAGGTAGGCTCACTCAGGCTGAAGCTGCCCTGGGTTTCCCAAGTGGGCTTTAACTGCCCTAATTTCACCACAGAGAAGTTAAATCTGTGTCTGACTGCGCTCAGTTCTGTTTCTAGTAGGACAAGAGTGGACACCCAAGAATGCAGTTCATCTTTTCTAAATATAAACAAATGAAATTCCTCTGAATTCCGAGCTGTTCCTGTCCTCCTCCATGATTCCAGGAGGGAATCTTTTCCTGGCAGGTAGAATGCAACTTTGAAAATTCACATTAGTTACCTGAACAAACCAAACCTCTGCCAGCTGCTTTGCAGACCTCGGTCAGAATCTGTCATTCTGCACTAATAAAATAAGAGGCATAGAAAGAGGGAGTGCATTTGGCTTGGTACAAAAATTTCTTGTTGTGTGTGTTTCTCCACAATATTTTGCCTCAGGGTCTCAGATATGAAGTTTAAGATTATTAAAATCCCAGACTGAGCCAAAGAAGAAACAATGGAATTGAAAATTTCTGCAGAAGCTGTGCAGATTTGAATTTTGAAGGGCTTTTATTTTACTTTATTACCTTCATGTTCCTTTTGTCCTTTTTGCTGGCAAAATTTCCAGTTTAAGGTTGTGCTGCTGCTCGTGGCGGTGCTTGTAAGAAAGAAACAAAGGTCTTGTCTCCAATGTGGGTTTGCATTTCTTAAATATTTGTAGTACAGAGCAAAACCAACCCCCCAGACTCCTTTGTGTGGCCTCCCTCGTGTTGTTCCATAACCTCTGTGAGTGTTGTGTTGAAGGACAATGATCATCTCCTCCATCCAAACCTCCTCGCAGTGCCCAAGGCTGGTGACAAAGGGACTTGGTGTTGGGGTTAATTTTGAAAGCAGTGCCCAAATAATGCAAGTGCTGCCCTTTTCCTGGCTGCCCGAGGGCCGTGTGTCACCTTGGGTGTAATTAGTCCTTTGCCTGAACACAGGCTGCAGTGTTTTGCACATGCCAATAACTTGTGTTCTGAAATGAATTTGGGCAGTTTCTGTGAAACTTTCTGTGAGGTGAGTGTGGAGTTGAACGTGCTGACAGTGCTAATTCGGGATGTGACGTGCAGCTGGAATGCCTGCTTGCTAACTTATCATTTGTTTGTTTGCAATGAACAGCCCGAATCACCCAAACCCGTGAAACACCAGGCAAGTGGTTTTTTTTTAATGCTTTTAAAATCAAAGAGGTGAACTGATGTATATTCTTCTCTTTGTGCTGATAATGTGGGAAACCTTGAAGAAGTACTCAGCTAATAGGGAATTTTGGAAATATTTGACTGGCTTTGAGAGAGGGAAGAGTGAGCAGCTCCTGAGTTTCTCAGGATTGCAAAGGACTTTTAACCACTTTTAAGCCCTGAGTGAAAGGTTTGCCCTCTCTCCAGCCACCCTCCTCCAAAATGCTGTGTCTGTATTGGGTAATGTGCTGCTGAGAGAGTGCAGAACACTTTTTAAATATTAAAGAAAGCACTAAATAAAAGATTGGATTAATGGAAGCTACAAAATTCTTTTGATTACCTGTTTTGTCTGAATATTTTTATAGCTTTGCAAATCACCAATGAAGACTTTGATCTCAAGTGTAAAAGGCTTGACATAACCAAAAGTCTTCTGAAATCAAGAGTTTCCCCTGACTTTCTAGGACAAAGTGGGGTGAGCAGAGTGGGATCTGCTGCCTGAATTAATGTTTGCTCATTTGAGCTCCAGCTGCTCTCGCTGCTCAGGTTGGCTGGAGCTGCTGAGCTGATAACACTGCCCATCCCCCTGATGATGGATCCCCATCCCATCCTGATCCCCCTGTCCCTGGGGACAGCAGCAGTTGCTGTCTGATCCCACTTTTCTGGATGAGAGGAGGAATTGCAGTGCTCCAGTGCTGTGCAGTTCACCTGCGGGAGGCTTAGGTGGAAGCTGAGGGCAGGGCTGTGGAAAGGGATAAACAATTGCTGCCAGGAGATAAATGCTCCACTCTAACCCGAGCTGGTAAGTGAGGCCTTTGTCCTGGGCACGAGCTTTTAAAGAAAGAAAAAGCTTTGCAACAGCTCCTCAGGGTGTAACCAAGCTTGGAAAGTGAAGCAGCTCCCCTGGGTTAATTCAGCTGGGTGAATTCTCCCCCTTGCATTTCTCTGAGGCTGATTAGTGCAGTGTGACTGTGGTGCAAAGGGAAGTAGTAAAGGAGGCTTCAAGTGTGGTATATTGGATGCAAAAAGCAATCCCTGGACAGCTGGGGTGCCTCTGGGAGTGCGTGGTGCCACGTTAAACCTCTGCAACCCAACTGTGTGGCTGAGCCCCTGGTCTCATTTTCAGAAGCTGCAGACCTTCTTAGTATTTAACTTAATCCTCCCTCCTTGCACACATCAGTCAGTTCTAAGGGCTTTTCCTGAACTATTTGTCAAGTCCAAAAACAGATGGAGTGGTGTTTGCTTTAACCCTCCTTCTGCTCAGAGCTGGCGTGTCAGGGTTGACACAAAACGTTTGTTGGTGAACATTTTAACTGTGCCCGTGGAAAATGCTAATCCCGAGCTGTTGATGCTGCATAAGCCATGGAATCATTAACATCTCTGTTTCAACGTCATTTGGAACTCCAGAGTGGATCCCTGTTGTATGTGAGTAGCATGGAGCTTCCCCTGCCTCCCCCAGGCCTCCCCCAAACCCACTCACTGGGCTGCTGGTTTTTCTGAAACTGAGACAATAACCTGGCCTTGTCTTTGTGGTGCCCCGCATGAACTATTGCATGACCTCACTCTTCCCACAATTCCCATACTGCTTTTTCCAAGTTCTGGGGAGATGCCTACGCAGGAGCTGTGCCCAGAGGCCAAACTGACGCTCTGGAGTTCAGTGTCTTTGCAAAACACTGAGCTCTTCAAAAAGAGACTTGGTTTTGGCTGAAAGCAGTCCACGGAGAGAGGAAAACTCCTAAATCAGGAGCCTTTTTCCACAGTGAGGGGTTTGCTTTCCTGGGTGAGGGCTGGGCCGAGTCCGTGTGTGCAGCACCGAGCGCTGCTCGTTCCCATGGTTTTCACCCACAGCCGAGGATCCAACTGCTGCCTTTGGCTCCTCAGGGGTGATTGTACAAAGGAGCTGCTGAGCCCTTCCTGCTTGCAGCCAGAGAATTTGGGTAAATGTGTTTAGTGCTGCAGCCAGAGAATTTGGGTAAATGTGTTCGGTGCTGCCCTGCAGAGGCTGCTCTGCACAGCCCCAGCCCAGGCGGTGCTGGCAGCTCCCGGGCCCATGGAGCAGTGGCTGTGGATTTCTTTTCCAAAATATTTCAGAGTTGGACATGCCAGCTGTGCCACCCTGGCTGCCTTTGCTGGACGTGCTGGGGTTTATCCCAAGATCAGTGATGAGGGAAGGCTCCCTTGGATCTTGGTGTGCCCGCAGGAGCTGGCGGCGCGCTGGGAGAGGGAGCGGGAGGGGAGGGGGGAGCATTCCCAGGATCTGAGGGTTTTACGTGGGAAATTTGGAGAATATCAATTGCAGGCAGCATGGAGGGGGTATAACAGGCCTCTAGATTTTCTCCAGTTGCAGGTTTTTTGTCAGTTTAAAAATGCTTTTAAACTGTCACCGTGGCAGCCCTGCCGTGGCACTGCCGAGTGTGCTCTGGGCTAACGCTCACATTTATTCCTTCTGCATTTATTCCTTCTTTACTCACTCCTGAATTCAGGGAATGTGTAGTCCCAAAGGGAATACATTTGGAAGCAAGCAACTTCTGAGCAGATAACTTGAGGTCACATGAAAGTAGGAGCAGCCATTTATTTGCAGGAGAGCTTGAAATATATTTCAATATACAAATAAAACTCCTTTAGGTGTTAAGTAGCAAATTTTTAGAGTTCCTGTCTCAGAATTGACCTCGTGTGGAAGCCTTCCTGTTCTTTGATGCTCAGTCTGGGGCCTTTATTCATCAAGACTATAAATAATTGGAAAAAGCAGGTTCATGAGCACAAACGTCAGATTTGGAGACTACATTCCAGACAGCTTCACTTTCTTATTTTTTTTCCCAAACCATCCTTCAGAGCAGGAAGACAATATGTTTTCCTGTATACATTTGTGCCTCCTGGGCTCTTGGAAGCAGCACAGACTTTTTTTGTTAGCAGACCTCCTCATGGACAGCACTTACAAAAGCTGTTGTGCAATTTCCTTGAGATAAGTACTTCAAACCCTAAACTCATTGGCCAGAACTTACAGAAACATTTAACAAATGCATTAAACATCCTGAGCAATGCTGGCTGGATTGAGCAACTTGAAAGTGATGTTTGAATTTGGTGTTGCTGAGTTGTGCTGTGCTGTTCTGGCCTTCTCAGGTGTGGGCAGGTCAGAGGTGTTGCAATGAGATGAGTTTCAGTCTGGCTGACTGAAAGGGGAGTTTCACTGACCTGAAAGTAAGTTTGAAAATAGGTATTTGTAAGTTTGAAAATAGGTGTCCCGGCTGTATTATCCACATGAAGTTTAAGAATAACCCTGCACTAAAATCTTAAAGCAGTTAAATTGGTTTCTCCCCTTAAGCACTCAAGGTCTGTGCCTGATTTCATTAGCCCTAAATGTGAATTTTCTTTTCCATCTTCAGTGACTTTCAACATCCATCGAGTCCTGTCTGGTCCCTGCTCCGTCTGTGTGTGTCTGTGTATGTGTTTTAATAAACAAACCCCAGCCACAAAAACACCACCAAAAATCCAGCCACGTTCATCCCTGGATGGAGGAGACCTGGCAGATTTGGGAGTGAGGGGAAGGAGGAGAGTCCCCTTCTGCAGGTGGTGGCACTGCCACAGCCGGGGGAGGTGACTGGCAGAGAGGCAGAATGCTGGAGCCCTGCAGCCCAGGTGCTGTGTGATAAATGTGTTTATTTCTTTGTCTGTGTGGTTTTAGGGGGAGCTGGAGCGGCAGCTGCTTCAGGCCAATCCCATTCTGGAATCCTTCGGGAATGCAAAGACAGTGAAGAACGACAACTCCTCCCGCTTTGTGAGTACCTCCTTGTCCCTTCAGAGTCTGTAAATCTGATTGCTGCTCATGGAGAAAATGCCTTTTTTAAGCTATTTCTCTAATTAGTGTCAGAAGCTTCCTCTGTTCTCTTCCTCCCTGAATCCAGGTTCTTTCACAGTGCCCTCTGTGGTTTTTAGGATCACTGGACACCTCCTCACTGGCTCTTGGCAGAACATTATTTTATTCTAACTCCAGCCATCCCTGGGCTGACAGCAGTGCTCATAATGTACCAAATACAACTGTGCTGGGGAGCTGAGCTGGGGCTTGTGTGCACAAATCCTGCTGTAAAGTGGGAAGGACTGTGGCGTCCCCGTGGAGCTGGGGAAGCCTGCAGCCTTCTTGTCCAGAGCTGTGACTTCAGCAGTTGGTTGGATTGGAGAAAACATCCTGAATTCCTGCAGAAACGCAGAACTTGCATATGAAACCCATCTAAATTCACTGCTTTACTGCAGGGAAGCCAGAAAGCCACAGTGTGACTTAGCCCAGGTGTCAGGCTCTGCTGTAGCTGCTCCATGTTTTTGTTGGGTCCCTGCCTCCTGTTCACAGAGTGCTTTGGTGGCTGATAACCACTTCTGATGGCTTCCATTGTTTTAAAAACTGTGGTGGAACTCAGAGTGAATAAATAGCTTTTTACCACTTCTTAGAACTTCCTTTCCTTTGAAGAGAAAAAAAAGAAAAAAAGACCATCTCTTATTTCAGGGGGAAGATGTTTTTAGTACAACCTCAGAAGTGTACAGGAGGTATTAAATCTTTTTTCTTGCGAGAACAGCACTAAAATTTACAGAACAAATGAAAGATTTCTTGTCTGCCTTTGACATTTCAACAGTTGCTTGGATTTATAATGCATGAACTCAACTGCAGTGATAAGAACTCTGGAAAACTGGATGACTAAATCCATCAACCCTTTCAGCTGAGAAGGGAGAGCAGAGTTTTGTGGAAATTCAGCTTTTTTAATTTTATAGCCCTGTTATTTGTAATATTGCCTGGTGCTTAGAGAAACTGGGTACAGGATTTATGATATCAATAGGTTTCACTGCACAGTGATTCTCCTTTGTTACCTGTCTTGAGTCCATCAGAGGCTGTACTAATTTAATGAGAATACTTTTTTCCCTAAAAGATGTCAGCATCTGGTTTGTGTTATTTTGAGCTCTGCATTGCCATCATGAACATAATCACTCTGATGGCTCCAGCTCTGTTTTCATAAAGGAGCAAGTATAATTCATTCCAGATGGTCTCATCTCATGCAGAAAAAAATAATCTTTAACAGCCATTTTAAAACCTGACTTAAAAAATCTCTCTCCTCCCACCAAGTGAGAGGTGGTGTTGTTCAGCCGTGCAGGCTTGACAGCCTTCCCCTGCTCCTGATAACACCAGGGAGGACTCAAATAAGGCCAGTGGCCAATGGATTTTATTTTTCCCCTTTTTTCTTCTACCAAGAGCAGTTCTCTTGTGTTTTAGGGAATAAATCTCTGGTTTGCACTGGATAGGAGAGAGGGCTTGCTGGATTTATGTGGCAGCACTAAACACTTCCCTCTGATGTGGTTTCTCCGAAGCCCTGGACTCAGTGCTGTGATGGTGTCAAGAGAATCCAGCCCTTAGATGAGCATCTCTGCAGCCTCTGAGTGATAAATGAAAGATTCCACAGCCAGATTTGCCAGTGCCAGCTGAAAGGCTGTGTTAAAATTGTGCTTTTAAGAAGATGGACTGGACAAGTGACCTCTCTAGCAATGCCTGAACTTGGAAGTGGGGAGTGTGGGTCCCTCCTCTGCTGTGTCACCTTGTTCAGTGACTGCATCTCCTCTCAGTTATTTCTGCTGGTGGAGCTGCTGACTTGGCAGCAGGAAAGGAGTTAGCTTCTGAGGGTGAAACGGAGCAAAATGGTTCCAAATTCTGTCAGAAAAAGGCACTGCCTAGAGCTCATGTAGTGCTTGGTGTTTTTCACCTGTCCCATGGCAAATGCCAGGCTCAGTGTGCCCGTTCTGGGGAGGTGTCTGTTGCCATTGCTGCCCTGCTGGGGCTGACATGTGCCTCAGAGATCTGCTCTGCTGCCTGAGTTTCAGTCAAATGTCAGTTCATTCTTTGTGCCAGGTGTTAAGTACAGCTTTTGGGGATTGTTGTGAGCAGAAGGGGAAATGCTGTAGGAACAGGCTGAGCTGAGGGGGTTGTGTGACGTTGTACCCAGAAATCTGAGTTCAGGAGCTGCTTCCTGACAGGCCAAGCCCTGTTGTGGTCCCCCAAAATAATCTTATCTTGGGCTGTTCCTGTCAGACAAGTACCTGCAAGTTGTGGAGTAGAATATTTAAGAAAATCAGTAGTACAGTCCCTGAGCTGAATGGATCTGCCAGGCAGGAATTGACTTTAACAAACTGATAACACCAGTCAGACTGGAGAGAAGGGAGGGTTTGGATCCAGACTATAAAAGCAATTTCCAAAGGGGTCTGTAAAAGATTTTAGTAGGTGGCTTTGGGCAGATACCATCAGGAGAAGTGCTTAGACTTTGTCTGCTCCCTGATCTCCAACCTGTCTCGAGATGATGTGTGTGGATAGAGGAGTGTGGAAGGTGGATGCAGTGAGGATGAAGAGCCCAGTGTAGGACTGGATATTCCCATTGGTTGTTCATGTTTTTGCAGCCAGGGCAACACCAAACAATTTCATGAGCACAGACTGGAAATATGGGGATGATGTAGTCAAAAGTGGTCCAGCTCCAAACCAGAGCCTGGTGTCAAGGTGACATAAAACTGGAATAAAAATCCACTGGCAACTGCTTTATTTCCAAGAGCTGCCCTTCATGGGAGAGCACATGTGGGAGATGTGCTGTTTATTTGAGATGTGTGTGTGAGAAATGGGTCTGTTGTTTAATCTGCTCCTTTCTTTACCAACTGCTGGAGAAGAGGGACCATGGAGGCCTTTTGGAAAAGGAAGGAGAAATCTTTTGGGCCAAGCAGTACCTGAGATTCGGGAGCTGAAGCACCAAAAAGCGCTACAGAAATGTGCACACTTGGAATCTGAGCTTCCCACCTCAGCCAGAGTGTTTGCTCAGGGAAAATTGAGCCTCTTGTTCCGAGGAGTTTTTCCTAAGTCTGGATTCCAAATATATCTGGACTAGGAGTTCCTCGATCTTTGGAGTGTGTTTGTGTGCAACGTGCTCCATTGGAATGATGGCTGAGCACGTGGAAGGGAGAAGGTTTCGTCTGAACTTGGGAAATCCTTGATCCATGATTGCATTTGGATGATGTTTGATATAGACAGCATTGTCTTAATTAAAAAACAAAAATTAATTATGAAAAAAATCTTCTTTTCTTTGCAGGGCAAATTCATCAGGATTAACTTCGATGTCACTGGGTACATTGTTGGGGCCAACATTGAGACCTGTATCCTTTTCCTGCCACATCCTTGCAAAATGCAAATTCCCTGCTTTGTTTTGCTTTTAACCCTAGAATTCATTGGAATGCAGAGGGAGGTTGCCACACTTGGAGGTTGCCACACTTGGACATTCCTGTGACAGCATCCATCCCTTCCTTTGTTCCAAAACAGCCGATCAAATATCTCAGATTCAGCGGCTTCCTCCTGCTCGGAAATCCTAAACTCCCAAATTCCACACTCTCAAACCTGCTGGATTTTCAGCCTGGCGTTAAACCCAGGGTGTGTTAAAAATGGAAACCATGTAAAATGTGCTCGCTCTGGGAACATTTCTGAGAATCCCTCAATGCCTTCCTAAGCAGAGGCTGAGCCTCGAGTGGTGCCAGGAGCTGGGCTGGCAGCAGCTCCTGCCTGGAGAGGGGTGCTCCTGATCCAGGGACAGAGCTGGGCCACCTCCTGATGGCTCAGCTCTTCTGGATACCCATGAACGTTCAATAACACAAGGTCTTCTATTATACTGAATTAATTATAATTAATACCAAAGCCAATTCAGTTTTAGCTCTAAGATTCATTTCTATTTATGAGTGTAAAACCAAGTAAAAATACTGGCACTGAAAGCCCTTCCCTGAAGTTGTTTTCTCTGTGCTAAAAATGTGTTGTGTGATTTTGAGTTCAGCCCGTTCTCTGGGAGAATAGCAGGTCATAAAATGATGAAATTGGAAGTCTTGGTAAGCAACATTAAGTGAATATTGATCATAAACAATGCTGTAGTTAAGCTTCCATTTGGTTGCTGTGTTTTTAAGCAGCTTGGTCTGAAGTGCATTTTGGAATTGTCAGAAAATGTGATTTCCCAATAAGGCTGGGAAAAGATCTATAGTTATTCAAAATATGCTGCAATGGTAAGTGGTGTTTTTTCATTCAGCACAGCACAGGAATGAAGGCAGCTTTTAGGAAGGTCCAGATGAATTGTTTTGCCCAGAGCTTTGTGAAAACAGGAGGATTTAACTCTTGGGGAATTTTTTCTTCATCACAGGAACTCCTCCTTGCCAGTGTCATTTCAAATCCCTGTCCTACATTCACTTTACAATATGGAATATCAAGAAATAAAAAAATGAAATAAGATTACAGCTCATGGCAGCTCATCAGGCAGTACCTGCTGCAGAAATTGAATTTGGGAGCTGTTTAAAGACAGTGTGGATTGTTATGGAAAAATGCAATGCTTGGAAGAAATGACAAATGCACTTTGGATGATAAAGGACTTCTGAGTTCAGCTGCTGCTGCGTTTTTGGGATTAAGAGTTCAGCTATGACCTCAATAGAAGTGATGGAGGAGGATGGGAGCTCCCCCTCACCGAAACTGCAGCTGATGCAGGGCAGGCAGTGGTGGCTGCACAGAGCAGGGAATGCAGGGAAAAACAGTCAAGGGATGGGAGTGCTGAGATGGCAAGAGTTTGCTGAGATGAAAAGTGCATTTCTAGCAATCTCAATTGGAAATCTCTTACTAAAAGTTCATATTGGACCTAGCCCAGTCATAGAATCCCAGACTGGTTTGGATTGGAAGGGACCTTAAAGCTCCCCCAGTGCCGTGGGCAGGGACACCTCCCACTGTCCCAGGCTGCTCCAAGACCCAGCCAGGACACTGCCAGGGATCCAGGGGCAGCCACAGCTGCTCTGGACATTACTCCCAAAATTCTCTTTGGTCTCAGACTAATTCCATAGCCTGCTCCGGAGCTCTTGTTTCCTCTGTAAGTTTTGAAGCAGAGATTGCAGATGGCCCTTGACTGCAGGTGCTCCCAGACTTGCTGGAGAAGTCTCGTGCTGTCCGTCAGGCCAAGGACGAGCGGACGTTCCACATCTTCTACCAGCTCCTGGCTGGAGCAGGAGAGCACCTCAAGTGTAAGCTGGGAATCTCAGCTGGCAGCCCTGGGTGCTGCTTTTGTTATTTCAGTGGCACAGGGTGGGTTTGAGTTATTCTTTGGTCACGAATGGTGAGTTTTAAAAGAAGGAGAGGCCAGGTAGCTTTGCTCTGAAATAACTCCTGGGTTTTGTCCAGTGTGCTGGGGAGCCACTCTGGTGTTTCAAACAAATCTCTCCTCCATGCCAAAGCCCAGTTTGGGCAGGCTCTAGCTGGGAATCCCTGGATTGGGTCTGCAAAGTTCCCAGCTGAAAACAGCCAGCCCTGGTCAGCAGAGGCAGCCTGATCTCCTCCAGCCTACAGAGAAATTTAACCCAAACTTAATGAAACCCTCGGGCTTTCTTGAAGCCATTGCAGTGCTGGGGTGATTATCTCAACTCTGTTTGGGTATTTTTTCACCTCCTTGGGAATTTCTGGTAGGTTGTGATAAGTGAAACTAATAAAGATACAGACTTCAGAGAACTGATCCACTCCTCCTGTATGAGATAAGCTGGTGTTCAGCATCCTTGATGTGGTGATCATCAATCCCTAAGCCCATTTCTGCCTGGATCTGTTACCTTTCAGTAGAGATCCTCCTTTTAGGATATTCCAGATGGAGAGTTGAGATCTGGGTAATGTTCTGTGGGCAGGCTTAATGCATTAAAGAGCTCATGGAGGTTGCTGCAGAGAGAGTCTGAGCCTGGCCTCAGCTTGGGAGGTGCACTTGTATTTTTAGGGTTTCAGAAGCTGCTGTCCTGGCCCGTAGCCATATCTGAGGAGCTGATTTCCTAAAGCAGAGCTGGGGAATTGAGTGAGAACAGAGCACGGGTGGGTGTGAACAGCATTTCTGAGCTTGTTTTTCTTTCTCTTCCCCTTCCCCCCAATACAGCTGACCTGCTGCTTGAAGGATTTAACAACTACAGATTTTTATCTAATGGCTACATCCCCATCCCTGGGCAACAAGACAAGGATAACTTTCAGGAGACAATGGAAGCCATGCATATCATGGGCTTTTCACACGATGAGATCTTGTGTAAGTTATGGAGCCTCCGGAATTTTCAGTGTCCTTTTCTTTCTTACACACACATACTCTGCTAATTTAATGTCACCTAATTTAATGTTGCGTCAGTGTCTTTGACAGCCTGAAGAAAACGTTTGCTTAACTCCAGCTGGAGTTGAATTCAAGCCATTTGTCCAAAAAGCACAGTACAAACTGTATTTCCTCCCTGAGTTTCTACTTGGAATTTGGAAGGAAAGCGACACGAGAGAAATGAGTTAAGCTGAGCCCTCTGCCATTAAACTGATGCACGTGTGTTTTATTGTCACAGCCATGCTGAAAGTGGTGTCCTCAGTGCTGCAGTTTGGAAACATTTCCTTTAAGAAGGAGAGGAACACAGATCAGGCCTCCATGCCAGAGAACACTGGTGAGTTGCTCACGTCTGGATTGACTTGTGCTGGAGTTCTCTTGCTGCCACTTGCCCAGTGCACATCTTGGCAAGCCCAGAGCAGTGCTGAGCATCCTTGGCAGTGCTCTGGGCCAAAAGGAGGCCAGGCCTGGGCTGATGGCACCAACAGGCAGTTACTGAGCCTCTCCCCTTCCATCTCCTCCTGCAGACAAATGGAAGTGTCCATCAGGGGAATTTAAGCTGTTTGCATTGCTGCTAAGCTTTGAACAACTATTTTGGTTGTAATCTTGTTTATTGCTCTCTCCGAAGACTTAAGCCTTAGGAAGAAGTTCATGCTTAAATCAGTTTGTTTTCTTTGGTTCCTGGGAGCAGTTTTGTTGCCAATGATAAGAGCCCTGGAGCCAAGCACAACTTCCATGGTGCAATGGCTGAGTGCAGGAATGCTGGATTTAGCACAGGCTGATTTCTGGAGTGTCCCAGCAGTGGCTGAGGCAGAATTTATCAGTGCCTGCAATGCAATCAGCATTTTGAAGGATATATTTCTTCCCCTACCCAAAATAAAAGCTGATGAGGCACAGTTGAGGTTTTTATTTAGTACTTTCCAGTGCTTTCATGGAAAGACAGTTTGGAGAACTGAGTTCAGTGGGGAGAGCAGTGGGAACCACCATTCCCAGGGCCTGGTGCACAAGGACAGCTCACATTCTTGTCTGGGTCTCATTGTGCAACTGTCCCACACTGCTGAGCACATGGGTCGCTTGCAGTGCCCCAAATTGTCCTTTCTGAGGGCAGTGGTGCTGCCCAGGTGGGGGTTGAGGGTCAGTGGTTACTGATGTGACATTTGGCACTTCTTGTGTTGCAGTGAGGAGAAAAGGTGGGTGAGGGATTAATTTTTTGGGCTTTTACTGCTGGTTTAGAGAACCTGAGTCCTTGTCCATGTGGAAAGATGGAGATGCTTCTTGACTAGCTTGACTTTAGTTTCATTACCATTGGTTTTTAGGCATAAATTCTGAATTACAACACTGGCTATAAATACATTGATACTCTTGGATATTTACAGTACTGGATACAAAATTCTGACTTAAAAAGCCAAAAGGATGGAAAGCTCAGATTGCATTTAAAGCATATTTTGTCCTCTTGTATTTAAAAATTTGCTTCTGTGGTCTATGTTACTGCATCTTTCTGAAGAGATTGAGTGAACTCATCTCTCTTCTCTTGTCACCTGCATTGTCACATCTCATTGGGAGGGGTTTCCCTGCATCCTCTGGAGAAATCAGTGTGTCCTGATAGTGACTGCTCTTGTTTGGGGGCTGGCTGTGATACAGGCCAGGTATTGTCTCCGTGGATGGGAAGGAGCTTGTGTGGGCACTGGAGATGGGAAGCAATTCAAAGAACATGGGAAGCAAATTCTCCCCCATAGATTGTAAAATGGAGATAAACAAATCCTGGTTTCAGGTACAGATGCCAGAGGTGCAGGGAAGCCACAGAGCCTTCGTGGGTTAGGAGGATGAGAAGCTGTTCTTGGAGAGTCATTTCATGCTCACCAGATGGGGCAGGAACCTTTCTGCTGAGAGGGCAGAAGTTCAAAGCAATCTCATGAAGTTCATGTTCACCTCTGACAGGAGCTTCTCCATATCTTGGCTTTATAATTAATTCAGAATTTTCCCTCCAAACCCCAGCAGTAATAAAACATGAATCAGGACAGTCAGGGTTTTCTGCAGTCACACCTTTTAAATGGCCCTTTCTCACTATAAACAAGCAGCTGCCTGTGGCAGGGGTTGGAACTGGGTGATATTTAAGGTCCCTTCCACCACAAACCATCCTGTGATCCTCAGATAATTACACTTATTTGAAAGTGCAACATGAATCAGGCTGAGATGGTGTGGCCCAGTCCTGCCCTTAGATGTGACAGAACTTTGAAACCACTTCCAAAGTTCATTTATTTCAAAATAAAAGATAATTTTCTTCAGAGGAAGCTCAGAAGTGCTTGGCTGCAGCCTTCTCCAGGGGCTCAGCAGATGGGATGCTTAGGATTGCAGCTGCTGTGGTTTATTGGTATTATTGTCACCTAAACTACAGTTTGTTACTGACTGGAAAGGTTGGGACAGTAAATTCCGTGTTCCTGGTTTATGAAAGGAGCTGAGTGTGGTATTTGGAGTACTCTGGGAGAGGGGGGACCCTTCTTCCTTTCTGGATCCAGTGTGTCACTGCACCAAGCTCATGGCTAACTAATATTTTCAAGTTCTTGTTTTGTTTTGTTTGTTTTCAAGACCCTGATAGCACTTTCTGCTTGGCCCCTGAGGTTGTGAGTTTTGTCTGTGCTGGTGCATATTTTTATACTCAAAGCCCAGAAATGCTCCTGTTTGTAGCTCAAGTGGAAGGAGTGCTCAGCTTGTGACACTCCCCTGATTTCACTGGTTGTGTGTCAGGTCATGAACCCTTCTAGCAAATCCACGACCAGACAGAGAATCTCAACCCGAAAGGGCAGTAATGGTGGTTTTAATACTAAAGAAAAACGTGAAGCAGCAGAAACTCTCTGGTATTGGTATGAAAATCTGTTTTCCAATGCTGATTTGAAAAAACAGCTTTTTCTTTTCACTTTGACAGTAAAAGAAGCTGTCAGATGACAAAGATAAGGGGCCAAGTGCTTACTGGGTGGTGTGGAGAGCTTCCTGCTAAAGGGCAACACTTCCCTGGACCTAAAAATACTTTCGGCGTCACTCTCATTTTTAGAAGTGTGGAATCAGAACCGCCCAACCTCCCGGGCCACGTGTTTAGGGAAAGGGTTTGATGCAACAGGAATCTGTAGGGCTGGCGTGGGTAATGCACTATTTAAATAATGAAGTGACAGCAGGGGGGTTCTTGCTGTTCAAGTGCACTGGTGCCTGTGGTGTTATCCTGTATAAAATACTTGGAATCCCGGAATGGCTGGGGTTGGGAGGGACCTTAAAGATATCCCATTCCTACCCCCTGCCATGGCAGGGACACCTCCCACTGTCCCAGGCTGCTCCAGGCCCCAATGTCCAGCCTGGCCTTGGGCACTGCCAGGGATGGGGAGTCCTCAGCTCCCTGGGCAATGCAACAGCTCCCTGCTTTGTGCTGGCACAGCTGCCTGGGTTTAGGCAGTTTTTAAGCTGCCTTTAGGATGATGGATTTGGTGTGTGATGTCCTTTTGTCCTGGGGATGAGGAAAGAGATGTGTTCCCTTTGAAAGTAACCAACAAAGCACTTGTACCTCAGCTGGGGGCTGTTAATGATAATAATAATAAAAAATAAAATAAAAATAAAAATTAAAAAAAAATAATAATAATGCACTCCCCTGAAATCCAGTGCTCCCCAAGGACATCCAGCTGTGTCCCTCTGGAGAGCCTGCCAGCCCAGAACAGAGCCCCCGGGGGCTGGGCACTGCCATAGGGCATTCGTGCAGCCCCGGAGCTGCTCCCGAGGTGCCCGGGCAGGGTCTCAGCGCTCCCTCCCTGCCTTTGTCCCCTGCAGTCGCACAGAAGCTCTGCCACCTGCTGGGAATGAACGTCATGGAGTTCACCCGAGCCATCCTCACCCCCCGCATCAAAGTGGGCAGGGACTACGTCCAGAAAGCCCAGACCAAAGAACAGGTAAAGCTTTAGAAGGTGCTTTAAGGACCAAGTGGAGCTGGTCCTGGTTAGCTCCTAACAAAGAAAATTGGCATTGAGTGTTTGCTGCTCTGTTTAAGCTTTGCTGTCTTTATGAAATGTTCTTATATGGTAAAAATAATTTGTAGAATAGAAGAAACCTTTCCCTTTCCTTGACTTCCTCCTGGTTTCATCCTTTCATGTTGTGACATTATCGAATACTTGGAGACCTTTTGTTTTTATGGAACAGTTTAGAAAGAAATTCTTCTTAACATTGATCAAGCTCCAAACTGTTCCTACTGCTTGTTTTCATTCCTCACTGGTATTAACTCCATCCAACTTCTTCTTTTACTGAGTTATTTGTGATAACATCCATGTCTGTGTCCTTTTGATGGCTTTTCCAGGGTAAATAAATTTTCCTGTTTGGATTTGCAGGCGGACTTTGCAGTGGAAGCTTTGGCAAAGGCCACCTACGAGCGCCTCTTCCGTTGGCTCGTTCACCGCATCAACAAAGCCTTGGACAGGACCAAACGTCAGGGAGCATCTTTCATTGGAATCCTGGATATTGCTGGCTTTGAAATCTTCGAGGTACTTGGAAATGCTGCTGCTCAGATTTCCCTTTTCCCTGTTTTTGTGGGATCAGGACATGCTGCAGAGGCACTGGAGGCAGTGTGTTCTGAGGATATGTGAGGGCTTTGTTTGGGGCGTACAAAAGCTTGGGCAGCCCAAAATCACAGTGCCAAAAAGTCATTATTTAGTCTTTAATCCTTCTTCTATGTGTGATGGTTGTTCCTACTGTAATTTCTCTAATGGAGATTTGTATAATTGTTTTCCACTTTTCTTTACGCTCTGTTTGAACTTTGCAGAGTTTTAGAGAATTTCCTTATAAAGTCAAATTTCTGACTCCCAGGTCTGTGTTGTCTTGTCACTGACTCATTCTTGAATCCTGATGTTATTCTTGTAGCTGAACTCCTTTGAGCAGCTCTGCATTAACTACACCAACGAGAAGCTGCAGCAATTATTCAACCACACCATGTTTATCCTGGAGCAAGAGGAATACCAGCGAGAGGGGATCGAGTGGAACTTCATTGATTTTGGCCTGGATCTGCAGCCTTGCATTGACTTAATTGAAAGACCTGTAAGTTTGCACATGAATTATCTCTGAGGAGGAGGACTTGGGCTGCTGAGTGTGTCTTTTGCTGCCTGCAAATGAGACATTTCTTGTGGAGCTGTCATTAAAAGGGAATTAACTATGATGCTGAAGTTCAGATCTAAAATACAGTGTATTGTTAATAAAAGGATTTATCCAGAGGGGATTTTGCCCTTATGTCAGTGTAAAACACTGAGCTCGAGATGTGAAGCTGCTATTTTTATACATTTTTCCCTGGTACTAATGAAGTCATTAATCCTGTCCCTGTCATTAAACTGCACCATTGTGGTGTAGGAGCTTTGGGACTCAGGTAGAAAGTCTTTCCAAGACTTGTGGTAAACTTCCTTTGTTTGAAATCAATAGCAAAATTCCTGAAACTTCCTGTAGAGTTTTCCCTCAGAAAACTGCCTTGCAGATAGGTAAACAGAATCTTAAAAGTGGTTTTAGTCACTGTGGTTTTAACATCCTCCTCTGGCTGGTCAATTTATGGAAGCTGAAGAGGAGAGAGCAGGAGGAGCAGATGGGGAGGACAGAGACTGTTGAAAGTTTGTTCTTTCCATCTCAGAACCTTTAGAATTAAACCTGGGCCATTGCAGTTACTCCTCCCTGCCTTTGTGTGTCCTGGGCTGCAGGTGAGCTCCCAGGGCTGCTATGCATCCTGGCCAGCAGAAAAGCTGCATTCCTGTTTTCCTTGGGAAAAGGGAAATCTTGTTTCAGCTATCAAAGGTCTGCACTTTGTGTCTGGAACTTAGGAAGTTCTGCCTTCAAGGAAGAGAAAATCTCCAAAAAGCCTCAGGGGACAAGTGTGGCTCCTCAGTGTGCACGTTAATAAATGTCCTAAAATGCATCCAGTTATTTATTAATACAAAAGCAAACCTCAGTACCCCCTCAGCTGTTCTGTAAATGGGATGCCAGGCACATTGGAACATCTCTCTCCAGATGTCTGAACATTGCATTCCCTCAGAAGCTTTTGGGTATAAACCCTTACAAAGCAAGGCTCTGGTCAGCACCAGCTCAGTGGTGTCTGCACAGACACTGGAATGAGTTTGTTTGAACCAGCCATAACATCCTTCTTGACCTGGACTCCCCCACAGCTGGTTTTAACTGAAATTAGGTTTGAATCAGTTTGCACTGCCCTTGTTGTGATGTTCAGTGGTGTGTTGGAAATACTGAACTTTTAAATGCATATATTATGTCTGTAAACCACAACCACAGATTAAATCCAGCTGTATTTCAGGCAAATCCTCCTGGTGTGTTGGCATTGCTGGATGAAGAGTGCTGGTTCCCTAAAGCTACTGACAAGACATTTGTGGAAAAATTGGTCCAAGAGCAAGGAACTCATTCCAAGTTCCAAAAGCCAAGACAACTAAAGGACAAAGCAGACTTCTGCATTATTCACTATGCAGGGAAGGTAAGGGTTAAACATTAAATTCTTGTGTGGAAAGGTTGGTTTGGGGAAAGCACTCTGCTTTCCTCAAAGCCTGGGTGCAAAAATACACAACTTCTGCATTGGTTGAAGCAGAACCATACAAATCTACACAGAGGTTTAGTTGGA
The DNA here is from genome assembly GCA_026261815.1 of Monarcha castaneiventris obscurior. Lineage (NCBI taxonomy): Eukaryota > Metazoa > Chordata > Aves > Passeriformes > Monarchidae > Monarcha > Monarcha castaneiventris. Next base: position 329,608 of record JAMPIT010000493.1, read on the forward strand.
CTTGGGGAATTTCAGGGCTCCCTGGGTTGGGATGAAAGCCAGGTTGGTATCAGTGAATTTTTAGTTGCTGAGCTGGGTTTTATTTGGAAACCACAGGTTTGGCTCTTTAAAGGTAAGAGCTTTGTTTTTCTTTATAGAACCAAGTGTTTAAATGTAAATACTGTAGAGAAATTTAAAAAAAAAATCATGCTGCAGCACATCCTTCATTTACTCTCCAGTAATTTAGATCAAGCAGTTGGTATCTATCCTAGAGCTGGTTTTACATCTTCCAGTGAAGCCTTATTTTGGCAATAAACTGGGCAGCAAGTGAACACCCAGCTGTCAGTAAGCAAGAAGTCAGCTTGCTGAATTTTAAAGAAAACTCCCATTTACTCTTTCAAAAGCATAACAAACTTTTGTGGTACTTTGAAGTGTTCTAAGGAGGCTCAGCAAGCAAACTGTGAACACCCAGGCTTGGTAAGGACAGGTAGGGCTGGACTCTGAGCTTGGAGATCTTTTCCAGCCTTTGTGATTTTGTGATTCTGAGCATTGACAGGAAGAGGAAAACACCACTGTTGTTTGATGCTGGTAAATAAAACCTAAAGCTGGTTTTGCTCTGAGCCTGTGCCCCTGGGCTGCTCTGCAGGTGGACTACAAGGCAGATGAGTGGCTGATGAAGAACATGGACCCCCTGAACGACAACGTGGCCACGCTCCTGCACCAGTCCTCGGACAAATTCGTGGCTGAGCTTTGGAAGGATGGTAAGAGATCTCTGAGCACAGATTGTTGGTGACTTCACCTTGCTGGATGAGTTGTTTGGGGGTTTTTTTAATGCCTGTTCCCTCCTCACCCTCCAGTTCTCCACTGTAAATATCTACAGCATTTTCTCTCTTTATTTAGTGCCCAAAGTACACCAAGGAAGCTGAGTTGCCCCTCTGGTCCCTTGCACATGTACCATTTCTGAGTAGCTGCTTCTCATGTTCATTACTGGAACTGAAATTCACGTATTACTGGTTACTCTGTGTCCAGTTTAATGTAGAATCTTGTCCAAAACTCGGTTGGGACTTGCTGCAGTGGAGTCCTGAGTGTGAGCAGCTGTGGTGGTTCTTGCTGTTGGTAACACATTGCTCCTGGGAGCACCAGCAGTGTTTTCCTGTGCAGTGCTGGGTGGTTCCCTGGAAATCCACATCTCCTACAATTAATTTCATTAATAGCAGTGCTGGGATATTGCATATTAAAATCAAATCCTGTTTTAGCTGTACACTGCTGCTCAGCCAGCTTACCTGCACATCACCTGCAAGTATTTATCAGTACTTTTACCAATTGACTCCAGGAAGCAGAAATAGCCACATAAATTCTTAGCAGGGACTTTTCTATCCTGGTTTTTAACATCACAGTGGATTGATTAGAGTATATTTACATGTCACAGAGTATAAACCCTGTAGTTCGTTACTTGAGGAGGAAATGAAATTTGCCATGTAGATGGTGCTGGAGGTTAATGCTGAGTTTCCCTCTTGGGGCAGCCACAGAGAGCAGCTTTAATGAATCTGTAAAGAGCTTTTTCGTTGGGGATCTGCTCCTTTCCCTTGGAGGACACACACAGAGCAATAGTGTTTTGGTCCAAGTACTCAACCAATTGAAATGTGCATGGGATATGTTGTGGCCTGACTGCTTTTGTAGCACAGTGAAGTGTGTTTGCAATTGATGAACCTGTTGTTTTTACTAACTCAAGTGTCTTGTGTATCTGCTCTTCTGTCTTTCTGTTTCTGCTGTTTCTCTGCCTTAGAGATTCAGAATATTCAGAGAGCCTGTTTCTATGACAATATTTCTGGTCTTCATGAGCCACCAGGTGAATGGATATAAAACAGTAGGCCTACTAAAGGCAGGGCTGTTGTACCTCCAGGAGAACCATTTTTGCTCGTAGGCTTGCATGAACTTCTCATTTCATGCTGAATTTAGGTAAAAACCCCCCAGCCCCCATGGGGCCCCCAGTGCATTCTTGTCCAGCTGCTGCTGCACACACACAAAGCATCTCCAGTTATGCATTGCAGATGGAAAGGTTTGTTGCTTCCTAGTTCCATGAGGAGATGTAGAATTGCCTCTAAGTGACAATTCTGGTAGCTCCAAGCATTTGAGAGAATGCAAAAGCTTTGTAACACTATCAAGCTTCTTTCTGCAGTCCAACATTGACAAAACTCTGGGGTGTTTTAGGACGTGGCTGTGTCCTTTTGGGAGGAGAGCTCGAGAATGTTTTGAAGTATCAGGATGAGTGCTGCAGCTTTAGTGGGGGTAGAGAGTGAAATAAACTTCTTCTGGCCTTGTTGGAATTGTTCTTTTATTTAAAAGCCTCTTAGTTTTAATATTCCCCTTTGTATATATACTGCAGATGTTTTTTGGGGTATTGAGAAATCAAGAAATGCACTTGGAATGTCTTTGAGGACACTTTAGATATTTTTAATTCAACCTCCTCAGCCTTTTTGGATTCCTCCCCCCAAGTTTAGAAACGCATGGATGTGAAGGTTGTGCCTGCAGATTTTGGGTTCATCTTTCACTGCTCCTGATACATCCCATCCCTGAGGAAACCAGGGGTGTTCCTAAAGGAATCCCTGGAGAGCTTTTGTTCCAGGGGCTTCAGCACGGGGTGATGGTCCAGTCATGCAGTTCCACATTTGCTTTAAACCTAAAACTTACCTTTAACTCCAATAATCCTGTTTGAAATACAAATCACCCTCATAGAGCTGGAGCACAGAGGGGAGCAAACCAAAACTGTGCAAGATCAGATCTGTTTGCCAAACTGTAGAAAGTCCACGGTGAAAAAAAAGCTGAGTGGTTGCAGCCCTTAGTGGGGCCTGGTGGGTGCAGGTTTCTGATACTGACCATCATTTCATCCTCTATAAAACTGATTCCCTGTAATCTCTATCCCATGTCTGATCTGGTACAGAATTCTGCTTCAAAATAAATATTTGGGATATGATCTTATAAATACCTTGCCACCTACTTACTTCTCTAATAAATTTAATTCTTGTGTTCAAAACCCTGTGGAGGATCTGAGCTCTGCTCTACATGCAAGACTTACAACTGATTGTTCAAACTTGCTGCCCTGTGTTTTTCTGCTTTTACTTTTCCTTTTCTTTATTTTTAATAGAACTTTGACCAGTTGAATATTAGGAATACGTTAAATAGCGTCACTTGTTTGTCAGATAATTCTGGTAGCAAAGCGTAATTCCCTCTGCTTTGGTTTAAATGAATTTGAAGATAATATGACAGTTGAAGCTGTAGCCTACAAACAGTTGCTTGTTTCTGGCTGGCCAGCTTGGATTTCATGGGGAACCCACAAATGCTGGGATTTGCTCAGTCCTAAGAAGCACCAACTGTAATTATTGAGGTGTTAAGCCACCTGTGTATTTTTTAGTGAACTGTTTGCATAATTCTTGACATGCACATGGAATCACCTTCAGGGTTTTAATGATGGCAGTCACATTTCTAATTGTGCTTCTGAAAAACAAACCCTTGAGATCCTTACCCAAAATGTTCAATAAAATCAAAGAAAAGTCTCTATTGTGATGCTTTATGGCAGCTTTGAAGTGCTTTGGTGTGGAGTTTTCCTGTTTGAAATTTGTCTTTTAGTTAGGGAGCTCTTTGCAGGTGTATTTAAAAATGGGAAGAACTCTTCCAAATAGCAGCTGAGCAGAAGTCTGGCAGATACTTTTCCCCCTCTTGTCACCGAAATAGCACTATTTCCAACTATTCTGTAAATTTCTATTAAAACATGAATTCAACTCAGGTTTAATCTATCTCATTGTCATAAATGACCCTTCATTTTAAGCACACATGCACAGACGTGTAATTCTAAAAGTTCAACCCAGATATTGTGCATTGTAAGAACTCAGACAGAAAAGCTGCCTGGAAGCAGGGAATTACATCCCTATAAAGTGGACTTAAATACAGAAAGCAGCTTTCCTGGTCATGTAGAACTGCAAGTAAAGAGCTGGATATTTCAGTCTGTACCTCCCGAAGCTACACTCTCGTGCTGGATGGTGGCTTTTGGTCCCCAAGCTTGTGCACAGCGTCCCCTCCCTCCCCGGTGCTGCTGCGGCTGCCTTGTCCCGCCGAGCTTCCGCTGCTGCTGCTCCTGCAGAGCCCAGCCCTGCCAGCCCCGGGGCTGCTCAGCCCTTCCCTCTCTCCTTGCCAGTGGATCGCATCGTGGGGCTGGACCAGGTCACCGGCATCACGGAGACGGCCTTCGGCTCTGCCTACAAGACCAAGAAGGGGATGTTCCGCACCGTGGGCCAGCTCTACAAGGAGTCCCTGACCAAGCTGATGGCCACGCTCCGCAACACCAACCCCAACTTCGTGCGCTGCATCATCCCCAACCACGAGAAGAGGGTATGGGCTGCAGGCCTCCTTCCTGCTTTTTGTTACTTCTCTTCTGCACTAAGCCCTGCAGCCTGTTTAGGAGCCTCAGGGGGCTTCGGGCTGAAATCTGGGGGATTGCTGCGTCCTTGAGTGGGTGCCTGGGGCCAATGTGGGCTTGCTTTGGGCCCCTCGGGGGGCTTTGGGCTGAAGTCTGGGGTTTGCTGCATCTTTCTTTGAGTGGGTGCCTGGGGCCAATGTGGGCTTGCTTTGGGCCCCTCAGGGGACTTCAGGCTGAAGTCTGGGGTTTGCTGTATCTTTCTTTGAGTGGGAGCCTTGGGCCAATGTGGGCTTGCTTTGGGCCTTCCTTTCCCAGTCACAGTTCGGGTGTCACACTGAGCAGTGTCCTCTCAGAATTCCCTGCACATCCCCTGATTCACGCTGTTGGCTTAGGAGAGCAGCCTGAAAAGCTGAAGGTACAGTTTTCCACAGATACAAATTAAAATCGTCCTTGTTTTGTTTTATTTTGTCCAGGCTGGGAAACTGGACCCACATCTGGTTCTAGATCAGCTCCGGTGCAACGGGGTTTTGGAAGGAATCAGGATCTGTCGGCAAGGATTCCCAAACAGGATAGTGTTCCAGGAATTCAGGCAGAGGTAACAGCAGGAACAGGCTTTTGAGTCCTTAGGAGCTAAAGTTCCTTGTTAAATAACTGAAGACCCCACATTGCTCCCTCTTCCCCCAGCCCAACTCAAAGCAAATCAAAACCTGTGTGTGAGGCCTTGAACTTCAGGTGTTTAGCTGCTGCAGTTTATTCTACAGACAGTAGGGAAGGGGAAACAATCCCAAACTGGCTGCTGGGAAAACTTCCTGGGGAAATTCCCTAACTGTGCACGTGGTCACTACAGTTGATGCTATAGATTTATACTATAAATCACATCGCTTATTGTTGAACGTAATGTTTTGGTTTTTTCATTTGCCTTAAAGGTATGAGATCCTCACTCCCAATGCAATTCCCAAAGGTTTCATGGACGGCAAGCAGGCCTGTGAGCGTATGGTAAGTGTTTATAGCTAAATATTGCCAAAACATTGAAAAATACCCCAAAATGGTCTTTTTCTTGGTGTAACAACAATGCCCTTGCCTTTCTGTTTAGATCAGAGCCTTAGAGCTGGACCCCAACTTGTACAGAATTGGACAGAGCAAGATCTTCTTCCGAGCTGGAGTGCTGGCACACTTGGAAGAAGAGCGGGATCTGAAGATCACAGACATCATCATCTTCTTCCAGGCAGTGTGCAGGGGATACCTGGCCAGGAAGTGAGTCTGCTCCTGGGGCTGGATCTTCCTTTGGGGCTCTCAAGCCTCTCTGATGGGGAGCTATGCATTCAAACTTCCATTTCAGGAGAGATTTTCTGGGTGTGTTGCCTGAGGAGCTGTAGTTGTATCCTGGGTGTTAAGTGGATTTTTGCCTGGGAGGAATTTGCACCTTTATTCTTTAACAGTATCTCCTTTCCTCGCTTTGGCTTTGTGGCACACACAGCCCTTTACAGTGGCTGCAAATTCCTTTGTGTCCCACTGGAGGTTCCTGGAAGTACTCTGCTTTTTAAAAATTAAAGTAGCTAATTCATCCTGATTTTGTCTTTTTAAGAAAAAAGCCTGTTGAAAATAAGAACAAACAGCATTTTTAATTATTGGAAATGGTGAATCCAGTTCTTGCTCTCACTATAGGAGCAAGAGCTCATAAATCCAGTGTGGTTACCAAAACTTATAAATAAGCCTATTTATGGTCTGCAAGTGTTGTAGGGTTGGGTAACCTAAAAATTAAATGATGGTCGGCTGTATTTAACACAAACTTTTTTTGCTCTGCCTTCAGGGCCTTTGCAAAGAAGCAGCAGCAGCTGAGTGCACTGAAAATCCTGCAGAGGAATTGTGCTGCATATTTGAAGCTGAGGCACTGGCAGTGGTGGAGAGTCTTCACCAAGGTTCCTCTTGTTCTGTTTTGTTCTGTTTTATTCACCTATAAATAGAGGAGTGCAGGGTCTCACTCTTTCATTTCAAACCTTTGCAGGTGAAGCCTCTTCTTCAGGTCACTCGTCAGGAAGAAGAACTCCAAGCCAAGGATGAGGAGCTGATGAAGGTGAAAGAAAAACAAACAAAAGTGGAAGCAGAACTTGAGGAAATGGAGAGGAAACATCAACAGGTTTGTGTGCAGGATCAGCTTTTGATATGTGGGACATGAATTGTGCTCTGTCCCATGCGAGGGAGTGAAAGAGAATCAGTCAGGTGAGCTGCTTCCCACTGCTGGAATATGGAATAGGAAGATACAGCACGAGCTGTTCCTCCAGGGATGCAGAAAAATGTTAACAAAATGGAACCTTATTTTGTGGCCTTTCCTGGTTCCCAGGAGAAACTCAGTGGCAGTGTCATCTGTGCCTGGGCTGGGTGAGCTGTGGGCAAACACCTGGGACAGCTCTGCAGATTTGGTGGCTTTCTGTGATGGCAGAAATTTGCTGGATAAGGGAAGAGCAATTTTGGTGTCACCTACCTGGACTTGTGCATTTGGCCCTGTCCCACAGGGCATCCTGGGCTCTAAACCAGAGGAACATGGAGTTCATGGATGGACTCTCAGTGCAGAGGGAACCTGGATGGGGGCACTCCAAGAGGGGCAGTCATTGGCTCCATGCCCAGGGACAAGTGGCATCCTCAGAGCTGGGGGTTGGGACTGGCCAGAAGTGACTCCAAGTGCCAGGATCAGCCCATGGCACTGCTGTGCCACTCTGCAGGGATCAGTGCATGGATCAGTGCAGGAAACAGGGCTGGAGCCAAAGCTGCTGCTGAAGCCTCTTCTGAAAGTCTTTGGTTTGAGATGTGGGCCAGGGAGTCAGGAATTGGAGCAGAACTTGGCCTTTAAGTGCCTCTGTAGAGACTCTGAAGTGTCATTTTTAAGGCTTTGCTGCCTTTTGTATTTGCAGGTTCTGGAGGAGAAGAACATCCTTGCAGAGCAGCTCCAGGCCGAGACAGAGCTCTTTGCAGAGGCTGAGGAGATGAGGGCTCGCTTGGCTGCCAAAAAGCAAGAGTTGGAAGAAATTCTCCATGATTTGGAGTCCAGGGTCGAGGAGGAGGAGGAAAGAAACCAAATATTGCAGAATGAGAAGAAGAAAATGCAGGGCCATATCCAGGTATGGATCTCAGTGACTGGAGATGGGGAAGCTCCAGCATCTCTACAGGACAGAGCAATTTGGCTCCTGAGTGGAATAAGATGAATTTTTTTCTCTTCTCTCCCTGTGTTCAGTGTGATGAGCTTTGTGTGGTGTCCAGGCAAGTGAGGGTGAGGACAGACAGTCAGGATGTCCTGTCAGTAGTTATAGCATGTGCTGAGAGATAATTAAAGGTAGCAAACACTTTAAGTGCTGCTGAGAGGCCACAAACCAGGAATGACTGCGTGGGGCTTACAGACTGATGGGATGGTGTCACTTGTGAGAGAAATGTTCCTTTTTGACTGAATTCCAGTGAACAACATGAAGGATATTCCTCATTTGATTTTACTAAGACAGTGTCATTTCCTCCAAGTTACTTGGTTGAGGTTTTTTTGAAAATCAAATTATTTAGATGCTTCCTTTTAAATAATGGTGTCCCTGAAAAAGGGAGTAGCTGAGAACTTACCTGTCTTTCAAAATACTAAAAGTAGTTGAAGAGGAAATAAACTCCACTTCTCACAGCTCTTGATGCCTTTTCATAAATGTCCATTAACCATATTTAGAAGAATGATATTTAAACCCACAAATGACCCTCAGAAGCACAGTGCATTATTACTTTTCTGACTCTTTGACTGAACTGTCTCAGCTGTGACACTGAAATAAGGAGAGCTGTTTGCTGTGGGATCTCTTCCCAGATCCTGGCATTTTCCCACCAGGTGCCTCATTCAGGTGCAGTGTGCTGGGAAGTGTCTGACATAAAAATCCTGATCTGATTTGCTTGTCACTGATGACAGATTTTTTATTTTATAGTTGGAATTAGGAAGGTGAAAGACTGAGGAAGTGAGTGGGTGTTTCCTAGACAGCACATTTCACCCAAAGCTGGAATTCAGAGCATCAAGAATTCCATGTGGATCCCACAGCCCTTAATTTCCCTAGCAGATCATTGATCCTGTAAATGGATCTAACAAGGAAATGTGGGTTTAGGGTGTGTTAGGGCAAGAGGCTTTTCACAATAACACATCTCTGTCACTAAAATAAATGTTACCACATGGATAACCTGGAGGATGCACAGATGCAGTTGTCTCTCTTCCCAGGACCTGGAGGAACAGCTTGATGAGGAGGAGGGAGCTCGGCAGAAGCTGCAACTTGAAAAAGTGACAGCTGAAGCAAAGATCAAGAAGATGGAGGAGGAGATCCTGCTGCTGGAGGACCAAAATTCCAAATTTCTGAAGGTGAGGGCAGTGTGCACAGTGGAGGTGCCAAGGGACAGCTCTCAGAGCTGCTGGCACAGGATCTGTGACATTTGCACCTGGACACTTGAGGGCTGTGAACAGGGCAAAGCTGAGACATTGAAGATGAGTTTGGACTGACTTTCCAGAGGGAGTTTGTCATGCACTTGCCCAGCTTCATGACTCTCCCAAATCTTAGACCTGGAAAAACTCTTCATAGCTGCCATTGTTCTTTGCAAACTGATTTCCAAATGCTGCCCTAGAGCCAGGCCTCCTGTGTGCTGATTTCCAGGTCTGTCTTGGAAAATAAGTGTTCATGTCTCCACACAATTCCAATTGATCCTTAATACTGACAGTCACTTGAAATGAAATCTGCATTGGATGTGCTCTGTGACACCCCCCAGTGGGTTTTGTACATTCCTTTATTTGCATTGCTTTGGGACTCTTCAAGTTGAGTTTAACAAATTCTTTTTTGTTTCTTTCTCCTCCCCAGGAGAAGAAGCTGATGGAGGATCGGATTGCTGAATGCTCTTCTCAGCTGGCTGAGGAAGAAGAAAAAGCCAAAAACTTGGCCAAACTGAAGAACAAGCAGGAAATGATGATCACTGATTTGGAAGGTTTGTTCTGCCTGGAATGGCCTGGGAACAGCTTGGACATGGTGCCAGGAGGGAATGGATCCCTTGGGACAGGGAATGCAGTGTCTGCCCAGCCTGAAGTGGAACCTGGGCTGCAGATACTCAATGGCTGCTATTGCAGCCAGCTCCTGAAGGAAATTTGTGTCTCTTGCAAGGCTTGTTGCATCTGGCTGCTCAGTCTCTCTCCTGTTGAACTTTTCATTTTTGAGAATCCATTTCCTTCATAGACACACTCAGAAATTCCTGCTGTTGCCTGTATCCGTTAGCACCAAGGGAAAACATCCTGGCTCCTGGGAAGTTTCTCCCACTTTTCTCTGACACCAGAGCAATGATTCCTGTAGGAATGGCAGCAGGCACTCTTTAGGCTTCCAGGATTGCTTTTTAATAAGCAAATCTCAATTATTTCGCTTTTCTTAATGTTTTATCTGCCTTATATTTATAGATATATTTTATTTTACAGTGCTTTGTTTTTATTGAGCAGCCTGGTCTGGTGGGAGGTGTCCCTGCCCAAGGCAGGGGCTTGGAGTGAGATGAGCTTTAAGGCTTCTTCCAACCCAAACCATTCTATGATTCCATCTAAAATGGTTCCATTTATTTCTGATTGTTCTGCCAGTGTTGTCACTAGCTGAACCTGCCCCATGTGCAACCTTTCTTGATTTTATGTTGTTTTTTTTTAATTACTGTAGATACTGTGCAACATTAATGAGCTGCCAAGTCAAAGTTGCAAAATAATAAGACAAAGTTGCTCTCTGTGCCCTAATTTGGGAATAGTTCTTGCACTTGGGGTGTTGTGGCCTGTCCTGCTGCATATTTTAAGGCTGATGTGCTTCTGGAAGAATATCAAAGTTTTACCTTATCTGTGTAGGAAGGTATTGAACTAATAGGGGTAGCAGTGATTGATGAACCTTGTCTTTAACAGTTGCATTCAGAGACCTTAAGATGGGTCTAAGTAAGCTTTGCTCACTGGAAAATAATGCTGGAGCAGCTCTGTGCTTAAATCAGGACTAGGAGCTTGACAGATGTGTTTGGTTACTGAGCCATTCCGAGACTGATGACCTTAGAAGTGGAAATTAAAGCTTATATTTAAGGCATGCAATTTCTTGGCTAGGAGAGCAGAGTAAAATGATATTTACTCTTGGAGATGATTCAAGAAGCCATTAAGGTCTCTCTGCTAGAGTCTTGGCACTGCTAGGCACTGATATTTGGGGAAAAAAATTAATTCAGTTTGCTGTGAAACTTTCTCAATTACAGAATTGGGTCTTGTGACACTGCTCTGTCACTCACCAAGAACAATGTAAAAACAGAGGGAGAAGTACAGTTCTTTTGGAATGTGAAACTGTTTAGAGAAAAGCAGTGTTACGTTGGGTTGTCTGGAAAATCCCAAATAGCCCAGGGTGGCCCTGAGGTGATTCTCGACCATGGCTCCCTTTCCATGTCCAAGATCCTGGTCCAGGAGGAGGCTTAGGAAGGGTGAGAGGAAAATCTCTGCACTGAGGACCCACAAAGCATTGAACGAGGGGAATAACTCCTGTTACCACATGGAATCCTAAATAAAGGCCAGTGCCTTTGGAATTGTTGTGCTTAGCAAAACCTTCTGGGGCTGAGATCTGTTCCACCCCTGCTCATCAGCTGATTTGGACCTGTCTGCCCATGCCACCAGAGTCAAGTAAATGTTTGGTTGCTGTGGCACTGCAATGGGGTGGCTGTCCCAAAGAATTCCTTAGGGCAGGAGCATCTCAGCTACACAAGTAAATCACTGGGAGGAAGCTCTCAGGGTCGCAGAGTTTTGCTAAATATTGGTGGGATGTGATTAAAGAGCACAGATACTTGGAAAAATGGTTTATTCAAGTTTTCCTTAAGCTTGCGCTGTTTTCCAGTAGACCTTTTGGAGTCTGGCCTAGCCCTTCCCAAGCCCTGTGAGCCAGCATTTGTTCCAGTCCACAGTTTATCTTCTTTTTGAGTGTTGATGTCTGGGATTATCTGGCCTAACAGCTCAGGCTGCCCTGGTAGATCCCACTCCTTTTCTACTGAGATGTTTCTGTTGCCTCATCTCAGACTATTCACAGTTGTCACAGACCTTCCCCTGACTTTCTGACTGAATCATGCAGTTGTCCTTTGCTATTTCATTTTTCTGCAGACTGGAGAAAGAATTGAGGCAGCATAAATTAAACTTCCCACCCTTCCTGCCACCCCAAACCCCCCGAGGGTGACAAGAGAAACAATTCCACATGAATTCAATTCTTTGCTTCCTTTAGAACGCTTAAAAAAGGAGGAGAAGACCCGCCAAGAGTTAGAAAAAGCAAAAAGAAAACTGGATGGGGAGACAACAGACCTGCAGGACCAAATAGCTGAGCTGCAAGCCCAGATTGAGGAGTTGAAGATCCAGCTGGCCAAGAAAGAGGAGGAGCTGCAGGCTGCCCTGGCCAGGTCAGTGTGGGACAAACCTGCTCCCCCAAGCTGGCTTTCACCTGGCTGCAGCCAGAGCTGGGAATGCTGCAACAGCAGAGTTCTGGAGCAGCTCTGGAGTCCTGTGCTGTGCACAGACATGGCAAGTTTAAAGGAATTCAGTGATCCCCCAGCATCCTTGCTCTACAAACCTGCAAAAAGAACTTTCACCTGGTATCAGAGTGTTTGGGCTCTGGAAGCTTTTTTAATCTCCCAAAATTCAGCCTCAGGAGGGAAAAATGTGTATTTCTCAGTGGGTCTTAACAAAGTGCTGGGCAGGACAGACTTTTTCTGGGTCTGTGTGATACTCCTGCAGTCCCATGTTATGCTGAAATCATCTGTGTTTTTTAAGTATAATTTTGCAGGAAGAGGAAATTCTACAGATGGAGCATTTCTGGGCGGTGCTGAGATCTACAGAATTGGAATGCTTGGCTGGAAACTAAAGCTTGGTCATTCTGATAGTGCACCTTGGTGGGGTCTTGAGAATAACTGTGGGCTTTTATCTGTAGGATCTGTTATCTGTCCCTGGCAGTGCCCAGGGCCAGCCTGGATGGGGCTTGGAGCAACCTGGGACAGTGGAAGGTGTCCCTGCCCATGGCACAGGGTGGGAATTTGATGATGTTTAAGGTCCCTTCCAACCCAACCATTCTATGATTTGTTACATTTATTTTATTCTAGTGGAAATGTTAAGATATTTTTGTAGATAATTTAAGTAGGTTGTGAGAGGAGGTGAAATCCCATTAACTGTGGTGCCTCTGTTTGACAGAGGGGATGAAGAAGCAGTTCAGAAGAACAATGCACTGAAAGTGATCAGGGAGCTGCAGGCTCAGATTGCAGAGCTCCAGGAGGATCTGGAGTCTGAGAAAGCGTCACGGAACAAGGCAGAAAAGCAGAAAAGGGATTTGAGTGAAGAGTTGGAGGCTTTAAAAACTGAACTGGAAGATACTTTGGATACCACTGCAGCACAGCAAGAGCTGAGGTAGTATCATGGTCTGTGTAAGAAGGCACCATTGAAATCCATCTTTGATTTACAAAAGGCTGAAATGTTGATTTTTTGATGACCCTTCCTCCAGGACAAAGCGAGAGCAGGAGGTGGCTGAGCTGAAGAAAGCAATTGAAGAGGAAACCAAAAACCATGAAGCCCAGATCCAGGAGATCAGGCAGAGGCATGCTACTGCCCTGGAGGAGCTCTCTGAGCAGCTTGAACAGGCCAAAAGGGTGAGAAGAAAATGAACTTTCTGCTTCAGGGGTTTTTTTATAAGTACCATAGGTGGCGTGGTTCCTTCCAATTCCTGAGCTGAGGTTTTCCATGATCACAGAGCTAAGCTGTCCTCTAAAAATGCATCACAGTTGCAGCTGAGATTTATCCTGATGGTTTGCCAGTATTGCAGCTATTCAGCAGCACATCTGTGCTGTGTCCTCTGGCCACCAGCAGCAGAGCAGGCAGCAGGAGGCACAGGTGGATCACATGGCTCCTGTTCCTGCTCAGGAGAATTATTCCAACACTGCCAAAAGAAGAAGTCTCTTGTTCTTGAAGTTATAGTTGGGGTCATGACAAATATGTGTGTGGACATCTCATGTCCTGTAGGGATGTTTTCATGTAGGGGATACTTTCACAAGCTTTCTTAGTATTTTTAATTAAGTGAGAAATGTAGTTAGACTGTTTTTTACTGGCTTTATTCACCTCAAAATCTTCTGCACGTCTGGTGCTCCTTATTCAATAAATACTCTCAATAAGAGCATGAGAAGATGGAAAAATACCCTGCAATCTGAAACAAAGCTCCTATGACAAGATGGTGTCAGCTCTGGTGATACAGCAAGAATGACACTTCAACATCCCTTATGCCAATTACTGCTTTTTAAAAAGGCTTTTGACAAATGTCAGTGCAGTGCTGAGAATTGCTTTGTTCTGCACTTCCAGGCTGCTCTGCCTACTCAAATCAGGGCAGCTTTGGTTCATACCTTCCCCTTTATTTCTGTGAGATGAGCCATGCTGATCTGTTAATGGGCACATTCCTTCCTCCTTGCAGTGCCACCAAAACAGTCATTTCCAGTGCTGCCATCCCAGCTCCTGCCTTTGCTGCTCCTCACTGTTACCTGTGGTGGCTGGAGAGGAACACCCTGACTTCCCTCAGTCTTCACCTGACCCACACACGTCACAGCAGCCTTTCAAACACTCCCTGCTCACGTCTTGCCGAGCACTTGGCTTCCCTCTGAACATGGAAACCTGACCTGCAGAATCCCTTTGAGCAGAAAACATTCACCTTTTAACAAAGTGTTGACTTTCTTCCCTTTTGTCTTTCCTAGTTCAAGGCAAACCTTGAAAAGAACAAGCAAGGCTTGGAGTCTGACAACAAGGAGCTGGCCTGCGAGGTGAAGGTGCTGCAGCAGGTCAAGGCAGAGTCTGAGCACAAGAGGAAGAAACTCGATGCTCAGGTGCAGGAGCTGACTGCAAAGGTGTCAGAAGGGGAGAGGCTGAGGGTGGAGCTGGCGGAGAAGGCAAACAAGCTGCAGGTAAGGCTCTGGGAGTCCTGAAATCCTGGGAAACAGGCAAGGAACTCAAAAGTTACAACCATGTACAGAAATGGCCTGTGGGTGCTGTGGGAGGTGACCTCAGTCAAGGGCTCTCACAGATTTGGGAGGCCTAAAAGTGGTGATGTGCTTCAGCTGGAGAAACTGGGCAGCTGTGACATCAATCCTGAATGTCCTGGGCTGTGCAAGAGTTACAGTGGCTTTGAAGGCTGTGGCTTCCATCCTGGAGAGCAAATCCTGTAGGGAGCTCTGCACAGTCCAGCTGGAATACAGGTTTTTGGCTTGGCTGTGGGATTGGGTAGACTGGGCTGAGCTTTCCCATAGGTCTGAGCAAAAATTGATGGTGGCCACAGGTTTGCTTTTGTGCTCCAAGCTGGGAGATTGGCAGGGAGGGACTGCAGGCACAGGCCCATTTTTCTGGGAAATGGAGCAAACAGGCAAAATGCAGCCATGGCTGAGTTCTGAACCACAGCCATGAGGACTTCAGGTAAATCCAGCTGAAGCACTTCAGAAAGGGAATGGCCCAGGTCTCTGTGGAGGGAGCTTTCAGGCTGTCTCTCACTGTGTAGCCCAAAATAATACACTGGCACCTGGCAGTGATGCTTTAGACCCAGCTGCCACCTGATAATCCCTGAATTGATGCTTCCATGAAATATATGGTCCTAGAATTAAACATAGCATTAAAGTGTGAATGCAGGGATCAGAACAAAGTGCTGTGCTAAATATTAGAGCTTAATAGCATAACTCTTGTTTTGTTACTGCACTCAAGGCCTGACATTCAGCTTCAGTTCTGTAGCCACACCTCAGTATTTTTAGCTTGTCTCTCTCTGCTGGGCTCTGTTGCTGTCTTGTCATACCTGGAATTTGTGGAGGTTTTGTGCTGTGCAGTTGCAGCTCCCAGTGGGGTTTGGGCTGTGCTGTTACCTTTGGGCTGCTTGCTTTGCAGAATGAGCTGGATAATGTCTCCAGTCTCCTGGAGGAGGCAGAGAAGAAAGGCATCAAGTTTGCCAAGGATGCAGCCAGTTTGGAATCTCAGCTTCAGGATACACAGGTGTGTATGCAGCAAAGCTGGGCTTGGTACTGGAGCTCTGCTCCTCAGGGAAATGCTGACTGCTAACAGAAATTACATTTTCATTCATGCTTTGGAAAGTCCCCTCTGGAAAGGGAGAAGCTGAATTTCCTGTTCAGTCCAGTGCAATGGGATGGATTGGGATGGCTCAGCTACATGTGGAACCAAGTTTTCATTATCTGAGCTTCACTACCTGATAGTTGGTAGTTCTCTTTTATATCTTTGTGGAAGATAGGAATCAAATAAAAAACCCTTTCCAGGTAGAATTTAATGTCAGTATCCTTGGGGTATATGAGGAACAAAACCCTATCTTCTACTGACAGCTTCAAATTCTTACAGCTGAAGTTCAAACTGTCAGGTTTTGGTTCTTAATTAAGAAAATGCAGCTTTCTGCAGATATTCATGACTTCAGTGCATTTTATCTTCCCTGTATAAAAGTTCTGATGGTGACCACTTAACTGCAGAACTCCTTTGATCATGTTCATCACAACAGGAGGGGTTTGTAGGGAGCAGGATGGGGGAGAGGGGATGGGATGGGGGTCACATTACACCTTTCATTACTTTGTTATGACAGAAGTTTCCACCTTTAAAGTGACCTTTCTATTTAAGCAATGCAGAAAAACCTGGGAGCATTGTGCCATTGCAGGGTTTGCTGCCCTGTGTTCTTCTCAGGTGGTTTAAAATAGGTGCTCTATGCTTGTCTGAAAAAAGGAAAATACATTTTGAAGGTGACTTCTGTGCTAGTCCCTTGAAAGATGGAAAAGCATCATCCATTAACTTCTAGAATGGACTCTGGCATCAATTCCCTGATCAGAAGTATGCTTTATGAAGGTTTAAAAGGGCCCAAAATGAATGGTCAGTGGCTTTTGGAAAATCCCAGTAACAGATGTCTTCATAAAGCACATCCTTGTCCCAAAATCTGAGAGAAAAATGAACCTGGAGCTCCCCATGTGGAGTCGTGGGGGTCTCAGAGCACACTCAGCTCTGCCCATGCCTGTGTTCTAGGAGCTGCTCCAGGAGGAAACCCGCCAGAAGCTCAACCTCAGCAGCAGGATAAGGCAGCTGGAAGAGGAGAAGAACAACCTGCAGGAGCAGCAGGAGGAGGAAGAGGAGGCCAGGAAGAACCTGGAGAAGCAGATGCTGGCCTTGCAGGCCCAGGTGAGCTGCTGTGAGGGGCAGGCATGTGCAAGGTGTCCCAAACTGGTATCCCAGAGCTTTGGGGAACAATTCATGCAACTCCCACAGGGGCTGGAGCAGATTGTGGAATGAAGCTTCCTGGGGCCTTTCCCCGTTGCAGTAATGATGTGTGCAGTGATGATGATGATGATGATGATCTGTGATGGGCAGGGCTTTGCCCTGCTTAGCACCCTGGAAACTCCCAGTTTTTGTGTTCCCTGAGCTTGCAGCAACATCTGTTCCTGCTTTTGTACTTTGCCCCTGGGTGCCTTTCCTGCCTCTCGTGATGCACTGAGGGACTTCACCTGCTTTTATTGAATTTCAGTTGGCTGAGGCCAAGAAGAAGGTGGATGATGACTTGGGAACCATTGAAGGCCTGGAGGAGACTAAGAAGAAGCTGTTGAAGGACATGGAGTCCCTCAGCCAGCGCCTGGAGGAGAAGGCTCTGGCTTATGACAAACTGGAGAAGACCAAGAACCGCTTGCAGCAGGAGCTGGATGACCTGATGGTGGATCTGGATCACCAGCGCCAGATTGTCTCCAACCTGGAGAAAAAGCAGAAGAAGTTTGATCAGGTACTCCAGTCTCCTGTCATCTTCCTGGCTTTTTAAGATTTTTAAATGGCATCTTGTTGTTGTTGCTGAGCCTTGTATAAAGAAGGGTCTGATGGGTGTGCTGTGGTTGTTGATAATCCTGTGAGCAGCTGGCCTTTGTTAAGAGGAACTTGTCACTCCCAATTTCGTGAGCCAAATGCCATCTCTGAGGCTTGTTAGATCAAGTAATCAGCTCTTCATATACAAAAAGAGAATTATGCTGGAACAAAAACTTAAGGGTTTTATTGTAATCCCTCAAGGTAGACTAAAAAAGGATCAGAAGGGTGAAAGATGGAAATCATATGAAACTTGAGTCTTGCTGAGCAGCTTGCTTTCCTGCTCTCCTCCCAGAGGAGCTCTAGCTGTTCTCTTACTGGCACTTTGATCACGACTGAGGGACCAGACAGCTCCTGAAGGCCAATTAAACTTAGAGCATGAACCACTTCCTGAATAAAACACCTGAGGCAGGAAGGACCTGACTGTGGAGCTTAAGAGATGGATTAATTGTTTCTTCTGTTCAGATGCTGGCAGAAGAGAAGAACATTTCTGCCAGATATGCAGAGGAGCGGGATCGTGCCGAGGCAGAGGCGAGGGAGAAGGAAACCAAAGCCCTGTCCCTGGCTCGGGCCCTGGAGGAGGCCCTGGAAGCCAAGGAGGAATTTGAAAGGCAGAACAAGCAGCTGCGTGCAGATATGGA
This sequence comes from Monarcha castaneiventris obscurior, assembly GCA_026261815.1. Taxonomy (NCBI): domain Eukaryota; kingdom Metazoa; phylum Chordata; class Aves; order Passeriformes; family Monarchidae; genus Monarcha; species Monarcha castaneiventris. The sequence goes on from JAMPIT010000493.1 coordinate 347,510, forward strand.
AGATCTGATGAGCTCCAAAGATGATGTGGGCAAAAATGTAAGTATGGTTCCACCCTGGGAATAACAGGGAAAGCTCCCTGGCTGGAGAAGGGTCTGGGATACAAGAACAGAACTTTCTGAAGCTGACCCAAACTGCTGGAGGGATTAATGCCCAGAATAAGGGGCTGGTCCTTGTTAACATCAGGCCTCTTCAAAAGCTGTGTTCTCACCCTCTGCATGGAGGATCCCCAGTGTCAGTTTTATACTTTTGGATCAGTGGAGGTGGGACTGTGCTCAGATAGAACTGCTTAGGTGTTGCTGCTGTGATAGATGGGACAGCCACTTCCTCATTGTTGTGTTGCTGGCTGTATTTTTGTGTGTAAATGAGGGATAATGAGCATTTCTGTTACCTTTGGTCAAACTGGGCTGCGGGACATGTTTGAAGTGAAGGCAGAGCAGAACTGTGACCCTTCAGTGTCCCCCCTCCTGCACCCAGCTGGGGCAGCAGCAAAGGCCCCCTGCCCTTCCCTGGTGGCCTTTGCTCTGTCACAGCCCCACGGGATTATCCAAGAAGCAGATTTGCCCTTCTGCCAGGCCTGGGTTGGGCCGTGGGTCTGCACTGACACTGTGGGGCCTCTGCTTCAGCCCCAGCTGCTGCTCTGCCTGTTGGGATTCATTGTCCAGCTCAGAGTGCCACAAAATGCAGTCACTGACCTGGGCTGCTGCCAGAAGTGCTGCTGTGAGGTCCCTGAAGGACAGGCTCTGAGCAGGGTTTGTGCCTTAGGTCCACGAGCTGGAGAAGTCCAAGAGAACCCTGGAGCAGCAGGTGGAGGAGATGAGGACTCAACTGGAGGAGCTGGAAGATGAACTGCAGGCCACAGAAGATGCCAAACTCCGTCTGGAGGTGAACATGCAGGCTATGAAAGCCCAGTTTGACAGAGATCTGCAAGCCAGAGATGAACAGAATGAGGAGAAGAAGAGGATGCTGGTGAAACAAGTACGTCTGGTTTACTCTGTGTTGTAGTCAGAAGGGGAGGAGGGTCTTTTGTCAGAATTCTGGGCCTCTGTGCTACCAGAAAAATAAATCTTTGCTTAAAGATTCCATCCTATGGAAAGCCCAAACCACAGAATTTTTACAAACCATCCAACAGTTCTGGCTGGGTTTTGGCCACTGTCATCAGGCAGTGTCAGGCAGCTGCTCGTGGCCTCCAAAACCACTCCACAAGGTTTGGCTGTTGCTGCCTGGGTGTGTTCCCAGCACAGGGATATCTCAGTTGCATTTTTCAAGCCCATCCTGTTTGATATCCAGGAACAAATCCATGGATGCTGACATAGACTCAAAAATTAACTGAACAGATTCCTAAACAAAAATCGTGGCAGAGCTTCCAGGTTCACTGGACTTGAGAATTCTGAGAACAGAGATCAGAAGAGCCTCAAGAAATGCCTTTAGATTTTCATGTTTGTAAGAGAAGATGGTTCTAAATTAACATTAAGTGTTGAGGAATAAACCAGCCAGTATTTCAAGATTTATCACAGGAAAACAAAATCTGAGAATCACCAGTGTAGAAATATCTTAGGAATAAACCTGGCCTGGAAGGTTTGGAAGGTCACTGCAGCATAAAGCTGCTGTTATCTCAACTGGACAAGAGCTCCTGACCTTGCACTGGGAGGGAGATTTGCTTCAAAACAAAACATTCTTTCCTGTTGGTAACGTGTGGCATTTCTGGCTCAGTTTATTTTTGCATAGGTTTGGCTCAGTCCATGTGGCCTGGCTGTTCACACACTCCTGTTTTGTTTTGGGAAAAGAAGTTGTTGGTGTATAAATGCCGGTGACAGGCATTCAGAGGGAATGGTTTCATTGTTCCCTTGACACAATGAGGTGATTCCAGTTCTTATTTTCCATCAGAGTTAGTGCCATCTGCCCTGGAGCCATCCCCTGTGGAGGCTGAAATGGAGATGCTCCAGAAGCTTTCCAGAGTTCTTTCCTCAGGTTTCCCTTTTGCTCAATGCAGAGGTCTCTGCTTCCATTTGGGATTTGGCCTTGCCATCGGCAGTGCCTTCCCCTTTAGCTGCCATCCCATGGCCTTTTCCCACGGAGAGGTGTCCCTGAGCTCTGGGCAGGCCCTTTGGGGTCCCTGCCCTGGCCAGGGCTGATCCTGCAGGGGCTGATCCTGTCCTGGTGCCAGGTGCGGGAGCTGGAGGCCGAGCTGGAGGACGAGCGCAAGCAGCGGGCGCTGGCCGTGGCGGCCAAGAAGAAGCTGGAGATGGACCTGAAGGACCTGGAGGGGCAGATAGAGGCTGCCAACAAGGCCCGGGACGAAGCCATTAAACAGCTCAGGAAGCTCCAGGTAGGCACAGCTGATCAGGGAGCTGGATCTGTCCTGGGAGCTGCCCCGGGGCTGCTTCCATTCAGTGCAGCTGAAGGCAGAAGGAAAATCAGACTCCACTGATGGGTCTGAGAGTGTCTGACCTGGATTTATGCTCTACTCAAAACTCATCCTTTTATAGAACCACAGAATGGTTTGGGTTGGAAGGAACCTTTAGGCTCATCTCGTTCCAAACCCCCTGCCACAAAAACACTTTCCACATTCCTAGAGGTGTCCCAGGCCAGGTTGGACGGGGCTTGGAGCAACCTGGGCTAGTGGAAGGTGTCCCTGCCATGGCAGGGCTGTGACTGGATGATAATTAAGGTCCCTTCCAGCTCAGGCCATTCTAAGATTCCACTCTATAATTCTGTGGAATGCTTGAAGTCTTGGAATGTGATATTTCTGACCAGGCATTGAGGGGTGGAAAGATGAGAAAATGAACTTCTACAACACAGAAGAACTGGAAATGTCTTTAAGTGGAATGAAGCCACTTAGGGAGAAAAGCCTTATCTCTTAGGGGCTGAAATGCTTCAGAGCTAGAATGGATCCTGTCCTAATGCAGCCTGGCTGTTCCTTACCCTGCTTCCCACCTGCAGGCTCAGATGAAGGACTACCAGCGGGAGCTGGAAGAGGCCCGAGCATCCAGGGATGAGATCTTTGCCCAGTCCAAAGAGAGTGAGAAGAAGCTCAAAAGTCTCGAAGCAGAAATACTCCAGCTCCAAGAGGTGAGTTGGAAATCCAAAAGATTTGTTTTTCTTCCCAGAGTACGGCAGAGAGTGAAAATACTAAAAAACAATGTAGTGAGTTGAACAGAGAAATGGGAGCCAGGAGAACTCTGGTTCCCCTGCTCCAGGTCATCACTGAGGTCTTCACAGCTTTGCAGGAATCATTGCAGGAGTCTGGACTTCCTGGATAGCAGGGAAGCTTTACTGCTCCTTGAACACCCTTGAGCCTTCCCTGCAGTGTGCTGGGTGGTTCAGCAGTCTCTGAGAGGTGCAGTGCTCAGTGGCAGCACTGAAATGGGTTCTCAGGGTTTATATATTGACAATCCCCTCTCTGGCCTCAGTGAACCACGTGTGTGTGGAGTTATATCCCTCTGCCCTCTCAGCCCTTTCTCTTACGAGCATGTTTGCCCTCTCTATTGGCAATTTGTGTAAGAGCTCCAAGTCTTGCTGCATCTTTCTCATCTTCCACCCTCTCCCTGTGCTGCCACAAGGTCAGACTGCGGAGTGTCCCTGTGCCTCTCTCGCCTGCTTTAGCTGCAGAGCAAGGCTTGCAGCAGTTGCCCACTCATCACACTTCCCTTGGAGCCTCCACGGATAACCTGGCACTGCCTGGAGCTTCTCCAGATAGACTTTGGTGGCCTTCAGACATTAGTGTGGCACTTGTAGAGCATTTAATTGTCCTTAGCAAATGCTTGAGTGTTTCTGCCACTTAAGAGATCTGTAATCTGAACACGGGGTTCAGTGCTGTGTGTGCTGTTGTGCTAAAGCTTTTCAATTTTTATTCTCTTCTTGTCTTCATGCTGAGAACTCTGTGAGAACCTAAAACATTTGCTTAATTTAGCACCTGCTTTACACTGCCTGTGTCTATCAGAGCATGTGGCACAGTGGTTTCTCCTGCTGCTGAGTGAGGGCTTGGGTGTTACTGATTTTCACGGATCTTTTTCCCCTTGCTTTGTGTGGGGAACAGGGAGAAGTAACTCCACTGCAGTCCCAGGGCAGGGAGGGAGGATCAGGCTGATGTGTCCTGCCGGCTTATCCATTAAAAGCCCCCAGGGATATCCCAGCTCACAGCATCTCCCAGAGGCTGTCAGGAGGCTGAGCTGTTTGCAGAAGCTGTGGGTTCCCGGGGCTGCACTGACTGTTCCCCACCCTGGCAGGAGTTTGCGGCGTCGGAGCGCGCCCGGCGGCACGCGGAGCAGGAGCGGGACGAGCTGGCGGATGAGATTGCCAACAGCGCCTCTGGAAAGTGAGTCTGGGCTGGGACAGGGACAGGGAAGGGCTGGAGCTGGGCCAGGGAGGGTCAGGCTGGTGATCAGGGAAAGGGTGCTGGGCACTGCCCAGGCTCCCCAGGGAATGGGCACAGCCCCGAGGCTGCCAGAGCTCCAGGGGCGTTTGGACAGCACTGCCAGGGATGCCCAGGGTGGGGTTGTTGGGGTGTCTGTGCAGGGCCAGGAGCCTGGATCCTTTTGGATCCCTTCCAGCTCAGGAGACTCCCTGATCCTGAGTGACCTCCCCAGGAGGGCTCTGGATAGGCCCTGACCCCTTCCCCTGTGCAGGTCAGCGCTGCTGGACGAGAAGCGCCGGCTGGAGGCTCGGATTGCCCAGCTGGAGGAGGAGCTGGAGGAGGAGCAGAGCAACATGGAGCTGCTCAACGAGCGCTTCCGAAAGACCACGCTGCAGGTGAGCCCAGGGCCAGGTGAGCTGGGGGTGACATCCCCGGAGGCTCTGGAGGCACTGAGTGACCCCTGTCCCCTCCCTGCCAGGTGGACACACTCAACTCAGAGCTGGCCGGCGAGCGCAGCGCGGCCCAGAAGAGCGAGAATGCGCGGCAGCAGCTGGAGAGGCAGAACAAGGAGCTCAAGGCCAAGCTGCAGGAACTGGAGGGCTCTGTCAAGTCCAAATTCAAGGCAACAATTTCTACTCTAGAAGCCAAGATTGCACAGCTCGAAGAACAGCTCGAGCAGGAAGCCAAGTAAGGGGAAAAAAACCTGGTTGCCTGTATGGGTTAAATGGCTGAAAGTTCCATGCTGGAAGTTTCTGAAAGGCCTTGGGTTTATGGTCTGGAGACTCCTGTTTAGGGGATACACTTTAACAAGGCAGCTGTAGAGTAACTGGGGTTGGGAGTTTCAGAATCGATTTGCTTCCTACCAGCTGGATGAACTCTGCAAGGTGTTGATGTCCCAGAGCCACAAGGCGCTGCAGGAGTTTCCTGGGACAAGGTGAAATGTCCCCTTGAGACCTCAGCCTCTTGGTTAGAGAACAGCATAGAGGCACAGTTTGAGATGAATCCTGTGCTCTCCAGAAGTCTTTCTGCAGTGAATTATCCATCTGTCCTTGCAATCCTATTCTCAAAATCCACTTTTTTAGCTGGTTTCTCCCCCCATCTGCAGCTGGGGCTGTCCTACCGCCGCTTCTGTCCTTTCTGTGCCCTGGACTCTGCAGCAGGACCGTGTTACTGATAAAGCAGCAGCTTTAAAGCTGCTCTGTCCAATCTCCTTGTGAGGGCACCCTCTGAGCCCTCATCCATGCTCCCATGTCCCCAGGGCTCTGAGAGCTGCATCCCAGCCAGCCCCTGGCACACGAGTCAGTTCCATTGCTGGTGTCTGGCATGTTGAGAGAGCTCAGTTACACCTTGAGGAGGGACAGATCTCGTGTTGCCAGCCCTCAAGTACTGGGACAAACGATGGCTTTGGATTGTTCCAGGGAAAGAGCAGCTGCCAACAAGCTGGTGCGCCGCACGGAGAAGAAGCTGAAGGAGGTTTTCATGCAGGTGGAGGACGAGCGGCGCCACGCGGACCAGTACAAGGAGCAGGTGGGTGGGGGTCAGGAAAACCTCCTTGGGGTGGGAAGGGCTTGTGAAGAGGAATTGGAATGGAAATACCTCAGGGAATCTACAGTGATGGTTAAACCAGCAGAGAAAGCCCAGCAGGGATTCTGTTCTCCCTGTATGTGTGAGCTCTGCTGGGCTGGGCTGTTCCCAGAGCCGGGAGCTCTGTGGAGTTGTGGGACCAGGCTGGAGCCTGCACTGAGACTGTGCTGCATCCCCAGGGGGAGGGAGCAGGGTTGGGGTGCAGCTGTTGGGGTGACCCCCGGTGCTGGCTTTGGCTGCAGATGGAGAAGGCCAATGCCAGGATGAAGCAGCTGAAGCGGCAGCTGGAGGAGGCAGAGGAGGAGGCCACGCGCGCCAACGCGTCCCGGCGCAAGCTGCAGCGGGAGCTGGACGATGCCACGGAGGCCAACGAGGGGCTGAGCCGGGAGGTCAGCACCCTCAAAAACAGGCTAAGGTCAGTGCCACTGCAACACTGGGACTGGAATTTACCTGAGCCGTTCTGACCCTCCCTCCGTGGGGCATCATCCCTGGGGAACATCCAGCTGGGGAACTGCTGGGTTGAGGGAATGGGTCAAACTGGAGCCTGGTGATGAGAACAAGGAAGCTGCCAGATATTCCACAGGGATATTCCTGACAGCTCCTGAGCTCAAACTCCTCAGAGTTTATATTGGCAGGTTCCCTGGGTAGCCAGTTCAACCCACCCACAGGTAAATGTGACAGAGGAGGTGGCTCAGTTGTGCCTTTCCAGTGACTGGTGCTGGCCCCGTTTTTCCTGGCCTTCACTTTTGGGGATGTTCCAGCAGTTTCCTTGAGAGCAGGTCCGTGGGACCCAGGTCTGTGCCAGGGATGGCGGGGCGGGTTCAGCAGGGTTGAGGCTCCTGCAGCCCATCAGTGGCACAGAGGGGCACAGAGGGGCTGGGCCTGGCTGGAGCTGCTGAGCTTCCCTGGCAGCCTTGGAATTTTGTACAGAACCTGCTCTTGTCTGTGCTGGGTGCTCCTACAGAGACGGGAGTTTAGGTTACTTGAGACTTGCAAACCTAAGGAATGCAAGAGTGCCAGACGTGCTGGAGCTCAGCATTCTGGCTCCTTGAGGAGGGATGGGGGGTTTGAGACTCCCTGTGGGAGATATTCCCCCCGAGCAGCCTGGGGCTGAGCAGGGACGGCTGCCAGGGTGACCTCAGGGTGACCTTTCAGTTCCTGAAGGGACTTTGGACAAGGGCCTGGAGGGGCAGGACAAGGGGGAATGGTTCCCACTGCCCGAGGGCAGGGTTAGATGGGAGAAACTCCTCCCTGTGAGGGTGGGGAGGCCCTGGCACAGGGTGCCCAGAGCAGCTGTGGCTGCCCCTGGAACCCTGGCAGTGTCCAAGGCCAGGCTGGACATTGGGGCTTGGAGCAGCCTGGGACAGTGGGAGGTGTCCCTGCCATGGCAGGGGTGGGATGAGCTTTAGGCTCCCCCCAGCCCAGTCCGACCCCTGCGGTGCCCTGGGCTGGCCCGGGCTGTGCAGGGCCCTCACCCCGCGCTGTTCCCGGTTCGCAGGAGGGGGGGACCCATCACCTTCTCCTCGAGCCGCTCGGGGCGGCGGCAGCTGCACATCGAGGGCGCCTCGCTGGAGCTGTCGGACGACGACGCCGAGAGCAAAGGCAGCGACGTGAACGAGGCCCCGGCCGCCCCCGCCGAGTAGCGCCCGGCCCCGCCTGCATGCAGAGACCTTTCCAGCCCCGGCAGCAGCGCTCGGAGCGCCCTGCCCTGCCCTCGGAACTGCCTTGTGGCCGGAAAGCTGCCTTACGACCCTCGGCATGTGCTACAAGGTTCCTAATCATAGGTCAACCATGTCTTAAGGCTCTCCAGCCTCACCACACTGTACCCTGCTTCAGATATAGGTACAACTGCTTTTTTATATATAGTAAACAACCGGGATCGTCTCTGTTCAGTGCATCTCTTTTCCAAGATACTCATTGTAAAGCCATTTTATAAAGCATCATGTGAAGGATGAAACTTTTTTTTATCAATCCAGAAGCGTCATTCCCAGCGGGTGGGTGGCCGGGACAGACCCCTTGCCGTGGCTGTGCATGCCTTGTGTCCAGCAGCATCCTTCAGGCTCCGGGCTCGCCGGCCCCGGGCTGGGCGCAGTCTCTCAGATCAGTGAAGACCAAACCGCACCTGTTTCTTTCTTTTCTCCCAATTGTTGTGATCTGCACACAACCCCTGAGTGAACTGTGAAAAACGGCCTTGGGAAGTGTTAGAGGGAAGTGTAGGGATGAGTGAGTAGTGTCCATTTTTATCCTGCAATCCCATTTGAAGTGTTCTCAGCACCTGCTCCATCCGTTCGTGTCCATGCAGTCCAGGCACACCGAGGTGGGTCCCCGGCCCCTGTCCAGCCCTGTGTGCTCAGAGCCCCTGGGGCCCTGCAGACACCCAGGCTGGGGTAATGTGAACACCAGTGGGAAATAAACACACAGCACAGGCAAAACTAATTTATTAATGTGAGGCCGAGTCAGGCCGTGGGAGGCTCCGGGAGCCCCGGCAGCCCCGGGGTCCTGCGGGGCCGGGGCTCGGGGCTCCCGCCCTGGATGGATGGATGTTGCCTGCCTACAGTTAACATGCCAGTGGATGTGAATCCTTTTTTTTTTGTTGTTGTTTTGTTGTTGTTTTTTTATTTTGAGCAGTATTACAGTGAGTAGTTAGCGTTCTTTTTGTTTAAATAGCTGAAAACTGACATTACAGAAAGTGCCTTAGACACTACAGTACTAAGACAACGTTACATATATAATTTGCCTATATAACAATGATTTAATGTATTAATTTTGACTGTGCTTCATATCATGTACCTCTCTAGTCCAAGTGGTATTATTGATATTAGTGACAATGAATCAGTGTTAACTAGGAAACTTCCTCTGCCACATGCTCAAAACCCATGGATTTCCCTTTTTTGGTTAAAAGCTTTAACATCTGTCGCAAAGGTTTTGTTGTGTGTGTTTGGATATTTTTAATCAAACTGGCTGTTGACCACCAGGCGTCTGACTGCAAATATCTTGTTTTCTTGTATACCCATATTTCTAGACAATGATTTTTGTAAGACAATAAATTTATTCATTATAGATGCGGCCGCCTGCTCTGTTTACTTACTGGAAGAGCTCTCCTGAGGCTGGCATAGACCTTAATAAACGAGATATGACTGGAAGCTGCCTTTTCCCTTCTTCCTGTTTTGTTTGCTTGCTTTTTATTCCCTTTTATTTTGACCTAAATACAGCATCAATGGCTTGGTCCGAGCTGAGCCTTTGCCTTTGAATGTCACTGGCAGGGCCCAGCTGGAGCACAAAGGGAGCTCTGAGCTCTCCTGCTGCCCCTCAGGGCTGTGGCACAGCCGCACTTGTGCCTTCAGCAGGGTCTGGGCTCCTGCCTGAGCAGTTGCATCCCCTATTTTGGGGTTCTAGGGTGCAGAACCTGCCCCAGAGCTGGGGCAGGAAAGGCACAGGAGCTGCAGGAGTCTGCGGTGGGAGCTTTTGGTGTGAGGGAATGACAGAGCAGGCCGAGGGGCTGGGTGGGCAGTGCTCCCACTCTTTCCATGGGACTTGTGGCTCCAGGGGCTCCTGGATGGAACCTGGGTCAGTCCTGGCAGCACCTTGGCTGCTGTGGAAAAGAAGGGATGAGGAAGGGCTTTTCCCTGCTGCCACTGGCAGGGCTGGAATCGGGGCAGGCCCGGGCTCGGTTCTGAGGTGGGACTGGAACGGGGCAGGAGGCAGTGGCAGCAGGGAGGGTGACCCCGCCGGGCTGGCGGCGTTTGAGGGCCTGGCAGGAGCTGGCAGTGAACGGGGAGTGCTGTAAGGGAGCGCTGTCCAGGCTGTGCTGTCCAAGCTGTGCTGTCCGGGATGTCCAGGCTGTGCTGTCCAGGCTGTGCTGTCCGAGCTGTCCGGGCTGTGCTGTCCAGGCTGTGCTGTCCAGGCTGTGCTGTCCGAGCTGTCCGGGCTGTGCTGTCCAGGCTGTGCTGTCCAGGCTGTGCTGTCCGGGCTGTCCGAGCTGTGCTGTCCGGGATGTGCTGTCCGGGCTGTGCTGTCCGAGATGGGCTGTCCGGGATGGGCTGTCCGGGATGTCCAGGCTGTGCTGCCCGAGCTGTCCGGGCTGTGCTGCCCGGGATGGGCTGTCCAGGCTGTGCTGTCCGGGCTGTCCGAGCTGTGCTGTCCGGGATGTGCTGTCTGGGCTGTGCTGTCCGAGATGGGCTGTCCGGGATGTGCTGTCCGGGCTGGGCTGTCCAGGATGGGCTGTCCGGGATGTCCAGGCTGTGCTGCCCGAGCTGTCTGGGCTGTGCTGCCCGGGATGGGCTGTCCAGGCTGTGCTGTCCGGGCTGTCCGAGCTGTGCTGTCCGGGATGTGCTGTCTGGGCTGTGCTGTCTGAGATGGGCTGTCCGGGATGTGCTGTCCGGGCTGGGCTGTCCGGGATGTGCTGTCCAGGCTGTGCTGTCCAGGCTGTGCTGTCCGGGCTGTCCGAGCTGTGCTGTCCGGGATGTGCTGTCCGGGCTGTGCTGTCCGAGATGGGCTGTCCGGGATGGGCTGTCCGGGATGTCCAGGCTGTGCTGCCCGAGCTGTCCGGGCTGTGCTGTCCGGGCTGTGCTGTCCGGGCTGTGCTGTCCAGGCTGTCCGGGCTGTGCTGTCCCGGGAGAAGCACCCCGGGAAGGGCCAGCAGCAGAGGCCGGGCCGGTGTTTGCCGCTCCCCCGTGCCCAAACCCAGCCACATTCCCAAGGGAAGGGATGTGGGCTAATGCCTGAACACCGGGCCCTCCCCGCAGCGTGGCAGGAAACCCCACGGGACAAAGCAAGAGCCACGGCCACTGGTTCTGCAAAATCCACTGATTCCACATTAAAAGAACTTTATTTTCGGAAGATTACTCTCAATTTGTTTTCATTCTTTTGAAACCACATCATGTCAGTGGCACCAGGGTGGAACGGTACATCCTATGGAAACATGCCAGAGAGAGGCTGAATAAATAAAGCTACAAAGCCCAAGTTATGTACAAAGACCTCAGGCAAAGGTATTATGTTTACAAATCTATGTACAATAAAACAAATGTAAACAGTCAAATGCAGCAGAGGATGCACAGGAAGGGAGGACCATACAAACCCTAATGGCAAAGGGACAATCCCACCTCCACTGCTGGGCCAGTGGGGTTTTTTTCCTCAGCATTTGTAACTCAACCACCTGGGAGCTGCAGAGCCCCTGAATGACGATTGCTGAACCCTCAGCTCCAACTCTGGCTCCATTTGCTGGTTCAGTCTAACAATCCACCGACTCTGAGGCACATGGACAGAGAAACCACACAAATGTGTTGCTTGAAAGACCCACAAGGCTCAGTCACCCCAAACTGTCACAGGTGATGCTGGACAGCCCAGTCCTACAGCACAGGGGTAATGGGCAGGGGGTTCTTGGGGCCAGGTGGACCAGCAGCTTCCTAAAGCTCCCATGGGGTCGCTGTGTGGAGGGCGAGGGATGGAGGCCGAGTCCAGCAGGGCCAGGGAGCTGTGGGGCAGCCCTGGGGGCACCTGAGGGCACAGCCTCTGGACACAGCCCTTCCCACCCCTGCCCCAGGGCAGGAGCCCCAGGGAGAGCAGCTCAGCCATGCTTGGCCCTGCCAAGGCATCTGGGGGGGCTGGGATGGGGACCCCAGGGCGCTGCCACCCCCCTCTCCCTCTCTGCCCCAGCCCTCTGTGTGTGTCCAGCTGTCCAGTGGGGATGGGCCCGCCCTGGCCGGGCTGGAGCTGCTCATCCATCCCTGCTGGAACTGAGACAGGACCTGGGGCCAGGCCCAGGTGCAAATGGCTCCCCCAGGGCACTGCCACAAGGCCTGAGAGCAGCAGTGCAGGGCCTGGCAGGAGACAGGGACAGGGGAGCCTGTGAGAGGAACGCAAGGTTCTGTCTGACCTCAGTGAGAGGAGAGGGAAAGCCGAGGTGTGTCCCCAGGCAGAGCAGGACTCGGTGTCCCCAAGCACAGCAGAGGGTGGCAGCTCGTGGGGCCAGGGCAGAGAACGTCCACTACAGCGACAGCAGAAAACAAACTGTATTGACAGGACATGGAAGGCCGTGGGCTCGGGGTCTCCTCTCAGGGTCATGTTCCAGCGGGGTGGGAATGGGGAGGAATCAGGAGCAGTTCTTCTCGTGGTGGGCTGAGAAAAGCATCCAAGTCCAAACTCCTGCGGGCTCATACGCTCAGGGGGAGCATTCCCGGTGCCGAGGACGGTCGGGAGCCCCCCAGGCCGGGGGGCCCTTGGTCAAAGCCGTTCACTGCCCTGGAAACAAGAGAGAGCCCTTTAGGGGAGGGGCAGCTGGAGGCAGGGCTCTGCTGCCCCCTCCCCAGAACCCTGACCCTGCTCCTGCCTCCTCACGGCGTCGCTGGCAGCAGGGTCAGGACAGCACCGGGACAGCCCCCGGCTCTGGCTGCCAGCTCAGTGCCCACCCCAGGGCCGAGGTGGCTGCCCCAGGAGGACGAGTGGTGCCAGAGCCTGAGCCCGCTGGGGCTCACGATGGGTCCGTGAACGATGGGTCCGTGCAGGGTCAGGCCCAGCGTCCCTCAGGGTTGGCTGCACCAGTCCCTGCCCTGGCACTCGGTGCCCAAAGCGAAGGCACAGCCCCGGGCCGGTGCCTGCCCTGTGCCCTGTGCCCATGCCCGGGAGGGGACACACACACAGCTCCGAGGGTGGGCAGTGCCACGGCAGAGCTGTCTCTGTGCCCCTCCAATCCCCCTTGGCATGCAGGGGAGGCTCCCGGTGCCTCCCCAATCCCGGATCCACAGGCTCCCCCTTCCCCAGCAGGAGCTGTGGGGCACCGGCCGTCCCAGTGGGGTGGGAGAGGAGCCTGCGGCTCCAGCAGCTTTTCCATCCCTACTCTGACACTGTAAGGAGCTGCCAGGCTGGAGCTCCATCCCACCCCAGCAGCAGTGACATCCCTGTCACTGCCCCCAACACCAGCCCTGCCCTCAGCAGGCTCTGCCATACTCAGGGTGGGGGAGAACCCCACAGCGCTGGAGGCTCAGCAGGTCCTGCCTCCATGTCCAGCTCTGCAGCACTTCCCCAGCTCTGCCTTTCTCCACCTAAGGTGAAGCAGCAGCCTGGATTTGCTGGGCCACAGCAAAAGGCACCAAACAGCAGCAGCCGCTGGGGGATACTGAGAGCTGGCACTAAGGCTGAGCTTAGGGAGGGCTTACCCAGCCTTGGGTTTCTGATGGCAACATGAAAAGGCACCAAAAAAAGGGAAAGAAATCAGCATTACTGCAGTGGGAGACAGAATCAAAGGGAAATGAAATACCTTAAACACAGCAAGTGTAAAAATAACCAATAAAAGGTCCTGCCTAAGCTTCCAGGAGTGAGCTGGGAAAAGCTCTTGTGCTCCAGCTCCAACAACTGGGGCAGCTCTGGGAGGTCTCTGGAGCCTCCTGCCCACAGTGATTAACCCCAGCCAGGTGCCCCTCCTCTGCTCCTACCCCCTTTCCCTGGCCCTCAGACCACCCCAGCACACTCTGTGGTGCCTGAGCCATGCCCTTGCTCTGGGATTCCCAAGAAACCAGGCTCCAAGCAGAGCCAGGAGCAGCATTCCCTGCTGGAAAGGTCCCTGCAGTGGTTCCTGTCCCTGCAGCACCATGGGCTTTGTGTCCATGTCCAGCCTCTCTCTCTGCCCTGACTGCTAATTTGGACTCATTAACCTGCATTTTGAGCTGGACTTGGCACCTCTTGCCCAAGACTCCCTCAGCTCTAAGTATCCAACAAATCTTCAGTGGAAGATTCTTCTGGAGCTAAACAGTCCAGCCTGAAGGGAGAACAGAGCTGGTAAAGCACACGTGGAGACCTGGAACTGCTTCCAGCTGCCAGGGCTGTGCTGGGCACGGCCAGTGACACTGAGCAGGGACACTGCTGTCCCTGCCCACACTGCCCCCTCCCTGCTCTACCCCTGGCCATGTCCCAGCCCCCTGTGCCCTCATTTGCTTTCCTGTCAGCCACAGCCACGCCACTGCACATCAAGAGCCACAAAATGCTGAAGGAAAATCACAACCGAAGGGCAAACCTTCCAAATGAACTCCATCAATGAAGCCACACTTCCCCTGCATCCCTGCTGGGACCAGTCCCATCAGAAACATGCACTTATTTGAAGTATTAAACAGATCAAGAAAGCAAGCAGCACTCAGACTTATGTTTGCAACAGGTCACAGCACCAGAGAGGTTTATTTCAAGGAAGGAGCAAGAGCAATCACAGCCTCAGGCTCTGATCAGGGCCCATTAGTGTGTGACACTACCAACTACCTCGTGCAGTTACCAGAGCCCCCAAATCTGCCCCAAGCCCCAGGTTACACCACATGCAGCCAATCAGTGCAAATGAATTCATTTACCCATGACCAAGGTGGGGAATATGACCTTCTCACGCCTAGTGGAGAGAAAGGGAAAGTTTATGCACACAAAAACGACATTCCTGAGCACAACCCTTGAGGCAACAACTGGGGCCAAGCAAAGGTGTTAAACAAAACCTCAGCAAACCTCTCCTGTCTGACCTCTGCACTGTGAGACTGCTCTGCATGGGCAACCCAGCACAGGACAGGCACAGGATTCTGCCCCTGAGTCACCCACAGCTCCCTCTCTCCAGGAAACCTTTAAATAAGGTGGATCTGGGACTGAAAAATGAGCCAGATTTCACAGCCTGGTGTGTTCTGATCAGGGCTGTGGGTGATAGTGCAGACACCTCTGACTGCTGTGTGTGAGCACAGGCACTTACTTCTCACATTCACACTTCAGCTCGTTTCATTAAAACAAAGCCCAGGAGATTCACAAAAATAACCGAGAATAAACATCAGCTATGAGGCCTTTGGCATTCAGGACTGCAGGAAGGGGAACAGGCACCTCAGAGCCCAGAGCAGTTTAGTTCCCTGGACAAAACTGGACCGACATAAACAACCAATTAACAATAAATACAACAGCAAAAAGCAAGTATCCATCCCGAGGACCATCCTCAGGTGCTGTTCTGCCATTCCCTGGCATCTGGACAGAACCTGCATGTTCCTGAAGGGACAAATCTGCAGGAAACTGATCTTCCACCAGAAACCACTGAATTTTTAATTAGTAGGAAAGCCCTGCCTGCTCCAATCCTGCAGCCAAGGTTTGGTGCAAGCCCTGCTGTGCCCCAGGCCTCCCCTAAAGCAGGGCTGCCCTGAGAGCACAGAGCAGGGGCTTGGCAAGAGCTGGAGATGCCTCAAATATTTCAACCAACTAAATGGCAGAAGGAGGGAAGTAAACAGAGCTGCAATGGTGTGTCTGAGTTATCCCTGAACCAACCCCACCACTCAGCTGCTCCTTAGGCAGCAGCTGCAGACTGGATCAGAGCTGTGCTCACACCTGGATCAGAGCCGTGCTCACACCTGGATCAGGGCTGCACTCACACCTGGATCAGAGCCGTGCTCACACCTGGATCAGGGCTGCACTCACACCTGGATCTGGGGCACACTCACACCTGGATCAGGGGCACACTCACACCTGGATCTGGGGCACACTCACACCTGGATCAGGGGCATGCTCACACCTGGATCAGGCTCCAGCAACACCCAGGGCAAGGAGGAGAGCTGATGGCTGGAGAGGGAGGAAGAGAGGAAGAGAGGAAGAGAGGAAGGAAGGGGGAGGAAGGGGGAGGAAGGGGGGGACAAGAAGGGCAGGCCTGGCTCAGGCCCTCGTGCCCACCCAGCACAGCCACTCTGGGCCAGCATGGCCAGGGCTGGGCCACTGCCCCAGCACAGCCACCACGGGCTGTGACCCCGGGACAGCTCCCAGGGCCGAGCCAGGCCTTCCACAGCAGCCCTGGAGCCTGGAGCCTGCACCCAGCACAGGCACTGCCAGCACCTCCTGGCACAGAGCAGGGGAGCAGGAGTGGGTGAAGGGACAGCCTGGGAACAGCACACGGGGGGACAGGGGACAAGGACAGGACCCTGGGGCTCTGCAGCATCTCTGGAACTTGCAGATAAGCACAGGAACCACTTCCAGCCCTTTTCCTGTCCACTAACACCCCCAGCTCTGCTGCAGCATTTCCTTCCTGGGTTTCTAAGCCTTCCTCAGCCCCAGCCTGCTCCTCCCTCCAGACAGCCAGCCCAGATAAGGAGTGTGATGGCAATCTGCATAATTAAAAGTGACCCCCACCCCACAGAGCAATCAGCTTATTTGTCACACCACACCTCAATATAGCCGTGCTGCCTGCTAAGAGCTGCCATAATCCCTCCCCAGCACTTCCCAGTTCCCCGGGGGATGCACAGCCCCCTCAGCCCTGCAGCACACACAGCCCAAAAGCTGATTTGCACATGACTTTAAGGCTCTGAACTCTGCTTTTCCCAAAGCAGCAAACACCAGTGGCTCTAGGAGCTCTGAGTGCCAGTTTTTAAGGTGCAGCTGAGCTCCCCACACGGCTCTGCTGAGGATGAAAGTGGGAAGCTCAGCTGGCTGCTCTGGCACTTTCAGGTTGGGAACAGCTTGTTTCATTCTCTAGAATAAATGCAGGATTGAGAACGTGCTGAACATCAGCATTAAATTGCACCGAGGTTTAACGTGAAGACACACAGGGAGCATGGAGGGGGTTCTGCCCTCCCTCAGTGCCCTGGAGAACTCTGTGCTTTCCACCTCTGTACACCCACGGGGCCTTGTGCTGTGAGGCACTGGGGAAAACCCTCCTGCAGAAGCATTTCCCAGTATCCCAGAGGGAGCTCTGAGCACGGCAGACACCCCGGGAAAGCACTCCCGGCTCCGAGGCTGATTCACAGCCGGGAGGAGCCACAATTCCACCACCGATGGTTCATCCCTCCCCTCGCAGAGGGGGTGGGAGCACCCAGGATCCCTCCCACGGAACATCCCTGCCTGCCCCAGCTGCTCCGAGGGAGTCTCCATGTCTGGGGCTCTGCACTTGCCCAGAGCACACCTGCAGCTGTGGCAGCCCCTCCTCTGCTTCTGAGATGCCCTCAGAGGGCCCATTCCTCCCTGCCTGGCTGGGTGCTGCAGCCACCAAGAGCTCAGGCAGGACAGGCAGTGCCACCCCCAGCTGGGGCACAGCCACCCTGCTTTTCTCTCTGCTCTACAGAAATCCCCTGCAGACTTTGCCCCATGGGTTATTTCTCCTACAAGATGAAAGCTGTGGTGGGCTACGGACAAGCCATGAAAACTGCTCCGAGGAGCTGCTGAAATGCCCCCCGAGGGCAGAGCTGTGCTCACCCCTTGTCAAAGAAGGACGTGTGCCCTGGGTGCGGGTACTTTGTGCCGTTGCTGCTCATCACGGCGCTGTTGACGTTCCCTGAAATGTAGGATTTCCGTGATGCCTGGTCCTTTGCAAAATTCCTGCAAGCAGCTAATTTGGATTCTAAGGCCTGTGGAAGGGGAGAAGAAAAAATAGTATTAAAAAAGTAATAATTAAAAGGAAGTACTTTGCTCCTCATGAGGCCACGACTGCCATGATCAGGACTCCAGTGTGATCACCCTTGGCAAAAAAATGGGAACAAAGCTGTCATTTCCTCTGTCACCCAACCACAAAGGAAACACACAGATGCTGATGCAGACTGCCAGGCATTACTCAGCTCCACGAGGGCTCAGATTCTAGAACAGATGAACTTTGAAATAATTACCCAAGACAGGGAAGCCAAATCCTAGAAGAAGTTACCAAAACTTCTTGCTTCAGCAGCTGCTGTGAGCAGACCAGAAGACTGAAAGCCTAAAGCAGAATCCTCAAGTTTTAAGAGGGACTGTGCATTTGGAAAGTTGGTTTTTTCACCAGGACAATGCCTGCTGGAATTTCTTTCTTAATCCTGGCTTGCAAAATAAAGTCATTTTCTAAAGCTCCACTGCCACCCTTCCAAACAGGCCTGGCGAGGTCTTTTTCCTCTCTGTAAAGTGACAGTGACTCCTGGAAGGAGGAGCAACATCCTGATCCTCTCCTTTACTTCAGACCATCACCTGCCCATTCCACCATCAGAGGCTGAATTTCCCTCTTCTCCTGAATATCCATGGTGTGAATATCCATACTCAGCACAACCCCTGTGCGTGGGGGCACTCAGAACACTGCAGGTGCCTGCACTGGAAACTGAAATTCCTCCCCCAAAATGTGAGGTTCTGTATTCCACAGAGAATATTCCATTAGCAGGGCACTGACATGCTCCCAAAGGAGAGTGAACCCTGTGCAGACTCCTAGGAATCCATGGAAGTTTATCTGGGGATTATGGACTGTACAGGCAGCTGTAGGTAACTCTGGGTGTCTCAGATTGTCCCCTGGCCACAGCCAGTGTGACCCGAGCCCAGGACTCCCTGGGCAAGCAGGAAAGCAGAGGGGACACTTCCTGCAGAGACAGAGTGGAAGTCTTGGGATGAGGCATGGCCAAACCCCAAAGAACCTGAGCACCCTGTAATTGTTCCTAGAGCAGTGCATGAGCTGGAGCCCTGTCCCAGTGGCCGAGCTGTGGCTCAGGGCAGCCTGGGAGAGAAGCTTGCTTATTTGGCATTTCCTGTCCTTGCAGAGTAATCACATGGGATTGTCACTAAGCTCCCTAAATCCCCTGCAGACTCTTACTCACAATGATCCCCTTTTAAACATGTCACTGCTAACCCCGAGCTGTCCTGCTGCCCTTTCAACCAAGGCTGAGCTCGCTGCCTCCAAATGGGAGCAGCCAGGCAATTTTTCATGTCCAACTTTGCTAAAACAACTGTCTGTACTGCAGCTCCTGCCGGGCTCAGCGTGGTTACACAGGCACAGGGCACAGCCAGACCCAGCTTCCCTGAGCTCCGCTCACACACAAAGCACCACGGCTCACCAAGAAGCTCCTGGGAGCTCAAAAGTCATTTCTTGTTCCAAGTGCAAAGCCTGGGTCCTGAACAACACTGCAGCAGATGTTTAAAGCACTTCTTCCCTGCTTACAGTGTAATCCCTTTAAAGGCTCATGCATTTCACTTCCCCACCAACCACAGATGGGAGCATTTGGCTTTCTCCTGATTTATTTTCTCACTTTCTTACCAAAGGTTTCCAGGCTGGTTTTTCTTTCAGTATCTGTGGCAGATCTCCCTGGGAGAGGAGCTCTCCCACCAGCAGACCCTGGCAGGGTGATCCCAGCTCCTCCCTCACCCACAGCCTGAGCTCCAGCTCTGCAGCCCAGACTGGGGAAGCTGCAGGCCCAGTTCAGGTAAGAACAAGTTGACAGTGTCTAACCCAGTACTTGAAAAACTTTTACTCCAAATAGGAATTTTGTCACTCCAAATTGGATCAGAACCACAGGATCATGCTTTAAAAATCAAAATAATTAAAAAAAAAAAAAGCACTATCAAATAGTGACCAGTGAACGTGGACGATTTGGCAGCTGCAGGATGTACCCAGCACAGGCCAAGGCTGTGTTGTGATTGAGCACAAGGACAGAAGCCCCAGGGAGAGCCCAGAGCACTCACCCCCACTTTCCGTAGCAGATCTCCCACAATGTTGAGTGCAGATATTCGAGCTGAAGGAGTCAGTGGGCTGGTACCAAACCCATTTGGTATAGCTGCAAACACAGACACATCTTATTACTTCACTCCTCCACAGTTCAGGTTTGAAAAAAATGTAAATTCATCAGCTTCTACATAAAAAAAAAACCCCAAAACATATCTACAGTCTTGCTGCAGACATTTCATAGCATCACCCACAATAACTGCAGGATTACTAGCCAGGGAAAAATGATAAAGCTTAACTCCTGCCCACTGCCCCCGTTCCCATTAGCCCCCCAGGCAGAGTTCATGCACTCTCCATCTGCAAGGCTACTGACTGCAATCCATCTAATCCAGCCAGAGCTCCCTCTGGAATCAACTCTTTCTCATTTGAAAAATAAAAGTATTAATCCCTGTGACTGTCCAGAGCCTTCCAGATGGGGAAAGGGGCTGGACTAACATCCCACTGCCTCACAGGGGAAACAGGACCCCTGAAAAGGCAGTGTGGTAACAGACTCCAAATTCCTGACCATGTTCACCCAGTACTGCTGCTGCCTATTTGAGCAGAAATATCAGTCCCTGCACTTCCCTGAATTCCCAAATATCTTCAGTGCTCTACAGCAGGCACCCACTGCAGAGCGCAAGCTCCTCCTGCCCCCAGAGGCAGTGTCTGAGCTTCACTTTTCCATGTTATTTACTCCTGAAATGCACCTGATGCTGCCCCAGGATTCAAACACACCTCATGGAAGTGCGTGGGATCCACAGCCCCACATCCGCCTTGGGTCCCTTAAGGAGCACAACCAGACCCTGCTCCTATGGCTGATACCTTTTGGGGAAGGAAAACTGTTTTCTGATCCTTTTCCAACGGGTGTAGCTGGCAAGGAGAGAGAGGCCTGGACAGCTGAATCCATCTTCTCACAGTCCAGAGTGGGGGAGCTGGGCGCTGATTTCCGGGTTACCTCCTGCTGCCTTTCCCTCACAGCCAGCTCTTGCCGTAGGTCTGAGGGTTGAGAGAAGGAAAAACCCCACAAAATCCCATATTAGTGATTGATTCTCTCACAAACACTCCCTTTGTTCATTTGGGAGGGGCAGGAGGAGACACTTCCCAACAATCCTGGGTTAGTGCCTGCTGCTGCTTCCTCCAGCAGGGAGGACAGCCCTCAGAGCAGCCCCAGCCCCAGCCCTGCCCTTCCCATTCCAGCTGGGACAGGGAGGGAGCAAACAGCCCTGCCTGCCCCAGAGAGCTCCCCGTCCCTGCCATGGGGGCAGCTCGTTTGCCTTAGGATTTGTTCCCATTTGCAGTGTGAGCTCCATGTTACAAAAACTGCAGCTGGACACAAAGAGCTGCTGCTGCTGAGCCCAGCTCCTGCTCAAACACAGCATGGAAAAACAGAGCAGTGACTTTTTCCAGTGTTTCCCATTCCCTACATTCTCCTCCCAGTTAATCCACACAAGCCAAAGGCAGTCCAAGGGTTGCATCCAGTTTCTTGATGCCTTGGCAAATAAAGGAGCAGAATGGAGGGCAGTCCAAAGGACAGGGAAAAGACTGGGCATTAGAAAAGCCTGGTTTTATTCTCACCTCCTCCCAGACTGCAGCTTATCCCTACCCTGCCCCCTTCCCTTTCCACAGCCTTTTGCTACAAAGAGAATCCAGCACAGCCCAGCAATGGAGGTCTCAAACCCTCACAAAGATGCAAACAAACATTCCAAGTGAGTTGTTCCTTTTTGGGCAGAGCAACTTCATTTTCACAGACCTCCCATTCCTTGCCTCAATCTGGCACAAGAGCAAAATTAACTGCACATCGCAGCTCTTAAATTGTCACAAATATTTAAAACTGATTTTAGGTAAAACAGCAGAGCCGAAGTGAAAATCTGTCTGGGCTCCCAGAAGAGGATCTGAGGCTGTTCAATCAGAAATGTCATGTTTGAGTTTGACAGTACCAGTTCTTTTAGAGGCTACTGTTCCTGCTTGCTGCCAGGGGGAATAACTCACAAATGCTAAAAATTTCCAAATGACTCATCTAAGAAACAAGATGTCTGTTTTGCTGATTGTTCCAGTGTTCTAGAAAACAGTCCCCTGGGTTTTGCTGTTTTTTCCAGTTTTATTGCCCTAATCTCAAATTACAATACATATATTTCTTCAGAAAATTTCCCTCTTCGTATCTAGTACAAAATCCCAGTGCTTCCAATAAAGCTCCCAATTTCTGGGGCACAAACTTGCTTCAAAAAAGGTTCACAAAAACAACAACAAAAAATCTCAACCTGCTGTCAGATTGTGTCACACTTAGGTCCAGGCCTTAAATGAGGAAATATTTCAGGAAGCTTCATTTAGGGAACAAAGTTGCAAACCACCAGCCTTTAACTACATTATTGGCTGGCACAGGTTGGTGAGCAGATCACCTCCACTGTTAAAGAAATGTCTTTATTTTATTATTATCTTTACCAACCATTAAAAATGCTTCCCCAGCATCCTCAAGGTGAAATCCACTGGGGAATTCCCAACTCCCAATCACATCCCAGAATACCATCTCAAACACCTCTCACTCAGGTCTAAACACAGCCTTTACTGGAATATCTTAAATAAACTGGGCAAGTTCCAAGGGGCTTAGAAGGAACACAGGAGAGATTTTTTTAGGAGTTATTTAACCATTTCTCCTGTATTTCCCTGTCATTTCCTGTGCTTTCCCTTCCTATAAACCCACAGCAAGAGGAACTTTTGAAGCACATTTCCTCAATTATCTTACATCCGTGGAACAGAGTATTTTTGTGTCAAAAATCCTGAATTAATCTGATATTAACTCTGCCCAAATGAGGATATTTTTCTTTTTGGCTACACTGGACACACAAAGAACACACTGTTAGTAACACCTACAGCATCCAGTTCAAGTCTCATCATGTGAGGCTCTCTAGAAACATGAGCTTTGCTTGCTGCACACCTCCTTTAGCAAAGCAACCCTGCACCAGGACACAGAACCAACCAGACCAGCCATACCTCTTGCTTCATCCTTTAATCTCTGTACAGAGACCAGCAATGACTCCTTGTCATCCAGTTCGCTTTCTAAAAATGCATTTCTCTCAATAGCTTGGTTCAGCCTTTGTTCAAAGTCTTCCAATGAAACTATTGTTGCCCTAGAAACAAAATCCAGAATATTAGGTTCTCCAGCTCAGCCAGCATAAAAGCTTGTTCAAAACCATAACAGAAGAAAAATGTTAGCAGGGCTACATTCAAGGTAAGCATTTGAAAGCTTCTTAGAAGGGAGTAATCAACTCCAAAGAAACAGGAGAAAAAGATGAACATGATAGCATCTGGCTCTCAGGGATGCACCAAAGATGTGGGAAAGAGCCAGTCCAGAGCAGGCAGCTCCATTTTTCCCAAGCCATGCTCCAAAGCTGGGCATTAATCAGTGCCCCAGCTCAGGTGGGGCTGTGCTCTCAGGGCTCTGCACAGGCACAGCCCAGCCAAGGTGGCAACCAGAGCACTGGGATGCTGCTTAAAACCCAACTCCTCCCAAAGTCACTGTCAAAAGTTAGTCACGAGCTTAAGAGCCTTGTGGAAACAGGGCCTCAGCTCTCAGATCTTTTTTCCAGATAGCCAGAGGCTCATTCCTGCTCTCCTGAATCCATGGCAGAGCTCCCGTTCAGCAGAAGGGAAGCAGCACCTCCTCCCAACCCGGGCGTTCCCAGCAGCAGCCTGCTCCTTCCAGGCACTCAGAAAGGGCAGGATTGTTTCCTACAGCTGCTCTGCCAGGAACCAGGAGACTCCTCTGGCCTGTTTGATTTAACAGGGACTATGGAAAGCAGGAGCTTCTGACTTCAAAGCAGGGCCACAGATAAAAGTCATCTAGCTGAGGGTACCAAGGGCAGTGCAGTGGCCTGGCTGGATCTGGGCCTGTTCCTCACAGGAGCACAAACCCTTCCTGCTGCAACAGGAACCAGCTGATGGAGGTGAGGGGCAACTGCACTGGTCAGACAATCCAGTGTCTTGGGGGTGTTTGGGGTTTTTCTGATTGTGTGTTATCTATCTTCCCTTTAAGGAACAATAAAATGCTCGAGCTGAGTAGCAAAGAAAAGATCTTTGTAGCACAAACTTGCAGGGAAGAGGGGGTTTGCAGCCTTCACCTCTTTGCACGTTCCAGGTCATCGTTGGCCTGCTCCAGCTCCCTCACATATTTGTGCAGCTGATCTTTGATGGCCCTTGTCTGGCTCAGGTCATCCTCCAACAACGACACCTGCTTGTAACTCTGGGCGTACTGGTGCTCCAGTTTCTCCTGAAACAAAGAGCAGGGAGATAAATATCAGCTGCTGGCACTGTCCAAATCATCAGCAGGAAAAGGGGACAAAAAGCATCACTGTCTTTGCAGAATGCTGATTTGGGACTGCTGGTAATTCAGAGCAGAAACTGGAGAGGGAGAAGGAACATGCTGTGAACATCAGAGCTGGCTGCAGTACAAACCCCCAGACATCTCACCATGGCACAGCTGCCTCTCAGGGATGTGTCCCTGCATCTGCTCCCCACAGCCTGCACTGACAGCTGCTCTGGGGAGGCACAGAGAAATCCAACTGCTCAGCCTCCCCTTCAGTGCTTCTCCCTGACACCAGGAATTGTCTGACGTGTCCATTAGCAAAAACGAGCCACTGAAATCTGCACAAAACCTCCAGGCCCACAAACTCATCCTCAGAAGAATTCACTGCCAAACACCCTCTGAGGGCACTGAGAGAGGCCTAAGGAGAAACTACTGACCTCGTAAAATACATCCTGACCCTACAAGTACAGCTGGCACTGGAGACACAAAGTGATGCCATAAACCCTCCTTCCACGGAGTGAGTTTCTAACCTCTCTCTTCACTAAATAAGCCAACACTGCCCAAAATGCCGCTTTTTCAAGATTTCATGGGAGGCAAGAACTTGTTAACACAGAGGCATCAATTCAGAGCCACCTTCTGCACATGCAGATCCTTAAGCAATTCCTGGCTCCACAGATACAGCTGCCAAGGGATGTGGACACTCCCTGAAAGATGAGCATAAATCACCCATTTTCTGTTTCCTTTGGGGTCTCATAAAACCAAGGAGATCCTGAGGGCAAAAAGCCTGGTTTAAAAGAAAGGTGACTAGGCAGTGGCCTGACAAACCCCTTGTGTTATCCCCTGTTGCTATGCTGATGCTCCCTGAGCAACAAACACAGCTCCTCCTTGGCACAGCCTCAGGAACTCAAACCAGCACCAACTCCAGGACAAAGTCTCATGACGTGAACAAGAAAAATTCTGCCAGAAATGTCCCTGGCCTTATTTGGGGTACATGCCATGCTTCAGTGTGGATCTTAACCAGACAACTCCTTTTTCATTTGGATATTCAGTGCCCAAGAGCAGCCCAGACGATCCAAAAGGAGATCCAAGGTGCAGCTGAAAGGAAAAGCAACACTAGCACAGAGAAAACCTACCTTTAATGTTTCCACTTCATATTTCAGTCTTTGGTTATCTGCTTGCAAATCTCTGTTCCTCTGCTCAGCTTGCACTAGCTGTGCCTCCAACTCAGCTTCTAATTCCCTGCTTCCCTCCTGGAATTCAGCCAGCTCTTCACGGGCCTCCTGGAAGCTGCAAGGAGAGGATTTCATCAGTGGAAAAGCCAGCATCTCCCAAGTTAAAACAAAATCTGCAGCTCTTCTAAAATAAAAAGCTGAAAAACGGGAGTTTTAAAGCATTTAAGTGTCATCCATTGATCTCTAAGGGGAAAAAGAAAACTGGGGAAACAGAGAAATTACATTAAACTGAGCTATTGAAGGAAATTAATTCTCTTATATCAAACCCAGCAGCTACCTTAAAAGCCTGTGTGGAATCAAAGCTATTTACAGGATTCATGGGAGCCTGAGAAGCACTTTGTGCTCCATTAGCTTTCACTGCTAGCAGACTTTATGGTACAATGAATTAAGCAAACATTTAACCAGATTTTGCTCAAAAACTGAAGAGAGAACAACAGGTTCTACATCTCTGCACTAGCTGGAAAATTAAAGTTGTTAAAAATCATGCGGAGTCAGGAAGCCAGGACATGCCTTCCTCATACCACTGCAAGTTATTAAATACTAGAAGTAGCCACCCCACATACTTTGCTTATTAAATTTACATCTTTACCACACGTAATAGCTCAGCCCTGAGAAGGCAGCAGAGAAACCACCAAGGCTTTAGGCAACAACACATCCACTGGTGTCTCAGATGGAATTTCTGACACACAAGAGCAGCTTTGGATTCTCCACACGGACAGGCCGCTCCACATTCCCAACACCTCCCTCCCAAAAAACCCCAAACCAAACGAAAAAAGCCACTTGGACCTTGGGTTCTTTGGGCTTGAGGGAGGTTTAACTTCAGCTCAACTGCACACGAATTACACTGAATGCAAAGAAAGCTTTCAAAAACAAAAACCAAACTGGAATCCTCCTCCAGTGCCCCTCACTCCAAAAACACCTCAGCCCACCCCCCAATCCCTCCAGCAGCACAGCATTACTCCAGAGGGCAGCTTCTCCTGGCACTTTTGGTAGCAAAAAAGCCCTGTGCCTCCTAAGAGATGCAACCCACTGGTACAGGCAGGGCCAGGAGCTCCAGAACACGTGAATAAAATGCAGCAGACACCAAATCAGCCACTTTTCATACCAGTAATTCCACTACAAGAAGCTTGAGGGAACAGCAAGGATACAAGGCAAGCCCAAAGGCGCCTTCTTATGATAAAACATCAAGATACCACTTAAGGCAGCACTTTAATTACACAAAGGTGCACATGATCATAAAAAGGCTCTGCTCTTGCTCAAACATGCTCAAAACATAGCCTGCAGTTCCTGGCATGGTGACACTGTGCAAGAAACACTCAGCTCCCACAGAGATGGAAATTTTAAAGCTGGAAATCCTTTACAGAGAATTCTCTTCTCACAGGTTCTTTCTAAAGTATCTAATAACCATCTTGGTGTGGTCTTGCAGAGGAACAGATTAAACAATGCTCTGGTCATGAAGAACCAAATTCAGCTTGCAAATCCTCAATACCTTTGTTTGTACTTCAAGGAAAGCTCTTTCCAATATGCAGTTTCCTCCTTTGGACTCGAAAAAGTAGGGATTTCTTCACTGTCCATGATCAACACGACCTGCAGGACACAAACACAGGAAGACACTCAGGACAAACACAGGCAGACCACCCCCAAAACCTCTGCTGAATCCTGGGCCTCAGGACTTGGCACCCACGCCCAGGATGCCAGCAATCCCTCCCAGGGCTCACCCAGCACACAGACCTGCCCCAACGAGCCACAGGATTTTCCCCAGCCTCTGCAAGTGCTTGTGGAGCAGCCTGAAATGAGACCAGAAGTTTTGGCTGTATTTTGTACCTGCCACCGAAGCTCCAGTTGGTGCCACAAGCCCACTCAGGCCCACAGCTGTAATACACTCCAATTTACAGCTACCAGTTTCCACTTCAGTTCATTAAATGTTCTTAAAGAGGTTTTGCCTCCTGCGACCACACAGCAACTGCACCACAGCTGCTTTTAGAGCTGCAAAGGTGAGTAATGAAGGAGGATGAACACTCCAAGTGAGGTAACTACAAACAGCTCTGTGTGGAGATCAAAATCCAACTTACTCCTCCTGCAGCAAGTCCTGGCTAATTCCTGCTTGCAGGGAACAGGAATTATCCACATAGTTCTGCTGCCTCAAACAGACAGGAGGAAGATCAGCCTCTCCCATAAATGACATGGTCACGTCACACAGGAGTGTTCCAGCCCGGAGGTGTTCAGAGGAGAAGTTTCCCATGCCAAGGCAGGGGAGATCCCCTCACCATGAGGATCCTCCTTTCTTGGACCTCCACAGGCTATCAGCCAGCACAAAAAACACAACCAAACATAATTTTTATATGGTTTTCTATGGTCCAGGGGACATGAGACAGGGGAGGCCTCAGCACACACCAGGTCTGAGAGCTGATGAAGGTGATCAAATGCACAGGAGGCCCAGGAGAATGCTCAGACCCCGGCCAGGAGATGCACCATTGCTGAGCCCTCCCCAAGCAATCCCACAGCTCTTCAAGGCATCTTTTTTTTTTCCTCCTCAAAAAGCCAACCCTCAAATTCTGTCCTTACCACCCAGAAAAAAATGGGGTGAACCCAACCTCCTCTGTGCTCCAAGCAGAGGCTGTGAGCAACGCCTGCACCAAGCCCATTGATCAGAAGAGCTGACCTACAAGTCCTGACTTTCACACTCTATCAGGCATCACTTCCCAGCCAACTCTGTCCCTTCAGGCTAAAATTGTCACACTAATGTGTTCTGTATCTCAGTGACCCACATTTCTGACACCGAAAAGTGGGCTAGAACAATCCCATGCTTTCGTCAGAGGGCAGCCAGGCCAAACACAGCGAGGCAGAACTGGCACTTTGGTTCTCCAGCTGAGCCCACAGCTGCCACAGGCCAAGAGCAAATTTATCCAGAGGGTGCCAAGCACCTCAAAGACACCTCAAACCTCGCACTGTGTTTATTTAACTTCACAGCTTTACTGCAGAAGGAAACATGTCATGGCTCAGGTCATCACACTGCCCAGGAGAAACGATGGTGCTTCCTTTCCTGCACTTCCCTGCACTCAGAAAATGAAAAGTGCCTATGGAAATCCCATGACAAATTTCAGACAAGGATTTCTTTGTGCCAGCTGTTACCAAGGCAGCTCAGCCACTCCACAGAGACAAATCCCAAGCCCTGAGCAGAAGCCTGTGGGTGTGGAGCCCAGGATTCCTGCCCAAACTGCTGCAGTTTGGGAGCAGATACCTGACAAAGCTCAGGGGTGTCCAGCTGCTCCTGGACAGTGATTCCAACTGCCAGGACAAGGCACTGCTGGGTGCTGTCCACAGCACTTGTCCAGCCCTTCCATAAATCCCTTCAGCCTTTCCCTGTACGGCTCTAAACCGGCACACTCAGAGAGGCTCAGAGCAGCAGGGAGCACATTCATCCCAGCACAAATGAGACAAAACACAACACAGGCTCAGCTCCCACAGCTCCAGACGAGCTGAGCTCCAAAGGTGAGCAGCCAAGCCAGCTGTCAGCAAACTTCAGGATGTGGTTAGAAAAAAGCTTGTACAAGAAAGCATCTTACATCATTTCCTAGAAGTAGCTGAGATAAGGAACAAGACTCCTTCCTGTCTGCTCACATGGGGCACACCCTCGGAAATAAACATCCAAGGGATCCCTGCGAGCACAGCAGCCCGTGCAGGAACAGCAAGGGCTGGAAGGGCCTCACAAGGACAGGAGGTGTCTTTGGCCCCCACTCCTTGTCCAAAGATTTTTCCTTCCAGACACTGGAGGGAGGAGATTCAGCCCAGTGCTGAATTCTTCCCTCCAAACCCACCCGACCTTCTCCAACTCTCTCATCCTGCCTTGGTGAAGCAGGTGGTAGTTCATGATTGCCCCTACTCTGTCTCCCACCATCCCTAACACTACCAGCAGGGATTTGGGATCTGCTGACTGCACTGCATAAAGCCCTGCTCCAGATGCCTGCACTGCTGAGCTCCAGCAGCCATATCCTGCTTTTTGTCACTTGTATTCCCTTGTGGGCATGAGGGGCAGGAGAAGGAGATGAGAGCACAGAGACACGGTGGTTCATGGCCAAAATACCAGCCTGGGAGCTGGGAGATGCTGGCAGTTTCCAAACCTGCTCCCAGCAGCACACACATGGCCACAGGAATATTCTTCACTCTGCCAACCTTTGTCCATTCCCTCAGAATGATGGCACAAAACCATGGACTGTGCAAGCAGAGAGCAAATCCCAGGAGTGAGCAGAACATTACCAGACAATTTAGCAGAACCAGACAATTCCACACATCTCACGTGTGGGAGAGCGGATGCCCACGGAATACCAAGAGTTCAACAAAAACTGCTTTGCCTCAGCCTGCTGCCTGTTGTCCCAGCCCCAGGAATTCTGTCAGGAGCTGAGAACCAGCACGGCCAGTCCTTCCTATTCAGGGCTTCTTTGCATACATGGCACTTGCAGAATCCAGCCTTTGACAAACAACACTGAGGCTTTCAGAGAGCAGACAAGACAATGCAGCAGCGTCTTCCAGGGAAAATGAGAGCAGGCTTATGCTGCTGCCCACTCAAATTCATTCCAACACAGCTTAGCATTCACACAGCGCCCTGGGAAAACACAGCTCCGTGGGCACAGCTCCAGCTCCAAAGCTGCTCCCAGACAAGAACTACGTTCAAAACACCGGGGGCTCCTTTCAAGCCCCCCTCGACCAAGTCAGCAGGACAGAGCAACTCGCCACTGTGAAAGGAAAGAACTTTTCCATGCTGCAATGACTCTAAAAAACACAGTGTGGAGGTTAAGAACTTGTATAAATCCAGAGGGTTTTGTACAGGACAAATCTGTTTTCCCACCTCAAAAGCATCCTTAACACGAGAGGAGCAGTATCCTCCGGATACCACGAGAGCCAAAGGTTCAAGAATGTACCAGAAATAACCAATCTAACACGCAGACAGTATTTTTCAAGTAATTTAAGGAATCTTGCATTCAAGGCCAACCCCAAATCTCTCCGGAGCCACCTTCCAGCTAAGCCATGAAAACACAAACACAGCTTGAAGTGTAACACGGTACCTTAAAAAAGCTTCCTGGGCTCTCCATGAGACGGGAGACTGCAGCGAAGGCTGGGATGAAATCTAAGACCAAAACACTGAGCCTGAAATCTAACACGATGTCTCAGCCGGGACCCACCCCTTCCCACAGTCGGGAATCCACCCCTGCCTGCTCTCAAAGTCACTCAGTCGCTCACACGTCACGGCAGGGATGACTTCGAGCACTGCTCACAGGCTGCAATTCACCCTGGATGTACCTGCAGCATCTCAAGTGGCTGAACGAAGCATTCCTCCTGATTTTAATTGCCTCACACTCTCCCATTTAAAACCAGCTCAGAAATACTGCCACATAAAGAGAATTAATATTATTTGATCTCCATGAACAGGTCATTCTTCTTCATATTCTTCTGCTTTCTTCCTCACAACACCATTTGCCCAGTATTTTCAGGTACCAAACATGAAAAATAAAGCAGAAGCAAAGCAAGGCCACTCAGTCAGGAGCAACCACAGGGCTCAACTCCCGCAGCTACGCTTGGCTGCTCCCCCCTCCCCTCGAGGCACCGCAAATGCCCACTGACCTTTGGAATTAAACAAGCAACCACCTCAAATAGGACTTGATCAAGAAGTTCTGCCAAGCTCATATGTGGCCTTCAGTTCTCGAGATAACAACCCACCCTGGCTATCACAAAATGTCCAAGTGCCTGCTGGCTGCTGCAGCCCCCCCTCCTCGGAGGCAGTGACGCTGGCACCGAGCGCTGGCACCGTCTGGAGCTGCCACGCAGAGCAGGAAGGGCTGTCCCCACCCAGCTCTTCTTCCTCTTCCCCTTTTTGGCTGATTCACAGGCAGAAAAGCAGAAGAAATCTTCTTTCCACCATTCTCCACCTTCTCAAACCAAGAGGACCAACAGGTAACCCCAAACTCCTGAAGCTCTTGCTTTCTTCCCCACAAACCCAAGCAAGACTCAAAGCAAGGTAAGCTGAGCGCTTCAGCCAAAACTCAAAGCAAATGTGCATTGTCTATTAGAAGATGGAAAACAAACAAGCAAAAGCCATGGATTAGATTCCACCAATCAATTTGGGCTTGTTTTGCTCATCCTGAAATAGGAGCCGGCGGATTTCCATACACGTTTGGATGTGTGCCTGCATCCCTCGCCGGGATGAAACTGAACCTCTGGGAAGTGAACCTTCTCCTGCAGTTCTATTTTTGAACTGAATGTTCTCGAGTGAACCACAACAAATGCCTCCTTCTCCCTTACAGCAGCAGCACAGGAGCTTTCAGGAAGAGAAGAAAGTCACCTAGCACAGCGTCAGCACAACGCTCCTTGCTCTGCTGCAATAATAAATCCTGCATTTCCAATTTGGGCAGCACAGGAGGCAGGAGATAACCAAGTCCTACCTGCAGGAACTCGGTGCCAAATTCAGAAAAGCCTTTAAGATAAACTAAGCAGCACACAGCAAAGCCTTGTTATCTCAACAGCCTCATTAATCAAATATAACATGTCTGCTCTACACCACATGGCCAAGAACTCATCTGTCTGGTGAATATTTGATATCCAGTCACAGAAAAACCCTTGAAGAGTGAGCCAGCACTGGGCTGGAAGCCTTGAAACTAGAAGAAATGCACTGATGCAAGAAGCCTCTTCTCAGAAATCAAGCTACAACTACCAAAAGTGTCAAAATTTTGTATTAAAAAACACTGATCGCTTTCACAAACACGGAAAGTTTCAGATATTTGACCTCTGTTCCTTCCCTCATCAAAGTGACTAAAACAGGAAAGCTGAAGAGGCTGGTGCTCCTGATGCAGGTTCAGGACCTGCAGAGGTAAAGGAAGGGCCCCTGGAGATGTGCACGTCCCAGAACAACCTGGCCTGAGCATGGGGACAATTTGCTCCCAGCTCTACCCAGGAACTCCAGAGGAATGAATCCACACAGAGCAGAGCAAACAGCAAACTGAGAAGGAAATCCAGGCGGTGGGAAGGACATTCTTGTCCCTCACTCAGCCTCTGCTCCCTCCTAGGCAGGTTGGGGAGGTGTGATAGGCACCAGGAGCTCCGATCCTCACCCCCACAGGCTGCCACGGACCTGAACCCCTCTGGAGATCACCCGCCCAACCCCACCTTCCCCAGCTCACAGCTGCCGGCTTTCTCCTCAAACCTTGAGGAATCCCAGGGCATCCCACCCAGCAGCAATGATTTACCTGAGAGGCTGTGGCACACAGGGCACAGAGCCTGCACCAGCAACAGCTCCAGGTCCCCCAGGCCTCCCTGTTAGCCCAGCAATTCCAACCAGCCCGGTGACAACATCTCCTGGGAAGGCGGTGGCCAGAGGCTGAGATGCTTCTGGACACCACCGAATGACCAAGGAATTCCAAGGGAAAAGCACTCAGCATGGATTTCTGCCAAAAGGATGGAATTCTGTTGCTTTTACATCTCTGGAGTTCTACCAGTGTCGGGGGGCGGGGGGGGGAATGGATTTGAAAAATACCCCCTAAAACGGCATCACAGACCAGCCCCAGCAGAGAGGGGCTCTGCAGCGAGCACTTTCAACAGGAATGTTAAAAATAACCCCCCAAACTCTACGCTGATCAGGAGAAGGAAGCAGCACAACCTTCCACTGAGCTGTGGGGACAGAAGAGCCCTCGAGGGACACAACCACATCATGAAAAATCTGCTCTGATGGGTCTGGCTCGCTTTGCCCGGGGTCAGGGCAGCACAGCAGCATAGGCAGTTTGCTGAACGCACTCCCCAGCTCATCTTGATTATGTTTGTGGTGTCACAAACATCAAGGGCTACAAAAATACCATTTCCTTTCTGCAGTCTGACTTTCCTGGCACCTCAAAAAACCAACTGTAATGGACTGAGGGCACAAACTGTACTTTGTTGCTGTACTTCTTGGCAGCCTGCTGCCAGCAGCGTCTCCAGAGACAAGATTCCTTGTGACACCAAGGTCACAGACATCATCAGTCTCGTGCTTTCTCTCCACTTTCTTATTTTCCTTTCTCTTCTCTGTCCTTCTCCACCAAATGAGGAATTATCTTACGTATCTGCAACCTCTAAAGAGTCAGGAAAAAAAACCTCTAAAGAGTCAGAGGGTTTTCCCCTGAAGAGGAAGGAAGGCAACTCAAACACTGACTCAAACACTGCCTCTGAACGCTTCCTCCATTCCTGAGACTCCCAGTGACAAGTGGGATGAAATCTTCTCACCTGGCCTCTGCCTCCACATATGCAACAATACAGAAATGCACAGCCCAGCCAGAAAACAGGACAGGGGATCTCTTCCAGGGCAGATCTAACACCATCAATGCCAGACCCACACTGTTCACCCACCCCTGCCACATCCTGTGCAGCCACAGCCAACCCACACCATCGAGCAGCCCATCCATGCAGCCACACTGCAAGCACAGCAAACTGACATTTAAATAAATAAATATTGAAGCACAGAATCATCCAGGTTGGAAAAGACCTCTGAGATCATCCCAGTCCAACCTCTGACTAATCACCACCTTGTCAACCAGATGAGAACACTCAGTGCCATGTCCAGAAGTTTCCTGAACACCTCCAGGGATGGGGACTCCACCACTTCCTTGGGCAGCCCCTTCCAAAATATCTAAAGGCCTCCCAGTTTCTTTTGTGCCTTGGGACAGCTTATTCCTCTTAGTTACTGATACCTCTAACAAAACACTGACCTTGGAAAGGCCACCAGCTCTCCACAGCGTCCAGGAATTGCTTCTTGGGGGGGTTGGAAAAAAAAATAAAGGAAAAAAAAAATTTCTGAAGTACGCAAGGAACTCTTCCACAGCAGTTTCTTGTATTTAACCATCTCTCACGCAACAAATGCCACAGGCATCCCAAAGTGCCCTGCACTTGTGAGCAAGTCAGGAGAGTGGCAGAGGGAGCAGAGAAGCCCTGAGTCACTCCCAGCGCAGACCGGGCTGTGGGTGGGAGAGCACAGCTCTCCTCCTCCCGGGAAGGACAGGGATGTGTCGGTGGGAGCCACTCGGCTGAGGCCTGGCTCGGGAATGTCTCTGCTCTTCTGTCAGTGCATCCTTTCCAGCACGTCTGCTGCAATTCGGGTCACGCTCATCACCCGAGCACGGGCTGCTCGAGGCTGGGCACGTTCAGATGGACACAGCAGGGCTCTCTGGGCTCACAGGGAGGATAACAACCTCCGAGAAAAACCCGCACTGAATTAGTGACAAACATCCAACACAGACCACAGAACCACAGCAGAGGACCCCTGAGAGCATCGAGTCCACGCTGTGACCAAACAGCCCCTTGTCGCCCACAGCACGGCACCGAGCTCCGCCGGCCTTTCCCTGAACACCTCCAGGGATGATGCCTGCACCTCCCTGCCCGCTCCAGCATCCAACCACCAATTCGGGGAGGAATTTCTTCCTAAAAAAGACGCTACGCCCCGGCCATAGGATCGACCGGGGATTTTACGAGAACAGAGGCAAACCACACGTCCAGCTCCCTGCCAGTGACGGGAGAACGCCCACACTCGGGGCACAGCGGTGGCAGGGCCCGGGGCAGCTCCGAGCCCCGCTGAGGCCGGCCCGGCCCCGCACCCGGCGCGACCCCTGCGGGAGGGGGCCCGGCAGGGCGGCGGCCGAGCGGGGCCGCGCCGTGACTGACAGCGCCCTCAGCCAATGGCAGGCGGCAGCGCCGCGCCCGCAGCCAATGGCGCGGCCCGGGGGGCGGGCCCTGCCCCGTTGTCAATTCGCAGCCAATCGCGGCGCGGAGCGGAGCCCGCAGCACCCCCGGCCCCCTCCCCGCCCGCCCCGCGCCCCCCGCCCGCCGCGCCGGGCCCGGCTCGCTGCAGCCGCCGCGGGGACCCCCGGGCCGGCCGCGGCCCCGCCGCTCACCGGAGCGCATCCCCTGTCACAGCCGCCGCAGCGCGCGCCGCCGCCGGGGCCGCCTCATCCGGGGACTGGGGGGCGGGGCCGGCGCGTGATGCAAGAGCCGGCGGGGGCGGGGGCGCTGTCGTCACGCGGGGGCGGGGCCTGGGCGGGGCCGGTCCCGATCCCGGTGCCGGTTCCGGTGTTGCCGCCGGTTCGAGTCCCGTTCGCCCCCGCCCCGCACGGCATGGGGACATCCCCGCTCGCCCCGGGGTGAGATGGTCCCGCCCTTTCCCTTTTCGGCCTTCGGGAGTTGTCCCCTGCCCGTCCTCCCCCGCTCTGTCCCCGGTGATCCCGGGAGGGGCACACCCAGGCCCGGGCCCATGGACACCATCCCTGCGGGTGCCTGGACATCCATCCCCCGGGGCCCAGGGCATCCATCCCCCGGGGCCCAGGACATCCATCCCCCGGGGCCCAGGGCATCCATCCCCCAGGACCCAGGGCATCCATCCCCCGGGGCCCAGGGCATCCATCCCCCGGGACCCAGGGCATCCATCCCCCGGGGCCCAGGACATCCATCCCCCGGGGCCCAGGACATCCCTCCCTCCGGGCGAGCGCTGGAGCGGGAAGGGGCAGCTCCGCATTCTTCCTCCGCATCCTGCGCCCGCAGAAAAACGCTCTGCCAACAGAAGTTTTTGAAATTCCCCAGGGACCCCCGGTGGCCCCGAGCAGAGCTTGGGAGAGCTGGCAGCCTCCAGGGCCGTCCCTGTCCGTGCTGGCTTTCTCGTTCCCTGTTGTCCCGGCACAGGCTCCCGCTGCCCCAGCGCTGCCCCAGCGCTGCCCCCGTGTCCCCTCAGCCCCCGGGCCGTTCCGTTCCTCTGCTGGGCTCCCTGGCACTGCCCCGACACTGGAGCTGTGTTTGCGTGCTTCATTACCTGCCCTGTAATTAGCTGCCCGGGCTGTCATGGGCGGCGGGCGGAGCAGCCGGGATGCCCCCGTGCCTCCCTTGCCGCGGGCCGGTGCTGCCGGCAGTGGCCGTGTCCCAGACCGCAGCCGGGACAGCCAGTGTCCTCCGTGGGCACGGTGTCCTCCGTGGGCACGGTGCCACCATGGCCACCTCTGTCCCCACAGCCTCTGCCGTGTCCCATCCACTCGTACATGGGATTGTCCATGGTTGATGCTCCGATGCTTCTCCTGCCTTTCCCATGGATTGTTGCAGACAAGCCGGGGATGAAGAGCACGCACCTCTCCCCAGCCGTGGCTGTCCCCGGACACCCGCACGGGCCTTTCTGGGTCACCCTGTGTGACCTGGGTGAGGCACAAGGCCACGAATGCTGCTGAGCTGCGTCAGAGCGCCGGGCTCAGGACGTGCAGCACAGCACGGCCCCGAGACACCTGAATTAGAGGCTGTGACGGGAGGAGAAGCCACAGCGTCCTGGGAGCAGTCATCCTTTGGTGACAAACTGCCCTTGGAGCTGCCTCATCCCTCCTGGGAACAGAGCCTTGTTCCCGGTCTGCCTTCGTGCACCTTCTGGTGCGTCTCTGTTCCCAGAGGCTGCTGCTGCCGCAGCCTGGACCACCCCACACACCTCCCACCTCTCCCTGCCACTGGCCCTCCCCTCGGCTTGCTCACACCCTCTCTGGAAGGCAGGGAGGGACACTGAGGTGGCTGTGGAGAACCTGGAGGCCTCTCTGGGAGAATATCTCCTTTCCTGGGATCCAGCCCTGAGCTGCTCTGAGTTTGGGAGGAGCTGGAGCTGGTGGTACCTCGCTCTGCTGGATATTGCTCCATGCTGGGTGTGCATGGATCTGCAACCATCCTATAATCCAAACACAGAGATCCTGACTTGGGAGGCAGCTCGAAGTGAGCTCTGTGGACAAAGCAGATTCCTTTTTAGAAAAGCCAAGGCTGTATCTATTCAATACTAAATTAATTCCTCATGAGGCACCCCCAGAGCAGCACAACCCTGGTTTCTTTTCTCTCCAGTGGGATCCTTTAAACCCCAACCCGTGCTCCTCGTGCCTCTTTTCCCAGGACCAGGCACGGATGCCAACAGCTCCATCAAAGCCACCTTTCCGAGCGGGCTCTGCCGCCGGTGACAAAGGCGCGGCGCTGGCGGGGGCTGCGTTTCCCAGGGGTGCGGAGTGCCCGCCTGGTTAACAGCGGGTTTAAGTCAATGTTTGCTCCGAGGTCACCCCCGGCTGCCCCGCATTGTGTGCGGGGCTGTTCCCATGCGGCCGCCGCGGGCCGGGCGCTGCCGGCGGCACAAAGGAGCAGTCACTCAGCATTAGCGGCCGCACAATGCGGCTCCTGCTGCCCCCGCCGCGCCGGCTTCTCCGCCAGAAACCCCTCCCTGAAAGGCCAGGGAGAGACGCGGATCCCAGCAAAAGGGGGTCTCTGCCAGGGCTGGGGGAAGCCGCTGTGGGAATTAGCTGGGGGAGTCCCCCAGTCGTGTGAGGGACAGAGGACATGGAGGGGAAGGATGGCTTTGTCCTGGCGCAGGGAGACCTAAAGCGGAGACAGACGGGGCACAGGAGGGGTGTGGGGGTTCATTACGAGCTGGGAATTATCGATCCAGACGTGGGGCCCCACAAGGTGCAGGTACACCTGGGAATTTCCTTGGAGAGACACCGGTGAAGGTTGGGGATGGAGAAATGACCGCCGGGACTGGTGTTTGGAGAACAGCAGGGATTTCCTCGCTAATCCCTGTCTTGGAGGGTTGTCCAAGACCACCGAATCCAAGCTGTGCCCAAGCCCCACCTTGTCACCAACCCAGAGCACTG
Organism: Monarcha castaneiventris obscurior; assembly: GCA_026261815.1. Lineage (NCBI taxonomy): Eukaryota > Metazoa > Chordata > Aves > Passeriformes > Monarchidae > Monarcha > Monarcha castaneiventris. The sequence goes on from JAMPIT010000493.1 coordinate 385,051, forward strand.
AGTGCCACATCCAGGTGTTCCTTGGGCACCTCCAGGGATGGGGATTCCCCTGCTTCCCTGAGCATCCCATTCCAAAGCCTGATCCCCCCTTTCAGTGTAGCAATTCTTCCTGATGTCCAGCGGGTTAATCCTCCCATTATTTTGACTACAGGCAGCCAAAATGCAGAGCAGACCCCACGGGACAGACCCCTCCTGCCTTCTGCCACTGGAGCTGGGCAGCTGCACTTTGTGCTGAGCACCCTCCTCCCGAGAACCCACCTGGGGTTCTGGTTGGCAGCTGAGTGCTCCTGCGGGTGGTGGAGCAGCTCCACCTGCAGACCTTCCACTCACAGCACTGTGTGATCAAATGATTGGAAAAAACCATTAAATCATCCCAAACTGAGTATTTAGTGCTCATTTTCTTTCTGTGCTGCTCCAGAGCTGCTGCGCGGTGAGGAGCTGACCTGCACATGTTCCCATTAAAGGCAACAACACCTCTGCAATCCCAGCCCCGCAGGAGCCAGGCCGGGAGGAAAAACCCAAACCGTGACACCACTGGGCAGCCTAAAACACGGGGAGCATCCCATTTGGGTAAAAGGCTCCAAATCCCCAATCCCAGTAGGTTTTCTCCTGGAATTGTGGGGTTTCTATGCCTTCCCCCCGGAATGAGGCTGGAGGGAGCTGCCCGGAGGGGTTGGTGTAGGGGAACCAGGCAATGCTCTCTGTGCTGGGGTTACAACATCCCTGCGGTGACACGGCTCGTGACATGGCAGAGATGGGCACAGGGACGGTGCCAGGTCTGCATCGGGCTGCTGCTATCCCCCGAAGGGGCTGGGTGGGCACCGGGGCAGAGTGATGAGCAAGGGGACAATCCGGCCGTGTTTGATGGCAGGGTTTAATGCTGGGTTGGATTTGCTGCTCCCCATCCTGGCCCCGGCCCCGGGAAGGGGCTGCAGCGTTTGGGGCTGGGCAGGACCCCCAGCCTGAGCCCGGGGAAGCTCAGCCCGGCCGGGCAGGGCTCTGTGCAGGGCGGGGGGAGCTGCCAGCCCCAGCTGCCGCTGCTCAATAGCCCCTTCTTGTCCCCGAGCATCTGCCCGCGGCCCTGAAAGCCGCATTGTTTCCCCATTAGGCACACGGGATTCCCACTGCGGCAGCTCCATCCCGCTGGGAAGCGGCATCCCGGAGGGGCCGGGCTGGGCTGGGAGGTGGAGAGCCAGGGGGATGCACTTGGGGGGCAGCCCAAGGGCGGGGGTGGGGGACAGGGGCCAGACCGTGCCACTGCCACATCCAGGGGGCTCCTGGTCACATCAGGGTGACCTTGTTTGGTGAGGGAAAACCCCTTTGGTGAGGAATCACTGGTGAAGGAGCCCCTGGAGACTGGAGCTGCCCTCCCAGGCATGGGAAAGCCCATGGAGAGTGGGGCTGTGGCTCTGCACGGATGGGATGGGACAAATCCGCGATGTTTGGTGTCAGAATAAGACTCCAGGGGAGCCCAGTAAGGCTCCCAGCAGACTCAGGGACATTCCCGGGGGTGCTGGCAACAGCAGGGAGGCAGGGGCAGCTCAGGGCTGTGACACCGCCCAGGTCCCTCTGCAGCCTGGGACAGGGGAGCAAAGATCGGAGCAGGGTTTGGGGTCGCACCCAGCTGCCCCTTGGTGTGGGATAAGCATGGACCCCACGGAATGGATGAGGAAGAGCAGATCCCATGGATCCCGGCGGGGAAGGGGCAGCACCCCAGGGTCACCTCCTCTCCTTGGCACTCCTGGACTTGCCTTCAGTGCTCCCAGCGCTGTTTTTCTGGTGCTAAAGCGCATCCGAGAGCACCATCTCCTGGGCGCTGCGGAAATCACCCAGGAGAAGCTGCATGAGGAGTTTTGTTCTGCATTTTGGGCTCTCTTGGCTAAATGGGCATCCAGGTGGTGGAGCTCCATCCTGCCGGGTGCCTGAGGAACAGAATGGACAACCCCAGAGGGAAAAACCACTGATTTTCCAACTCTAAATTCAAGCAAAGCAAGTGTGGGGGAAGACGGATAAGCTGGTGTTCCCTTTGAAGAGCTTGGATTCCCCTGAAGTTTCCAGATTTTCCAGCTATTTGAGTTTATTTGGACAGCATAGAACTGGATATAGCCCAGGACTCCTGGACTCTCCACCAGCACAGTGCAGCCCTGGAAAATTAATTTTGCTACACTGAGCTTCTTCCCCCAGCTTGGAACTTCTCCCTGAGCTGGGATCAAACACAGATTTACTCTTTTCCTGCCTTCACCTCATTCCCACCAATGCCACGGACTCGCTGTGTTTGAGCTGGGGCACGGAAGGGTGGGAGGAGAACAAGTTGAGCAGAAACTCCTACAAAACCTCAGGTCTGCAGGTTTGGCCAGGGGAAAACCTGAGGGGGTTTGGGAGAACTGGCCGTGAGCTGAGAGGGATGGGGCAGGCACCAGGCACCCCAGGGGATGGGGAAAGGGTGCAAGAGGAGTGATGGATCCAGTGTGGGAAGGATGGAGGAGAGAGAGGAGGGGCAGCCCCCCCCTGCCCTGCACTGGGGACACGCTGGGGCCACTGGATGGGGACACCAGGCCACCACAGCCACCCTTCCATGGGCCATTCATGGCTCTGGGAGAGGAGAACACGGACACGGGCGTGGCGACCCCTCAGTGGCTTTGGGCAGTCACTCAAGTACGGAATTCCCAAGCCAGAGGCTTCACCCAGGGGGTTGTGCCTGCATGGCAGAGCTTCCCATTGGCATCTGCCACCAAAACTCCACCCGGGATTTCTCCCCAGGATCCTGGCCCCAGCTGAATGCAGGGATGTGGGGCACAGAAACATCCCAGTCTCATCATTCAGCACCTGGGGAATTGCAGCATGGAGGTGATATGGAATCATTGAGACCTGCAGCGATTTTTCACCTGGCAGCAGGCTCAGATGTGGAGCAATCTTGTGGCTTTAAATGTGCTTTGAAAATAAACACTTTCACATAATTCATCGTCCCTCCTCCACACCTGGCCTGGGGAAAGTTTGGGTGCTGCTGTGGAACTCCAGGGCTGTCTCTGCATCCTCCCATCCTTGCCAAAGGCTGCAAAGCTCTTCCCAGATGTTGCTGGGGTTGCAGGGAAGGGACCTTGGCCACCCCAAACCCATCAGCGAGGGCTGTGTCCTCCTCTGGGTCAGAAATGTCCTCTGGTCACTGGCAGCCAGTGACCTCAACACAGAGAAGGTCTCACCTGTGGTCTCTGGAGAGGAGTTGAGCCTGGAGCCACTTTCCTGCTTGGATCAAAGGATCCTGGAGCCTTTGAGGGGGCTGAACCACTGGCCATGAGCTGGACTTGTTAAAACCTAGGGAAATAAAAGACAGGCAGTGTTTAGGGATTTGCTTTGCCCCTGAAGTTGGTTTCTTGTCCTTCAGGCACCGTCAGACTCAGCCTTGTCCCTCAGGAAAGGTCCTGCTGCATGTGGAAGTGGGGCAAAGGCACTGAGGAGAGCCAGGCCTGGGAAAGAGCGAAACTGCTGACAGAGCTGGGGCTCTGATAGGCCCAAACCCCTTTGATTTTGGCGTGGTCCAAGCAGCAAAGGGAGGCAGACTCGTTTTTCCAGTGCCTATGTATAGAGCCATGAGCTCATCATTTCCAGCTGTGGAGAGCATTCAAAGTATGGGAAACAGGAATTTCCACCCCACCTGGGTGCCAGCAGGGAGCAAAACTGGGGCTGGGGAGATGCTTGGCTGCCCCAAATCTGCTCTCACTGACCCAGATCATTCACTGGAGATCCGAGTGGGTGCAAGCAGCCCTGGCACCTCCAGCAGCTTCCAGAAGGAGCAGGGCAGGGAGATGTCTGTCCCAGGAGGGAGCAGGGCAGGGGGATGTCTGTCCCAGGAGGGAGCAGGGCAGGGGGATGTCTGTCCCAGGAGGGAAGGTGCAACCCCAGCCCCGGCACAACCTCCCTGGAGAGGTTTCCCCTCTGTTTTCTGATCCTCTCAATAAAACCGGGATAACAAGCGAAGCCGCTCGACCCCTGAGCCTGAGAGGTGTGGAAGGTGTTGATGTGCTCAGGGTGTCCTTGCAGGGAGGGACAGGGATTCAGGGCTCCCGAGGGCACCCCTGGGGGCACCGAGGTGCCCTGGTGGGGCTGCACCCACCCTTTTCTTTCCAGAGACCAGCCCTGTGTTGTAAGCACTGCACCCACGGGTGACTGATACTGCTGCCCACGCCCCGGCCCTGCCCCAGCCCTGCACGGCCCACAGAGCCACTGCAGGGCCTGCCTCGATGGGGTTTGGGTACCAGGGGTCATCTCCTCTTCCACAGAGCCCCGGGGACCTTCCTGAAGCTGGGAATGTTCCTGCAGAGCAGCCCCTGCCCCAAGGCAAGACCTCCCTGTGTCAGGGAATGGTTTGGGCTGGAAAGAACCTTCAAGCTCCTCCCATCCCGCCCCCTGCCACGGGCATGGGCGCCTTCCACTGTTCCAGGCTGCTCCAAGCCCTGTCCAACCTGGCCTTGGACACTGCCAGGGATCCAGGGGCAGCCACAGCTGCTCTGGGCAACCTCTCCCCACCCTCACAGGGAAGGATTCCTTCCCAATATCCCACCTAAATTTCTCCTGTGTCAGTCTGAGGCCATTCCCTGTGTCCTGTCCCTCCAGCCCTTGTTAACAGCCTCTCCCCATCTTTCTTGTCAGCTCCTTCAGACTCTGCAAGGCCACAGTGAGGTCACCCCAAAGCTTCTCCTCTCCAGGTGAACAATCCCAGCTCTCCCAGCCTTTCCTCCCAGCAGAGCTGCTCCATCCCTTTGCTCATCCTGGTGCCTCCTCTGGACTCTCTCCAGCAGCTCCAGGTCCCTCCTGTGCTGGGGGAACTCTGCAGGTGGGGTCTCACATATCCAGGTTTCTCCTGAAGCTTTTCCCTGATGAGGACCCCAGGACTCCTGGGGCATTCAGGCAAATCCCGGCCCTGTGGGTGCACGGCCACAGTGAGGGAGGGCCTGTGGGCAGCGCCCTGGGGCCACTGTGCCCACTCCAGGACCTCCTGGGGGTGTGGCAAACAGCATCCACATCCCTGTGGAGCCGCTTGCAGGATGAAGTGTGGGCTGACACTTCAGGCTGAGGGGTGACAGGGGGGCTTGGAAAGAGCTGGGATTGAGGCAGGAGCGATGCAGCCTTCTGGAAGTTTTCACAGGTTTTTCAGGGAAGAGGCCTCTTGGCTCCTTGCCCGAGGGTCAGCTGAGGGACAGACGGCTCCCTGGGACAGGCAACCTTCTCCGAGGGGGTTTCCACCTGCACGTGGTGGAAATGTGGTGCTGCTGGTGGCCAATGAAGCTGCTGAGATGGCCGAGCATGCGGCTCCTGCCTGCCCTGAGCCCACAGAGCTCCCGCCACACCTGGACCACGGCTCAGGGACATGCTGGGAGAGCCCAGGGCAGGGACATAACAGCAGGGACACAACAGCAGGGACACAACAGCAGAGCCCCCCCGGCTGCTCGAGGGTCTCTGCTGGGTCACTCACTGTCACCCGGGGCTCAGGGGACAGGGACTGCAGGGCTGGGGGCAGTGTTTGGGCTGTGGAAGGGGCTGGGGACAGGGATGAGGGCAGCAGGGATGAGGAGCCCAGGCTGGGTGCAGGACCTGGTGCAGGATGCGCAGCTCACCCAGAGGGGTCCCGGCATCCCTTCAGGGCCGGATTCCACGGGATTGACCCCACAGGGCCGACCCCGGGGACACCGGGGAAGGCAGGGCCGTGCCTCCCGTCCCTGCCCCCGACGCCTGACGCCAGCTCCTCGCCCACTCCCTGGCCAAGCGGGCCAATGCGAGCCTTTTAAAGCCAAACGGGTTCGTCCGCATTCACTCGGCGGGAGCAGGCCCTGCCCTGTCCCCGCTGCGGCCCTTGCACAACCTTTCCCTCCTCAGAAGCAGCCGGCACCCGCTCTCCCAAAGCTGTCCCGCGGTCCCAAAGCTGTCCCGCTGCTCTCCCGGGCCAGCCCCGTGTGTGGGGACAGCCGTGCATGGAGGGGCCCCTGCCCCGGGGCCCTACAGCAGGTAAGGGGACTTTGGGGCGCGGGGGAGCAGGGGGTGAGGGCTCCTTGGGGAGCAGCAGTCCCGGATCCCTCCTGAAGCAGAGCAGGAGCCCGGATCTGCCCTCTCCTGCCCGGGGAGAGGGAGGCTCGTGGTGTTGTGGTGGTCGTGCCGGGCCGGGGTGAGTCCCCTGCAGGAGGAGGGAGGGCAGGGGATGGATGGCAGGACCTGCAGAGCGGCTGGGAGGGTGTCCGTGGCACAGTCCCGCGTGAGGAAAGGGCTGCAGGCTGGGCTGGGGCTGGAAAGGCCACCGGGTTCTGGAAAAACCTGCGGCTGTGCTCAGCGGCTGGTTCCCGAGCCGGTCTGAGAGGAGGGAGCTGAGCTGAGCTGAGCAGCTCCCCTTTCCCTTCTCTGCTCTGTCCCTTCCCTGCCCGGGGACGTGCAGGGCAGAGCTTCGGCCGCAGCCCAGGCACAGATCTGGGGCTCAGAGCACCCCACACCCGGGGCTCAGAGCACCCCACATTGCCCTGCTCCGGGGGCTCAGAGCACCCCACAGTGCCCCACACTCGGGGCTCAGAGTACCCCACACTGCCCCACACTCGGGGCCAGGGAGGGGCAGCTGAGCTCTGCCCTCCTCTCTGACTAACCCTGTCACAGCTCCAGCCTTGCTGGCTGCACCCAGCTCCGGCCTGAGCGTGGACACGGCCTGCAGAAGCCACGGCCTGGCCACCAGCCCGGGCCAGCCCCCAGCAGCCTGCAAGGAGGCCGGTGTGGGTGTTTGCTGACTGCCCTGGCTGTGTCACCTCCCTCTCTGTCCCCTGCTCCACCAACCTGGCTGCTCCACGCTCCCCCTGTCCCCCCTGAACTCTCTGGGATGGGAGCATCTCCTTGTCCTTGGCAGCTTCCATGGTGGGGTGGGAATTCCCAGCTCCCAGCAGCACAGAGGCACTGGTGACACAGCCTGTGTCTGGAATGACACGGTCTGGACCAGGAATTCCACACACACGGCTCCAGCCAGGGGGTCAGCCCGCGGCCCTGGTTTTGCAGCCAAGGATTATTGCCCTGGAGGGCTTTGGAGCTGAGATCCTCCCATCATCTGTCCCTTGCCCCCAGGGCCATACTGGGAGGTTTAATGCTGCTGACAGTGCCCTGCCCTGTGCAGGCCATGCCAGGCAGCCATCCCCTCCTTCTGTGAGGGTGAAGGGCAGTGCCAAGAGAGCAGGGAGGAGGAGGAGGAGAGATGAAGAGATGGGCTGTGCTAATCACTGCCACCGAGCCCCTGATTAACCCCTAGTGCCTGTCCCTGGCAGCCGGGGAGCTCCGGTGGCCACCACAGCAGGGATGTCTGAGACCTCCTCCAGCAAGGAGGCAGCCCCGGCCGAGTGCCCCGTGTGCTACGAGAAGTTCCAGCCCCTGGAGGCCACTCACCGGCGGCTCAGCTGCGGCCACAGCTTCTGCCACGACTGCCTGGTGAAGTGCCTGCTCTCGGCCAAGCTGGACGGGCACATCCAGAGCAGCATCATCTGCCCCGTGTGCCGCTACGTCACCTTCCTCAGCAAGAAGAAGGCTCTGTGGCCGCCCGGGCCGGGCACCAACCCCCGGACACTGGAGATGCCTCTGTCGCCGTCCTCCTTGTCCCACCTGGCCAAAAGCGAGGCCAGCAACACGCTGGTGGTGCCCAGTCACTTCGTGATGCCGGTGCAGAGCCTGGAGCAGTGCTCGGTGGGCCCGCAGGGGCTCCCGGGGGTGCTGGCACGGGAAGCTCACATTTTTGTCATCAGCGACCACGGGATGCCGCTGGTGGCTGCGGACTGCGGCTCCCTGGACCGGAGGAGCAGGGCGGACACGGCCAGCTCGGTGTCGTCCAGCCCGGCCCTGGGGCTGAAGTGCTGCCAGTCCCCCATGGCCCTGGCCGTGATGCTCGTCCTGACCGTGGCCATGCTGGCGGCCGTACTGCCGTGGCTACTGCTGGTCAAGAGGGACCTCTAGCAGGGATGGGATCAGCAGGACACCAGGGTGGTGTCACTGCTGCTGGGACAGAGCTGCGGCTGGAGCCTCTCTCTAAAGGCTCCTGGAGAAAGCCCGGGAGCAGCTTCAGATGGAGCTCTCTCACCCGAATGGACTTTCAGATCTTCCTGCAGCTCTCCAGGTGCTCACGGTGTCACTGGTGGCATTTTCTGTCCCTTTTTGTTGAAATGTGGCAGGACACGCCCTGCTGGTGGCTTCCTGCAGGGTCTCGGTGGAGAGGCTCCTCCTGCACCCTGGGACAGCTCCTGCAGGGCCCGAGGGGGCCGTGCTGGTCCTGCCCAGCTCCGGACGGGCTGGGACTGGCACCAGGCACCAGGCATCAGGCACCAGGCACCAGGCACAGCCAAGGGCTCCGTGCACCACAGGGTCAGGGCTGCCAGGCTGTGGGGCTGCTGGAGGTCCCCAAGCTCCCAGGATGTTTGGATCATTGCCATGCAGCCAGCCTGGAGCAGAAACTCACGGCTTCCATCCCGGGGACGTCTAAAGCAGAGCCTGCAGCTGCCGGGCACGAGGGCAGTGAAAGCAGAGGACGGAGAGAGTGATGCTGGCCCTGCTGAGCTCACCCTCCCCTGTGCCAGCCTTCCTGCAGTGCCATGGCGTGGGAAGGGAGGCCAGCTCACCCCACAGGCAGTCCCAGCCGTGCCCTCCTTCACCTCTCTCCGAGCTCCCCAGGGTCGTGGCCGTCCTCCCATTGTCACAGCGTCCCTCCTGCCCTGGGGACAGGGGTTGGGGTGGGGGGTAGGGAGTAAACCCAAGTTCTGGCCACCGTAAGGGGGCAGATTCAGGATCCCACCCTGCTGTTCTTGCCAGAGCCCCGAGGCAGAGTGACATTTCCTCGTGCCTGTATCCCGCTCCTGAGTTCTCACACCCTGGGGCTCATTTTCACCTGTGCCAAACACGCCGGGCACTGCTCAGCCCCCCAAACCTCCTGGGTTTGCCCTCTTGGGACTGGTCCCACCTGAGGGGACCCCAGTGTCAGCCCCCAGCCCAGGGCCCTGCTTTGGGAGGGCAGTGGGCAGCGGGGAGGCACAGCTGGGATTTGGGACGCTCCAAGCCTGCTCTCAGGGGAGGGGGAACGGGGCTGCTGGACACCCCTTCTGGTGCCAGGGCCACTCGTGGCATTTGTCGCCAGCCCTGTGTGCACCTTTCTCACCTTTGTCCTCCTGACCCAGTCCCTGGCCCCGTGGGTGCTGCTCTCGATCTGTCACCTGGGAATGTGTCACTTCATGGGCACCCTAATGTGAGCAGGACATCCCTCATGGGCACCCCAGTGTGAGCAGGACATCCCTTACCATCACCCCAATGTGAGCAGGACATCCCTCATGAGCACCCCAGTGTGAGCAGGATGCCCCTCACCATCACCCCAACGTGAGCAGGACGTCCCTCATGGGCACCCCAATGTGAGCAGGACATCCCTCACTGTCCCCCAGCGTGAGCAGGACATCCCTCATGGGCACCCCAACGTGAGCAGGACATCCTTCACCATCACCCCAGCGTGAGCAGGATGTCCCTCATGGGCACCCCAATGTGAGCAGGATGTCCCTCACCATCACCCCAACGTGAGCAGGACATCCCCCACAGGAGGGGGCAGTGGGGCACAGGGCTGGCACAGGCTTCCCATGCTCCCAAGGGAGGGACAAACATGTCCAGCAGTGCCACCGAGGTGGCTTTGGGACCGGACAGAACTTTTCAGGGCAGCAAATAGGAACCACTTGGGGCTGGGAAGGGGCAGCAGCGTGGGGCAGAGGAGCTGACAGTGTCCCCTGCCATCCCTGGGGTCACAGAGACACTGCCCTGCTGGGCTGCTGCTCCCTGTGATGTTGCTGCACTCCCCCAGCCCTGCCTCAGTGTCCCCACCCAAACCTGGGGTGCCATGACCCCGAGCCTTGCGTGAAGCACTGGGGAAAAGTGCCTGAGACACCGCCCTGGAACGGAGACCTTGTTTCATAAGAAATGATGACCTGATCATGACGTATTATTATTATTTAATAATAAACCCTGTTATTAGTCTGTCTGGGCAATTAATGCAGGGTGCCAGGGCACCAGCCCCTTGGCACAGGGCTGCTGGGAAGTGGCACAGGGTGGCTGCAGCCCTGCAGATATTTGGGAAGGGGGACCAGGAAGAGCTCCAGTGGCAGCACTGGGAGGGGATAGAGGTGGCTTGTGCTGTGCCAGGGGAGGTGGGACCGAGGCTGGGGGGGACATCCATGGGGAGGGTCTGGGGGCATCAACCCTGCGGAGGAGAGGAGGGTGTTTTCCACAGGGTGGCACTGCTTGGCCAGGGACGGCAGGCCGGGCTGGCAGGGCCAGGCAGCAGGAGCTGGAGATACCCTGGAAACGCTGTGCCAAGCACCCCGTCCCCACCTCACAGGGAACAATCCCTTCCTCGTGCCTGATCTATGCCCTGGCCCAGGCACCCCTGGGCTCCTGACACACAGATCTGCTTGGGATTCCATCTGGGAGCTGGACAGCCCACCCTGTGGCCCCCATCAGGCCCAGCCCCGCTCACCCTCTCCCCTCCCCATCCCTGGAAGGAGCTGGAGTCTCTCTCCCATCCCCCTGCCTCCCGGGTGACACTGGAACCCTGTCCCCCGCCCAGTGTCCAGGCTCTGGTCAGCAGCAGCCAGAGGTCACCCAAGGCCAGTGGAGTGCATGGGCCAGGCCACCCCGACAGCCCATGAGGGTAATTATGGCCTGGTGTGAGTGCGGGGAGGGAGCCAGGGGCTGTCCCGCAGCTGGGGAAGGCCGGGGCTGGGCACAGACCTCAGCTAATGGCAGCGGCCTGGCTGCAGGGCCGGGGCCAGCGTGAGGGGCTGGGAGGTGCACGGACAGGGGGTGGGCGTCCACCGCTCTGCCCGAGGGATGGGCAGCACATAGAGTGGGCGTGGGGACGATCCACTAGGTTATCCAAGGGAACCTAAGCCTTGCCATGACACTGTGACCCTCATGAGCCCGTCCTCGGTGATGCGGCACCTCGAGCTGTGCAAACACCGAGTCATGTTCCCAGTTCTAGGGATTCACTTCTGGGATGTCCTCATGGACAGGAGAGGGTCCCGGGGAACCACAGCCAGTGCTGCAAAGGGACAGAGCCCGATTGGCTGAGGGGCTAGCAGGGCTTCCTGAGGCACATTTAACATTTCTCCTGCACAACGTCCCACCAGGAACTCTGCCAGTCCTGAGTCATCCTCCAGCACTGCCTCACCCATCAGCCAGGATCTTCCTCTGCAGGAGCTGTCCTGCAGACAGAGAGCGCACCCTGCTCGCTGGAGTGGGGCTCCAACGGGTTCTGGGACATCCCCCGGTGTCCTCTGCCACCTCCTCCCCTCCTCTGCCTCTGTGCAGGCCCTTCTGTGCCCTTTGGTGCCCTGATCTCAGCCGGGCTGTGGCCACTCCGTCAGGGTCCTGGCAGATCCCTGCGTGTGCCATTCCCTGGCTGTAGAGCACACCCTGCCCGCCCATGCTCCAGCTCCGGTCTCTGCAGGATGGCAGCAGGCTCTGAGCCCCAGCAATGGCCGAGTAATGCATCATTAGCAGCAGAAGGTGGCATTTTTATGGCACGGGGATGGGAGGAGTGGGAATTGTGCAGGCCCAGGAGTGCTCGCTGGGCAGGCACGGCTGCAGCTCCATTAGGAAGCGGCCTCAGGGAGCCCCGGCTCCATCAGCCAGATCTGGCCATGAATAATTGAGGAGGTGGCTCCTCCAAGCTGCCTGCCCTGCCCTGCAGCCAGTCTGGAGAGCCACGGGCAGCTGGGGGCTGGAGTGGGGCTGGGCCAGTGTGGGACACGGACAGGAGGTGACACTGACCTGTCTGTCCCTGCCCCTGGGGCTCTCCAAGATCCCGTTGGCTCCGTCTCCAGCACGTGGCAGATTCCCTTTTCCATTGTCCACCCTTTGCCACTGCCCACCCTTTGTCACTGTCCATTCCACGGCCCTGGGTGGCCTCGTCTCCCGGGGCACTGCAGGACAGGGGCGTTCCCTGAGCCTACAACGAGCCTGGAGGTTTGGCAGTGCCTGAGGGGCTCAGCCACTGTGCCCACTCTGACTTCAGTGCCCACGGCAGGGGTGGCTCACCGGGATGAGAACCCTGAGCACTCACTGAGGGATCATGGGAACAGGAGCGGGGCTGGAGCCATCCCTTGGTGAGGGATTTCTGTCCTTCTGGCTGTTGGCAGAGGGGCAAAGCTGAGGGCAGAGGAGGGTGGGGCCAGCCCTGCCTTTCTCAGCATTGCCTGTGTCACATCAGCACCCTGGGGCTCACCCTGCTCAGCTGCCTGGGCAGGCTTTATACCTCCCTGTGTCATCCTTACAGATCCTTCTTGTCAAAACCTCAGTGATCTACCACGGAAAACCCCTGGAATACCATCCGAGGTGTCTGCACTCTCCTTCCAGTAACGGCTGGCAAAGACCAACAAATGCATTTTCTGGGAAGAGCTGCTTTTGAATGGGTTTTGCCTTAACCGATGTCCCATTTTGCGGCCGGGAGCTCATTGCTGCTCCTTTGGAAGGCTCCGCGGGGGTAGGGGACAGGCCGGTGTCACCACAGGACGGTGTCACCACAGAGGTGTCACCACAGAGGTGTCACCGCGGCCAGCTGAGCCTGCCTGGGGCTCACTCACTGCGGCACTGGGTGTGGGGCTGGAGGGCAGCTCCTGCGGGCACACAGTGTCTCCGGGCATCCCCGGGCATCCCTGAGCATTCTTGGGCATCCCTGGGTGTCCCTGGGCGTCCCTGAGTGTCCTGGAACGCTCTGCTGCTCCAGAGCCAGGCTGGGAGGAAACCACAGCCTCAAAGCGCTGAAATGACTTCGGTTTGAAACTTTCCCCCAAAACCCACTGCCCTCCTGCCCGTTCCCCAGAGCATCCATCAGAGGGCTGGCCCACCGAGGGATGCCCCCAGCACAGCGAGCAGGCACGAGGGGATGCAGAGCAGAGCCTGTGCCAGGGGGTTTGTGCTGTTCTGGGGACACCAGTTTGGTGTCACCTCGCTGGGAGTGTTTCATTAAAGCTGCTGCCTTCCTCCTCAGATCTGCTGGTCCCCTGGCAGGGGTGGGGGGTGAACAGGGACCTCTGGCTGCGGTGACTCCGTGGAGGAGCAGCTCTCACACGAGGGGGAGTGAGAGCTGGAAATTGGGGAAGCACTCGCGTGATAATTCAGGCCATCAGTGGCTCATCAGGCCATCAGCATCATTAACCCCTCTCTGGCAATGTGGAGAGACCTCTCCAGCGCAAGGAAGCTTTTAAAAAAATCTTTAATAAATACAGGCACTGTTGGCTCTGCTGCATTTGCAATCAATGAGGCAGAATGAATTCTTTTCCCTGCAAATATAAAACCATGTCAAGAGGATCTCCGAGATTTTCGCAGGTTCCTAAAGCTCTGGAAGCTGGTGTCAGGAGCTCAGGAGCCTTATCTCCGAGATAAGCAGCGGTGCTATCTCTGCAGTGCGTGCCCTCTGCCCCGGGCAAAGCCAGCCACGGCCAGATCTGCACATCCAGGCAGGACACAGCCCGCAGCCAGGAATTCCATCAAATCCAGTGTCTGGGCAAATGCTGGGCTGCCCCTGCTGCCTCCAGGGGACCCGTCAGCCCCGGGCACAGCCGGCCTTGCCCGGGGGATTGGAGAGGGACCGGCACCCTCTGACCTGCCAGGGGACCCCAAACTCTTCCTGCCCGCCGGACCTGCCCAGCCCCTCGCAGCCGGCTGCTGGGGTGGGGGACGAGCAGGATTCGTGCATCCTGGAGGAACTGGTTCTCCCAGCACAGCCCCTCCTGCAGCCACCCATCCCCGTCTCTCCCAGCCGGGAGCCGGGGGATGCCTGGTCCCTGCCGCGGCCCCGGTCCCAGCTGGTTCCAGCACAGCCCAGCTGGAAGGAGCGGGCTCCGAACTGGGGTTTAACCCTCCCCAGCCCTGGAGGGATGCTTTGGGGTGGGATTCGGCAGGAGGAGCAGCTCCTGCGCCCTCCGCACACGGGGCCAGCTCCTTTTCCCGTCCCATCGGGTGCCGCCGCGGCTCAGCCGCCAGGGCAGGGGAGGCCGGGCACTGCCGGGGGGCTCCCACCCAGCCCCCCCGCCGGGCTGGGCTCCCTTGGTGCTCCTGGAGACTGGCGGTGCCCCCAGCACTGCAGAGTGGCACAGCCCCTGCGGTGCTCCCAGTGCTGGCTGTGCAAGAGCAGCACAGCTGAGTCCTTGTGCGGAGCTGCTCCTCTTCCTCTGCTCACCGCCGACATCCACGCTTGTCCTTTCCTCTCTCCCTGGAAACAGAGAGTGGAAGGAACTGTGAGCGCTTTAAAAGACCCTGATAAGAGCTGAGAAATTCAAGATCTTTCAATAAAGATGTGAAATCAAAACACTGGGACTCAGGGGGCCCTTTCCCACCAGACAGACCCCAGACAGAGGCACCAGCAGACTCCTGGGTCCTACAGGGATGCCCAGGATGCCCAGGAATATTCAGCACCAGCCCAGCTCAAGATACAAGCGAGGCTGGCAACATTTGGGCTCAAAAGGGGGGTTTTTCGCTCCCTGGAAGACCCAGAGTGAGGAGCAAACACCCGGCACTGCTGGGGCTGGTATTCCCCTGGCCCCACTGCCCAGTGAGGGATCCATGGCAGTGATGCCATCCAGGGGAAGAGTTGGGGGGGAGCCCAGACTGCTGAGAGCAGGTCCAGGTCAAAAGAGGGGACTCCTGGAGTCACCCCACAGCATTTTGGGGTTGCAGTGTCAGCGCAGGAAGCACTGGAGGCTGCTGGGCTTTGGGCCACTGGTGTCAGTGGGGTGACTGGGGGAGCACAGACTGGTCAGGGAGCAGAGGAAGCTGCTGGTTCCCGGTGCCCATGTGGGCTCTGTGCCACGGCCACGGGGCTGTGCCAAGCCCAAGGATCTGGAACAACCTCCAGCATGGAGCAAACAGACCGAGCACAAAACCACAAAAACCCAGAGGGAAAGATAAGCCCCTGAGTCAATATCTCACTGGGCCTGGGCCAGTGCTCCCAGTGCTGCCCAGTACCGAGGGACGGGGACCCACAAGTGCCTCACCCACTCCTATCCTGCCACTGGGGCTGCCAGGAGCAGGCTCTGCTCCAGCCTGAGGGATTTGGGGACAGCAGAAGAGGGAAGAAGCTGTGTCCCTGGGATGGAAAGGACATTGGACACCATCAGAGCTGGTGCTCTGGAGGTGCTGGGGTGTGCAGGGTCACGGGACAGGGTCAGGAGAAATCCCACAGCCCCTGCCCATGAGCACACACAGCTGGGAGGTTTTCCCTCTCTCGCTGGTCCTGGCTGGTTGCTCCTGCCTGTGCACGAGGGATGTTGAAGTCACCACGTCCTGCCTGTGCCTGTGTCCCTCTGTGCCAGCCTGCAAGAGGTGTGGGATGCTGAAGGCACCTTGTGCATGAATACAGAGACATGTCTGGGTTTGATTTGTGCCCCCCGTGCCCACATTCATCCTCCGGGTGGGTCACAGACCGCAGGTGGATCAGAGAGGGGAAAGGTGCAGGGGAACGCAGGATGCTGGGGCTCCCCAGGGTGTGGCGGTGCACTGGGAGCCTCTGCTCCTGCACGGGACTGGCTACAGGCTCCTGAACGCATCCGGGAGCTCCAGGCACAGGGCTGACTGCACTTTCCCGTGCGGGAATCACCCTCCAGCCCTCACCATCCCCAAACCATCCCCTGGCCGTGCTGGTGAAGCACTCGGGATCATCCAGTGCTGGCAGCGACTTTGCCCCCAAAAGCTCCATTCGGGACTGTCTGTCCCAGCAGCCCGGGAGGCAGGAGGGACCCGCGGGGACAGGGACCTCGCCCCAGGTCCCGCGGGGTTCCCCGGGTGAAGCCCCGGCTCCCTGGATGTTGTCCCAGAGCGCCACACCCAGCCACGCACCCAGGACAGACAAACCTTGAATGGTGACAAAGCCCTCGGCCAGGTTTTACAGGCTGGGTTGACACCGACAATTAAAAATCCCCGAGCAAATAAAGGAGGGTGTGGGTTGCTGCTGCCCTTCCTTCTCTACAGCCGCAGGACCCGACTGATGCTTCTCCCAGGTTCTTATCCTGAGGCACATCAAGGAAATTCCTGAAGGACCTAGTCTGGAGGGCACAGGGGTAGAAAAACACCCTGAGACCTGGTGAGGGTAAAGCTTAACTCCTGGCCTGGGCACCTTGGCAGGGCTGTAAAACACCGTGACCCCCACGGCAGCTGCCACTCACAGGGCAGAGCCAGTAAAACCTCGGGTCTGCCTCTTGTGATCACTGCCAACAGGAGAGGAAATCAAGTTAAAAATGAGTAAATGATGAAAAAGAATCTCACTGGCTGTGAGAGGCTTTACAGAGAGCTGTGCGGGGCAATGTCCCTGGCGTGGCTCACAGATGGGGACATGTCCCTGCCTGGGGCACCGGCCTGGCTGAGATGCCCACAGGGAGCAGAGCTCTGAAACTCACCCAGTGTCACTGGGGACATCTCCCCCATCTCTGCCTCCTCATTGCCTCATTCTCCGTTAAACCCATCCCTCCTTGGCTGGCTCTTGGTGTGGGAGCACGGCTGGCTCCTGGCTGGGGCACCCTCCTGCTGTCACCTCCCTCTGCTGCCTGCAGCTCCAGGCACTGTGGGGCTGCTCCTCGTTTACCTCGGGCTAATTGGCTCCCCCGTGCTGCCCAGCACAGGAGGAGCATCCCTGGGATGCTGGCAGCCAGGAGAACGCCATCCCCGCTCTCCAGCACACAGACATCTCCAGCTCCCCTGAGCTTTGTTGTTGCTGCTCTCACATTGGGCCAAAACCCTCTGAGCTTCCCAGGCAAGCACCAGCCCCTGCCAGGCACTGCTGATGCTCTGTGGTCCCTCTTGCTGTAGGACCAGGCTGCACAGACCAGGCCAGACCTGGCCTTTCTGCCCCTTGGGCGGCTGCCAAGCCAGCCAGGCGTGTTCTAGACAAACCCGAGATTAGCAAAGCCTAATCTCAGAGCCAATGTTCAAACATGGCACTTTGCACCTGGTTTCCGCGTGCTCAGCGTTTGTCACCGGGCTCTCAGCACATCAGAGCCCTGCCTCGGGGACACAACTTTCACTTGCGGTTCACTGCTTCCCATCGCTCTGCTGAAAAAACATTCCCTGTAAGGAAAACCCTGCTGGGTGTGATGGGGAACAGGGGAGCAGCTGCTCCCTCACACCTTGCACAGGGGTTCTGGTGCTAAAGCACAGCCTGGGTTATCCTCATTGATTTCCCCTGTTTGCCCAGGGTGGATGGCCGGGGGTGGCTCGTGCTCCTCGTCCCTCTGCTACACGAAGCTGTCACGAGAGAGCAGCAGCTCTGCAGGACCCTCCTGTCCCAGCCCCATCTGACGGGAAGCACCGAGGAACTGCCCCCAGGCAACAGCCCCCTCCAAATTCCACCAAAAGAGGAACTGCCCCCAGGCAACAGCCCCCTCCAAATTCCACCAAAAGAGGAACTGCCCCCCAGGCAAGAGTCCGCTCCAAATTCCACCAAAACCCCCTCCCAAAACCCATTCATCTCATCAAAACCAACCTCCTGTCCATTGCTAATCCATTCCTGAGCATGTAAAATCTAATCTTACTCCTGAGAGCGCCAGTCACCAGCAGGAAGCTCCGGCTGCACCGCCAGGACCTCTGCATTCCCCCACAGCAGCCAAGCATCCCTGTGCGTGCTGAGCTGCGGGTACCTTTCCCCTGAGGGTCCATCTGGCTGCTCGACGCCGTGAGGAGCAGCAGGCCCTTCCCTCCGCTCTCTTTTGGGCTCTCTTCACCAGCCGAGGGATGCTTTGGATCTCCCCAGCCGCTCCTCCCAGGGCAGGTCCCTGCCGTGTCTCTGCAGCTCAGCTGCACCCCAGCTCCCCAAGGGGCACCTCGATGTTGAAGGTGTACCAGAAGACCCAGAAGACAAGGCTGAAGGCCAGCAGCAGGGCCCCCCCGTAGACGAAGAAGTCCCAGGAGCTGATGGGAGCGAAGATGCCCAGGAGGAGGATGAGGAGGCCCAGGGCATCGCAGAGCAGGCCCAGGAGGGCGATGGCAGCGCAGCGGCCCAGCAGCCCCCGCAGGCCCATGGCCACAGTCCCCGGCCCCTCAGGGCGGCGGGGGGAGCAGCATCCCTGCACTGCCTCTCGTGCCTCCGGTCCGGGCTGCCAAGAGGAAGTACAAATGTCACAACACACCTTGCAGAACAATCGGGAGGCAGCGCACGATACGGATTTAACCCTTTCGTGGCCCTGCCTCTGCCTGGCCCCAGCAGATCCCGGGGGAATTCCTTGTCAGCCCACCCCGAGATGCTCTGTGGTCATGCAGGTGCGGCTGCTTCACATCCAGTCTGTGCCAGAGGCACGAATCTGCCCCTGAGCAGCCCGCAGCCCTGGGATTTGAGACCAGGGCACCCTGGGTGACTTTTGGGCAGCACCCACCCAGGAAAGTCTGCAGGACACCGGCTCTGACATCCCAGAGACAACCTGGAAACATCCTGCTAATCCACTCTCCTTACAGGTAAACTGAGGCACAGGAATTTCTCCAGAATGCCAAAAATGCATCACCCCTGCAGCCCCTCCAAAGAGCAGGTCTTGCTGGAGAGCCACCCATCAGACCACCTGTGTCACTGCCCATCCCAAAAATGTGACACCAGGAAGCCAGTGAGGAACCCCCAAATCAGCCAAAATTCCCCAGAGCTCCTGGCTGGTCTCTGGGCAGCCAGTGTGACTTTTTGGGATACAGGGATGCTGCTTTCTGCTCCCAGGTTATGGTGTGACATTGGGAACATCTTGGCTGTCCTTCCTCTCTGGTCTGTGCATCCTTGGCAGACTGGGGAAGATTGTGGGAGGTGAAGAATCTGGTCCTGCCTCTCAATCTTATCCCAGCGTTATCCCTCCTGCTGCTCCCAAACACACACAGACAGCCCTGAGCAAACTCTCTGTTCCCTGGGCAGCAGGAAAAAACCTGTCCCTTCCACAGTTTCCATGTGCCCAACATCCAGTGTGGAAATACGAAAGGGCTTTTTTAGGGTTTCAAGCTCACTGTGAGCACTAAGAGTCCCCTGCATGTTTTATTCTCGTTGTTGCTCACTGAGGACAGGGAAAGCTGCTGGATTTTGGGGAGGGATGGGCAGGTGGCAGCTCGTCCTGGTGGGATCTCATCTGCTCCCCAGCTGGGAGGAAGCACCAGCAGCATTTCAGGATGGACTGGCAGCCTGGGTATTAGCCAGATTCAGGCATTCCAGCGTCCCAGTGGGAATGTGGGACATCAGCCCTTGTGCCCCACAAGCCTGAGGCTGTGTTTCCAGGAAGGAGGGCTGGAAGGTCTCAGGGGAGTGCAAAGATGTGTTCACAGGCACCAGTGGTCCCCTGCTTCCTCCCACACCTGAATAATTTATCCCACCGGCTGCAGGAACCTGATTGCACCAAGGGTGAACCCAGTGAGTGTAACTGAGATCACGGGATCATGAAATGGTTTGGGTTGGAAAGGACTGTAAAGATCATCAATTCCAACCCCTCTGCCATGGCAGGGACACCTTCCACTGTCCCAGGCTGCTCCAAGCCCCAATGTCCAGCCTGGCCTTGGGCACTGCCAGGGATCCAGGGGCAGCCACAGCTGCTCTGGGCACCCTGTGCCAGGGCCTGCCCACCCTCCCAGAGAACAATTCCTTCCCAATATCCCATCCATCCCTGCCGTCTGGCAGTGTGAGCCCATTCCCTGTGTCCTGTCCCTCCATGCCTTGTCCCAAGCCCTCTTTGAACCTCTTTAGGTACTGGAGTTAAACATCCTCAGAGCGGGGCTGCCCCAGGGCTGTGCTCATCCCGGGGCAGGTTGGGCGCTGTGGAAGCCCAGGAATGAGGCAGCTCAGACACCTGGAGCAGGGCGTTCTCCACCTTCTCCACACCGAGCCTGCCGGGCGGGTTTGCTGGGTGACCTTTGAGATGCAGGGGGGAATATTTCCTCTTTGAGCTGCTCTGCAGAGATAACGACTTTTGTAATGGATTTCCTGTTCTTTTTATAGCACAGGGGGAGCTGGCAGATCACATCTGAGCTTAGTGAGACATAATTATGTTATGGAAAACCTGATCTTTTCTCTAAACGTGTTTTGCTCTGGTCGGATACAAAGCATCACAGCGGGATTCAAGCAGGCTTCAGTGGGAGCGAAAAGGAATTGCAGGGAGCAGCCAAACAGGGATTTGGAGGTGTATGGGAATGGCCCAAAGGTGTGAACTTTCCCGTGGGCTGATGAAAGTTCCCTCCAGCCCAGTCCTGCCCCAGAAATGGCAGGAGGACACAGCACGTGAACCCTGCCCTCCTGGAACCTGCTCCTCCTGGGCTTCTCCAGCATCCACCACTGGTATGGTATGGAATTCAGAGGGCACATTCTTCTCTCTTGCTTCTGCTTTCTCTCTTTTTTTAATTTGTTGTCCATAAAACCATTTAAACCCACGATACTCCCTGTCTCTGCAGCCCCCCACACCCCAAGGAGGTAGAGTCACCAGTGCTACAACACAGAGGCAGAAATTCATTTTCCAGCAGCCCTGTGGGGTTTTGCTGGGCAACAGCAGGGCATGAATTTAATGTCAGCTCCTAAAGAAACCCTTGTGAAGAGCCTTCAGGTTATCCTGCATCTCTTTCCCTAAATTGCTCCAGCTCACTTCAAGAAAAGGATGCAATTCCCAGTGCTGGGAGCTCCAATGCAAGTTTCCCTCCCTCCCAGGCAGGGACCAGGCGTTTACACCCCATGCTGCCAAGGGGGAGTACCCACTTTTCTCCTGGACTTCCACCTGCAGTTATCCCCCAGATGTTAATCTGACTTCCCCTTCATTTACATTCCTGTCCCTTTGCCTCCCTGTCCCACCACAGGTCTGGGCAGCAAAAAGTGAGCTCCACCTGATAAATCCTCTCATCACCAGCCTCTGCTGCTCCTTGGGCTGTTTCCCTTTCCTGGGCAGGATCCATCCTCTTGCCAGGCCCCTTCCCGAGCTGCTGCTGAGCCCTGGATGGGGTCACTCAGCGCCTCCCCCAGCACCCAAACCAGCCCCAGCCCCACTCCCTGTCCTGTGGAGGCCACACCATCCCCAAACTCTGTCCCCACACCCTCCCCACCCCGCAGAGATGTGACACCAGCGCAGCCACATGCAAGTCCCTTGGGAGTGTTTTCCTTTAATGACACCTCATATTCTCGTTATAAATGACCAGTCTGGAATCCAGTTCAGTTCTCGGTCTCAGTGACTTAGCACAGTAACATTTCACCAGCTGTCTCCTTCTCCTTGGCCATGAGAGGTGGCCAGCAGGAGCTCCCTCTCTCCATTTGGCAGTTCCAGTCCTCCTGGAGCATCCCCTTGGCCCCACAGCCCTGGCTGAGCACAGCTCTTTGCAGCAGCACCCATTTCCAGGTGCCTCCTCCATCCTGGGCAGCTCTGGGCCTCCCGCCTGTGCCCAGATCTGCAGCCAGGTGGGACCCGGGGCTGCTCTTCACGTTGCCCCCTGATTTCCCAGAACGAATCCTGGTGATTCCCATCCTCTCTCTGGCTGCAGCTGCTCCAAGCAGGAGTTTTGGATGAGCATCCCCTGCCCAGGGCAGCTGAAGGAGCAGAGGCTGGTGCCCCATGCCAGGGCAGGGTTGCAAACAGCAGCAGAGCGTGGCATGGCACGAAGGATGGCTGAGGAGCAAACAGCTTTGCTGGGTCCTGTGCCAGACCTTGTCCAGCCCCGTCACCAGCCTGGCACTGGCTGGCCAGGGACACCCGCACCAGTCAGTAAGCAAAGTTCAGGGCCAGGCTGAGCCTGGGGCAAAGGGAACTTGTGTGCTCAAATACTCCTAATCCAGCTGTGCTGGCTGCCAGGATGGGATGTGCCACCTCAAGCTCTGCCCATACAGGTGGAGGAAATCCCCAGGCAGCCCTGGGCACAGACTGGGGGTGGCCTGGCACCAGTGCCAGGGTGAGCCTGAGCTCCCTGTCAGCCAGGCTGTGGAAATACAAATCCTTCAGCTCTCAGGCATCTTGGACCATATTTTCAGGCAGAAACATTGACGTTGCACCGCTGTCAGAAATGAGGGAGTTCAACCAGAGATAGCCAGGAGGAGGTTGAGAGTTCCCTGGGAGGGAGTCAGCTCTCAGCCCCAAGCACAGTTCCCACAGCTCAGACCATTCCTGGACACATCTCCCTTGTCCCTGCCCTGCCAGGTGCCTGGAGCAGCAGGATCTGTGCCTTCTGCAAGGTCTGTGCCCTCTGCAGGGTCTGTGCCCTCTGCAGGATCTGTGCCCCTCTGCAGGGTCTGTGCCCTCTGCAGGATCTGTGCCCCTCTGCAGGGTCTGTGCCCCTCTGCAGGATCTGTGCCCCTCTGCAGGATCTGTGCCACTCTGCAGGGTCTGTGCCCTCTGCAGGGTCTGTGCCCCTCTGCAGGGTCTGTGCCCTGTACAGGATCTGTGCCCTCTGTGGGGTCTGTGCCACTCTGCAGGATCTGTGCCCTCTGCAGGGTCTGTGCCCTGTACAGGATCTGTGCCCTCTGTGGGGTCTGTGCCACTCTGCAGGATCTGTGCCTGGAGCAGGATCTGTGCCCTCTGCAGGATCTGTGCCTGGAGCAGGATCTGTGCCTGGAGCAGGATCTGTGCCCTCTGCAGAGTCTGTGCCCCTCTGCTTCTGCTGTGTCTCCTGATGCTGTGCAGAGCCTCCAGCCTGTCTGGAAAATTAAGGAGCTTGAAGGAATTGTGGCTCCAGTCAATGGCTCCTCTCTGCTGATGGATCCTGCAGAACCTCCTGGGGGAGCTGGGTTCCTTTGGGGTTTTGCTTCAGCCCAGGTTCCTTCGGGGCTTTGCTTTACCCAGTGTGTGCTCTTGGGTCACTCTTTGGACAGGGAGGTGATGCAGACACCTTGGACCTGCCTCAGCTGAAAAATCCTGCTCCTTTTTTTCCTGGGATGACTTGGTTGAAATACAAAGTTCATTTTCACACTGGAGACCGTGTAGGGAAGAGACTGACTGGGATGAAATCCTCTGGGGAGTACAAGGACGTGTTTGTTTTCATGGCTGATCAACACAGGTTGCTGGAGGGAAGGGGAACCCTCTCGGGAAGGTCCTGGCTGCCCTCAGCGGTTGAAGAAGAAGGACTTGAGGCTCTGTAGGAACTGTGACTTCTGCCTCTGCTTCTGCTTCTTGCGGATGATGGGGATCCACACCAGGCCACAGACCAGCAGCATCAGTCCCAGGGACAGGAAAGCCGGGCCACACATTTTGTAAACGTCTTTGTTCTTGGGCAGGAAGCAGGACAGGCTGGTGATGACCACCCCGAAGAGGAAGATGGCAGCTCCCACGGACACCACGATGACGGGTTTGTGGTAAATGTCCCACTTGCTCCTGGACGCGCTGGTCCACATGGACTCGCTGCGGGAGCTCATGCACAGGGTGCTGCCCGTGTCACTGGTGATCAGCTCCTTGGACTGGGGGGACTTCTCGCTCTCGTCAGGGCTCTTGGGGGGCATTTCCATGGTGGTGGGGTCGGAGGAGGAGACCTGGGATGGACAAAAGAGAAAGCAGAGCAGGGCAAGTGATGGAGGATGGAGGGCGCTTCCCTTTGGTCACCAGTGAGTGCAGCCCGAGGGGAGGTGGGGAAGGTTTTGGGGGTCACTGCAGGGAAAGGAGAGCATCTCACCCATAAAACGGTGGAACAGGCAGTGGGATCCTGCAGGCAGGCTGGGCAGGAGTTGTCTGTGGGGTTCCACTGCCCACCCGTGGATAGTGGGATTCCTGCAGTCCCTGTCCCTGCACCTTCCAGCTCCCGCACGGCGCCAGTGCTGGGGTGACCAGATGTGCACTGAACCCCCCAGCCTGAGCCTCCCAGGGCTCTGGGCTGCCTTCAGGGGATAACAGGGTGCTGCAAGCAGGGCTGGTGGTGCTGGCTGTGTCCTTGGACCTGCTTTCCCTCCCGGACCCCAAATGCCATCCCCAGCACCTTGTGACATGTCCTGTGTCCCTGTGCCAGGGGGGTTCTGCGGCTCAGCAGGTGACTCCGGAGCCCATCAGCCCCAGCTCTTTTCCCGGTGCTGCTGCTCCATGTGGGAGCAAGTTCCACGTCAGGGCAGCCCAGCTGAGGCTGGCACAGCTCCAGAGGCTGGAGGAAACCTGCCCAGAGCTGGGCCACGCTGGGCTCAGTGCCCACCTGGGGATGCTGATGGCTGGGTGCCAGCCAGCACATCCCTCACTCCTTCACCTGCGTCCCTGCCAAGCTTTGTGGTTACTCTGAGAAGAGAAAGATGTAATTTTATCATTTAGTTCCCCCCAACAGAGGCACTGTTGCAGAGCTGGTGGTGCTGACATCTTTGGGGATATTTCAGGTTTGCCAGGCTTGGACAAACAAGCACGAAACAAAAGCCAAGAGCAGTGGACAGGATTTGCAACCCTCCTGTCTGGAGTTCTCACTGCTTTCTGTTGAAACAAGGCAGGGGAAGGGGCACTTCTGATATAGAATCATAGAATTCCAGAATCCTTTTGGCTGGAAAAGCCCTCCCAGATCATCAAGTCCAAGCTGTGCCCGATGCCCACCTTGTCCCCACCAGAGCACTGAGTGCCATGCCCAGGAATTCCTTGGGCACCTCCAGGGATGGACACTCCAAACCTCCCTGAGCAGCCCCTTCCAAGGCCTGAGCACCCTTTCCATGGGGAAATTCCTGCTGATGTCCACTCTGATCCTCCCCTGGCCCAGCCTGAGGCCGTTCTCTCTCCTCCTGTCCACTGAGGCTCTGCAAGGGCACAATCTTTGCTCTGCCCCCACCTACACAACCTGCCCTGGGATCAGCCCAGTCCCCCCAAACCCCACCAGCTGCAGCTTTGCAGGGAAGTGCACAAATCTGGCGTAATTCCAGGTGCCAGCTGCCCACCAGCTGCCCTGCTTGGAGCACTGCTGCCTTCTGATCCAGACTCTGCAAACCAGACTCTTCCTTAAATTTCATCCTGGCATTTCTTGTCCTTTCCTCATAACGTCCATCATGGAGAGGTTTTATGATTAAGCCACCGTCTAATTTTAATTTGGCTTTGTAGTTGGAAATTTGCTTTATTCTCTGGGATAACCCCACACCTCAGCAGCCTAAAACTCGATGGGCCATTCCATCTTTTGGGCATCCCATTCCCTGCTTCCCTGAGTGCTGCCATCCTGATTCTGCACCCCAGAGCAGCAGCTCTGCAAGGCACCCTCCCCTCTGTGTGCAGAGCACTAATGTCAGGCTGCAGTTAAACCATCAGCTGCCTTTCAGCCGTGCATTTCCACCAGAGAGGATTTATTCCCCCTTTTATTTCCTGGCAGAACCACCCCTCTCACCACAATTCCCAGACCCCGCTCATTTTCCCAGCACTTCCTGGCAGAGCCTGGTTTTCGGTCACACTTTTGCCTGCTGTGGGCTAATGAAGGATTTCACTCCCTGCCGGTGCCTGGAGCTTGGCTGGGAGCACTGGGAGGATCGGCAGCTCTTGGGAGAGCTAATGCAATTCCAGCTGCTGCTCTGCCCCTGCTGCATCCCTAACCCATCACAGATGTGCTCGGGTGTGCTGGATGCACTGAGCAGCCTGGCAGCAGAGGCTATCGGATTTCTCCCAGGTTTTTTAACCATTGTTGCTGGAAGCAGACAATCAGCAAATGACTCTTTGCTGTCTTGAAAATACCTCCAGAGCACGTCTCAGATCTCACACCTGCTGGCTCTGCTGCCCTCCCAAAACCCAGGGCAGCTCTAACTGCTGGGGTCTCTCCTTCCCCTCTCCATAAGGGAGACCCTCCTGGGATTGTTTCTGCTCCCTTTGCTCTGCCAGTGCTTTGTGTGGGGATGTTTGGTTTCTGAACTGGGAAATCTTGGGGGCCTCCTTGCAGGGGACCCCCGAGCCAAAGCACAGCACACCCCTGGGGATCCTGGATCTGGGGCTCCAGCCCCACATCCCTCTGGTAATCAGCGCTCATGGAAGAGACAATTTTGAGGAAAACCCAAAGTGAGCTCTGCACTCCATGGATATGGCTTGCCCTGAGCCCTGCTGGGGAGAAGCAGAGCCCAGCCCAGGCTGAGGCCAGGCCTTTCCTGAGGGTCAGACCCTGCCAGGAGACAAAGTGAGGTCTGCTCTGCCTGGCACCGGTGCCCCAAACTGGTGGGGCTGGGTGGGGGGCACACACGGGTGTGCACACACTTAACCCACCGGGCTGGGCGACATCGAGATCCTGCCCCACAGACAGGGACCCCCAGGCCCTTCCCATGGCTCATGATGGCAAAGAGCAGCACCAGTGCTCTGCACAGCTTTGGGGTGAGACCCAGAGGTTGGTTTGTCTTTCAGCCAGGAGATGTGTCCACCCCAATGGGCAGCAAATCCTCACTGGGTCCCAGCTGGGAGGAACCTAAAACCCTGGGGAATGGAGGAAAAGATTTTCCTGCTGCTCTGGAGTGTCTCAGTTGGACTCTTTATGAGGTCCTGATGTTAAACCTCAGTCCAGGACCCCCAGATGACAGCAGTGGGTCCGTGTGTCCCAGGAGAAGGGGTCTGCTGCTCTGGAGGATCCATGTGGCCATGGCATGGGGAGGGAGGAGGCTGCTGCACTCATGGGCGTGCACAAACTCAGCAGAAACTTTTCCTTGGATGTTGGTGCTGGCCAGATTTAATCAAGAGTGACTCTCAGTCAGTTCCCAGTGAGAGAAATGCACATTCGAAGACCCAGCACACCCGAGGTCCCCAAGAGACCCGGTCAGGTGGGGACTGGGGCTGCTCCCTGGTGTCCTGCAGCTGCCCCATGGAGAGCAGCCCCACAGCCCCGTCTGCCTCGGGCACCTGCATGTGGGGAGGTGCTGGGGAGGACAGAACCCAAACCCCTGAGGGGGAAACAGCCCCCAAATCCCCGAGGGAGCGAGTGCTGAGCCCACTCACCATCCTGTGCCTCTGCTGTCCCCGCTGGCACTGGGGCGTGGTGGCTGCGGGTGCTTGGTGGCAGTCACGGTCCCCTCACGCCACGGAGTGACCCCACTGCGGGCTCCTGCGGGCACAAGAGCAGCAGCTCAGAGCAGCCCCAGCTTTGTGCCAGCCCCAGGAGGGCTGGGTTCTGCTGGGCTGAGCCCCGAAAGAGGACAGGGAGGTTGTGGGGTGCCCTAAAACCCTGTTCCTGGCCCCATGCCCCTGCTCAGGAGTGGGCTGGCAGTGGCTCCGTGGGCTGCAGACTGGCTGGTGCTGCCCCCAGACCCTGCAGCGTGTCAGGGGATTTCACCTCACCTACAACCCCTGCAAGGTGTCAGCTGTGAGCTGAGACAGACCCTGAGTCCCCTTTGCTGGTGGAGTGGAGCTGGGCCCTGCATCCCTCGGGAGCCGCTTCCCAGCACTGCCGGAGCCTGGGTGGCCCCAGAGCGCTCTCAGGGACCTGCTGGGCAAAGAACTCCTGCAAGTCCCTTGTGGGGCTCAGCCAGAGGGTGGCCCCCAGCCCTGCCGTGCTCTATCCCCTCCCTTTCCAGCAGCCCCAGAGCCAAAGCCATGGAAACCCATCCTACTTACGTGGCGAGCAGAGAGGGATGGCTGCAGTGGGAGGCCCCTGCTCCGGAGCCAGGCTCACCCCAAGCCCCACATCCCTCTGGGTGTTGTCTACTGGGCTCTGTTGAGTCTAATAAACAACGGAGCATCCCAGATCCGATGACCTCACCAGCATATCAGGATATTGTTTAACTCCTTGTGTCCCTGCCCCTGGCTCCTGGGCACGGCGCCTGGGAGGGTTGGATAAAAGGCTGTGGTTTGGGAGGCAGGGCAGGGCCCGGAATCCAGCACTGGGGGGGTTGATGCTGATCCAGACTTGGATCATCAGCAAGTTCCTGAAACATCTCTGAAATGCAATTTCTGCCCTCTCAGAGCACGGAGCCGTAGCCAGCAACTGCAAAGTGCTTTGAAGCTCATCAGCGAGGCATTAGAGGGAAGCAAGGTATTAGCAATTATCTATTAATTAACATCCTGAGTCCATTACAGGGAGGAGGATGGAAGAGAGGGGGGTTCTGGAATACTGCTTCCTTTCAGGAACCCCCAGCCAAAGTTTCATCCCCTCTGGCAGCAGTGAGGGTCTGCCTGGTGCTGGGAGGGACCCAGCAGTGCCATCGCTGATGTCCAGGGCTGGGCTCCAGCATCAGAACCTCCATCCCTGAGGGACCCTCACTGGGTTGGTGGAGTGAATAACCAAATCTAAGCTGCACCACAGACCTGGCCAGAGTGGGATGGGGTGGGACGAGGTTGTGGGGCTCTCCTGGGCATGGGCATGACCCACAAGGGGCAAGGCTGGGCATGGAGGCAGCACAGGGGGCTGAAAGGGGAAGGGGGGGGTGGTCCAGAGGGTCACTATGAGGGGACACCACCTCACCCAAGCGTGGGGAGCTCACAGGAAGACAGGAACCTGGCTGAGGTCCTTGCTCAGCTCTGTGCAGACCTGTGGCCAGCAGTGGTGGCCATGGGACAGGCTATGGAGATTTTGGGAAGGGGCAGCTGGAGCAGGAGGCTCCCAGCCTGGGGCAGGGGTGGGATGAGCTCAGGCTGCCATCCCTGCTCTGTCCTCACCTGTGGATGAGTTACCTGAGCACAACGGCCCTGACACAGAGGGGTGAACTCAACTCCACTGCCCATCCATCAGCAGCCAAAGGATTCAGGGGTTTTCAGGGTGCTCAGGGAGGATTTATCAGAACTGATGTAAAGATTGTCTAGAACTGGGAGAGCTGAGTGGATGAGGTCCGTGGGGGAAAGTTTTTGTGCTAAAGGAGCAGTTGGCATAAAAAGAGGGAAGGTTTCATTTCAGCAGCTGCAGGATCCACTTCTCACCCTGGTTCTGCACCATCCCCAGGCTGAACTGAGCTGCTCCTGCCCTGCTGGGGACCAGCCAAGCTCTGCTCATTCCAGCACCCCAAACTCAGCCCGTGCTCCCTGCAGTGCCCCTGGCACCTCCCTCATGCCCCGAGGACCCCGCAGGGAGCAGGAAGGGCCAGGAGCCTGTGGGACGCCTTCGTGCCAAGGTCACCCGGGCGAGGCAGCAGGAGCTGGATATTCCCCAGGGACGCCTCCTGTCCTGGGGCTGGGGCATGTCCCGTGTGCTGCCACCTGTCCCGCGGGGCCCTCCGCGGGCTGGGTGACCGGGAAGGATGGGGGTCCCTCCCGGGATGAAAGGGGGATCCCTCCCGGGATGAAAGGGGGATCCCTCCCGGTCCGTCCCTCGGGCAGGCGCTGGGGGTGCATCCCCCACCCCAGCCATCCCGTGCCCCCTCCCCGGCCAGGCTCAGCCCCCCGGGACCCTCCGCACCCCATCACCGCCTCCAGCCCCGCGTCCCCGCGGTCCCTGCTCGTCCCCTGTGCGGTTCTTGTGCGGTCCCTGCTGCCACCGCGCGGGGACACCGAGCGGGACTGCCGGTGCCTCATGCTGAGGTGGAATTTTTTGCGTTTTGGTTTATGGCCATTGGTCCTTGCCACCGGCACCACTGAGCAAAGCCTGGCACCATCCTTTGGCACCCCTGGAGATGTTTGTAGGGCTTGATGGGATCCCCTCTGAGCCTTCCCTTCTCCAGACTGGCCCACCGACCTGGGGACACCGGCACAGGCTGAGCCCACCGGGGACCCCCGGCAGCCGCAGAGTCTGACAGAGACAAGCGCCGGCTGCTGCCCCCGGGATGGGGCAGCGCTGGATGCACAGACCGGGGAAGGAGAGGCTGGAGACCTGCGGGAAGGAACGTGGGGGTGACAGCCCAAAGGGCCACCCTGTTCTGCGGCCATCAGGGCCGGCATGGCCAGCCAGGGGAGGGAGGGATTGTCCCGCTCTGCTCCGGGCTGGGGCAGCCTCACCTCGAGTGCTGCGGGCAGTTTTGGGCGCCGCAATATAAAAAGTACCTAAAGCTGTCAGGGAGTGTCTAAAAGAGGGAGGTGAAGGTGGGGAAGGGTCTGCAGGGGCCGTACGAGGGGCTCTGTCCTCAGTACATTTAGGGAGCATATTTAGAACCATGGACTATCCAGCGTGGGAAGGGCCCCCAGGATCACCCAGTGCAGCTCCTGGCCCTGCACAGACACCCCAACAACCCCACCCTGGGCATCCCTGGGACCAGTGTCCCAATGCTCCTGAAGCTCTGGCAGCCTCGGGGCCATGCCCATTCCCTGGGGAGCCTGGGCAGTGCCCAGCACCCTCTGGGGGAAGAACCTTTCCCTGCTCTCCATCCTCAAACCTCCCTGGCCCAGCTCCAGCCTCGGGTCCTGTCCCTGTCCCGGGAGCAGAGCTCGGAGCTGCCCCTCGAGAGAAGCTGCAGCTTCCCGGGAGCTCTGACCTCAGGCTCCTCCAAGCTGAGCAAACCAAGGGCTCTCGGGTGACCCCTCCAGACCCTTCCCCACCCTGGTGCCTCTCCTTTGGACACTCTCTGACAGCTCCACATCCTTCTTTTCTCTCTCCTGTTGTGGTGCCAACCCGGGCCGTGCCTTGCCACAGGCAGGAGCCCGCATTCCCATGGGTGTGGAGCTGCTGGAGGTGCCCAGCACCAGGAGGAAGGGCCCATGGACAGAGCCGAGCTCAGCAGAAGAGGGAACACGGGAGCAGTAGATGGTGCTGTTGCCCTGTAGGATGATGCTGTCAGGGGCAGGAGAATCCCAAATCTCAAACCAGGAGTGCTGGATCCATCCCAGGCCTCTGGCAGGGGAACCTGAACGCCAAAACGTCTTCTCCAGACCCTGTCCCCAGCACTGTCACTGAAAAGCTGCAGTGCAGCTGCCTTTGCTGGCCCAGCACCCCCATCCCGAGGTTTTCTGGGACCTGCATCCCTCCCACAAAGGGCAAAAGGATTTTGTTGTGGGGTTTTGTTGCTTTTCTTTTTCCCTTGGCTGTAGAGACAATAATGCAGAAATCCCATTTTTCAGCTGACAAATTCCAAGCTCAAAAAAGGAGAAGAAGCAAATATGTTAAGTCAAACTACAGTGGAAAACCTCAAAGGTTAATTTAAAATTTGATGTCAAGGTAGTAAAGGGCCATTTTTACATGAGGCTGTAATGTGGAAAAGGGACAAGAGGGTGAATCCAGCAGGAAGTTGTTATTTCAGAGGAGAAGCCATGAGAGGGAGCTCGGAGGGGTCAAGGATCAGTGTGGTGCTTTTGTTTCTCAGTGGGGAACTTTCCCTGAGGTAGAAATTGGGCTTTGGGAAAAAATCCTGGGATAAAGGGGCTGGCAGTAAAACTTGGATGAGTTTCTGTGTCCAGTTCTGGGATCCTCAGTACAACAAAGACCAGGAGCTACTGGGGAGGGGCCAGTGGGGCAGTGGAGGGGATTTGAGGTCTGGAGATTCCGATGAGGAGAGACTGCAGGAGCTGGG
The DNA here is from genome assembly GCA_026261815.1 of Monarcha castaneiventris obscurior. Classification (NCBI taxonomy): domain Eukaryota; kingdom Metazoa; phylum Chordata; class Aves; order Passeriformes; family Monarchidae; genus Monarcha; species Monarcha castaneiventris. The sequence continues at coordinate 416,339 of JAMPIT010000493.1, forward strand.
CCTGGTCAGTCTGGAGAAGGGAAGGCTCAGAGGGGAACCCAACAAGCCACACAAACATCTCCAGGGCTGCCAGAGGATGGTGCCAGGCTCTGTTCGGTGGTGCCAGAGACAAGGACCAACAGCCATAAACCAAAACACAAAAATTCCACATCAACGTGAGGAACTTCCTTCCATGGAGGGGCAGAGCCCTGGAACAGCTGCCCAGGGAGGGGCTGGAGACATCCCAAACCCCCCTGGACGTGTCCCTGTCTCACCAGCTCTGGGTGGCCCTGTCTGGGCAGGGCTTGGACTGGGTGATCTCCAAATAGGGAGATCCTAACCCTTAATAACTCCGTGATCCTGTGAGTTTTGCACTCCTTTGTGAAGTGTCTGCAGAGCAACAAGGGGACCTCAAGCCCCTCCCAGCCTTGCCCAGCCCAGGGGAGCTTTCCCAGGGCAGAGTCACCTCCAGCAGTGGGGCCACGCAGGAGGATGGGGACATCTGAGTGCTCATCACTGCAGGCTGGGCAGAAACCTGGCAGGGGAGGTGGCAGGCGATGAATTTGATGGGAGTGGCCTGGAGCTGTCACAGAAACATCTCCAAGGACCACGGGGTGAGTCTGTCCCCAGTGTCCCATTGTCCCTCATGGCACCGAGGGAAGTGGGAGGGCTCCAGGGAGAGCAAGCCAGAGGTGTCCCTGCCCTGCCAGCCCCAAGGCTCTGCTCATGGGGCACTTGGGGACAGCTCCAGGCTGTGCCCTCAGTTTAGCTGAGCTGTGTGTGAGGGTGAGAGGAGCCTGAGCTGTGCCAGGATGCTGCATTCTCCAGGTTCAGCGTTTCAGACGTCCCCACCAGCCCACAGGGATCTGTTCTTTATGTTTGGATTACTACAGGGGGAGAGATAACAACGCCGTAATTAGGTTTGCACCTTTGAAATCTTATATTTCTTTTGCAGCTTGAATATTTATGCAATCACAGAGCTTCACATGTCCCAGTTCTCCACATTATTTATTTATGTTCAACAACGACTGTACTTGTTAAATCACAATGTTTTCAATAAAAAATATGGAAAGAGAAGAATAAAAAACTCACCTCAAGCACAGAAGTGCTTTTTCCTCCTCTCCCCCGAGCCTCAAGCCCTTACCTTGGATCCTTTCTAGCTGGAAGCCCTGGGGATCTCTTAGCTCCAAATTCATGATAAGTTGTACAAATACGAATCATTTGTTTCTCTGAAGGAGAAAAGGCTGGGCCAACGTGGGAACTGGGGATTTCTGCTGCAGAGCCTCAAACCCGGTGATGGATTCCAGCCCTGCACATGGGGAGGGTCCCTATGGGCACGGGGACGGGGCTGGGCCCTGGGTGCTGGGCTGGGCCAGGGGAGGCCAAGCCCCACTGCCACAGACACACCAGTAACCCCAGGAGAAGGGATTCCAGCAACACCAGTGACTGCCGTGGCTCTGGGGATGGGCTCTGGGAGGGGAGATGATTGTCCTGACCCACACCTCAGGGAGAGGGCAGGGTGACAGACTGGGGGAGCTGGGACCACCTCACACACTGGGAGGACACGAGGTTTTCCTGCCGTGTCCCGGGAGAACAGGAGTGGGAATGGCTCCAGGGGTCCCTGCAGGTTGTGGTGGGGGCTCAGTGCTGGGGTCAAGAAGAAGCAAATCTGGAGGAGCATCAGCCACACCGAGAGCAGGACAGATCCAGTCAGGGATGAGGGATGGATGGACTTCCCTGGGCCTTGGATTCCAGCAGGAGTAGTTCCAGCCAGGGATGAGTGGGATTGCTCCAGGATGTGGGGCTGTTCCATGGTGTGGGGCTGCTCGAGGTGTAGGATTGCTCTATGGTGTAGGGTTGCTCCACGTTTGGGGCTGCTCCATGGTGTGGGGCTGCTCCAGGGTGTAGGATTGCTCTATGGTGTAGGGCTGCTCCACGGTGTAGGGGTGCTCCACGTTTGGGGCTGCTGCACATTTGGGGCTGCTTCAGGCTGTAGGACACAGCTGCCTGTTGTGAAATAAAGAAGCTTCAGCCATGACACTCCTGCAGATTCCCATTAGGCTCCTCCTTGAGGATTCCTGGCTCTCGTGCCCACCCTATCAGCCCGGGCAGGAGGCTCCCACAGAGGCCACAGCCTCTCCCACCCTTCTCATCCATGACTATCGCTTGTGCAGGGCACGGAGTGAGCAGCCAAGGGAAAATTGGGAGCATTAGAGTTTGGGATGGTTTCTGTTTGGAACTGCTTTGTGCATGGATTAGGGATTAAAAAAAATTTACGAGGCAATCGTCCCCCTGCAATTAGATGAGGACATTGAAACAGATTTACTGTTGCTTGCTCTTGGATAAGTGGCTGCGGGAAGACATGGCTGCTTTAAAGTGTCTCCTGTATTTATCTCTTTAATCACTTTTTTAAGCATACATGGTTTATTGTTTTATTGATTGGACAGAGCTTTGAATAATCAATATGGCTTTAAGAATTCACTGGGAATGACAGAATTGCAATTAAGTAGAGTATGTGGAGAGAGCCTTAACCCATCTCATTAATGAATGAGGTCACTTTTTCAAGTGTTTCGTAGGAGCCCTTGGGAAAAGAAGGTGGCAATTTATTGTAATCCCTGGAGAGGATTTTTCTCCTTCCTCGTGCAAAGTTATCTCAGACTCCCTGCCCTGTGCAATGACCTTCGTGTGTCCTCCTGCAGCTTCTTTGTTCAACAGAGAACATGATCAGAGTGAGAAGGAATTTCAGCCTGTCCAGATGTCAGGGACTTCTGCTTCGTGCAGCCAAACCCCTGGGCCTGGGTCCACATCCAGGACCTTTGGAATCAGCCCTTTCTCCTCTCCCCCTGTCCTGGGAGGCACCTCCTGAGGGCAGGGAGAGGCCGTGCCTGCTGACACATCTCTGTGTGAGCTGTGACCTCAAAAAGGCTCAAATCTTTGGGGTTATGCAGCTTTATTCACACATTTGTTTGGAAAGAGTGGGGGCCTGGCCAGGGTGTGGCTCTGGATCCCACAGAGCAAGGCAGGGGTTGTTTGGGGCAAAATCTGCTGTGGGAAATGAGAAGATTCTGCCAAGCCTGGGTGGGCTGGACCCAGGGCTGGGAATCAGGACAGGAGCAAGGCAAGCAGGGCCATTCCTCATTTCTAGACTGCCTGAACAGCACAGCAGCTGCTCCCACTCCCTCTGCAGATGGAAACTCAGGCACGAGCACATGGGGTGGCTCCTTGAGCCAGTGGAGCATTTAGGGAAAAGTGATTCATGCTTATATTTGCAAATAAACTCCTGTTCTGTCTTCGCTTGCACTTTGCAATCTGTGCATTGCTCAGGTAGGAAGAAAACTGCTGAGAGTTCCCAGGAAGGTTTCCAGAGCAGGAGATTTCACAGCAGTTCTGTGCTGCCTGTCCAAACACCCTCAGCACAACCTCATTACTCATCCTCCCCTTCCACAAAACTTGGTCCCCTCCTTCTAATAAGGAGCAAAAAAAAGCACTATTTTAGGCTTTTTCAGTGAATTGCTCATGATTAAAGAGATAGTTGGGAATAGTCTGTGATGCTGAGAAGTCTCTGTATGAGATATTGAGCAGTGCTTAAGAAAGTCAACTGTATTTGTGTAGCAGAAATGGGGCTGGCCTAGGAGTGACAATGAAAAGGAGACAGAAAAAGAAGCCAAGGCTGATGAGTCATGAGGAGAAAATTGTTTCAGCTGGGCCAGGCTGAGATGGAGAAAGAGTCTGGGTCAAGTTGGGCCTTGTCTGCTTTGTGAGGGGGCAGTGTCATGCAGGAGTCACAGCTCACTCTAACGAGAGAAGTGCCAACGTATTTACTGATATAAAACAGTAATTTCACAAGATTCAGTGTCAGGGTACACTTGATTATTTACTGACAGAGGACAGGGTCAGGCAGAACTGTCAGGGAGCTCCTGACATTTGCTGTGGGCAGTTCTTGAGTGGTGGTGGCTCTAAGCAAGGCCTCCAGAGGTGCCACCAGACATGTGGTGACAACAACAAACCTTCAGATTTTATAAAGGCAATTGGCTGCTGACGAGAAATGGGTTTTGCACAGATTGTTTTGAAAGTGCTGCTGCTTGATTTCTGAAAAAACACAGGGGTGTTCCACTGGCCAAACACATGGTTTTGATGGGATTGTTTCCCCTGCTGGCACTGCTGGGCCAAGAGCCCCAAAGCATGGAGCTGATGGAAACCACACTTCACCTCCAGCCTGGGCAGGAACATTTGGCACCGAGGGCAGACTTGGGGCTGTTCCAAAGCCCTGCTCAATGACAAGGTCTGGTATCAGAGGAAATCACAGCCAAGAGTGGTGAGTGTGTCCTTTTAACCTGATTTGGCTCCAGCAGGAGCAGATCCCTGGGAGCCCTGGCCCGGCTGTGCCATCCAGGGGCCCTGTGGCACGAGGCCCTGCAGAGGCACTCGGTGACAAGGTGGGATTTGGTCCAAGGTTGGACACAACGATCTTGGAGGTCTTTCCCCACCTATGACCCTGTGATCCCAAGGTTTGGGAGGATTTTCTGGAGAAGCCAGCCCAGTGCTGATGTCCCAGCCTTGGTCCCACTTTGTTTCTGAAGCCAGTGGCAGCCCTGGGGCTGAGCTTGTAGGACAGGGCTACGTCAGAGCACCGATCCCTGACTTCCCTTTGATAATTCCCTTCCCCAGACAGCAGCACTGACAGAACCAGCACAGTTCCTCCTGCTCTGGCAGCCTGATGCAATGAAAACAGGAGCTGCTGCAGGCTGACACACTCTGGGAAGGGCTGGGGAAAAGCTGAGCAACAACAACAGCAACAACAACAACAACAACAATAATAACAATAATAATGTAAATATTTCATTTATTAAAATTCTCCCCGAGTCACTCCCAATCCCTGCTGTTTCTTGATGGCCATCAGAGGATTAACCAAATGCAGTGGGGGTTTTTGCATGTTTATTGTGCAGGCACACACTTCTCTCGTTGGGGTGACAAGGTGGGTGATAAATAGCACACATTAAATACACAGCGCTGCTGGAGGATCCATCCATCTCCTCTGGGAAATTGGCTGTGTCAAGGGAGGAAAAGGCAGGCAGCAGGCACGGCTGGGGGAGGACAAGGTCTCCAGCCCTATTGATCCATGGAAATGCTGTCTGTGGCCAGGGCTGGGGCAGCCTGGCCCAAAGGGAGTCAGGGCTGCTGGAGAGTCCTGGCTGGGGAGTGATTCCCAAGGGGAGCACAGTGAACATCCTCAGAGCTACGGGATAATTCAGGTTAGGAGCCAGCACAGGTGGCTGGCTGGCAATTCTCTGCCTCCCCACCACCACCCTTTCTTGCTTTTCCAGAATATCACTTCCAAGTCTCACATTTCCCATGTATTTCAGCTGTTTTATCATCCTGGATTTCCTTTTCTGCCTGTTTATTTCCTGTATTTCCAGCACGCATCGATCCAAAGCCTGTGGAAACCAAAAGCAGGTCAGTGGGACAAATTAATTCTCTCTGTCCTCTGTGCTAAGACTTTATGACAAGTGGCTAATCATCTTTGATTCTTCTGCTACTGCTGGTAATGACATTAGCCACTATTAACTCATTTAGCTCATCTGTGGATTTAATATCTAATTCACCAGCACATCAGAAGGGAGCGGGCTGAGATGTTCACGAAGCAATAACCCCCTTTTCATGTGCTTGCACTTTGTTTAAAGCAGTTCAGAATGACCTTTTGGAATTAATTGATCACTTGTGAGAATCTGTGAGACCTTGGTCATCGGGTTCTTGCCTCAGGGTGCTCCTGACCAGTAATGGCAATTAATGCTTTCCAGAAAAGGGCAGGGAGGGAGTGTCTGTGTGGGCTCAGGGGAGTGTGGAGCAGGATGTGTTCATCATTCCCAGGTTCCTGAGCTCCCACAGACCATAAACCCTCTAATTTCTCCTCGCTCCAGCACCCCTTGGGCTGTGTCCTGAGGCGGGATGGTGCTGGATCCCCTTCCCCGAGCAGAGCAGGCTCAGGGTGGGCTGGGATCTGCTGGGATCTGCAGTTTGCTCCATGAGGGAGGAGAACTGAGCCCATTCCAGCTCCAAATGGCTCCATTGTATCTGCTTTACATAAGGAGCTATAAATACCCTCCCTGCTTGCTGTGTGCTGATTTCCCTGTCTGCATTTTTAATTGTGGTGGCAGCTGTGGCGTTTTTAAGCTCAGTGGGGAGATCTGCCTGACTGGGATGTGCTGGGAGGGACCTGAGTCCCTCCAGGCCAGGGACAGAGCCCAAAATGTGGTCAGGTCCTGGCCACTGCCCTCGAGTTTCAAGAGGAGAAGGGTTTGGAAAGGCAGAAGAAATGGGAGCATCCAGTTGGAGCAACCTGGGCTGGTGGAAGGTGTCCCTGATGCCTCCAAGGGGAAGGGACCGCAGTGGGGACCAGCAGGGAGAGACCCACAAGCCTCTGTAAACCACAGCAGTGACAGGAACTGTCTGAGAATGGAGTTAATACAGGTATCTTCCATAATTAAGACATCAATTAAATTCTTGAAGATCAGGCAGAAATATCAAATAGCATTAACTGGAAAATTTCCAACTGGTGAATCCCGTGGCCTTGTGATGGGTGGGTTAATTATCCCTCATTAAATAGACCTGAAATTAATATCAGTTTCTGTCATTTCAGTTTGGCAAAGGTGGTGGCAGTTTATTGCTTTTCCAAATTTCCTGTCCTGTTGTTGGAGGGACACAGGAGCCAGGAGCACCCCAGGGCAGGAGCTCTCCCGTCCCCAGCCTGGCCATGGAGCAGGGAGTCTGTTAACCAGCACCTGGCTGTTGGTAATTACATTATTTATTGCGACATGAAAACAGAATAATAACGGAAATCACCAGGAAGGAACAAGCCTGGCAGAAGGAGGGCGTTCATTTTGCTCTGTGGGCTGGGCAGGATCAGTCCCTGGAGCGTTTTCCTCGCATTGGTTCTGCCTCTGCTGAAGTCACTCATGAAGTGCTGTCCCTGCTCAGCCACTGCCTCAAGGTCACCAGCACCCAGGGGAGCGCAGCACTGCAGGGCCCGAGGTCACGGCATGAATAAACACCCCTTCCCTTGGAATAAATCTCCTTTATTCCATGTGCTCTGAATGCAGCCGCTTCCCTTTGGCTCCAATTTGCAATTTATATGCCAGTGTTTTCACTGCTGGAAGAATCAATACACCTGGACAAGGCTTGAAATCAGCAGGAGCCAGTGCTGGCCAGAGGAGAAGGCTGGAATTTATTCGGAAGGTGAACTCCCAAGTTTTCTTCTGCAAATAAAATCGTGTGGAAGACCTGAGGGGCAGGGTGAGACCACAGCCCCAAGCCACATTCTGGGACATGGACACCAATCCCATCCCATCCCATCCCATCCCATCCCATGGATCCCATCCCATGGATCCCATCCCATCCCATCCCATCCCATCCCATCCCATCCCATCCCATCCCATCCCATCCCATCCCATCCCATCCCATCCCATCCCATCCCCTCCCCTCCCCCTTGGTTGTTTTCCTTGTGGGCCCACGAAACAAATTTTCCCAGGGCTCAACCCCTCCCTAATTAACTTAAAAGCCCCTTGGTTTTAAGTCTTTCTGAGTTCCCAAGTCATTAAAAAAGGGAATATGTGTCTGGAGGGCCGAATCATTGGGAAACACAAAGCTTTCCATGTCCCCTCAGGCAGCATCCCAGGAGCTGTGGCTTCCACGTGAGGCATTTCCAGGCTGTAATGAAATCCTCCTCTTCCTCTGAGCAGAAGGCATTCAAAACAAACAAGCAAATCTTAGAAAACTCGAAGGTGGCTTGATTATTCTCAAGCATTTCCAGTGCTGTCACCTCCGGTGGTTTTAATTGCAAGCTCTGGGATGATGGGAAGTTTCTTTCAGCCCTGGAATCAGGCTTTGTTTGGTTTTTAAGGAGTGGGGGTGGGAAATGCAATCTGTGAGTGCTGTGACACCGGAACCAACACAGAGTGTGCTACACTGGAGTTTCTTCCCATATGGAGTTACAGAATCCTCAGATTTCTGCAGTTTCCAACATCCTTCTTTTGTGGTTCAGATATTCAGCTGATTATTTCGGTTTTTAATAAAGATTTTCTTTCCTAATTACAGACTCACTATTGAGTTTTCTAACCTGAACTAAAGCTTGGAGGACAGCAGGGGTGGGAAAGGATCACAGGATCCAGCCCTTCACCCTGGCACATGAATATTTCCACTGATTCTCTCACAGCTTGTATCCTACTTTTCTTTTCCAGTTGAACCCCGTTGCTTCGTGCCCTGCCCATGCTGGATTTGAAGCACTGCTCTGTTCTCTCTTTGCAACTGGAGATTCACTCTTTGCATTCAGTCTGCCCTACACGAAATGAATCCAGCTCGTGCCTTTCACAGGTCTGATTTTCCTGCCTTCCTCTCCTGGCTTGTCCTGAACTCTCCAGTTGCTCCACATCTTTCCCCTGCCGCCGTGTCCTGCTGCTCCCCTGGGCCTTCACCCACGCTGAGGAGGGAGGCAGAGTTGTCTCAACCCCCTGCAGGTGTTGCTGCCTTTCCTACACCCCCGAAAGATTCTCCTCTTCCTCCAGCAGCAGGACCTGATCACAGAATCCTGGGTTGGGTTGGGTTGGGTTGGGTTGGGTTGGGTTGGGTTGGGTTGGGTTGGGTTGGGTTGGGTTGGGCTGGGTTGGGATGGGATGGGTTGGGTTGGGTTGCATTGGATTGGGTTGCATTGTGTTGGGTTGCGTTGGGTTGGGTTGGGATGGGTTGGGTTGGGTTGGGTTGCATTGCATTGGTTGGGTTGCATTGTGTTGCATTGGATTAGGTTGCGTTGGGTTGGGATGGGTTGGGTTGGGTTGGGTTGGGTTGGGTTGGGTTGGGTTGGGTTGGGTTGCATTGGATTGGGTTGCATTGTGTTGGGTTGGGTTGGGTTGGGTTGGGTTGGGTTGGGTTGGGTTGGGTTGGGTTGGGCTGGGTTGGGTTGGGAGGGACCTTAAAGCTCATCCAGTGCCACCCCCTGCCAGGGGAGGTTGGGGCTGGATATCAGGAAAAATTCAAGGCCAGGTAGGACGGGGGCTTGGAACAACCTGGTCTATGGAAGATGTCCCCGCCCATGGCAGGGATTGGTCCTTTCCAAGCCAACCCATTCCATGATTCCATGAAATTCCTTCAGTGGAAGAGTGGTTAAACACCGGAACGGGCTCCCAGGGGACGTGGTGGAGTCACCAGCCCTGGAAGCGTTATGTGGACGTGGCACTTCACAATATGTTTTAATGGGAATGGTGGGATTTGGCCGAAGGTTGAACTCCAGGCTTCATCTTGCAGGTCTTTTCCAGCTTTAATGGCTCTGTGATCTCAGCCTGGTGTGTGTTGGGAATAGCCTGATTGCTCCTTCACCAGCCCAGGGCTGATGTGTCTGTGGCATTGCAGGTCTGTGACCTCCAGGTACCTCTGTCAAGATGTCCCCAGAGTGGCCACAGCCATTTTTGAGAAACATTTTTTGGATTTCATGTTTTTGGTTTTCAGCATTTTGGTTTTCAGCTGCCCACAGCCCAGCGACCCCAAGGTGACCGATCACCTGTGGAGCTGTAGGTCTCCTTTTACTGTATTATATCCTGTATTTATACAGAATACATCCTGTATTATTAACCTTTTATTGTAGGAACATGTTGGGCACAGAGAGCAGGGCAGGGCTGGGGACTCTGCACCCTCGGCAGGTGAAGGGAGGAACAACCCTGAGCCTCTGAGTGGCTGCAAGGCAGAGGGGATGCTTTTAATGAAGTGCAAATAACGCTCTGGAGATGAAACAGAACCTCCCCCCTCCCCCGGGATTTAATTGTGTGCTAACCACAAAAGAATGGCCATTAATTTTCTCCCAGCTCATAACAGAAAGTTTCCCACTTTATGAACGCTTTAATAAGATTACCCATAAACTTTATGTGTTTTGGAGCAGTCCAGGAAATTGCAATTATCTTGTGCTTGCTCCAGAATAGGTAACGCCATCGACAGGAAAAATGTCATCGCCTGCAAAGGCGCGCAGCCCAAAGGCATCATTAACGTGCCGGGTAATTTGCTGGGCTGTAATTAAGGCAGAGCCGTGCCCACCTCGGGAAGGGGTCGGGGCGTACAGAGCCGGGTTTAGTGCCCTGCTAAGGGATCCTGGTCCCAGCGGGTTAAGCCGAGCCTCGGGCTGTGCCCAGCTCGGTCCCCGCGGTGCCATCCCGCGTGTCCCCGCACGGAGCTGCCGCTGCTGCACCCCGAGCCTGTCACAGCACAAATCCCCACAGCTCCGGGCTGGAGGTGCCCGTTTAATTTTTTCCTCCCCTTCCCGTTTTCCCGGCGCTTCCCGGGGAGCTGCCCTGTCCCTGCCATTCACTAGGTGGAGATCTTTAGTTGTCCGCCGGCGCCGGGCTCTGGATTTTCATTCAGTGCGAGCGGGAGCTGCTGCAAAACTCGGCTGATGAATTTTCAGATGCTCTCTCAGATCTTTAATTCTCCTCCGGGACGCGCAGCTCTTTCTGCCGGGAACACAGGGGCTGTCAGGAAACAGGTCTGTCTGCAGCTCCACTTTCACAGTCTCCGTGTTGGAGCTGTATTATTTGGTGGCTGATGAGAATGAGAACACTTGAAAGGAGATTTGCCTAACAAAACTGATGAAAAGTAAACCAGAGCATCAGCAACGAGTGTGAGCAGCTCTGTACAACCAACGTCGTGTGCTGGAGAGACCCCGATTTCAGCAGCTCTCCCACAGGGATGCTCCAGCACACCCTGACCTCAGGAGGGCTAAAACCCTCTCAAACCGAGCTGTTGCAGAGTTCTACCACATCATTTTCAGCAGAAATGTTGTTGCTAAAGCTCTCTCAGAGCAGCCTCAGTAAGCAAAGCAGCACCAACCCTCCTGTTTTCTTTTTGCAGGGAGATGACAGCTGAGATTGGCAGGGCCAGCAGGATTAAGCATCCCTCTGTTGCAAATTTCCTGCCAGCAAGAGCAAAGAAAAATGAGATCCCAAGGGTGGAAGGGCAGTGTTTCTCCACAAGAATTCTCTCCACTGCAGCCAGGCACTAATTAGGGACCAGCTGAACCCTGAGTGTTGTCAGAAGGGGAATATTAAACCGGCCAAACTCATGTGCACACAACAAGGTGCCCTAAACCTGACAATCACATTTCTGATAAAACAAAACAGGGAAGAATAAAAAGGCCAAAAGGATGGGGCAGCAACACAGGGAAGGTTTCTGGCCTTTTGTTTAGGCATTCACATGGAAATGAGGATGAAAAATGAAGGTGTGGTTTAGGAATGCTTTAATGTTTTTATCACAAGGGAGCATTGAAAAGTGCCTTGGTCTTCACTTGAAAGCAGATGTTCAGCTGGAAAGGAGCATTTTGTCAAAAATGGTTTAGAACAATGTGGATTCGGGGCAAATCTGTTCAACTCTGCTGAAACATCTTCAAGCCCTTCTTTCAAAGACTGAAAATATCTTGCAGAAGGATCTTTTCCAGGTAAGTGTTATCAAAACGCTGTTGAGTGGCTCATGGCAGCCTGGTTTTCCCTGGATGAGTTGTGCTGGGAGTGTTTTTCCTCTCACCACGCTGACCTGCAGCCTCTGCACAACACTCAGCTGCATTTCTCACTTAGGAAGGGAAAATATCTGTGGGTGAGGAAGAAAAGCAGTGGAGCTGTGAGCTGGGGTCGGCGGGAGTGAGGCAGGGTCCTCCTGAGGCTGGGGTGGCTCTCCAAGGTCCTGGCAGCTGCAGGAGAGGGATTGGGATGTGGAAATGCTGCAGGACAGGAGCGCAGAGAGAAGGAGTCAAGGGAAAAAAGGCAGAAGAGCAGAGAGAAAATGAGGTGAGAGAACTGGGGTAGAGGAGCAGGAGCTGGGTCTGGGCACAGCTGGGATGTGTGAGGAGTTTTCTGTTGGATCTCAGGATGGAAGTCCTGCTTGGAATGCTCCTCAGCACAGGAGGAACGGAGTGTTCTTCAAAGAGTTCTTCCTTGGGAGTATTTCCTTGTTTTTGCAGAGAATCACTGGAAGCTGCAAAAAAAGCTTTTGTGTTTCCCCTTTTTCCCCCCTTTTTCCCCCCTTTTTCCCCTTCTCCCTTCCTCTTCCTCTCTTTGCCTTTGCAGTTGCCCCTTTACCTTAATCTTCTTTTCCCTTTCTCTGTCTTTTTTCTCTCTCCATTTCTCCCTTCCCTGCCCCGTCTCTCCCAGACCCAGCTGAAATTCCCAGCCAAGGCAAACACATCTCTGCTCCCTGCAATCCCTCTGTCAGCCAGACCGATGGACGTGAGCAGAGGAGGGAGGGCTGAGGAATTTCCTTGACTCTGTGCCACAGATTTTCTCCGGAGCTGAGCTGCAAAGCAGCCTCTGGAAATCCAGGGCGGACAATGGATGGGAGAGTAATGGAGATAGGGGAATGTAGCACCTCAGGGTGGGAGCAAACCCAAGGATTCTTCATTTCCTTCACGTTTGGCTCCATTTCCGTGCAGGGAAGAGAAAAGAGTCCCTAGAAATTACCCTTCCACCTTCCTGGAGGGTCTGGGCTGCCCCGTGGCCTCTGGGGAGAGACTCAGCTCCTTCCAAGGGGTCATTCCTTCCTCAAAGCAACATTTGTACGGCGAGATTTGTTCCCCGTGTTTCTCCAGTGACTGCAGGGGGAGCCTTGGCACCAAAATTAGTCTGGACAGCTCTAAGGCAGGGGAAAAAAATGCCCATTCCCGTTGGAAATGCGGGAATCGAGCCCCAAATGGAGGAGCTCTAAATCCAAGGGTGCAGGCACTGGCTGGTGCTCGGCTGCTCAGAGTGGAGCTGCTCCCAACACAAAGCTGGGCACGTTTTCCAGTTTGCTTGGAAAATAAACTCAGAACACCTTCAGTTAAGCCCAGCTTAAGTTTTCAAGTCCTTGAAAGGCAAGAGGGTGTGGAAGGGTGGTGGGAGCAACAGGCCTCTTGTTATTCAGGTTCCAAGAGCCCACAACCAGAGGGGTGGCTCAGGAGGAACATCTGTGGGAGCCACTCGGAGGGGGAGCAGCCATTTCCAGGATTTCTGATTCCCAAGGAACTGCTGTCATTTTTGAGACAGCTCCTTGTGCTACCCCATGCTTCCCAATAGATGAGAGCCCGGACTAAAGCTCCAATGAGGAGCAAACCCAGCTTGTGTTTAAGATCCCAGCTGGTTTCCATCAGCAGAGTTTATTCATTTTGGGCTGAGCAGAGAGATGCAGGAAAAGCAAGTGAAGCTGCAGAAATCAGTTTGGTTTCTGAATAAAGCTGTATCTTAATGAAGAAACAAATTCAGCGCTGAAAAACTGTGAGAAGAGTTTCTGTTACAAACTTTCATGTTGAGAAGCTTCTGTTCTCTTCAGGCCACTTCTTTCTTGGGAAGAACAAGAGATTTTGGAAATAAGGCTCTAAGATTCTCAAAGCTCCACTGTGCAAGGCCAGGAGCAATCTGCTCAGATTCACAGATCTGTTCCATCTCCACCATCTCCGGTTTTGATGATTCTCATCCTGGAGCATCCAGCAGAGAGCAAACATCAGGAGGAACAGAAGGGGTTTCTGTCTGGCTGCAGGAGCTGTTTGTCAGTCAGGTGGGTGCCCTGTCCTTCCCAGAGATGATATTCAGAGCAGATATCCTGAGTGAAACCTGCAGAGAAGAAGATGCATCTGACACACCAAGGTGAGGCTTAGGATGACTTATTGGCACGGCCTGGCAGATGCAAAACAGCTTCTTCAAGGCAATATATTCGAACTGAAAACATTTTTGGATGAGAAAGAGCTGTTATTCCTATGAAGGAGTTGGACTGAATAAAAAAATGTACTTTTCTGGAAAGAAACCACCTTCAGAATCCCCGTTGAAAACTCTCAGTGCTCTCTGAATCTCGTCTCCTGGAGATGAAATAAACCCCAGGGCCCAATAAACAGCACTTTTCCCCCTGTGTCTCAGCTGCCCTCAGGATGGGCTGCAGGGAGCCGGGCAAGGTTTTTGTGCTGCTCCCCCAGCAGGGCAGGCTGCCTGTTGGAAGGATGCAAAGCCCCCATCCTGTGCCCAGTGCCCCACAGGGATGCTGCCAAAGGAGCTGAACTAAATGTTAATCTGTGTCTCACCCAGGCTTGGCCTTTCTTTTATCCTCACACCCAGCAGGCTGCATTCCTGCAGTGGGCCAGGCCCTGCTGTCCTGCTTCAGCAGCTCTGGAAAAGGTCTGCAGGAATTGCTGGTGCTTTGCCCTCCACCCTTCAGTCCCCTCTCTCCTCTCCTGCTGTGTCCCTTCCTCTGGGGACAGGGACAGATTTCTCCCTGTGCTGTGTGCACACAGGGCTGTGCTGCCTGGAAAAGGGAATTTTTTCATCTGGGAAGCAGCTTCAGCCTCGTTGCTGCACCTCAGCAGTGACTGCTGGCAGGTTGGGTGTTCAGGGGTCCTCTCTGCCTGCCCAGGGACCTCCCCTGTGTGTCCCAAGGAGGGGATGCTGCTGCTCCCTGTCCCAGAAGATCCCATCTGGATGCCAGTGTTGGCTTCCCCAGGGACACAGGGTGTGGGGCAGTGTGGCTGTGACCCACAAGGTGCAGCCTCAGCCCCGGGCTGGGCTCTGTTGGCCAAAAGCACCGACAGGATCTGGCTTGGCTGGAAATGGCTCTGAAGTGAGAGAGGGGCAGAGCCCAGCAAGGTTCAACAGCCCTGTAGGGGACATGAGAGCACCCGGCAAGGAGGGGCCAGAGCTGGCTCCACTTCCCTAATTTGCCCACCCTGCCAGAAATCGCGGTCACTGAGGAAGAGGCTGATGACTTCAGACACCAGCACTCCTGCCAGCATTCATTTTCTAGCTGGCAGAGAAGGCCAATGACAAGAGCTCTTGCCAGGAACAGTGGAGAGCAATTTCTGGGGTGGTTGATCTCCTATTCCAGGCAGCAGCAGTGTCACAGGTGGTGGAAAAAGCAATTACACTGCAAACACCACAGCTAGAGTGGAGCCTGAGCCCCTGACAGTGGCCAAGCAGGGACAGAGCTGGATGGCACGGCCATGGTGAGAGCACCCTGCTCCCAGAGCTGCAGCACAACAAACCTCCCCAGTTTGGGGCAGGCCCTGTGGGTGTGAAGGATCCAGCTGATCCCATGGCCTGCAGGAGTCTGGAATTACACCCAGGGCTGGCTCTGGGAAGACTTTTCCCATGCAGTCCCACCTGTCCCCTTGTGTGAGGACTCAGAGAAGGCAGTTGGAAGTGTCAAACCCTGCCAGAGAAGGAAGTTCCCCTAAGATAAATCACCACAACAGAGACTGAGAGAAGCACAGATGGCTAAAAGGAAGGTGCTGATTCCAGGCCTAAACAGAGGTGAAGGTTTGGAATTCACACATAGGGCAGAATTCCACTGTGGGGAAGGAAATCACTGCCTACCCCTGCCAGCCCACGTTGTGGGAATGCCTGTGACCACCCCTGGGGTACCTGGAACTGGGACTGTGTAAAGGTGGTACCTCCAGAAGAACAACTTGGTGACCCTGAGAAGAGCAGGGTGAGGAAGGACCAGCTGTGGCACCCATGGGGTGGTGACAGCTTCTGCTGAATCTCTCTCACTGTCTTTCTTTCCCCTCCCTTCCCTCTTCCCATTTCTTTCTATCCCTTCGCCTGCCATTGACTGTTAAATAAAATCCCTTCTATTGACTTTGGCACATGGTCTCCTCTGCACCTTAACCTGGCCAGAGGCACCTCTTAGAATCACATCATAACTTTGCTCCTTCATCTCCTCCCGTCCCTGTCTCTGTCCCTCTGCTGCCTGCTCAGGCTCCCTGTGGTTCTGTGGCCCAAATGCTGAGGCCACTGGCCTCCTTTTTCTCTTCTTGCTGCCCAGTTCGATATTAGCTCCTGGCCAAGGAGAAAAATAGGGCAGCTTCCTTGGCTGACCTCAGAGCTAAGCCAGTCACACAGAATAACTGCTTTGGAATGTCCAAAACCTCCAAGAAATGGGATGTGAGCAGCAGGGGAGGCTGAGACAGCTTCTGGAATCTGTCCTGGTCTCCTGGCTGCTCTCAGTGCATTTCTGCCCATTGCTCCATTCAGGGGAAAAGCAGGGGCTGAAATAATCCTGCATTTGGGGCAGCAGGACCAGTGTCAGCTCCTGGTGGCCAACAAGAGCTGGTGGCAGTTCTGGGGTCTCTGCAGGCCAGCGGGGCTGGGCTGGCAGGGGCACAGGGAGCAGCCTGAGGGAGGGGATTGTTCCTCTCTTCTCCTGAGGCCACATCTGAGGTGCTGTGTGTGCTTTGGGGGCTGGAGCACAACGGGGCTGTGCTGAGGGGCAGGCTCAGGGTGCTGAGATGGTTTGGTGGTGAGAACAGAAGGCTGAGAGAGGCTCCTGCTGCTCCTGAGGGAGGCTGTGGGGTGGCTGGAGCTGGCTCCTGGTGCAGGTGCACTGCAAAGGGAACAGACACAGCCAGCAGGAATCTCAATAAATGTGAGCGAAAATGAAAATTTCAAAATGAGGCACACCCAGCCTTGAAGGAAAGCTGTGATCTCCATCCTTGGATGCTTGAAACTCAAGACCCTGAGCAACCTCCTCTGTCTTTGCTGGCATCCCTTCCTGAGCAGGGCTTGGGTTGGAGACCCCTGGCAGTCCATCCTGGCATGAATTATTCCACGAATCTGTGATCTGAGGACTGTCTAGGGAGAAGAATGATACTGGAGATCTGATCCCAGCAGGGGTGAGGCCACTGACCAAAGAGGAATGGCTTCCTTGGTCTCCTACCCCGGCTTTGTACTTAATGTGCACCTTGGCTGCAAGAGATGAGAAATAACTGATCCATCCATAGAGGAAATTCAATTAAGCAGCAGCCCCAGCCTCGTGAATATTTAAAGGGCTGGAGATGTGCTGTGAAGGGCATTGGTTGGGCAGCTGTGCAGAAAATCCCTTGTAAGTCTTTAATAAAACTTTATGAGGCAAAGAGCAGCAGAGCACCAAGGAGGGAGAGCAGCTCTCCTGTGGGAACGGCAGCAGAGCCTGGGACACCCCTGGGGCTGGGACAGAGGTCCCTGGGCTCTCCTTGAGCTGGACCATGAGCTCAGCAGGGGCAGGATGTGAGTGCAGGGCTTCCAGCAGCAACCACTGGAAGCTGTTCCTGTTCCTGCAGAGGCAGCCTGACTGCAGGGCAGCCAAGGAGAGCAGGGATCTCACAGCTCCTGCCCATGGAGAGCAGGGATCTCACAGCTCCTGCCCATGGAGAGCAGGGATCTCAGCTCCCGGCTATGGAGAGCAGGGATCTCACAGCTCCCGGCTATGGAGAGCAGGGATCTCACAGCTCCTGCCTGTGGAGAGCAGGGATCTCACAGCTCTTGCCTGTGGAGAGCAGGGATCTCACAGCTCCTGGCTATGGAGAGCTATGGATGTCACAGCTCCCAGCCCTTCCCTGTCCTCTGTTTTCAGCCCTGATGCACTTCTGGTTTCAGAGGAGGCCTAGCACCAGCCCCTGTGATCCATACTTTGTGCACGGAGTTTTTCTGGCGTTTGTTGTTGATGCTTCTCCCAGGGGAACGTCCTGCCAGGCAGTGTTGGTGCTCCCAGCAGTGTCGGTGCTCTGTCCACACCTGTATGAGGTGACAATTGCAGCAGATGCCACTGTCAGGTGAGGTCAGTGTGCTGTTCCTCTGGAGTGTCCAGGACGAGGACAGCACAAGGTTATAATTCCCAGAGCACTTTCCCACCTCCTGAGACAGATCCCAGGATTTGTTCCAGTCTTCCAGGACAGCTGCGTTTCTTGCCCAAATGAGATTTACTGTCAGTGAAGAAGATTCCATCACGCTCCAAGAGCAGAGCTGTCTGCTGGAATGCTCATCCCGGCAACCTGAGGCTCAGAATTTGATATGACAAAGTTCAAATTAGCTGCCTTGTTCCTTCCCGGAAATGCCATGGTGCATGAAGTTCTGCCTGTGTTCATCCAGATCCACTGGTAGATGTCTCTGTCAAAGTCTGACTTTGGAGAAGAATCCTTTGGGATGAAAGGCACTGAATAATATCATTATTATGTATCTGCTCCTGAAATTAAAATGAGGTGCTCCAGCACTTTGGAGAATTTCACTGTTTGGCCTTTGAAGAATCATCTCCAGGGCAAATCCTTCTCCAGCTGAAATCCAGGATTTAACACACGAATGCTGCCCTTTGCTGGAGGCAGGAATGTCTAGGAAATGGACCTTGAAGCAATAAGTAAATGCAGCAGTTTCTCCTGGTGTGCAGCTGCTGAAGCAGTGAAAGACAGAGAAATATGAAGGACAGGCTGCTGTAACATATGAGTTCTGTCAATAAAAGAAATGTCATGTCAGCCTTGGATGAACACCCTCAAATCAACAGCGGACACTGGATTGACTCAGCCGGTGTCAGGATGTCCTATTAAGAGATGGATGACTTCAGAGGGAGAATTTCTCAATCCATTTATATGAAGAATTTGCCTCTAAATTCAAAAGGAGGTTCTCAGCAGAATTGCTTTAAAATTTATAACCCAGCATCTGTATCTCTTTTGTTTCCCCGCTGAGGCAGAGGCAGGAAGGTGAAATATTCCCAGAGTGTGGCTGGACCTCACACTCCTGCCCAGACCCTCCACATTCCCTGCTGTGGGACCCATCATTCTTCTCTCTCCCTGTCCCTGTCCCTTCTCTGGTTCAGCCAATACAATCCAGGAACGGATCATAATTCACATTTTGGGTTTGGGCTCCAGACTGCTCTGAGCAGAGGCTTTGGGAGCTGCCAATCCTTTGGCCAGGCTGGTTTTTCTGTCCTGAAAGCTGCAGTCAGG
Source organism: Monarcha castaneiventris obscurior (assembly GCA_026261815.1). NCBI lineage: Eukaryota > Metazoa > Chordata > Aves > Passeriformes > Monarchidae > Monarcha > Monarcha castaneiventris. The sequence continues at coordinate 435,054 of JAMPIT010000493.1, forward strand.
AGAAAATAATGTGCACTGGCAGACTGGGAAGGAGGATTGGGAAGTGCCAATGCCCCCTTGGATTTTCACCTGTGCTCTGTATTTTTTCCAAGACCCCAGGCCACCAGGTTGGTTTTCCACTCTTCCACTGGGGAAATTCAGCAGCGACTAAAGGAAACAGGCTGAGTTCAAATGGCATCTAAGCACCTAAACTTAGGCATCAGTGGCACCATCCTCATTTAAACCCCCTGAGAGCTGGGCTGGGAACACTCCTTGAGATCCCTGCAGGAATCCCTGCACAGCAAGGAAATCCTGCAGAGCTCAATGAAGGCTCCTTCCTGCCTGGTGCTCACAGCATCTCCCACCTGGGCAGGAGAGGCACCAGGGAGTCACCGAGGGCTCATCTGAGCTGAGGGAGACCTTGGCTGGTGTCCTCGGGAGGCTTTAACCTTGGGATGGCCTGGGGTGGCAGCATTCCCTGGTGCTCCTTTCCATGGGATAATTGGTGCTCCCGGGGCCCAGGGAAGGCCCTTCACCAGCTGAATGCAGCTGGGAAAGGTGGGGAGGGGAGGAGAGGAGAGGCACACCTGGGCTTTTGACCTTCCCAGTGAATATTCCAAGTGCCTGTGAGTGGAACCACTCCAAAAGGGCAGCTCTTGTCCCTGTGAGCTCCTTTCCCAGCCCATTCATTCCCAGTGCCTCATTCACCAGCTGCAACCTCAGCACAACCTGGTGTGGGATCAGCTGCCCCTGCTCTTGTGGCCACATCCAATTTTCCTGACTTTCCTTGGTTTTGAGAGATCACATAGTGGGATGTCAGCTGGACTTCCATGGGAAGCTTCTGCTGTGGGTGTTTTTCCAGCAAATGCTGGGCACTGCCTCCTGCCATTCCTGATGTTTTGTGTTCACCCAACCCTGGCATCTCTGGCCTGTGTGGGGTCTTTTCATCCAGGGATGGTGGAAGCATCGAGGGAGTGCCAGGACACTCCTGGGCAGAGGGTGTGGGGTTGACACTGGGCCCCTCTGTCCAGCTTTTCCCATTTTTCCCTCCCTTCCCCAAGGATCTGACTGTGGAGAGCAAGAAGGAAGCACAGACAGCAGCTACACAAGCAAAATAAAACAAAACTAAAGCCACAGAAACACTGATGGCACTTAGGGTGTGTTAGAAGTTATGAACTGGAGATCACTGTCACGCCGGAGCAGCTGGGAAAATCTGTGGCTGGCACAACAAAGGGATAAAAAAAGCATAAATTTTGATGAACATAAAGAAATCAATCTGTTCTGAATTTGGGAAGAAGTGGGGTGAATAGTACATGAGGAGGATGAATTATTTTCCAGCCCTTTGACAGGGAAGGATGATGTTAAACAATATTTGTCATCAGGGAAAATATTTATCTGACAAGCATAGAAAAACCTGTGCTGAGGAGCCCAAAAAGGGAGATCCCTGAGGGTCAGGAGGGAGTTAAAGCCCTGGCAAATTCCAGAGGGGCTTGGGAGGTTGACCCCAGCCATGGGAACGCCAGAGAAGCTGAGATGGAGTTCTGTCAACACGGGACTATATTTAACACCAGTCAACAACCTCAGGGAAAGTAGGTCTCATCTGACTAACCTGAGCTCTTCTGTTTTTAATGATATGCAAAATAGATTGGTAATGATATCTACAGAGGTGTGGTGAAATATTTCATAACACCAGGATGGCAAAACAACTCATTCCAGGATGAATAAAGCCCAGGGGAATGAGGGATCCAGCATCTTCTGGAACAGCAAAAACATTGAGTTTTCCTCATACAACCAAACAACCCAGGCTAACACAGAGCTGCTTCTTCCAGAGCCTGTTTTCCTACACAATCCCAGTTTGGAGTTAGTTGTATCTTTCTTTAATACCTGGTTTGTAGCAATACCAAAAACAGTTTTGCATTTCCTCTGTAGAATTTGTCTCCTTCCCTGGAATTCAATTCTCCTTTATCATGTGAACGTTTTCCCTTAGTCCTGCCTTCTCTTCATCTCCCAGTTTTCTTGCTTTGGGAGGTTACATCCTTAGCAGCAGAATTTCTGTTTGAGAGGCCCAGGGCAGGATTAATGTGAGAGATTTCGATGTCTTCAGTGCAAATATTTACACCAGAGCTGGGCCAGGTTCCCTTCCCAGCTGCCAGAAGCAGCTGCAGGTGTTTCATGCACATCCTCTCGTGCTGGGCTGGGAGTCTGTGCTGGGCAGCTGAGTTGTGCTCCACAGGGCTCTGTTCTCTCCTGCTTGGTGAGAAACTCCAGGATAACAAGCTCAGATGTTGTTTTCCACAACAAATCCCACTCTCTGTAAAGGAAACAGCCCCAAAATGAAGATTTGCTTCTGAAAAAGACCCCCAAAATTATCCACGCGAGATTTTGTTTTACCTCTCAGTGTCCTGCAGTAAAAATGAATTTCTGACTGCCCAATCTGGATTTTAGATCTCCAGTCTGGCTGGGCTTTCTGACTTCTGAGTCTTGCACCTGGAGGTGCAGTGGGAAGTGCCAGTCCCTGCTCAGAGATGGAATGGGAATAAAGACTGAACACCCATTGACTTGTGGCCTGATCCCTGGGCACTGGTAGAGCCTGGAAAGTTCCTGAATAGAATTTTGTTCCTTCCTTCTTCCTTTGTGATTTCTTTCTGCTTTGGGATTTTCATTCCTTCAGGATTTTGTAAAATGAATGTGGGGTTTTTTGGTTTTTTTGCAGGTATTGTGCCTCTTCCCAAAAGCTGATGCTGTCTTTGCAAAAAAAAAAAAAAAAAAAAAGGTGTGTATATATATATATATATATATATATATAAAAATAATCCTTTCTTTAGCTTCTCACAGGCTTCCTGAATTGCTCGTTGTTGTCCTGCCCTTGGAATATCCTCTCTTGATTTTCCTCTGCACGCTCCTTGCATTTTGACAGCTCAGTCACCTGCAGCTTCCTTGTCTTCCTCCCAAAGTCCATCAAACAATCATCTCACACTGTCTGGCCACCAGAAGACTGCTGTGGTTTTGGTAAATTTAAGTGAAATCCGCTTTTCTAGGGTTGGATCCCTGTTGTAATTCCCTCAAATCCAGAACTCCACGGAACTGGGCCTCACTCTGGAGTCTGCTCCTCCCAACTTTCCAGCTCCTCACGGATATTTTTATTTTTCACTCTGCTCTTCACCACCAGAAGTGAGGTTTGTTCGTTTTTCCAACTCTCTGCACTGACCTTCATGAAAGACAAACTTTTCCCTGAATTTCTTCCCATTATTTGCCACCTTGCTGGAAATCCTCAGCTGTGCTTGCACCCTGAGCTTCTCCCTGTGCTCTTCTCTCACCCTCCCTCCCCCTGCCCCGTTTATTTTGGGGGCATTTTCCCCTTTTCTACTTTCATTTTCCCCCTTTTCTACTTGTTTTTTTCCCATTTTCTGCTTTGACTTTGCCCTTTTCTATTTGCATTCCTGTGCCATGGCGGGGCCTGGGTGAAGGTTAAAAACTTGACTCAAACAGGAGAAGGAGGAATTTGTGAGGGAATGAGAAATCCCTGATGGATCAAAGATGCTCTGATGGACCAGGAGGTCTGAGCATCCCAGATTTCTCCCTGCAGCAGAGGGAAATCAAATCCTTTGCAGTGAGAAGCTCTGGAGGTCCTTGATTCAAGGATAATCATTATTTCCCTCCCCAGTTCCATAACTTTTAGGGAGTGTGAGTAAAAACCATCATGAACTCTTCCACCCCATAGCACTGCCATGATCCAAACACTTTATGTGGGCACATTTGAGCAGTTACAGAGCTTAACACAAATTTATTGGGAGTTTTATTTTGCAAATTTGTTTCACACCCAGTTATGTATTTTTAATTGACAATTTGTCCCGAGCTTGCTTGAATACCAATTAAAATTCAATCAAAATACACTAAACTAGCATTGTTAAATGGGCTTTAAATTAAGTATATGCAGGGAAAAGTCTATCTAAACTAGGTCTGCAGGAAAAATGTATTCAAATATTGCTGTTTTGGGCCAGAACTCCCTCCCCTGCTGCTTCTGGTGGGCCTGGGATGGGGCTGAAGGGGCTGCACATCCAAATCCTTTACTGCCGGTGGCTGACTCATGCCAGGGCACCGTGCTTCCCAAAAAACTGGGGATGGAGCATTTTCCAGGTTATAAATTGTCACATTGGCCAGACAAAATTCTGGCCAGCGCCACCTCACCTCAGCACAGCCCCAAAGATGCTGAAGTGGGAAAGACTCTGCTCCAGTGGCAGAGCCTGCAGGAACTGGATTTTGGGAAGTTGTAAGGGACGGGAGGAAATGAAGGATTTGGCTCAGAATTCCTGTGCTCTGCCCTGGAGCAGAGTTTCCCTCACACAAAAATCCCAAAGCTTTCACCTAAATCTGCTCGTGAAGGGCTGTAAATTTTGTCCTGAGAGGATTTGTTTCTTGGGAACACCTTTCACCCTCCATTTCTCATGTTCTTTGGGAGCTGAAAAGGAAGAAAAAGTTTTGAAGGAGATACCAAGAAATCCTATTGGATAATTGTGGTGCTTAATTAGATGTTAATGGCTTTTCCTCAGTGCGGCAACCTGTGCTCTTTATCAAATGAGAAGCCTCTTCCAAGAGGTTAATTTGGGAATATCTTGTAATAAAGATGAATATTTGTGTGTATCTGTGTCCTGTGAGGGAAATACTCAGTGTGGGAGTTTAGCAAGGTCACTTGGTGCTGCAAGTGCTGCTAAAATAGGAATTCATCCCTGTGTAAACATTAGTTATATTAATTGGGGAATTAGTTATCTGACAGTGCTTAAGCAATTCTCTTACCGAGCTCAGAGAGAGCAGAGAAACCCCCGAAAAGATAATTGAGATGAGACAATGCCTCCTTTAAAGATCACTCACCATTTAAACTTCTTTAAATAATTAATTAGGCTCTGAAAGATCATTCTGAGAGCTGCTGAACTCTGCGTGGAACACAAGGACCTAATTTAAGGCAGAGCATCAAACGTCTGTTCAGATCTTATGGAAGTGGAGGTAGAGCTCAGGAAACAGCATGAACATGGAAAAAGGCCCATTTTAATGACATTCCAAGAATTCCTTGCAGAAACACCTCCAGAAATGATGGGGAGGCAACGAAAACAGCAACAGGAGGCATTTGAAGCACCTGCCTCGGTGTTGTGCCCTCAGACACACGTGGAGAAGGAGCAAAAACCTCTCTGGAGCTGAATGTGGCAAATTACAGAGCATCCCTGAGCCTCTGGAATGGGCACCACATCCTGCCCAGCCCTGGGAGGGGACAGGCACAGGGCAAACTTCACCTCCTGAACCTTCCAGCTCAGGGCCAGAGTCACTGCCAGGGAATTTGTGGCACATTGTTTGGAGAGGTTTCATTGGGATGTCACCATCCATGGAGCTGGCAGCTCCCTGGGGCACAAATGGCATGGATGGGTGAGGTGGAGAGGTGGATGGACAAAGGCGAGGCTGGAGAGGGACTTTGGACAAAGCCATGGAGTGGTAGGAAAAGGGGAATGGTTTTAAACTGAAAGAGAGGAGGTTTAAATTAAATATTAGGAGGAGATTCTTCCCTGTGAGGGTGGCGAGGCCCTTCCCAGGGGATGCTGTGAGGAGCAGGGAGGTGGAGGGCTGTTCCCTAATGAGGAGCAGTTTGTGGTGGCTGATATGAACTATTTTACAGCAGAACATAATCTACTGTTACACTTTATTATGCCTAATGCAAGGGGAGAGTAAACAGGGCTGCCGAGAATTAAAATCAATCGCATTCTCCTCTCCACAGCCATATCAGCTCGTCAGTAATTACTTGTTTGTTGTCTTCATTGTGAATCCCAACAATTCCAAGGTTGTTAATGCTCCAAGAGAGAAAATGAAATTACATATTCAATTTATTCTGCACGGAAACAAATTACCGGGAAGAAAAGGGGATTTATTTGCATTCCTGCCGTGGAGTCAGTGCCATCCTGCGGGATGGAGCTGCCTCCCTGCTGGCTCCCTGGGGCTTGGGAATCACCTCCCAGCCCCAGAAGTGGGAGCTTTACTGGTGTCCAGCTCGCCAGAGCTGCCTGGGAGCCCCATCCCTCAGCCCTTTTGTGGGGAAGAGGAGCTTTTTTGGGGGCAGAGCAGGGACACCTGGTGATGCTGAGGTGCTGGTGTGGGGACACTGAGCCTTGTGACATCCCTGGCACTGGGATCACACCTTCAGGAGCTCTGGCTGCTTGTCTGTGCCAGCAAACATTTGGGCAGCCAGGGAGGAGGGAGAATGTTCCTGCACTAAAATGTTTGACTTGGCTTAAGCTCTTTACTCCAGGAAATGCTTCTCTTTATTCAGTTGATTTCTGCAACGCTTAAATTTATCCTTCTGCAAATCTGACTTAAATATTAATGGTGCTTTGCATTCCTGGTGCTTTTCGTGTGCTGAGCTGAAATGTAGGGCTGGAGGAAAAAGTGGTTGGGGGGCAGAGGTTGCTTTTAACACCTTTGAGATGCTAAAATGTAATAAATCATCAGCTGGACCTGCTTCCACTCAAAACCAGGCTGAGTTTCACCTCCTGGAGCCAAGGTCCAGCCTCAGCGAGCCTCTCTCATGGTCTGGTGAGCAGAGCAGGACAGGACACCTCGGCTGAGGAGGACACAGAGCTTTAATAGCACCTCTGATAATTAAATATGGATGGTGCTCGAGCTGGGATGTGATTGAGTGAGACACCCAGGGAGAAAGTTCCAGAGGCAAGGCCACTTTTTGGTGGCCAGAGGCAGAGCTGGTCTGTAACGAGGCTCAGGACAGCTTTGAACCCATTTGGCAGGAAAAGAAACATCAGAGACAGGGAGAGGGCCATGGATTCCTCTGGGAATGGTGTGTCCTGCAGCTGGGGGAGGAGCTGGACAGCAGCACACGAGGGGCAGAGGGATGGGGACTGAGGAGTGACCTCCTCCCTCAGCATCTGCGGGTGGGATGGTTGGGGATTACAAAGATGGCACTTCCAAGCTGGCACAAAGGCTGTTCCTCTGGCTAGGCCCATCGGGGCCGCATGGATGTGAGCCTGTGAGGGGGAAATTCGGAGTGGGAAGCGGACCTGGACACTCTGCACGTCCCCACATCCTGCAGGGCCTTGGGCAGGGCCTGGGCTGCAGTGGCACGGTGCTGGTGGCCAGCTGTGCCAGCCAGGCTGCTTCCAGCGGGGAGCAAAGCTGGCACTGATGTGCCCAATCCCTGCTAAATCCCACCCTCAGCCCCTTTGGCAGTGCTCCAGATCCAGGATCTGCCCACATCCTTCAGGTTTCTGGATCCATGTGTTGCTCCTTGTGTCCCTCAGGCTGTGGGGACCCGTGGCAGCTGATGATCCATCAGCTCCAGAGCTTCCTGAGGTGCCCACAGGGATTCAGGACGAGGAATCAGCCTGAGGTTCCAGGGGCTGTTAAAGCAAAGCAGCTGCACCACATTGAGTCTGCTCCAGGCCCGGGGAAAATGACAAAAAGGGAACATTTGCCAAGAAAGAATGCAGAACTAAGTGGGGAAAATACATTTTAATGAAATGCAAATATGTTTCCCGGCATCTAGGAGAGAATTAAAAGCATAAATAAATAAATGAAAACTGGGAGTGAGCGTTCAGCAACAGATTTGAAGCTTTGCTTAAAGGGACAGGCCCAGCTGATGCTGCTGGGGCAGCCCCTGGCTCTGCTCACGCAGGGAAGGAGCGGCCACTGCTGCTGTCCTGGCAGAGTCTCTGCACATTGCTGAGCACTCTCTCTATCCTGGTCGAGTTTAGATGGCTCTAAAGTTCGACTTTAAAGCCTGACTGGAGTGTTTTGGAGGATCAGTCAAGAAGAGGAAGTGCCGATGCACATTCTCCTCCCTCAGCTCCTGCAGCTCAGTTTGCTGCAGGTGTGACCGAGCCCTGCTCTGGGGCTTGGTTCTGGCCTCAGCAGGGCTGGTTGTGCTTCCCCGGCCCCACACCATTCCCAGAGGAGCTCAGCAGGCACCAGGGATGAAGCCATTTGTCCAATTCCCTCTTTCAGGCCTATTTAACCTCGCTGACAGCGCTGGCTCACACCCTGCCCATGCCCCGGGGCCAGGCCACAGCTCAGCCCCATGGAAGGGGCAGCAGGATGCTCCTGTCCCCATGGATTGCTCCTGTCCCCATGGATTGCTCCTGTCCCCATGGATTGTCCCCATGGATTGTTCCCATGCCCATGGATTGCTCCTGTCCCCATGGATTGTCCCCATGGATTGTTCCCATGCCCATGGATTGCTCCTGTCCCCATGGATTGTTCCCATGCCCATGGATTGTTCCTGTCCCCATGGATTGTTCTGTCCCCATGGATTATTCCCACCCCCATGGATTGCCCCTGTCCCCAGGGATTGTCCCCATGGATTGCCCCTGTCCCCACGGATTTCTCCCTGCTCCCAGGCAAGGCCAGGGATGCAGGCGGGAGAAATCCTCTCCTGCAGCCTTGCAGGGCCTGCTGAGACCCAGAAGTGCTGATTTCTCTGGGTGGCTCCTGTGCAAATGTTTTGCCTCCCCTGCCCTGATTCAGCACTTCTGCAAAGCCCACGAGGAGCCTGTGGGGAACTTCAGGCCCAAATAACTTTGCAAGTGTTATTTTCCTGAGCAACATTATTCTCGTTTAAGACTACCCTGTGAGCATAAAAATCTCTCATAATGATTTCCCTGTCAGCTGCTTCTTTTCAAGACCTTTTTCTCCTTCCTCGAAATGCATGACACACTATGGAAATTATGTAAAGCTCCTGCTCTCCGTGGCTATGAATAGTGTTTTCTATTCTGTATTGGTTTATATTTGGGTTTGATAATCACACTCATATTTTAAGTTTAACCAAGGCACAATTTCTCTAACAAGGGCAGCAAACAAAGCAAGGAGTTTAAGCCGAGCAAACGAGTGCAGAAGTGGATCCTCTACTTTCTTAATGCCTCCCTGCGTCAAATTATTCCCTGCGCGTTCCATTTAGACAACGGATACAAATGATTTGTAGGAGTTTTCCACCCCCAAAACATAATAACACAGCGGGGCTGTGCTGCTCCCAGCTCCGTTCCTGCTCGTTTCAGAGCAGCTCCACGCTTTTGTGTGGCAGCCTGGCCCATTTGTTCTTTATTAAAAAGAAAATTAGCATGAAAGCCAAGCTCTCGCTTAATGGGCTCCAGCGCTGCCTCGCCAATACTTTTGTTAAACCAATCCTGATCTCTGCTGTAATTCTGCTTTCCCAAATGGAAGAGGAAATGGAAATGCTGCCCGTGAGCAGGGAGAAAAGCAGCGAAGTGTGCTTGGAGTGTGTGTTGTTAGTGCCGGGCATGCCATGGCTCCCTGAGCTCACGGAACGGGGAGGGAGTGAGGGATGGGGCTGGAAAAAGGCTTCTTCCAGGCTGTGCCCTTCCTACTGAGGGTTTTGGGATTTTTTGTGTGGACACAGAGCATTTGGAGGCAATTCCGAAGGGGTTTGCCATGAAAATGACCCTTCTCCAGCAAAGCCACCTTCGGCTCCAAGGAAATCTAGAGACACCCGTGAGTCACCTGGAAAGAAAACTTCGAGGCAAAGTTTTCCCTTCTATGATGACAAAAACTGCCCAGGGAAAGCAGGGCAGCACTTTTGGAGCTAAAGCACCAAGCACCCCAATTACCTGGGGTTCTTTCCTATGGAAAATGGCTTGGGATGCTCCAGAAACCCATGGGATTCATCTCCCCGCACAGCCCTGCAAGTCTCGGCTTTGCCCTAAACACTGAGAAACCATCACAGAATATCCCAAAATGGAAGGAATCCCCAAGGATCAGCAAATCCAGCTCCTGGCCCTGCACAGAACAGTCCCAGGGATCCCACCCTGAGTCTGAGAACGGAAATTGCCTTTATTTTTTGAATCCTAAATGCCTTCTACCCAAGGCTTGTAGGACAGAGAAGAACTGCGCACTTTGAACACTTTGGACATTTTTTCTAGGAATTCAAGTTCTAGAAGGAACTGCCTTGTGAAGGAGCAACAGTTTAATGAAAAACTCCTTTCATAAAGTTGGTTTTCCTTTCTATTTTTTTTTTTTCCATAAGGAAATTCAAACTCTGAGGAAGAATTTTGTGTTTCCTTGGCCAAAATTGAAAGCCATATGTGATTTGCTTGGGCTTTTTTTGGATGGTTTTGGTCAAAAACGGACCAGTTATCTTCATCAAAAATGAAATTTTCAGCTGGGCCTTGGGAGGACTCACTCATCCTGAAGATATTTTCCGAAGATGAATCTCTCAGGACCTAATTCCAGACATTGATGCTGACAGAAGACAAAGTATTTGGAGCGTTTAACTGCCTCTGCTGCTTTCTGCTTGGATTCTCGGCATGGCCAGATAAATCCCTTTAGAAGGCAGTGCCCAGACAGGCTGTCTGTCTCTCTCTTGCCTTGGCACAAAGTTGACAGAGGACCTTTGAAAACCCCTTTTGGGAAGTCTGATGAAGCGATTGCTGATTTCTCCTGCCTGATTTAGGGACAGTCCTTCCCCTTGGGATGAGACTTTTGGGGTCGAGTGTTGTCCTGACCTCCTGTGCCCCTGCTGTGCCCTGGGCTCAGGGTGTTGGCCTGACCTCTGCCCGGTGCTAAGGTCTGGTTGGGGTGGATCTTTAAGGCCCCTTCCGACCCAAACCATCCCGGGATCCTGGGATTCCCTAAGATGAACCAGCAGCTGCCTTAATGGTTGTGTTAATGACAGGAGCGTCACCATCCCCTACCTAATGTTGGATCCATGTTTTGGGTGTCTCATTTTGGGGTTTGCAGAGAGCTGAGGGTACTTCAGTGGCCAGGCTGAGTGGGTGGGGACAGTGACACATCCTGCAGGTCCCAGCTCTGCCCAGGGCGCTCAGCAGGTGACAGGGACAGCCCCAAGCTGTGCCAAGGAAACGTCCCTGTTCCAGCCCCACTGATGCAGGAGGGACAGACGGACGTGGTGACAGCAAGTGCTGGGTGTGTCGCCCTGAGTTTTGCGGTTTTTCGATGTTTTCATTTCTGTGATAGAATTTCTCATGCACTTTCTGTAAACATAGCCGTGTTTTTGCTAACCGTTCCTTATTGTTTTCATTCTTTCTCCTGAGGCGGAGAAATATGATGGACTTGTCAGTGACCAGTGTGGTTGGAGAGGTGGTAACCTCATCCTCCAATCCATGGTCATTCCTGGAAACATATATATATGAAGTAAAAGAAACGGTGGGGCTATTGCCCTGGCATCTCCTGTCCTGAACTGAGCTGAGTCTGCGTGCTTCTTTTCGTGTCCAATGCAACACTGGGTGGTTCCATCTCCCTTTAGGGCTGGAGCTTTCCCAGTTGGTTCTGTGGGAACGCACGGGGCACAGCAGAGGTGCAATCCCTGCCCAGGTCCAGCCTGGCTTGGATGTGTCAGGCAAGAAGGTCCCTTTTGGGACCACGAGCATGAGGATGTGGTGAGCAGTCTGTGGTGAGGCAGCATCCCAGGAAATCCAGGGCCACGGAAATTCAGTGCTGCCTTTACTCCCCTCCCAGCACCAAACCCTCAGCAGGAGAAGGGGTCTGCTTGATTTCAGCTGCTTCTCATTTGTCCAGAATGTCCCACAAAGCCTTGGAGAGAGGCCCAGCCACCATCAGAGAGCTGCTGACATTTCTAATGCACACCAAGGTCCCCCCTGCCCTCTCATTTCTGCAGGGCTCAGGTGTGACCTGTGATTCTGCCTCAGCCCTGGCTGTTACCAGCGGCTTGGGCTGGGCAAACGTCCAGCAGCTCCCTGCTTCTCCTTATTTACTGACTGCAAGCCAAAGGGCACAAAATGTTCCTCTGTTCCTTCACAACGGGCAGGGGAGCTCCTGGCTGCTCTCAGAGTGAGGGATGTGATCACCAAACCTATTTCCCCTCATTATTTCCATGAGTTTCGTGCTGCAGCAGATGGATCTTCATAAGGCTGAATACAACTTTTAGGGAGAAGCTGCTTTCATTGTTGAAGCAGCTCCTGCAGTAACCACGGCCGTTTTAGTGAGATTTATGGGAAAATGGCTGAGAAATACAATGGCAAAGTAAAGATGCCTTTAACCAGCTAATGGGAAAGCATTTCCCTCTCTGGAAAGGTCATGCATGGCAAGCGGGAAATGGGGCTCAAGTGGCTCTGGGTTAGGCTGAGTGTCTGGGTAGGGATAGGGAGGATAAATCACAGACAAGCACCTCTAGTACGAGCCCAAAGCCCTCCCCAGAAAATCACATTTACCGGGTTTAATCTCAGGATGGAACTCCCAGAATTCCAGACTGATTGCTGAGGGGCCAGGGCTGGTGGCCAGGAGGGACAGGCAACTCTGAAAACTCAGATAGGACCTGGAAAATGTCAGTAGGGGGTTACAGGTCAGGCTGGCTGGACAGGGGGAGGGAGAGCTGCTCCTCAGCACACTCAGGGTTCCCTGAGTCACCTGCAGTCTTTGAAGTGTTGGTGTCTCCTGAGGGAAGGTGGAGCAGCTGATGATGGAGCGATGCAGGGGGCTGAAGGCTGAGGCTCCAAAGCAGCTCAGGTTTGGGGCCAGTTCTGGGGCCTCCAGCCTCGACCCTTCTGCTCGAGGCCAGCTGGGTGGAGAACAATCCTTCCCTGGCACCTGGCAGGGAACAGGGTCATGCCAGGGATTCCCTCTGAGGGCACAGAGGTGAGGGTGTGACTCCCTTTCTCCTGGGAGGTTTGTGCTTTTATCAGTTTGATCCCTTGCAGGAGCCCAGGCTGGCCTGATGAGTGGATACAGGGCAGTGGCCACAGCCTGGACCCAAATCCTGCTTCCCTATTAATGCAGGGGGAGCCAATAGGACATGGCAGAGTTACAGGAACAGAGAGTTCTGGTCGGAAGGGACCTCAGAGCCCATCCAGTGCCACCCCTGCCATGGCAGGGACACCTCCCACTGTCCCAGGCTGCTCCAAGCCCTGTCCAGCCTGGCCTTGGGCACTGCCAGGGATCCAGGGGCTGCTCTGGGCAGCCTGTGCCAGGGCCTGCCCACCCTAATCTAAAAAAAATCCTTCCTTATTTCTAAACCTCCCTCCCTTTAGACACGAACTCTTCTGGCGTTCTCCAGGAGCTGTGGAGACACTGAATATCCCCTGCTGCAGGCACTGTGCTTTGAAAATCCATGGACCCGCCCTGCCAGGAGAGCAGAGCAGGGAAGTTTTCTCTTCCAGGCAAGGCCGGGCTTGGCCATTCCCTGCAGGAACGTGGCTGTGCAGCCTCAGTCCCAGTGACTGCTGAGCAGCCCAGACACGGGGCTGCTGCTGTGCTCTCCATCCCCTCCCTGAGCTGCCGTGGGTTTTGTTTCATTCAGGATCCCTTGGCAGCCCTGTTATTTTGTGCTCTGCATGTGTCACTCTTTATAAGCTGGAGCTGCTCCGTGTTGAGATAGACACTGATAAATGCTGTAATCACATGGGGCTGTCTGAGCAAAGAGATTTGAAACCACTTTTTTTTTTTCCTCCTTTTATTTCCTTTTTTTTTTTCCCTCTAAGTGTCACATCTTGTACTGTTTTTGCTTTCCCCTTTACAGCCTTATTCCTTCTCTGGAAACATCTGCTGAGGGGAAAAGGAGGGGGAATGAGGATGATTTGCAAGTCACACACGGCTCTGAGGACAGACACCATGAGAGCAAAGACTCTCTATAAAAAACTGTGTCCTGAAGTTGGGAAATTCCTTCATCCTGAAGGACATCCCTGAGGCTTGTGGACCTAAGCCTCTGTCTTGGTTTGGAAAGACAGGTGTCAGACAGGAAAGGCAGGAGCCTCCCCTGAAGTGGAAAATGCAACCCCCTTCCCTCCGAATTATTATAGATTTGAAAATAAGGGGCTTTCAGGCAAAGATATGAGGGATAGGAATAACAGTTCTTTACTAATAAATATATATGTATAACAACACAAACAAACAGCAATAGCTGTGGCAGTCACAGCAAACAGCAGCACAAACCCAGCACCGGCCTCTGGCACTTTCCCCTGGGCGCAGTTCCTCCGGGGCGGCTCCCGGTGAGCAGGGCGGGTGCGATGGTTCCCCCGCGGCTGCAGGGGGCGCTCCGCAGCGAGCTCGGGCAGCACCGGGAATGGCGGCGCGGGGTCCCGGGCAGGGATGGGTGGAAAGCCTCACAAAACCCCTGGGCGTCTGGCTGGATCCTCAGGAACAGCAGGCTGGAACGGCAGGGGCGAGCGCAGATCTCGGGTGGCAGTGAGAGGTATCAAACTGCGGAGCTGTGGCAGGGAAACCCGGCAGGTCTCTCAGTCAGCAGAGCGTAGGAGCTCCGTTTCCAGACGGGACAAGGAGAAGAGCAGGCTTAGGAATCCCGGGGTTTGCCCGCAGAAAGCAAAACAGCCAAAGAAGCAGATTCCCGCAGTGTGACCGAGACGTCCACACCGAAGGCAGGCAGCTCCCAGACTAAACGCTGAGCACCCAGGCAGCCCCCCGGGTGTCCCAGCCCCCAGGTGACAAAAGGGTGGCCAGTCCCACCCCGCCTCTGTGGCCAGGTCTTTTGTTTCTTTTAAATATCCAGCGGTTTGTCCCCTAGCAACTAGTATGGGTAAAATTCTTTAAGAGAAAAAACAGGCTAAAATCCTAAACCCCAACATTATCCACCCCGAATTTTTCCCATACTAACATGTTACATCAAACTTAACTTTTTTTAAACTATATACACACATACATCACCATAATTATATACATATGTACATGCAGATATGATACAAGTACAATGCCGTGGGCAGTTCACCCTAAAACAAGGTCCCCTTGCGGTACACATTGGGTCTCTCCATCCTTCTGCATCACCCACCAGGTGCAGCCTGGTCCCTGAGCGAAGACCACCCCACGGATAGGTTGATCTTTGCTCGAGGCAGAATTGACCCAAACAGTTTTTCCAAGCATACCTCTCATGTGCACCACTGGAACCTTATCCCCATCTGTTGTTTGTAGCAGTTCAGATTGAGCAGGGCCTGCTCGATTGGTAGATCCTCGGGTGTTAACTAACCAGGTGGCTTTTGCTAGATGCTGTTCCCAGTTTTTGAAAATTCCCCCACCCAATGCTTTCAAGGGTGGTTTTAAGCAATCCATTACACCTCTCAACCTTCCCAGCCGCTGGTGCATGGTAAGGGATGTGGTACACCCACTCAATGCCATGTTCCCTAGCCCAGGTGTTTATAAGGCTGTTCTTGAAATGAGTCCCATTGTCAGATTCAATTCTCTCAGGGGTACCATGTCTCCACAGGACTTGCTTTTCAAGGCCCAGGATGGTGTTCAAGGCCCAGGATGGTGTTCCGGGCTGTAGCATGAGGCACAGGGTGGGTCTCCAGCCATCCAGTGGTGGCCTCTACCATTGTGAGCACATAACGCTTGCCTTGGCGTGTTTGAGGCAGTGTGATGTAGTCAATCTGCCAGGCCTCCCCATACTTGTATTTGGACCACCGCCCACCATACCACAGGGGTTTCACTCGCTTGGCCTGCTTGATTGCAGCGCAGGTCTCACAATCATGGATCACCTGGGAGATACTGTCCATGGTTAGATCCACCCCTCGGTCTCGTGCCCACTTATAGGTGGCATCTCTGCCCTGATGACCTGAGGCATCATGGGCCCATCGAGCTAGGAACAACTCTCCCTTGTGTTTCCAATCTAAGTCTATCTGGGACACCTCTATTTTTGCAGCCTGATCTACCTGTTTGTTGTTCTGATGTTCTTCATTAGCCCGGCTCTTGGGAACATGAGCGTCCACATGGCGGACTCTCACGGGTAGGTTCTCTACCCGAGTGGCAATGCCTTTCCACTCATCAGCAGCCCAGATTGGTTTTCCTCTACGTTGCCAGTTAGCCTTCTTCCACCTTTCCAACCAACCCCACAGAGCATTGGCTACCATCCATGAATCAGTGTAGAGGTAGAGCTTTGGCCACTTCTCTCTTTCAGCTATGTCCAGAGCTAATTGGACAGCTTTGAGTTCAGCAAACTGGCTCGATCCACCTTCTCCCTCTGTAGCTTGTGCAACTTGCCGTGTGGGACTCCATACAGCAGCTTTCCATTTCCGGCTAGCTCCTACAATTCGACAGGAACCATCAGTGAAGAGGGCGCATTGTCTTTCACTGTCCGGCAGCTCATTATATGGCGGGGCCTCTTCTGCACGGGTTACTTGCTCTTCCTCTTCTTCAGAAGATAACCCAAAAGTTTCACCTTCTGGCCAGTTTGTAATTATTTCCAAGATCCCAGGGCGATTTGGGTTTCCAATTCAGGCACGCTGAGTGATGAGGGCAATCCATTTGCTCCAAGTTGCATCAGTAGCATGATGGGTGGAAGGAACCTTTCCCTTGAACATCCACCCCAGCACCGGTAGTCGGGGTGCCAGGAGGAGTTGTGCCTCTGTGCCAATTACTTCTGAGGCAGCTTGGACTCCTTCATAGGCGGCCAAGATCTCCTTCTCTGTGGGAGTGTAATTGGCTTCGGACCCCCTGTAGCTCCGGCTCCAGAATCCCAGTGGTCGGCCACGAGTCTCACCAGGCACCTTCTGCCAAAGGCTCCAGGACAGACCATTGTTCCCGGCTGCAGAGTAGAGCACGTTGTTCACCTTGGGTCCTGTCCTGACTGGGCCAAGGGCTACTGCGTGAGCGATTTCCTGCTTGATCTGGGTGAAGGCTTGCTGCTGTTCAGGGCCCCAGTGGAAATTGTTCTTCTTGCGGGTGACCAGGTAGAGAGGACTCACGATCTGGCTGTATTCAGGAATGTTCATTGTCCAAAAGCCTATGGCGCCTAGGAAGGCTTGTGTTTCCTTCTTGTTAGTCGGCGGAGACATAGCAGTGATCTTATTGATAACCTCAGTGGGAATCTGACGCCATCCATCTTGCCATTTCACTCCCAGGAACTGGATCTCTCGAGCAGGTCCCTTGACTTTGCTCTTCTTGATGGCAAAACCGGCCTCCAGGAGAATCTGGATGATTTTCTCTCCTTTCTCGAACACTTCTGCTGCGGTGTTCCCCCACACAATGATGTCATCAATGTACTGCAGATGTTCTGGAGCCTCACCCTTTTCCAGTGCAGTCTGGATCAGTCCGTGGCAGATGGTGGGACTGTGCTTCCACCCCTGGGGCAGTCTGTTCCAGGTGTATTGCACACCTCTCCAGGTGAAGGCAAACTGAGGCCTGCTCTCTGGTGCCAAAGGAATGGAGAAAAATGCATTAGCAATGTCAATAGTGGCATACCACTTCGCTGCTTTGGACTCCAGCTCATACTGGAGCTCCAACATGTCTGGCACAGCAGCACTCAGTGGTGGAGTCACTTCATTCAAGGCACGATAGTCCACAGTCAATCTCCATTCCCCGTCAGACTTGCGCACAGGCCAGATGGGGCTGTTGAAGGGTGAGTGGGTCTTGCTGACCACCCCTTGGCTCTCCAGCTCACGGATCATCTTGTGGATGGGGATTAAAGCATCTCGATTTGTCCGGTACTGCCGGCGATGCACAGTCGAGGTGGCAATTGGCACTTGTTGCTCCTCCACTTTCAGAAGCCCAACTGCAGAGGGATTCTCAGATAGTCCAGGCAGGGTGCTCAGTTGCTTAATGCCCTCTGCCTCCACAGCAGCTATTCCAAATGCCCACTTGAGCCCTTTTGGGTCTTTATAATAGCCATTCCGGAGGAAATCTATGCCCAGAATACACGGGGCCTCTGGGCCAGTCACGATCGGATGCTTTTGCCAGTCCTTCCCAGTCAGGCTCACCTCAGCTTCCAACAAGGTCAAATCCTGTGATCCCCCAGTCACCCCAGCAATAGAAACGGGTTCTGCCCCCACATGTCCCGATGGCATCAAAGTACATTGTGCACCAGTATCAACTAAGGCTTCATATTTCTGTGGCTCTGACGTGCCAGGCCATCGGATCCACACTGTCCAAAAAACCCGATTCTCCCGTGCCTCTTCCTGGCCAGAGGCAGGGCCCCTCTAGCACTGGTTATCATTTCCTCCCTGGGCATACATGCTTGAGGTTCCTTCAAGGGGATCTGACATATCATCTTCCCTTCTGTAATACCTGGCAGCTTGGTTACGGGAGGCTGAGGCTACTTTCACCCTAGCAGAACCCCCTCGGTTAGCATTTCTCTCCTTGAGTTCATGCACCCGTGCTGCCAGGACAGAAGTGGGTTTCCTATCCCACCTGCTCATGTCTTCTCCATGGTCGCACAGGAAAAACCACAGCTCATCTCGTGATGGGTACCCTCTCTCTCTAGCTGGGGGAGGTCGGGCTCTGATTTGAGGGCGTGTGACTCGCACTGGTGCCACATTGATCCTCCTCAACTCCTCCTTCAACTCCTCTTTGAACTCCTCTTTGAGCTCCTTAACCACAGCAGAGACCTGAGCTTTCAGCGGGCCACTGACCATACTTTCATAATTTCTGAGCTTGTTGGCGACAGAACCCACTGTTTCTCGGTTGTCCTCGGCATTAATGGTTGCAATGAAAGTGGTGTATTGGGACGGCCCCAGCTTTGCCAGGTTCCAAAACATCTGTGCTGTGCACCTGACCTTGTCGGGGTCATTATCATGCTGCCCATCCCTCCCAAAGAGTACTTCTAATACTGCCACCTCTCTTAGCTGCTGGATCCCTTCCTCAAGTGTCTTCCATTGCATTCTATGATGGTACTCCTGCATTCTCTCTTTGTTGACAAACCTCTCTCTCACACTCATTATAAGCCGCTCCCAGAGAGAAAGGGGCCCTGGCTCCCTCACAAATATCTGATCCACACCTGGGTCCTGGGTCAAAGATCCCAAATACCTTGCCTCACCATTATCCAGCTGCACACCTGTACCCATGAGGTCCCAAACCCGAAGTAACCAGGTTGTAAAAGCCTCACGTCCCCTCCGCACGATGTCTTTTCGCATATTACGGAGACTCTCATACGACAGGGACTCGGTGCTGATTTCAGGCTCTGGCTCCCCTGCTGGTTGTGAGGGCCCTGGTTCCCCATCATCATTCACTGGGCGCACTGATTTGGCCTTGTATTTCCTCCTCTGCACAGGGGCAACTGCTGCTGGCTGGGATTGCCCTTGTGGTTCAGCTGGAGCCTGGACAGTTGTAACATCCACAGGTTCCACTGCTTCACCATCAGGCTCTTCCTCACTGGGGCAGGGAGAGGGTTTTCCACTAGCTGAGAAAATGCATTCTTTCAGCATCTGGCCCATCTCACGTATCTCCTTTACCAGTGCCCCCACTAAATCTGGGTAATTTATTTCTGAGGTGGGCTGTTGGGCAGGATTTCTAGTCTCTGGGGCAGGATCTCTAGTCTCTGGGGTCCTGTCAGGCTCTGGGGCAGGATCTCTAGTCTCTGCAGCCCTGTCAGGCTCTGGGGCAGGATCTCTAGTCTCTGCAGCCCTGTCAGGCTCTGGGGCAGGATCTCGAGTCTCTGGGGCCCTGTCAGGTTCTGGGGCCGGATCTTTAGTCTCTGCAGCAGGGTCTCTTGTCTCTGGGACAGGATCCCTAGTCTTTGGGGCCCTGTCAGGTTCTGTGGCAGCATCCCTAGCCCCCGGGGTAGGTATCATGGTGGTTATCCAAGTCAATCTCCCTTTATCTCTGAGTACTAAGCAGAATAGGCACATCAGCAACACCACCCACTGTACAATATCATTAGCATTTAGGGAAGATCTGAATCCTTCGAAAACTGGTGGAGTGGACCCAAAGAGATGGGTTAAGGGTTGGGAGAAAGTTTCCCCTGGTGTCATCTCCTCACAGTAGGTCCCATTATTAAAGTAACCCCAAAAGCATACCGTTAGTGTGCGATAGCCCTGTATCCATGTGCCCACATTCCAGAGGAAGTTAAAAACCCATTAATTCCTCACCTTATCAACCCATAGGGCAAACTGGATAACAGCAACAGTGGCCTTAGTCAGAGGACCCATGTTTAGAAAAGGAGCTGCAAAAGGGAGAAATACAGCCACGACCACATGCCACCCGAACCAGGGCAAACTGGACCACATAGTGCTGCCTAGCAAGGTTTCTATATTCAGCACACAGAACTGAGTTATCCAAGAACTGTTATTCCTTTTTCAGCCTTTTCTCTCAATGCCCTCAGGCCCCACGTTGGGCGCCAAGATCTGTCTTGGTTTGAAAGACAGGTGTCAGACAGGAAAGGCAGGAGCCTCCCCTGAAGTGGAAAATGCAACCCCCTTCCCTCCGAATTATTATAGATTTGAAAATAAGGGGCTTTTCAGGCAAAGATATGAGGGATAGGAATAACAGTTCTTTACTAATAAATATATATGTATAACAACACAAACAAACAGCAATAGCTGTGGCAGTCACAGCAAACAGCAGCACAAACCCAGCACCGGCCTCTGGCACTTTCCCCTGGGTGCAGTTCCTGCGGGGCGGCTCCCGGTGAGCAGGGCGGGTGCGATGGTTCCCCCGCGGCTGCAGGGGGCGCTCCGCAGCGAGCTCGGGGCGCACCGGTAATGGCAGCGCGGGGGCCCGGGAAGGGATGGGTGGAAAGCCTCACAAAACCCCTGGGCGTCTGGCTGGATCCTCAGGAACAGCAGGCTGGAACGGCAGGGGCGAGCGCAGATCTCGGGTGGCAGTGAGAGGTATCAAACTGCGGAGCTGTGGCAGGGAAACCCGGCAGGTCTCTCAGTCGGCAGAGTGCAGGAGCTCCGTTTCCAGACGGGACAAGGAGGAGAGCAGGCTTAGGAATCCCGGCGTTTGCCCGCAGAAAGCAAAACAGCCAAAGAAGCAGAAACCCGCAGTGGTGACCGAGACGTCCACACCGAAGCGAGGCAGCTCCCCGACTAAACGTTGAGCACCCAGGCAGCCCCCCGCCCCGGGTTCCCAGCCCCCAGGTGACAAAAGGGTGGCCAGTCCCACCCCGCCTCTGTGGCCAGGTCTTTTGTTTCTTTTAAGTATCCAGCGGTTTGTCCCCTAGCAACTAGTATGGGTAAAATTCTTTAAGAGAAAAAACAGGCTAAAATCCTAAACCCCAACAGCCTCACAGACATTTTTTTGAGGAGCTGTTTCCCAGGACAAGGGGAATGGGTTCAGACTGACAGAGAGGAAATTCAGGTTGGATATTGGGAAGGAATTGTTCCCTGTGAGGGTGGGGAGGCCCTGGCACAGGGTGCCCAGAGCAGCTGTGGCTGCCCCTGGATCCCTGGCAGTGCCCAAGGCCAGGCTGGACAGGGCTTGGAGCAGCCTGGGACAGTGGGAGTTGTCCCAGGGCTTTAAGGTCCCTCCCAACCCAAACCATTCTGGGATTCTGTGATTACTGTACCCTGCTTCATTTGTGCCTCTTCTTTCCTGCCAGATTTCTCTCGGGGCAGAGCAGCAAAACCTTTCCTTCATGGAAAACAATGACTTGAAACCACCTGATCAGACAAATCCTGGTTCATTCCGGCCTGGGATGCACCCAAAGTGTCACTTTGTACCCTGGTGTGACACTGGCAGGAGACGCTGCTGGGGGAACCAAAGACCTTGGTGTGAGGGGATCCTTCTGGACAGCTTTTCACAGGTTTGTTATCAGATATTTTAGAGCTGTTTGTTATTTTCCTGCCCTTCCATAACCCCAGCAAAGCCTCTCCACTGGAGTGAGGAGAATTCCTGGGAGCAGGCAATTTTTATTCCTTTGGGATGCAGAGAGAAACGGAGCTGCTTATCGAGCTCAGCATCTCTCAGCCTCTGCAGGGAACTCCTCAATTTCTGCCCGTCCTTAAATTCAGCTCCCACTGCTCCCTGGAGGTTCTCCTCAGCACCTCCGTGCTGCAGGCTGTCCAGCCACACATGGGCACCATGGTTTTCTCCATGATTTGGTTGCCTGCACCATTCTGTTGCCTCTCTAGGATCTGTTTTCTTTGTTATTCATTGTCTGCACATTTTTCTCTGCTCGTTTCTGCCCCCTCAGTAAGAAAGGAAAGCTTTGAACAGGGTGCTGACTAAATACTTCTGGGTCTTGTGCCTTTGCCTGCTCCGTTTTGATCCCGTCGCACAAAAGGATCAAAAGGGAACACGTTTTCTCCTGGAAGATGACAGCAACAAGGCTGAAAGTGCAGGGAATGTTGCCTCAGAGGCACAACCTCACTCGGGGAGCTGTAAACATCCCTTTCAACTCCGAAAATAATAAAGGTGCTGCCACCTCCTTGTCCTCTTTGATCTTTGCCAGCTCTGTGTGAGATGGTGTCAGCAGGGATGGGACTGGGAGAGAGGGAATTAGGGAGAAGTGGGAGGAGGTGAAGAGCCCGTGTCCAGCTCTGCCCCTGTGCTGGCCACACCAGACAGGGAGAATCCCCCAGAGCAGGACTTTCCTGGCATCCAAACCTCAGCCCAGCAGTCAGAAAGGCCCAGGCTCACCACAGAGACAGCTGGAAACCTCCCAGGCGAAAAAAGAGAACAACTCCTGACCCACTGGTGCTGCTGGATGCCTCAGAGATGAGGAAAACTGGTCAAAAATTTGTATTTTCTTGGGAAAACCCATCCAGGTGATTTTTCTTTCACAATGTTCGGCGCCTTCAAATCACCTCTTGGAGGACTTTCTCCTCAAAGAAGTTTTTTACATTTTTAAGCACCAAAAAAATGCTTCTTTCTTTCTCCCACCTTTTTGCAATTTTTATTTCCACTGTTCTATTTTCCTGCAGAATTTTGCCAGCGCTGGCAGACTGGCAGAACTGTGCAGTTTCAAAGCTCTCTTGTCACTCTGCCACCACAAAACAGCCAGAATTTGGAAAAGGCAAAAGGGGGGAAAAAATATGGAAACATTCCCTGCTAGCAGAGTAAATGGGGGATGAAAAGATTAAAAAAAAAAAAAAAAAAAAGCAGCTTCAAAGAAATGTAGAATTAAAATAAACCTAACAATCCTGCTCATTCAGGGGTAGTTTTGCACTGCAAAATCTGGTTTTCAGCCTTGGGAACGTTCTCCAGCAGATCAGAGCCCTCTGCAGCTCCCTGCAGGTCCTTTGCAGCTGTGTTCCTCCATGGGTTTGGGAGAAGGAAAAATATTTGCTTGAGAAGTTTCTGGATGCCTTGGTGTGCAGATGGTGCCCCTGCACCCTCTGGAACGGGTGAGGAATAATTCCCACTTCCTGAGCAGCTTTTGGGGTGGCTTGCTTTTGTTTTCCTCTTTCCTTCCTTCTGGACCTTTTGTTTTTGAGGCTGAAATCTGAAATTGTTGCTCACAGAGGTTGTGGAAGTGTCCCAGGCGCATGGGGCTCAGAGCAGCCTGGGAGGGAGGGAGGTGTCCCTGCCCCTGGAATGAGCTTTAGGGTCCTTTTCCAAACCGTTCTGGAATTCTGTGCTTGTAAATGTTTATTTGGGGGAAGCAGGTGCATTCAGGGAACAGAAATGTTGCCTCCAGAGTGTTTTGAGAGCAGAACCGAACCCAGGAGCAGCCGGAGTTGTGCCCTGTCCCCAGGCCTGAGGGTGGCCGCTTGCTCTGGAGATCCCATAAATCAGTGGAGAGCCTAAAAATGTGTGGGGATCCCCTGAATCTGTGCAGCTGCTGCTGTTAATCCCTCCCTGCCTGCTGTGGGAGTGGGGCAGTTCCTGACAGGCCTTTCCCTGCCTCCCCCAGCCCCTCTGGAATTCAGGGCTGCAGGATTTGCCTTCCCAAGCTCGGCTCAGCTGCACTGACATAAATCCCCCCATCAAATAATAATAAAGCATCACTTCAGCTCTGAGCTTTCTATCACCCCTCAGGCTGCTCCTCCAGAGCCCTTTTTGGTGTAAAACACCCCCTGTAAAGCCCCACTGTTCACCCACCCCTGGGAACAGGGTAAAATGAGGGCCCCAGCTCCGAGATGGGAGCAGCAGCCTGACCGTGCTCCTTCTGCAAGGGGTTCTCTTCTGTTTTGTTTGAAATTAAAACACTGCTTAACCTTGCTAATTTGTCATTTAGGCCCATGAGAAAATAGGCTGGGGAGTAGCAAGCTTGCTCTAGTGGGAGATGGAATAAATTTGAGTTGAATCATGGAGTGTTACTTACAGAACAACAGTAAATGGAGTGTGTGGTTTATTGTTAAACGAGAGCAGAGCTCCTGAAATGAGGTTAAAAGGAATTCTGTCAAGGGCCTGGTGTGCAGCTGTTCCCCTGGCAAAGGAGAAAACTCTTCCAGAGGAATTAAGTGGGGAACATTTATCAGTTATTGATGGGAAATAAGCCCTGCAAACCCAGCAGTATCAACGAGGAGATGCAGCCAAGGGGCAGGATCGGGTAAAAAAAATACAGACGAGTCTCCAGAGTGAGGGAAATCAGAGAAATTCCAGCTTCTGGGAATATCTGCAAGACTTAAAATCTGTGGGGCCTCTCTCCATCCTTCCTGGGGACTTGAGGTCCCCATGAGGAGCAGATTTTCTGGAGCACCAGGGAGCCAACAACATGGAGTGAGAGGGACAAGAACCTGTGGGAGCTGAGGAGGTCTGAGACCATGGCCAGGCCCTTGGGAAGTGAAACAGAGATCCCTGGAGCTGTGAGCCTCTGGATGCAGCCCCTGGAATGCAGTTACACTGCTCTCACCATGCTGGGAGGGGAGGAAAGGGAAAAGGGAAGGTTCCCCTGCTCTCCCCAGCAGCCTCTATGTGGCTGCTCCATAAATCAACTCGGAGGTTTCGAGGCCTCGCAGCGCTTGGGATGTGAGCAGACTTAAAAGGCCTCCCAGGAGTTTTCCAACGGGATTTTGCAGGTTTTCTTCCACCCGAGGAACAGCTCAATGCCAGCTAGAGGGGAGGGGGCAGAGCTGGCAGTGCCAGCAGAGTTTGGGCCCCAGGGTGGCACCCATGGCAGAGCCATTCCCTGCAGGCAGTGCCAGCCAGGGGCTGAGCACACACCAATGGGACACCATGGGGCACCCCTTGGAAGAATTCCATGGATGCAGCCAGAAATCCCCCTGTGGGACCCTGCTGCAGCCCTCCAGCTTTGGAGACATGTGGGGACAGAACAGGGGACAGGGACAGCACCCTCAGCCACCTCAGGGTGCACTCGGGTCCTTCTGCACATGAAGCTCACCCGAGGAGCAGGGAGAGAAACGGGCACTGCAGGTGTGGCCTGGAATTCTGTACCTCAGCCTTAATTCCTGGAAAAATAATTAAGGAAAGTGGTACCTGGAAAAGACGTGGAGGTTAGTAATGGTCAAGCTTGATCATGAGAAACAAATTGGGTAAAACCTATTTAATTTCCTTCAGAGGCTGAGTGAAAAGGCAAGAGATAATTCCTGCCCGGGTGCAGCAGCACTTTTAACTCTCCTGGTCATAAAATCTCCATGAACAAGCTCAGGAAATATGGGAGAGATGAATGGAGCAGGTGGGGATGCAGAGCTGGGCAGCAGAGCAGGATCACACAGCAGAACCAGGAACTTTTCTGGCCTCTGGCAGCTGATCCATGAAGCTTTCCCTGGGCCTGGGGCTATTCCAGATCCCCCACCCATGAGCTGGGCTGTGGAACACAGGATGCTCCAGTCCCTTGCATTTGGTCCACAGCTGGAAAGGACTTTAAATGACTTTGAGACTGTGGAAAAGATTAAAAAAAAAAAAATCTCTAATCCAGAATTCAGTAAGGACAATGTAAAACCCAGCTTTGAGCTGGGATCCAGCTGGGGATGGAGAGGGGATCGCACAGGGGTGTGACATCCCCCAGCCCTGGCTGTGTGCAGGGCTCAGGACACCAGGAAGGGCCCAGCTGGGCCACCCTGCCCAGTTTGGGCTGGTCCCGGGGTCCCCAGGAGCTGCAGGATGGAGAGATGACCCTGCCCCTTCAGGGCTCCCTTCGGAGGCCGATTCCCGGGGATCTGCCAGGGAATTCTCCTGCAGCATTCGCCTACTGAGCTGCTCTTCTCACAGGAGGGGAACTCGAGGTGTTTTCTGCTCTGCCAGGGACACTCCAGGCTGGACACCCTCAGGGCAGATCCATTCCTGAGCTATTTGCAGCTCCTGTGGCAGACTGGGCACCGACCCGTGAGTGCTGGCAGCGTTTCCTTGCTGCGCAGCCCAAGCGTGGCCAGACTGCTCCAAAAGCGACAGAAAACACGAATTCCTGTCCCTCCCACGTGTGCCTGCAGTGCCATTCACACTCGGGATGCTCACTGAGCTGTTGCTGATGGCTTTAGCTAAAATCTGTGTAACTCCTGCTCTCCTGTCCTGTGGAATCCCCCGGTGGGAGCTGAGCGTGTTCCTTCACGCCGCGTTTGCTGCTTCAAGGGGCACCCCGGGTGATTCTGCCCTTTCACTCCTTGGATAAATGTGGAACCACTTCTCCTGCCCACATCATTGCCTTTAGGTTAACACCGTGCTGCAGGCCGTGGAATAAGTGTGGAAATTGTTTAAGGGGCCGCAGAGGTGGCTGGACAGGTTGGTTCCTCTGAAATAGAGCTGGCAACAATCTGCAGGGGAAAATAACCATTTGCTTACCTCATTCCCTCCTGGCTGTGAACAAGCCTTGTGCTGAATCTTCCCTAAAAATTGTTCTTCTGGGTTTTAGCACAAATAGAGCAAAAATATATCCTGGGCAGTAGGGATCGTGTGGAAATTGCTCCGCAGGTACTTTTTGCCTGGGAGCCAGGGTTCGGTAGAAATCCCCACCTGCACTGGAGTGGTGCCAGCACAGCTCCACATGTAGGGCACCTCGGGGATTTCAGGACAAGGCTGGAGGTGGTCAAGAGGGAAGAGTTTGTGCTCTCCCACCTCTTCACCGAAAAGCTCTCTACAGCCAGACACCCAGAGCAACCCATTCGCTTCCAGGATTTCTCTTCCCAATTTCTTTTTAACTGCAAGCATCACTGACTTTCTTTGGCTTTGAAGCTCAGGAAGAATCATCTTCCAGCTGATCTGTGGCTCTCCTGTCCATTCCCAGCATCTACAGAAGCGGAGGCCAAGTGTCCAAACTGTGTGGCTGAACTCTTCCCTCTCCAGCAAGGTGCAAAGGGAAGGGAGTGAAGCTGCTGCAGCTGGACACCCTCCAGGGCTGTCCCTGTGCCACGGGCAGTGTGTGACTGATCCAGCAGCTGGAGCAGGGGATCAGCCAGCCCAGCTCAGCAAAGCCCAGCTCACAGCCCAGGCTCCAGATGGATCCCAGTGGCTCTGGATGGAGTCGGTGCCAGTGCCCCGTCCCCCTGCAGCCGCTGCAGGTAGGGCTGAGCCAGCTGAACGGGCAGCTCCTGCCATTTGGGATGCCCTGGGACATCCTGCTGCTCCTCCAGCTGGCTCTGCAGAGCGACAGCCTCCTGCACAGGCTGTGGCCTGTCTGTCAGCCTGCGGCTCCCGTCTTGCTTACTCCAGAATTCCTGAAAAGGCACCGAAGCCCTGTGGGAAGAGAGCACCTCACTGACTCTGTCACAGCACAGGGGAATCAGTCCCCACCCCAGGCAAGCAGATGTTTTGCTCTCCAGCGCCTCCCGATCACAAATGTTTATCCTATATCTTATCTGGCCTTTTTCCACTGCTCGGTTTTACCAGCAGAGCTCCTCAGGGGTGCTCATGACTCTTTATTTTTCATTGAACATCCTGTGAGCAGCCTGAAGGCAGTCGAGTGCTGGGGAGGAGAAGCTGAAATCAGCACCTTTCCTCTTTTGTGACCTTGGAGGTCTCAGTTAACCTCTCTGTGCTCAGGGTCCTGGCAGAGAGGATGGAGGTGAAGAAATGCAGGACTTCCCTAGCCCAGGTGCTTGAACTGCTGCAGAGGGAGGGGAGGGTGAGCTGCGGGAGCAATCCAGGAGGCAAATGGAAGGTTCACCTTTGCTCCGCTGCTCTGGGCGAGGGTTTTGTTCCTGAGTTGTTCCGATGGGCAGGGATGGCCAGGAAAGCCTCGCTGCAGCTGCAGCACCTCGGAGAGAGCAGCCCCCGATCCCCCTGGTGCTCTGTTCCAGCATCAGCCTGCTGCTGACCCGACACTCGCAGCAACTTTTCCTCCCTCGAAGGAAGAAGCCACGAGCAGAGTCCAAAGTTGTATGGAAATGACAGCCAGAACTCTCTGAACTCTCATTTGGGAGCTCATTTACTTTCTGCTGATGCTGCAGCAGACCCCCCCTCCCACAGGCAGAGGCTTCAGTTCTGTCAGGTTGAGTGACCTCTCACGTCTCAGAGAAACATAAATATTGTATAAAACACCGCTCAGAGCCCGGGATTTGGAGCACACAGCAGCCTGTAAATGAACAGTGTTGTGTGTGCACAGCTCACAGCCACACACATCCTGATGGCCCGGGGCGGTGGCTGAGGCCGGGTCTTGGTGGGGCACAGAAAGTGGGAAAATCAAACAACAGGGAACTGGAGAACGGAACAAAATGTTTTTTGCAGAAGTACCAGGTGTGAATAAACATCTCCCTGTGACTCTGAAGCTCACAGAGAGGAGTTTGGATTGCCTGCACCGTGTGCAGTGCCAGGATTATTTGCATTTCACTGTCTTCTAGGAAATGTTATCGTTTTACTGCTTATCTCTTCTTGAAAGGACACCTCATTTACTGTTTGAAGAGTTCTGAAATTACCCTGCTCCCACAAGAACGCGCCCTTGCCATCACATCCACCTCAGCTGCCACTGTTGGGGCTGAAAGATTTTATTCCTGGGCCTCAGCTTCAGCCAAGCCCAAAGCTGGAGCACTTCAGGAATTGATCTACACAGTGCCTTAGACATAGGCATCAGTGCCATGGAATCATGGAATGGCAGAGCCATGGAAGCATGAAATGGGCTGGGTTGGAAGGGACTTTAAAGCTCATCCAGTTCCCATCCCCCCACCACAGGCAGGGACACCTCGCACTGAACCACCCAGGAAGATGATGGATTTTTTTCCATGAAATCCCTGACAGCTCTCAGGCAGCTCACAGCAGTCTGGCCCTGCAGCCCAGAGGCTCAGGTGCCCCACGACTGTCTCTGAGCTCCAGATGTGCCCTCTGAGCTCCAGATGTGCCCTCTGAGCAGCTGGGCTGTGCTGCCCCTGCCAACAACCCCCCCTCCAGCCCAGGCTGGGGCTCATGTGGCTGGAACAGGATCCTGCCGTCATTCCTTTCTAGCTCAGTGCTCGTTCCCACCTGGGCATTCCTCCTTGTCTGGTGAGTGATGTCCCTCCAAAGTGACCCTGGCACATCACACAGAGCCGGCTCAGGGCAGGGCGAGGTGGGAATGCAGAGCTTCATTAAGCACTCAATCAATTAAAGCAGCTCGGAGCCACAGTCCGGGTGAGGGTGGGGATGGAAGCAGGCTTCCAGAGCAGCCTCTGGCTCTGGCAGGATGCTGAGCCCGACTCAGGCTCCCAGAGGTTTTCAGCCCAGACGGAGCCAGCCCCAGAGCAGCTCCCCACTCCCGAGGGCAGCTGGGCAGCAGGAGAAGCCTAAAGGTGGATGCTGAAGGCCCTGACCTGGAGCTGAACTCGCAGCTGATGTTTCCAGCCACGAGGAGCAGGATTGAGCCCCTCGCTGTGAGGTCCTGACTGCTGCCTTCAGTTTCCCACAGCAGTTCCCCACTGCTGTGTCTGGGGGGTTGATGCTGATCCCTGGGCCTGCCTCCCTCCTCCTCCTCTGCCTCCCTCCTCCTCCTCTGCCCCCACACCCGTGTGCAGCCAGTTGTGACCAGGAGGGTCTCAGCCCCTCTGCAGTGTCTGATGGGCTCTTCATGGGCTCTCTGAACTTGCCCAGGCCCCTCTCAAGGATGGAGTTTGCACTAATAACAAACACACAGCAGCCAATAGCTGCTTCCTGCCCCAATAACTTCTCAATTTCCTCTGTCAATAAACCATAAAATGGTTAAGAAGAGGCCTGAAAAAATGTCCCTCTTTAAAAAAAGGGGGTAAAATGCAGGGGCAACAGAATGTTTGTGTCCCAGCTGCGGACTCTCAGTGCTCTTGGCTGTCACACGCCTGCTTAAGGAGTTATTAATCCCATTAAATACCGAATAAAGACAGGATCTGCCGAAGGATATGAGCCGCTAATAAACTGTAATGACTAATTACATTTATTTTCACTTCATTTTAGATTGTCTCGGACCCTTAACGGTGTCAGCAGTCTGTGCCCGCGGGGTGCCAGGCAGTCCCGGAGCGCTGGGAGTGCCCCCGGTGCCAATTACCTGGAGAGGCTTCGCCAAATTAACTGCAAACGGCTGTTAAAGCCCTTCAAATTTCCTCTGTCTCCAAGGCATGGAAAACGAGCTTTGGAAGTGTGAGGGAGGCTGGGAACAGCTCTGGGATGCAGGGGGACTGCTTGGTTTTTAGAAAGTCCCTCCTGGCAGCTGCAGAGGGACCCGAGGTACTTCTGGTTTCTCAGAAGGATTCAAAGCCCACACAGGACCTTTGGGAGCCTTCACAGAAGCACAGAATGAACCAGGCTGGAAAAGACCTTTGAGGTCATCGAGTCCAATCTGTAACCCAACATCTCCTCATCAACCAAACCACGGCCCTGAGTGCGACGTCCTCCCTCCCTCCCTCCCTCCCTCCCGTCCTTCCTTCCTTCCTTCCTTCCTTCCTTCCTTCCTTCCTTCCTTCCTTCCTTCCTTCCTTCCTTCCTTCCTTCCTTCCTTCCTTCCTTCCTTCTTTCCTTCCTTCCTGTACATTTAGGATCATTTTTCCTTAAGCAACTTTCCCCCTACAATTATTTACCCAGTATTTCAGCAGCCATTTCCATTGATCAATGACAAATCTCCCTGCAATTCTCCCTATTCAGCCCTTGTTCATTGCCTTAAACCAACCAGGATTTCCTAAAAACCCCACTATCAGCAGCAAATTTCCCATCAGCATCCAACTGTTCTCCCAGGTTGTATAAAACCATCTTTGTGAAATTGGGGATGGGCAGGGACCAACCTCGGATTTCATTAAGCTGAGGTGGAAATGAGGATTTGGCACCTCAGACAGGGTACCTGAGGAAAAGGGGAATAATTTCTCACCCACGTCCCATGGCCAGGAAAGCCCTACAAAGCCAGAAAAAGGGGCAGAATTCAGAGCTGGGATAAAAATGAGCATATTTGGGGATCTCAGGGGTCCTTGTCCCCTTTGTACCCGCCAGGCTCCATCAGTGCTGCTCGGCCAGCCCAGGTTTGGCAGGATTTGGTTATTTCACATTCAGAAACTTCATTTGCTCCATTTCCTGCGTGTGAGGGTGGTACATTTCATTAAAACCAATCTCTGGCACAAAGGGTTTGAAACAAACCCGGGGTGGGACGTGCCAGGAATCAATTCCTGCCCTTTGGTGGTAGTGGCAGAGCAGGGAGTGGTGGCTCTGGTGTGTGCCAGGGACAATTCACAACCAGCATCATGAAAACCCCTCCAGGAACAGCTTGTCAGGGGCGGTTTTAGAGCTCTGGGAAGCTCAAAAAGCGGAGCTGAGTGAGAACTGGGAGTTTTTCCCCAGGGAAATTTCTAAGTGAGACAAAATTGTCATTTGCTCTGCATTTAAGTTTCCAGGCTGCAGCTTGAAACCAAACCAGGGTTTTCCTTTTTTTTTTTTTTTTTTTTTTTTTTGTCAGCTCTGTTTTCAAACGGAAAGGTTCCGTTTTTGCTTTGCCTCCTCTGTGTTTCCCTCTGTGAGAAAGCCACAGGAACAACAAACAGGGAGAGCAGCTGAAGAAATAACAACGTTTTCCCTCATAAAAAGGAAGATTCCCACTAAATCCTCAGCCCTTTTGCTCTGTGGAGACCCTGTTGCTCTCTCTCTGCAGGAAATATTTCTCCACATTGTCATGGGCACAGAAAGTTGAGGCAAACGCTCTCATTCTCCAGCTGAAAAACTGGACTTCACCAGTTTAAGACTGGGAGAAAAAGAGAAAATCCAATAAATATTTTGCTTGGCTTCTTCCCACCAGTGTTTTCCCATTGAAATACATGGAATGAAAATCTTCATTCGTCACAGTTTCTGGAGAAATTGTTTTATAAAAAATCTCCCAGACCCGAGCAGCGACAACGAATCCCCAGAAGTCATTTCACACAATAAAATCCCATCTGGGCGCAGAGATGGAATGGCAGCACCAGAGGAAGCTCCAGCAGAGGATGCCTTTGAAAACAAAACAAAACCCAGCAAAACAAAGCAAAATAAAATGCTGACAACTTGCTGCTGATGTTGGATCCCAGGAGGGGCTGCAAATCATCTCAGAGGGCAGAAGCTTCATCCCCTGAGCCCCCCAGCCCTGCCCAAAGGTTCAGGGAGCTGAGGAACCTCAGCTCTGGTGGGAGCTGCTTCATCCTCAGCCCGCAGCAGCACTGAGGGGAGCTCGGGCTGATTTCCAAGGCAGTGAAGTTGCTCAGTGCTATCAGATCAAGAATCTGATCACAGCCATCGAGCTGAGCTGCCCTGGGACTGGAACCACCGTGAGCTCTGCCACTACACTGAGTAATTAACTTGTCACAGAACGCTTTTATCTGGTGGCAGCAGGGACTGAGCCTCTGAGACCTGAGTGGTTCACAGCCCCACACCCACCCGAGAAGGGGCAGTGCCCTCAGTGGGGCAGTGCCCTCAGTGGAGCAGAGCCCTCCTGGGAGCCACTCTGGAATTGCCATCCTTGGCTAAAGGGCTCAAAGAGAAAGGCAGCCCCATTTGGAGCTGAGGATGTTGTGTGGCTCACAATGGAGGTGATTAAGGCCGGGCTGTGGGGTTTGTTGGGTGGCTTCTCAGCGTTTAGAAATAAAAACCCCGAGCCGTGGCAAAGGGATAAATCTCTGCCCCTGCACAGGGAGCGGGCAGCGGGTGCCAGCTCGCTCTGCGTCCCCAGGGCTGCAGCTGAGCTCCAAGCTGAGCCAGGCTCACCCAGCACCAGCAGGCTCCACAAGGACAGCCCTGGCCCTGGGGCTCTGCTGCAGCCAGCTGGACACCCTGCCCTCGCCCTGCCCTGGGCCAGCAGAAGGGCACAGGAGCACGAGGGGCTCGCAGCTGAGACCGCTTTGGTGCCGTGCCAGGGAAAATGTCACAGACCAGCCTGGCCTGGTGAACAGAGCAGGGCTGGGGGCATCTGCAGGGCTCGGGGCCGGACAGGCATCTGCACTGAGCAGCTGGAGGGAGCACAGGGGTCAGACCCATCAAAGGGCCCCTTTTTCCATGAAATCCAGGCTCGTGCTGTGCCAGGCTGGCGCCTCGTCCCTTCCCTGGGCATCAGGGGCTGGCTCAGGGAGATGTGGCCGCAGGCTGTGCCCACGGCACTGCTCAGATCTGGACAATCCTTTCAGCTTTTCCCCCACAAGGGACCTGGCAGTCCCTGGGTGGAAGTGTGGATAAAGCTCCTGTGGCACGGGTGGAGGGGGGAGCTGTGTCCAAAGGGAAAATCCAAACTATGGCTGTGCCCGACAGGCAGCGCCGGGGGCTCATGGGCCAGGCTCCCTGTGCCCCTGCGTGGGTGGCACATCCAGCTCTGCTTTATCCCTGTGAGAGGCAGCTTCAGCCCTCAAGGTGGGAAGTGTGGGGCAGGGGCTGAGCCCAGTCCCTCTGCTCTCAGTGTGGGCCATTGCCAGGGCTGGTTCCCCCAGGCAGCCACAGCTCGGGTGTCCCTGGAGCTGAGATCTGCTGCTCTCCTGCACCTTTGCCTCCCTTCTCTCTTCTCCACTGCCAAGAAACCCTTCCATCCCCTCCTCCCTGTTTGCCAGCAGGCCCCAGGGTGCTCTGAAGCAGGGAGAGGGAGCTGCACACTGGCTCTCCAAGCAGGGATGTCACCCCAGGCTGGGCACTGCACCTTCCCCGCGCCAGCAGAGGGGACACCTTCAGCTTCCAGGACCTTTCCCGTGTGGTTTCAGTCCTGCAGCACTGCGGAACTCAGGAATCCCAGAGTGGCCCCCACACTGCAGGGACAGGGCAGGGATTAGGTGCAGGGAAGATCGAGGACGTGCTGGTCCAAGAGATCAGGACTCACCACATTCAGCAAGAGAGGGCTGAGTGCTAATAGCAGCAGGAATGATGCAAATTCTTGTGCTGTAAGGTCTGGCTGCCTCCCATGCAGCTGAGCAGGTCAGGAACTTGCCAAGAAAGAGAATCCTGCCCTCCCAGGAGTGTGGTGGGTGTAAGTTTGGGCTCTGAGGGATGCTTACAGCATCTACAGCTTTAGAATGTTACTCGGGTAAAGAAAACCTGTGCCCAGAATAAAAACTGCCGTTCTTAAACGTGTGCAGTTGGGACACAGTGAGAACTGAGCTCTCTCTCACCTCCCAGGGCCTTGGGACACGGCAGCTCTGCTCAGGACACAACAGCAGGAAGAGAGAATTTTAACTCCAGAAGTACAGAAAACAACAGCACCTGGAAAAATGAGATACTAGGGAGAGGGTGGAGTCCAGGGAGGAAAATCAGGCACCCACGTGCAAGGAGGGAGGGCAGAGCTGCAGAGCTCCCAGAAATGAAGGACCTGTGGCTTGTATTGAGACATTTTTGCTGGCTCCTCTTCATTTTTGACTCCATGAAAAATTCAGGTGGGTTCTGGCTGCTGTCTGTACCTCGGAGGTGAGGAGAGAGCAAGAATTACGCCGGCTGGAGCTTCCCTGCTCCCTGCTGCTCGTGGCCGGGAACACCTTCGGGAACACCTTGGCCACAGGCAGAGGCAGAGGGAGGAACTGTAATTCCAGCTCTGTGGAAAATCCCCCCTCCCCTTCCCCTGGCCCCACCTCTCTCTGAACACTCGGCAGGCTGTGAGAATGATGAGGACAATAAAATGTGCTGCTCAATTATCCCGTAGAGGAGTTGCTGTAATTCCAGCCCACGATCCCACAGCCCCCCGTGTCCCATGGATTAGCACAGTGGGCATTACACTTGCTGGGAAGAGGATTAGGGAAGCACAGGAGGCGGAGGGGCAGCTTTTATTTAATCTAATGGTTGTTCTACCCGATTTCCTGCAGGCTCTTCTGATTTGCAGTGAGCAGGCAACGGAGATCGGCTGGGTTTTTAAAGCCTTGCTGACACAACTCCTGATAAATAAAGATGAGCTTCCACCAGCGAGCATTCTCTGGGAAACAAAGGATTTGTACCTTAGGATCTTTTGGCCAGGGGCACAGGAGCGGGGAGAGTGTGGCAGGCAGGAATTAACATGCAGAGCCTGGAATTGAATATTTCCAGCCATAATAAGCAACACGAAAAATGTGGAGAGCTGCAGAAAATCGGTTTGAAATGCAGACCCAGAAAGGATGGGAGCCCCTCACTCCAGGGCTGATGTCTCCTGGGGACACGGTGCTGGTCGGTGGCTTCTTGCTCCCCGTGTGTCATCCGGGGAGCCCCAGGGAGGGTCCTGCCGGAGAGGGCCACAAGTTCAGCTTGCCAACATCCCTGTCATCCCTCGGGATGCTTCCAGCAGCACGAGGAAAGGCTTCCAGGAGCCCCTGAGGTAGGGTTTCACCATGACCATGAAGTGACCAGGCCCAAAGACAGGTGGCAGCATCCAGGCGTCTCGGGAGCATCGCCTGCCTGGGGCTGTGCCCCAGCTCGGTGCTTTGGGGTCTAAATGCAGCTTCCTGCAGCCCCCTGGGAAGTTGTGGTGCCCACACAGAGCTGCTGCAGTGCCAAGGGGGAATTCCCGGGCGCTCTGGTGAGCCCTGCTGGTTCCCCGCTAAGGCAGGAGTGGGAGGGAATGATCCTGTGGGATTCAGGGCTGGACGCTGCCTGGGGGAACTGCTGTGCTCTGGGCTGGGCCCTGGCTGGGCTTTTGGCCTTGCCCTGGTGTGTCCTTGCCCAGAAATGGCTCTGTTGTCCATCTCCCCTCCGAGGGTGATTGTGGGAGTTGGGTACTCCACACAAATGCTGGTTCTTACCTTCGCCTCTGGGACGCTTTACCTCGAGCCCAAACAGAAGAGAAACACCTGCAGATGTTGTTTCAAGTTGTTTATTTCTCCTTATCTCTGCCAGCTCTCAGCTCCGGCTGCACATCTGATGGCATCCGAGTCCGAGCGGGAACTGCCCAGTCCTGGGCTGTCCCATCCTTTTTGTGCCCTTTCCATCATCCAACCATTCTTCACAACGCATTTATTAGTTACTGTTCTGTACCAATTCATTTGCACCTATTCTAGGCACGTCATTTCTACCTCTTTTTCATTCCACCAATCATTTTGTGCCACCACCACCAGAGAAGATGGAGGAGAAGGAGAAGGAGAAGAAGAACAGGGCAACACCCAAAATCCTCCATCTTAGACCCTTCATCCTCATATTAAAAATCCTAAAATCTACTTTTTACCTCGTAAAATACTAAACCACTACTCATTTTCACACTCTCATGGCTTGCAATGATTCTCACAGTGTTGGTAACTTTTCCCATGGGCTGAGGTCAAAGTCGGTGCCATTCTGGGCTTCTTGCCAGGGTCTGGGACCCCCTTGCTGGGGCTCCTGACCCCCCAGGGCCGCCCGAGGCGTGCCTTGGGTTCCAACAGGTGATGGGTGCTGAAGGGCTCTGCCGGGCCATTCCCATGGACAGGGCCAGGTTTTCCCTTGGGAAGCTCCCAGGCCAGGCAGGGAGGATCTGGCTGTCCCTGTTGGTGTGATATCCGTGTGAGCGGCACCGGGCAGACAAATGTGAGGACAGAAAGCTGCTCTCTGTCCTTCTGCTGCCCAGGCGTGCCCAGGGAAGGGTCTGGAGCAGGAATCTGAGGATGTCCCACGTTTGGAAGCCCCAGCTCACAAGAGAGGTCGCTCGCAGCTCATCCAGTGCCATCTCTGAGCCACGTCATTCTGTTCCCGCAGCGATTCAGCCTCAGTGAGCAGCACTCCTCTGGCACTGCACGACACCAGTGAGTGGAATCAGGGATTCCCATCCAGAGGCCTTGGGCACAGCCGAGCTGGGAGCCCATGAGCCACGGGGCAGCCATGGATTCAATGGCTTTGGCATCCTAGGATGCGCTTCGTAATTACAAGTCTGCTTTGAAGCCTCCTTCAAGGGCCAAGGGAACGATTTTTGATTTATGAAATAATATCTTTGCCTTTTCTAAAGTAAATATTTGGTGTCTGCTAAGGTTAACTCTGATTCATATCTTGCTGCAGGGTGAGTTCTGTAATAATGTCCGCGTGTTTGTGATAACAGACAACAGCTTTGCTAGGAACGACAGAATTCAAGTACCAACCAGTGTTGCAGCGGAGAATCCCGAAGGAAAGGAGCCAGGGAAGTGGCTCCTGTTTATTACTGCTGGAACATTAGCAGCAGCTGGGTTAGGTCACCTAAAGACTTCTGTGCTGGATGGTTTCTAGCTGGCCATAACTTTCCAAAGCTTTGCAATTTTCTGCTTGTCATCACTGTTTCTTTATGTGTGATCCTGCCTGATTCTTTTTTTTTTTTTCGGAGAGAATATCTTAGGAGAAAACACAACTCCTGCATCCCCTCGGATAAACCAGGTGTGATTGACCTTCCCTGGGCAGCAGAGCATTGCTGTCCCACTCTGAAGCATTTGCCTGCTCCCAGGAATCCCAGGATCATTGAGGCTGGAAAAGCCCTCCCAGACCATCGAGTCCAAGCTGTGCCCGATGCCCACCTTGTCCCCAGCCCAGAGCTCTGAGTGCCATATCCAGGAATTCCTTGGACACCTTCAGGGATGGGGACTCCAAACCTCCCTGTGCAGCCCCTGCCAAGGCCTGAGCGCCCTTTCCATGGGGAAATCCCTGCTGATGTCCAACCTGAGCCTCCCCTGGCCCAGCCTGAGGCCGTTCCCTCTCCTCCTGTCCCTGTTCCCTGGGAGCAGAGCCCGACCCCCCCCCGGCTGCCCCCTCCTGTCAGGGACTTGTGCAGAGCCACAAGGTCCCCCTGAGCCTCCTTTTCTCCAGGCTGAGCCCCTTTCCCAGCTCCCTCAGCCTCTCCTGGGGCTCCAGACCCTTCCCAGCTCCGTTCCCTTCCCTGGACACGCTCCAGCCCCTCCATGTCCTTCTTGTCCTGAGGGTCCCAGAGCTGCCCCCAGCACTGGAGGCATCCCACCCACTCCTCTTGTGTCCCCTCCAGACCCTTCACCACCCTCATGCCCCTCCTTTGGACACTTCACCCTCCCTTGGTGTCACCAGCTTGTCCGTCTGTCCCAGCACCTCCAGGCTGCCCAGGGCAGCTCGGGGTCAGTGAGGTCCTGGCAGGGTTGAGGGGCAATCAAGGCTGGAATAGGATAGGCTGGAATGACACCAGGGAATGACCACAGATGTGTGCCTGGGAGTCACACAGAGCTTGGATTCCCTCATGGAGACCTGAATGAAGGGAAAAGCTTGGACTGGTCTCTGCTGCTGTTCACACATTCCTCATCCTCCTTATTTTTGCGTGATAATTCCTACATGGTTTCCTTATTTGAAGTATCTCATTTTTTGAGCTCATTCTGGGGACAAAAGGAACACATGGTTCAAGCAGAGTTTGACCTGAGGAAGCAGGAGCCTGGTGGCTGCTGAATGAAGGCAATTTCCTTCTGGCTCTGCCTGCAGTACAGCAGTGTCCAGCTCTGTACCCTGTCCCTCCTCAGGTGATCCCAAAGTGCTCCACAGCCACCGTCACTGCTCTTGTCAGGGTGTTGGGGTTTAGGATTTTAGCCTGTTTTTTCTCTTAAAGAATTTTACCCATACTAGTTGCTAGGGGACAAATCGCTGGATACTTAAAGGAAACAAAAGACCTGGCCACAGAGGCGGGGTGGGACTGGCCACCCTTTTGTCACCTGGGGGTTGGGACACCCGGGGCGGGGGGCTGCCTGGGTGCTCAAGGTTTAGTCTGGGAGCTGCCTCGCTTCGGTGTGGACGTCTCGGTCACCACTGCGGGTTTCTGCTTCTTTGGCTGTTTTGCTTTCTGCGGGCAAACGCCGGGATTCCTAAGCCGGCTCTCCTCCTTGCCCCGTCTGGAAACGGAGCTCCTGCGCTCTGCCGACTGAGAGACCTGCCGGGTTTCCCTGCCACAGCTCCGCAGTTTGATACCTCTCACTGCCACCCGAGATCTGCGCTCGCCCCTGCCGTTCCAGCCTGCTGTTCCTGATGATCCGGCCGGACGCCCAAGAGTTTTGTGAGGTTTTTCTCATACATCCCTTCCCGGGACCCCGCGCTGCCATTCCCGGTGCTCCCGAGCTCGCTGCGGAGCGCCCCCTGCAGCCGCGGGGGAACCATCGCACCCGCCCTGCTCACCAGGAGGAGGAACTGCACCCAGGGGAAAGCGCCCGAGGCCGGCGCTGGGTTCGGGCTGCTGTTTGCTGTGACTGCCACAGCTATTGCTGTTTGTTTGTGTTGTTATACATATATATTTTTTAGTAAAGAACTGTTATTCCTATCCCTTATATCTTTGCCTGAAAGCCCCTTATTTTCAGATTTATAATAATTCGGAGGGAAGGGGGTTGCATTTTCCATTTTAGGGGAGGCTCCTGCCTTTCTTGTCTGACACCTGTCTTTCAAACCGAGACAGATCTTGGCGCCCAACGTGCGGCCTGAGGG
Source organism: Monarcha castaneiventris obscurior (assembly GCA_026261815.1). NCBI lineage: Eukaryota > Metazoa > Chordata > Aves > Passeriformes > Monarchidae > Monarcha > Monarcha castaneiventris. The sequence continues at coordinate 474,246 of JAMPIT010000493.1, forward strand.
CATTGAGAGAAAAGGCTAAAAAGGAATAACAGTTCTTGGATAACTCAGTTCTGTGTGCTGAATATAGAAACCTTGCTAGGCAGCACTATGTGGTCCAGTTTGCCCTGGTTCGGGTGGCATGTGGTCGTGGCTGTATTTCTCCCTTTTGCAGCTCCTTTTCTAAACATGGGTCCTCTGACTAAGGCCACTGTTGCTGTTATCCAGTTTGCCCTATGGGTTGATAAGCTGAGGAATTCATGGGTTTTTTAACTTCCTCTGGAATGTGGGCACATGGATACAGGGCTATCGCACACTAACGGTATGCTTTTGGGGTTACTTTAATAATGGGACCTACTGTGAGGAGATGACACCGGGGGAAACTTTCTCCCAACCCTTAACCCATCTCTTTGAGTCCACTCCACCAGTTTTCGAAGGATTCAGATCTTCCCTAAATGCTAATGATATTGTACAGTGGGTGGTGTTGCTGATGTGCCTATTCTGCTTAGTACTCAGAGATAAAGGGAGATTGACTTGGATAACCACCCTGATACCTACCCCGGGGCTAGGGATGCTGCCACAGAACCTGACAGGGCCCCAAAGACTAGGGATCCTGTCCCAGAGACAAGAGACCCTGCCGCAGAGACTAGAGATCCTGTCCCAGAACCTGACAGGGCCCCAGAGACTAGAGATCCTGTCCCAGAGCCTGACAGGACCCCAGAGACTAGAGATCCTGCCCCAGAGCCTGACAGGACCCCAGAGACTAGAGATCCTGTCCCAGAGCCTGACAGGACCCCAGAGACTAGAGATCCTGCCCCAGAGCCTGACAGGACCCCAGAGACTAGAGATCCTGCCCCAGAGACTAGAAATCCTGCCCAACAGCCCACCTCAGAAATAAATTACCCAGATTTAGTGGGGGCACTGGTAAAGGAGATACGTGAGATGGGCCAGATGCTGAAAGAGTGCATTTTCTCAGCTGTTGGGAAACCCTCCCCCTGCCCCAGTGAGGGAGAGTCTGATAGTGCAGCAGTGGAACCTGTGGATGTTACAACTGTCCAGGCTCCAGCTGAATCACAAGGGCAATCCCAGCCAGCAGCAGTTGCCCCTGTGCAGAGGAGGAAATACAAGGCCAAATCAGTGCGCCCAGTGAATGATGATGGGGAACCAGGGCCCTCACAACCAGCAGTGGAGCCAGAGCCTGAAATCATCACTGAGTCCCTGTCATATGACAGTCTCCGTAATATGCGAAAAGACATCGTGCGGAGGGGACGTGAGGCTTTTACAACCTGGTTACTTCGGATTTGGGACCTTATGGGTACAGGTGTGCAGCTGGATAGTGGTGAGGCAAGATATTTGGGATCTTTGACCCAGGACCCAGGTGTGGATCAAATATTTGTGAGGGAGCCAGGGCCCCTTTCTCTCTGGGAGCGGCTTATAATGAGTGTGAGAGAGAGGTTTGTCAACAAAGAGAGAATGCAGGAGTACCATCATAGAATGCAGTGGAAGACACTTGAGGAAGGGATCCAGCAGCTAAGAGAGGTGGCAGTATTAGAAGTACTCTTTGGGAGGGATGGACAGCATGATAATGACCCCGACAAGGTCAGGTGCACAGCGCAGATGTTATGGAACCTGGCAAAGCTGGGGCCATCCCAATACACCACCTTCATTGCAACCATTAATGCCGAGGACAACTGAGAAACAGTGGGTTCTGTCGCCAACAAGCTCAGAAATTATGAGAGTATGGTCAATGGCCCGCTGAAAGCTCAGGTCTCTGCTGTGGTTAAGGACCTCAAAGAGGAGTTCAAAGAGGAGATCAGGGGGGTGAGGGAAGAGTTGAGAAGGATCAATGTGGCACCAGTGCGAGTCACACGGCCCCAAATCAGAGCCCGACCTCCCCCAGCTAGAGAGAGGGTACCCATCACGAGATGAGCTGTGGTTTTTCCTGTGCGACCATGGAGAAGACATGAGCAGGTGGGATAGGAAACCCACTTCTGTCCTGGCAGCACGGGTGCGTGAACTCAAGGAGAGAAATGCTAACCGAGGGGGTTCTGCTAGGGTGAAAGTAGCCTCAGCCTCCCGTGACCAAGCTGCCAGGTATTACAGAAGGGAAGATGATATGTCAGATCCCCTTGAAGGAACCTCAAGCATGTATGCCCAGGGAGGAAATGATAACCAGTGCTAGAGGGGCCCTGCCTCTGGCCAGGAAGAGGCATGGGAAAATCGGGTTTTTTGGACAGTGTGGATCCGATGGCCTGGCACGTCAGAGCCACAGAAATATGAAGCCTTGGTTGACACTGGTGCACAATGTACTTTAATGCCATCGGGACATGTGGGGGCAGAACCCATTTCTATTGCTGGGGTGACTGGGGGATCACAGGATTTGACCTTGTTAGAAGCTGAGGTGAGCCTGACTGGGAAGGAGTGGCAAAAGCATCCGATTGTGACTGGCCCAGAGGCCCCGTGTATTCTGGGCATAGATTTCCTCCGGAATGGCTATTATAAAGACCCAAAAGGGCTCAAGTGAGCATTTAGAATAGCTGCTGTGGAGGCAGAGGACATTAAGCAACTGAGCACCCTGCCTGGACTATCTGAGAATCCCTCTGCAGTTGGGCTTCTGAAAGTGGAAGAGCAACAAGTGCCAATTGCCACCTCGACTGTGCATCGCCGGCAGTATCGGACAAATCGAGATGCTGTGATCCCCATCCACAAAATGATCCGTGAGCTGGAGAGCCAAGGGGTGGTCAGCAAGACCCATTCACCCTTCAACAGCCCCATCTGGCCTGTGCGCAAGTCTGACGGGGAAGGGAGATTGACTGTGGATTATCGTGGCTTGAATGAAGTGACTCCACCACTGAGTGCTGCTGTGCCGGACATGTTGGAGCTCCAGTACGAGCTGGAGTCCAAAGCAGCGAAGTGGTATGCCACTATTGACCTTGCTAATGCATTTTTCTCCATTCCTTTGGCACCAGAGTGCAGGCCTCAGTTTGCCTTCACCTGGAGGGGTGTGCAATACACCTGGAACAGACTGCCCCAGGGGTGGAAGCACAGTCCCACCATCTGCCACGGACTGATCCAGACTGCACTGGAAAGGGTGAGGCTCCAGAACATCTGCAGTACATCGATGACATCATTGTGTGGGGAAACACCGCAGCAGAAGTGTTTGAGAAAGGGGAGAAAATCATCCAGATTCTCCTGGAGGCCGGTTTGCCATCAAGAAGAGCAAAGTCAAGGGACCTGCTCGAGAGATCCAGTTCCTGGGAGTGAAATGGCAGGATGGACGGCGTCAGATTCCCACTGAGGTTATCAATAAGATCACTGCTATGTCTCCACCGACTAACAAGAAGGAAACACAAGCTTTCCTAGGCGCCATAGGTTTCTGGAGAATGCACATTCCTGAATACAGCCAGATTGTGAGTCCTCTCTACCTGGTCACCCGCAAGAAGAACGATTTCCACTGGGGCCCCGAACAGCAGCAAGCCTTCACCCAGATCAAGCAGGAAATCGCTCACGCAGTAGCCCTTGGTCCAGTCAGGACAGGACCCGAGGTGAAGAACGTGCTCCACTCTGCAGCCGGGAACAATGGTCTGTCCTGGAGCCTTTGGCAGAAGGTGCCTGGTGAGACTCGTGGCCGACCACTGGGATTCTGGAGCCGGAGCTACAGGGGGTCCGAAGCCAATTACACCCCAACCGAGAAGGAAATCTTGGCAGCCTATGAAGGAGTCCAAGCTGCCTCAGAAGTAATTGGCACAGAAGCACAACTCCTCCTGGCACCCCGACTACCGGTGCTGGGGTGGATGTTCAAGGGAAAGGTTCCTTCCACCCATCATGCTACTGATGCAACTTGGAGCAAATGGATTGCCCTCATCACTCAGCGCGCCCGAATTGGAAACCCAAATCGCCCAGGGATCTTGGAAATAATTACAAACTGGCCAGAAGGTGAAACTTTTGGGTTATCTTCTGAAGAAGAGGACGAGCAAGTAACTCGTGCAGAAGAAGCCCCGCCATATAATGAGCTGCCAGAGAGTGAAAGACAATATGCCCTCTTCACTGATGGTTCCTGCCGAATTGTAGGGGCTAGCCGGAAATGGAAAGCTGCAGTATGGAGTCCCACACGGCAAGTTGCACAAGCTACAGAGGGAGAATGTGGATCGAGCCAGTTTGCTGAACTCAAAGCTGTCCAATTAGCTCTGGACATAGCTGAAAGAGAGAAGTGGCCAAAGCTCTACCTCTACACTGACTCATGGATGGTAGCCAATGCTCTGTGGGGTTGGTTGGAAGGTGGAAGAAGGCTAACTGGCAACGTAGAGGAAAACCAATCTGGGCTGCTGATGAGTGGAAAGGCATTGCCACTCGGGTAGAGAACCTACCCGTGAGAGTCCGCCATGTGAATGCTCATGTTCCCAAGAGCCGGGCTAATGAAGAACATCAGAACAACAAACAGGTAGATCAGGCTGCAAAAATAGAGGTGTCCCAGATAGACTTAGATTGGAAACACAAGGGAGAGTTGTTCCTAGCTCGATGGGCCCATGATGCCTCAGGTCATCAGGGCAGAGATGCCACCTACAAGTGGGCACGAGACCGAGGGGTGGATCTAACCATGGACAGTATCTCCCAGGTGATCCATGATTGTGAGATGTGCGCTGCAATCAAGCAGGCCAAGCGAGTGAAACCCCTGTGGTATGGTGGGCGGTGGTCCAAATACAAGTATGGGGAGGCCTGGCAGATTGACTACATCACACTGCCTCAAACACGCCAAGGCAAGCGTTATGTGCTCACAATGGTAGAGGCCACCACTGGATGGCTGGAGACCCACCCTGTGCCTCATGCTACAGCCCGGAACACCATCCTGGGCCTTGAAAAGCAGGTCCTGTGGAGACATGGTACCCCTGAGAGAATTGAATCTGACAATGGGACTCATTTCAAGAACAGCCTTATCAACACCTGCGCTAGGGAACATGGCATTGAGTGGGTGTACCACATCCCTTACCATGCACCAGCGGCTGGGAAGGTTGAGAGGTGTAATGGATTGCTTAAAACCACCTTGAAAGCATTGGGTGTGGGAACTTTCAAAAACTGGGAACAGCATCTAGCAAAAGCCACCTGGTTAGTTAACACCCGAGGTTCTACCAATCGAGCAGGCCCTGCTCAATCTGAACTGCTACAAACAACAGATGGGGATAAGGTTCCAGTGGTGCACATGAGAGGTATGCTTGGAAAAACTGTTTGGGTCAATTCTGCCTCGAGCAAAGATCACCCTATCCGTGGGGTGGTCTTCGCTCAGGGACCAGGTTGCACCTGGTGGGTGATGCAGAAGGATGGAGAGACCCGATGTGTACCGCAAGGGGACCTTGTTTTGGGGTGAACTGCCCACGGCATTGTACTTGTATCATATCTGCATGTACATATGTATACAATTATGGTAATGCATGTGTGTATATAGTTAAAAAAAGTTAAGTTTGATGTAACATGTTAGTATGGGAAAAATTCGGGGTGGATAATGTTGGGGTTTAGGATTTTAGCCTGTTTTCTCTCTTAAAGAATTTTACCCATGCTAGTTGCTAGGGGACAAATCGCTGGATACTTAAAGGAAACAAAAGACCTGGCCACAGAGGCGGGGTGGGACTGGCCACCCTTTTGTCACCTGGGGGTTGGGACACCCGGGGCGGGGGGCTGCCTGGGTGCTCAAGGTTTAGTCTGGGAGCTGCCTCGCTTCGGTGTGGACGTCTCGGTCACCACTGCGGGTTTCTGCTTCTTTGGCTGTTTTTGCTTTCTGCGGGCAAACGCCGGGATTCCTAAGCCTGCTCTCCTCCTTGTCCCGTCTGGAAACGGAGCTCCTGCACTCTGCCGACTGAGAGACCTGCCGGGTTTCCCTGCCACAGCTCCGCAGTTTGATACCTCTCACTGCCACCCGAGATCTGCGCTCGCCCCTGCCGTTCCAGCCTGCTGTTCCTGAGGATCCGGCCGGACGCCCAAGAGTTTTGTGAGGTTTTTTCTCATACATCCCTTCCCGGGACCCCGCGCTGCCATTCCCGGTGCTCCCGAGCTCGCTGCGGAGCGCCCCCTGCAGCCGCGGGGGAACCATCGCACCCGCCCTGCTCACCGGGAGGAGGAACTGCGCCCAGGGGAAAGTGCCCGAGGCCGGCGCTGGGTTCGGGCTGCTGTTTGCTGTGACTGCCACAGCTATTGCTGTTTGTTTGTGTTGTTATACATATATATTTATTAGTAAAGAACTGTTATTCCTATCCCTCATATCTCTGCCGGAAAGCCCCTTATTTTCAAATATATAATAATTCGGAGGGAAGGGGGTTGCATTTTCCATTTCAGGGGAGGCTCCTGCCTTTCTTGTCTGACACCTGTCTTTCAAACCAAGACACAGGGGTAGAAGAACCCACTGCAAGTTAATTTTAAATGCATCATTCCTCTAAATTCCCGATGACAGCTCCAACCTCCATCTTATTTTTCACGTCTGGGCACAGCCCAGAGCAGAGCGCTTTGTCTCCATGAGGAAGTGTGGAATTGGACAGGCTATTTTTGAATGATTGGGATCTGGGAAAACATTCTGCATTTCCCTTCCTCGGAAGGCTGCAATAAAGCTTCGACACTGTTGTTGCTTATTTATCAGGAGAACGCCTTGGAGCAGAGAGCCCAACTTGGAGTCACTTATCTTCAGGAATAACTCACACCCGAGATGGTTTTGCCCTGTTAAAATTGATGGAGTTGGTGCTGGCTTAGGGGATCCGTGCAAAAAGCTGGAAGTGCAAACAGACACATGGATGAACATCTGGCTGAGCTGTTCCTTGTGACAGAGATAATTAACCCAGGCTGGCCCTCTCTCCTCGTTTGTGTCCTAGGGAAGCTCAGGCCTTGCTTAGGTGTGCCTGGGACAGAAGATTGAAATTGCCTCTTCCAGAACAAGTCACTCATGGAATCATAGAATTGTTCAGGCTGGAAAAGACCTTTAAGACCATCAAGTCCAATCATGTTCACCACTAATCCACGTCCTCAAGTGTCACATCCACAGGGCTTTTGAACACTTCCATGGCTGGTGACTCCACCACTGCCCTGGACACTCTGTTCCAGCACTTTAAATCCCTTTCCATGAAGATTTTTCTCCCAATATCTAATCCGAACCTTCCCTGGCACAGCTTGAGGCCATGTCATGGTGCTGGTGAGTTTTACTCATTGCAGCCCTTTTCAGGACAGGGTTTATGGTTTTATTCATTTCAACAGGAACTTCCTCTTTAGGAGATACAAAATTGGGACTGGACTCTTTACCAGACATCAGAGACCATCACTGCAGGGGCAGGACAAGGAGTGATGGGTTCAAACCGAAAGAGGGGAATTTTAGGTTGGATATTGGGAGCGAATTCTTGGCTGTGAGGGTGCCAGGCCCTGGCACAGGGTGCCCAGAGAAGCTGGGGCTGCCCCTGGATCCCTGGCAGTGCCCAAGGCCAGGCTGGACATTGGGACTTGGAGCAGCCTGGAACAGTGGGAGGTGTCCCTGCCATGGCAGGGGTGGAATCTGATGGGCTTTGAGGTCCCTCCCAACCCGAACCATTCCATGATTCTGTGATCACCAGAGTTCAGGTACCACGAGAGGTTTCATGGGAATTATTTTCAGCAAAGCCTGGCAGGTCTGGGTGTGTCCTCTGCCAGGTTTGTCAGCTGGAGAAGGAAAGTGCAGCGTGAAAAGCTGGTCCCACCAAAGGAAATCCAAAGAGGAGGAGCCCCTCTGGCTGGGCCAGGGAGTGTGGAAGGAGCAAACCCAGGGATCCAGGATCCTTTCAGCACCATCCCACTGGACTGGGCTGGAAAGGATGAAAAGAAAGGACTCTCCCCAGCACAAATCCTCATCTGCTGCTGAGCCTCTCCCCAGGAGTGGACCTGCTGGCCTGTCCTGTTTTGGACCAGAGCTCCAGTGACAATTCCTGTGCCAGCAGCAGCAGGGCCCTTTGCCAGCACTCCTGATGCTCCATTCAAAGGAGTAGCAGGAGGCCTCGGTTCAGGAAATGCTGATTTTGTCAAATCCTTTTGCAGTGGCTGTTCCCTGCCTGTGGTTATTAATAGGCTGATGACATCTCCACCTTCTGCTTCTCCCTCTGCAGCCCCACAGTTTCAACTTCCCCAAGAGGGAATAGCTCAGTATGGCAGGATTTCTGTCACACAATCACCGTTCCCTCACTCCTGAGGGTGGCAGGGTGGGATTTTGGGGGCCAGGCTGCAGGGAGATATCTCCCCAGTCTGCCACAGAACACCTGCATTCCCTGCCTGGGCAGCTCTGGGCTGTTGCAAACAACAGGAAACCAAATACGAAGAACTCTAACTTCGGACCAATGAACACTGAACCAATGAATCTCTCTGGGATTTGACTGTATAAAGTTTGTGAAAAGTCTGGTAAAATCCACGTGTCATGGAATGATTTTCTCTGCACACCCAGGCTATGTGTGGATGAAATGATTTCTGTTGCACATCCTGACCAGAATAAAGGAATGCCTTGGTTCTCCCACACTAAAAATGTTGTTGGAGAGGTTTTGTTTTTGTTTTTCTCGCAGTTTCAGTGACAAAAGGATGTGAGATATTATTGTAAATAGCACATTAAGCCTTAATAATCACCAGTGCAGTGACGCCGGACCTTTCCTTGCCAGGCAAAGCCTGGAGAAGTTTATTTCTTGCTCAGTCTCCCAGGTGCTTTCATGATCTCACACAGATGAGGGAGAAGGAGCTTTGCCCATTCAAAAGTGCCACAAAGTGATTATCAGCTTTCCAAGTGACCAACGCCTTGCTGAAGTCACTTCTGTCCCCACTGGGGGCCCTCAGTTGGGCTGAGCCCGGAGCCTCCCCTGCCCCCAGGAGAAATCAGGGATGCAAAATTCCTGTCTCCTGCACAGACCCGTTTGCAGTAGGAAAAAAAAAAGCCCCAACAGACTTTTACACGTAGATGAAGAATTTTCCGTAACATTTCATGTGGAAACGTTCCCATTTCAGGAACGTGAACCATCTCAGGAAGCAGAGACATGGAGTGGCTGAGTTTGGACATGAGGACTGTGCTGGCCCTGCCCAGTCAGGCTCCAGGTACCTCCAAGGATCCGTGTAGTGCAGAATGTCATTAGGAAGAACCAATCCCGGGGGGAAACAGGACAGGAAAAGTCAATAACGACCCCCTGACTGTGCAAATCCCGGGATGGGGAGGGATGGATGCTGTGGGAATGGTGGGTCTGGATGGCTCCTGTGACCCACGGGACCATTTGAGACAAGGCCGGGTGAGGCCGTGCAGGATGCTCTGCCCTGTTCCATTGGGCAGCTCCCTTGGGAATTCTGCCACTAGGGAGGACTTCCAAGCACTCCAGTCACGAGCCAGTGCTCAGAGCTGGGGGCTGCAGAAGCCTGGTGGCCCAGGCTGTGGTGACACTCGTCCATCGAGCCAAGGGAGTGGCAAACACCACTTGGAGCCTGCCAAGGGAGGTTCCAGCGTTTCCTGGAGGAGGGGACGTGCTGCAGCTCTGAAGAGAGGGTGGAGAAGGCCGGAATGTGGAAGAGATGGTCCTGCTGGGAGGGAGCACAGTCAAAAATGTTGACCTTGCCAGGAAAGTCATAAAATTGTTTTCAAAACATGAAATTGTTGCGGAGGCTCATTTTTCTCCTCTCTCACCCTCCTAAAGCTGAGTTTCCAAGTGGCCACAAATGCCCGATTTGTGCCCCTGGGGACTGTGAGGTGCTCAGGCTGCTCTTCCTCCCAGCAGCTTGAAGGATCATCCCAAACCCCCAGGGCTCTTGATGAAAGCTCTGTCTCAGCTCAGAGGATGGAGCAGCGAGAGCTCCCGGGCCGCTCTCACAGTGACAGACACGAGGGGCTGTCAGCAGCAGGTGCCTGCATCCCTTTCCTCACACAGGGACATCACAGGAATGAGAACTCAGAGGTTGCAGCTGCCTGGCCCAGCTGAGCGCTCAGCTGGTGCCACCTCGGCTGCAGAGAAGGATGTCTTTAATATCAGCGCTGGAATATGACTCATCCGGGCTTTTTTATCATCTTTTTCCAAGGAAAAAACAAGCAGAAATTCTGCTTTGTGCTCTGTCACGAGGAGAGGGATGGGATGGGAGGTAATTGGATCCTGTTGCTTCCTAAACAGCTAAATATTTACATATAGGCTGGGCTATTAATCACGGCCCCATATGGCAGCAGAGCTTTGCCGAGCACTCCTGGGAGAGCTGCTGGGAGCAGTGTGTTTGTCTCCCAAATGCCTCCCTGACAGCTCCACTTTCATCACAATCAGCTGTGACACCATAATTACAGATTTGGGGAGGTTTGCAGCCTCCCCGTGATTGATTGTTTGATACACACAATTTAGAAGATAGATGTTCTTATTTAAATCAACTCCTTGGCGAGGGAAGTGGCGGCATGGGGAGCAAACGGGAGCATCCCCATGGCCAGGACGGGCCCCACATCCCTGTGCAGCCCCCTCTGCTCCCAGGGCTTCTGGCCAGGTCCTGGCAGGTACATAAAGGTGCTGCTGCACATTCGGCCTCTGTCCCCTCCTTGCTGGTGACAGCACCACGCTGACTCCTTCAGCTGTTCCCAGGCCTTGCCATGTGGGTGCTAAAAACCTAGAAGCAGAGAAATTCTTCAGCCTTTTCTCAATATTCTGTGAGAACTTTGCTGTCACTCGCAGACTAGATGAAAACAACGAGGACAGTTTTGTAAACTATCTTTATCTGTGCACCTGGGTTCTGTTTCGCAGAATTGTTAGGGGACACATTGGGAAAAATATTTTTCAGTGGGTGCTGTGGGTTCCAGCCAACCCCTACGAGAGGCAGATGATTGATGATCAACAATCTTATGCCATGCTGGAGAACTGGGGGATAAAAATGGGTCTGTAGAGGAATAAAGGGCTCATGCCACTCTTTTCCTGCACTTGGACTGTGTCGTTTCTCCCATTCTCAGTACAATAGCGACATTGCCAGGGCTTGGTTCCCTGGAAATCCTCGTGTGAAGAGGAAAAGGGAAAAGGGAAAAGGTCCTGTCTGCTGTGGCTGTGGCTTGCTGCGGTGGCTCAGCCCACTCGTGGGCTCTGGCAGGCAGATGCCCATCAGGTCCTCACCCTCCAATGGGCAAGGGACTCGGAGTCCGAGGGGATGTCTGAGGGTGGCACTGCAGTATAAGCTGCACCTCTCTATCCAGAAAGTTCTCCCCAGGTCATTTTCTCGTTGGTTGCTTCGTTATATTCCCTCCTATGCTCTGAAATAATTTATTGTTATGCTTGTCACGTATTGTTCTATTATGATCCCATTGGTTGTTACCCCTTGCTCCTCCCCAACTTATTCCAGTATAAAACCTGCTGTACAAACCCTGATCCCTTGGTTCTCTGTCCCTGTCCCTCTGAGGAATAACCTGTGGAATTCAGATAGAAACCCTCTCTCACATCCTTTACTCCTTCACTCTCAGCTCCAGCTCAGGCTGCCCTTCCCCAGGGGCAGTAAATCCCAGGGAGGGACAGGCTGGATGAGGTTTCTTCCCATTTATTTTGTGTTTTCCAGCTGCCAATTTTATGGAGCAACAACACCCAGTGTCCAGTTCGTGTGTCAGGGCTGGGGGTTTTTAATGACCTTTTTTATGGCCTCTTTAGTAGATCCCAGTAACTCATCCTGGCTCTTCCCACCCTATTCCATGCTGCTCTGTATTTACAGCATCCCTCTTTTGCCAAGGGCATGGGAATGGAGCTTTGCCCAAGAGCTGCTGGAGAGATCTTTGTTCTGATTTGGTCAGCACCTGCAAGGCCTGCACCTCATCACAGGGGGCTCTCACTTCTGCAAAGAGCTGCTTGACCAAAACCTAAATATAAAAATTCTATTTTATATTATTTTATTTTCTTTTACTTTATTTTTTACTATTTTATTTTATTTTATTTTATTTCATTTCATTTCATTTCATTTCATTTCATTTCATTTCTATTCTGTTATTTTGTTTTATTTTATATTTATTCTATTTGCATTTATTTTGTATCTTTACACTATTGATTAGTATTATCTGTAGCATATTAGTACACTATTAGTATATTTAATTATGATATAAGGTATTAGTATATCATTAGTGTCTACAGTATTCGTATATTGTAATATTTAATCTTATATTCCTTTTTTCATCTGAGAAAGTTCTCCCTGCGCTTTCTTTTCCCAAACTTTTCTCCTTTTGCTCAGGTTCCCTGCTGGCTCAGCCTGTCCACACAGAACTTTGGATGTTTTTTTGTGTGTCCATGCAGAACTTTGGTTGTTATTTTGTGTGTCCACGCAGAACTTTGGATGTTTTTTTGCATGTCCATGCAGAACTTTGGCTGTTATTTTGTGTGTCCATGCAGAACTTTGGTTGTTATTTTGTGTGTCCACGCAGAACTTTGGATGTTTTTTTGCGTGTCCATGCAGAACTTTGGCTGTTATTTTGTGTGTCCACGCAGAACTTTGGATGTTTTTTTGTGTGTCCACGCAGAACCTTGGCTGTTATTTTGTGTGTCCACGCAGAACTTTGGATGTTATTTTGAAGAACGTGGTCCCAACTTTCACGTCGCTCCAGTCCCGTGTGACTCCTCCAACCCCTCACTTCCATATCCCAAATTCCGGTGGCTTCAGCGAAGCTCCTTTGGATTTGCACCATCTCAGAGAAGAGGAAATAATGGAAGTGAAGTCCAAAGTCAATTAATGATTTCTCCAAAGCAATTTCTCTTACAGAATTGCTTTGGTAATTAGGTGCTCAAGTAGCCCCTGGCTGTGCACAGACATGGAAATGGGGTGTTCAGAGTTATCTGGAGGTCTCAAAATGTAGCTGTGAATTAGCAGGGTTTTCAAAGTGTTTCACTCTCTGCAAATGCCAGAGATGCTCAAAAATGGCCTCTCAGTGCTCAAAGTGTCAGTCCCCAATTGTGGGGGGCAATGAAAAAACCTGAATAAATATTATCTGTAAGAAAATTCTGTGTGTGTGTGTGTTGAACAGGATTTTTACCCTGATGCATTAATCTGAGGTAAGAAGAAATATTCAGCACTTCCACTAAGGAACAGAATTTTTATGGCAAATAGACCTCTCCAGGCTGGACTTTGCAAGAGGCTTTGAGCTCAATTTATCTTCTGGATGGCAAAATTTAGCTTGTTTTGCTGTAAAAAGTCCAGGTGAGACAACAACAAAAATAAGATTGGTTTTTTTCTTTTTTTTTTTTTTTAAGAAACCTCAAGACAAATATGATTTAGTGGTGGTGATATTTGCTCTTGACAGAGCTAATGCTTTGGTAGCCTTTCCCTTGACCCCTGTAGATGGCATAGCCAGGAATATTTAAAATGTGATTTATGATGTGCTCTGTGTGACTTTCCCAGATGGAGCTCAGGGGTGGATTTGGAGAGAAAAATCCCCCTGAGCAGGGGAGGGACTCGTTCTTCATTGCAACAGGCAGTGAAGGAGGAGGACAGAGGATTTCCCAAGTGGGATGGGAAAATGGGAACCCATTTCCAGTGTCAAAGAAGGGCCAAGCTGAGCGCCAGAGAATCATAAAACCATGGAATGGTTTGGGCTGGGAGAGACCTTAAAAATTGTCCAGTCCCACCCCCCCTGCCATGGGCCTAAACCCTGGAGGGATCTGATGAGTGGGGGTTGTTCCATTTGCACCCAGAAGGGTTTGGGGTGGAAGGGACCTTCCAGTGCCATGGCAGGGACACCTCCCACTGTCCCACAGCCCCGTCCAGCCTGGCCTGGGACACTTCCAGGGCTGGGGAGTCACTGGAGGTGCTGGGAGCAGGAAAAGCCACGAATGAGAGGGTGCCAGGCCAGAGCCCCAAGCTCGGGGCTGTGTTTAGAGCCCACCAGAGCCCTTCAGCTCCTGCCTTTGCCTCCCGGCTCCTGAGTGTCCTTGGACTCTCTGCCTGAGGTTTGTCTCCATAAAACGGGGGTGTCATCAATCCCTGAGCACGCTGCTGTGTCAGGAGGACAAACCTATTGATGATTATAAAGTGTTCAGGTAACTATGGCAACAGATATTCTGCCTTTTTGCGTCTCACAAGGGGAAACGAAGAGCCCGAACGTGCCCTGAAAGCTCCCCAGCACCCCGAGCTGACTCATCACTTCCCAGCCCCTGCTTCCCTGGAATTATTCCAGGAAAAGTTGCTTCTGTTGGGTTGGAAGCAACGGAGTAAATTTTTTAAAAGCACCTTGCTTTATTGCTTGCTGGCCAGATTATTTCCAACGTCACGGCTTTGGCTTGGAAAGAGTCCATAATGTTGGATGGCAATAAAACAGAGAGCTGAGGCCTGGAATTTATGGCCATGAGCTAATGAAGTGCAGGGATGGATGTTCAGTGTAACCCTGCTCCCTGCACCAGCTCTCAGCATCCTCCCAGCTCCTTGCAGGGGGTTTGGATAATCCAGGAGCCCTGAGCCTCCCTGTTCATATCCAGCATTTTCGTTTCATCCCAACAACTTCAGCCACTGCAAAAAGGAGCTGAGACAGGGGAGAAATTGCTCCGTGAGGAAACAGTAAGGCCATGAAGAGGGAAAGCTTCTCCAAACTCTGGGGAAATAGGGGCGGCTGTTGTTTCTTATATTGGTGAAAGATGAGAGCATTGCAGGGAGAGGCTGAGCAGCTCCACTGACTCTGTGCATCCCAGTGATGCCTTAGGTTTTAACTTTTATATTTTTCAAATTCTGTACTGCTTAGAGTATAACTCTGCAGTTCCTTGTAGCCTGTAATTTCTGCTCTCTCGTGCTGGGCAGACACAACAAAACCTCTCCAGGCTTTGCCTTCAAGGACAGCCAGGCTCTTCTAGGCCCAAAATGTGTAACCCAAAGACTCTAAGGGGGGAGCAAGCTGAGGGGAATTACATCATTAAACTGGGGCTTTAATCGGAGAATTAACCATGATATGCAAATGAACCAAACCTATAAAAGTGTGAAGAACTCGTGACCTGGGGTCCATCTTGGGGTCCAATTTTGGAGGCAGCCTCTGGATCCCCCAGGGTGTACCTTGAAGGCCTTCAGATAAATCCCGACCTTTATTCCCTTACTCTTGTCTAGTCTCTGTTTCTAGGTGGCTGGAGAAGGCATCACCAGGAAGGTGCTGCAGCTCCAAATCCGGGCCTGGGAGCTCTGCAGGAGATGGAAAATGTGGCACAGGGCATGGGGATGGCCCTGAGGAGTTCCTGGGAGCTTGTCCAGGCTGAGCTGGGCACTGGCAATGCCATGCCATGATTTTGGGGGTTGTCTGACCTCCATGGCCATGGAGATCCCGGCCCATCCCTGGGGCCATCCTGGGGCTGCTGCCAGAAGGGGGTGGAGATCTCTGTGCCCCTGTCAGGAACCAGCCTCACCCTCGGGAAGCAGAGATGGAAATGGTTTATTCCTTTCCTTCTCTTTTTTTTTGAGGAGACCTCATTGCTCTTGTGCTTGAATGACAGACCTGGTGAGGTCTGAGTCGTTCCTGTGTCCACTCCATAAAAATCACAGGAGCTACAATCAGAGCAGTTAAACACTCATGTGAAGCTTGTCCTTATTCCTCCCCCTGCTCCCAGAGCTTCCCAGTAACTCATTCCCAGTGGATTCCCTCTGGCAAGACCAAGGCTTTGCAAGCCAAGTGTGCTTCCCCTCCTGCCAAGGACACTTGTCCAGCAGTGCCATTTGGGGACACGGGGATGGCACCTGGCCAGGGATGCAGCAAAGCTGAGGAATGAGTGACCTTGGCTGCTGCTTTGCCTCTCTCATGGAGGGCAGGGCTGGCGCTGGAGCATCTTCTCCCTCATTGGAGGGCGCTGAGCTGAGACTTTCCACAGTGCTTGAATTACACCTTCCTTGTGTTATTCCTTCAAATTCCAGAGAGGTTTTGTGGCCTGAGCACCTTTCCCTGTGTAAACACATTCTAAAAAGCTGAAAAGTCTCTTAAATGCTTTAAAAATCTGGTTCACCTTGCCTTTGGCTGACAGGAATGTTTGCACTTCACAGAGAGGCAGATTCTAGGTGCTGTTTTCACTCAAACTCCCTTCAAGCCATAAACTGCCCTGGACACATCTCCAGGTGAGGCTCAATCCAGGAATAACACCTAACTTGTATTTGGCTGGAAATGAAATGCAGGAGAGAGCAAATGATTGAGAGCTGCTGGAAACCCTCTCAGGGCCACTCTGAGCTTCCTGCAGGAAAAGCAGCCTGGTGATATTTGACTGGTTTTGGCTGCTCTGGGGATAGTGTGACGTTCCTGGGCTGTCCAGAGTCACAAAGCTCTGGAGATGCTGTCACAAAAACCTGTCACATTCTGCTCCTGGCTGCTGCACTGGAGTTTGAGCTGCCCTAAAAGCATTGCAGTAACAAGTTCCTGCAGTCCAGAGGAGTTGGCTGAGGGTGTTTTTGGTTCACTCATCTCAGTGACCCTCCAGCTTTTGCACCCTGGGTCTCCCTCCCTCCTCAGCTGTACCAGGGGTAAAAATCCTATAAAAGACCCCAAAGGACTCTGTTTCTCTCCATCTCTTGGCAGCCTCACCTGAAACCAGACCCTTCTTCCTGTTGCACTGACTGAGGGGGCAAGGCAGGACCCCAAACCAGTGTCCTTGGAGAGCACATCTGCCCAGATGTGTTTGGGGACAGCTGTGGGCAGACCTTCCCTCACATTCAGCAGGAATTGAGCACGTGGTGTTAGCACAGCCCAGGGGCCAAACCTCTGCTGGTGAATCCCTTCTCCTTCTCATCCCAACCTCCAGATTCCAGCGGTGCCAGGCCATGGAGTGTGACCTCAACCCCTGGGATGGGCACGAGCTTCTCCCTGGGGCAGGAGCTGGGAGGAAGCTGGGAGTGGGACCTTTGCTGGGAGTGTGGGACCTTTTTAGGGAATGGACAGGATTCGAGGTGTCCCTTGGCCCCAACACAGGGGGACAGAGCCAGGGCAGAGCTGCCTCTTCCCAACTGGGACCAGAAGCCAATGAATGAACCCATTCAGCTCATCCACCTGAGCCGTGCTGGCTGCGAGTTGGGCATTTGGGAGGTCACAGAGGTGCCTGTGCCTGTGCAGGGAGAGGCTGAATCCCTTCCCCACTGAGGTTTCATCCCTGAGCTGCTCTCCCTGCTGCAGCACCAGCCCCAGCCCTCCTTGTCTGATTTATTCCCAGTTTGGCAGCAGCCCCAGCAAAGCCTGGTGACAAAGCAGCCCTGGAGGGAGCACACAGGGATGTGTTTCCAAGGAGAGGGTTTGCTCTTTCATCTCTTGGCTCCAAGGGGAAGGGAAGGACCCTCACATCTCGCTCAGTGTTTTATTCACTCACATGTAATTAAGATCTCCTGGATCTACAGCTCGGCCTGCCTTTAATTAGAGACATTTCAGCACCACAAGCACTGGCACAAACAGATAATGGAGCTGTCTCTGTGCACTGCCAGGAGACAAAACCGACCACGGGAAAAGACAATTTCCCTGGAAATTAACTGTGCACTCTGCCTTGGAATTCCCTGCTCTGTGCCCCACAAGGCTTGGGGGGAAGGAGGTGAAAAGCCATCCCCCCGTCCTGGGGTGCTGGCCAAGTTCACAGGGCCAGAGAGGAGCTGTGCCCACGTGGGGAGGCACTGACAGCTCCTCTAGAGCTCAGCTCGTGCTGGGATGGGCACCGGGCCCTGGCTGGGACCTTCAGGGACTCCCCGGCTCCTGAGCAGGCTCAGCTTAGGGCAGGGACGAGACAGGCTCGGGCTCAAGCCACCCTACACCAACCCTGTGCCCAAACCAGGGCTGATCTCTGTGGGAGGAGGGTAAATCCTAAATCCTTCCTCCTCCCATCCTGTGCTGTTTCATCCCCTCTGGACCTCAGCTTTAGAACCAGCTCTGAGCCTGGTTCTGAAACACGGCAGGAGGAGGAGATCCTGGACAAAGGATGGGGTGCTTCTGTTGTCTGTGAGCCTCACATACTTTGATTTAAATCCAGCTTCTCACACTGTCAGATTTGGGGGAAGAGAACAAACCAGGCAATAAAGGAAGCTGCCACTTGGGAACTCTTTGGGTTTTTTTGTTATTTTTCCATTATCTCACCGCGAGGGAGAACTGTTCTGTGCCAGAAGAGCCGATCCCCTGGGTGGGGAGATGGTGCTCTGCTGGCAGAGCTCTGAGCTATTCACCTGGGCCAGGGAAAGGTTGTTTTCTCCAGTGGACAGTATCTGAAGAGCAGCTCATTTTCCCACTTTTTCTGAGCGCAGAGGAGCTTGGCTACTCCGTGCTGCATTCAGAGGGTCCCTGGGCCGGGCCTGCCCTGGAGCTGGGGTAGGACAGGCAGGAGCAGAGGGAATGAGGCAGCAGGAGCTGGGAGGAGCAGGAAGCAGCACAAGGGGACACAATCACAGAGCCCTCAAGGCTGGAAAAGGCTTTTAGGATCATCAAGTCCAATCACACCCCAGCCCCACCATGTTCACCACTAAATCCTCTCCTCAAGTGCCACATCCAGATGTTTTTTGAACCCTTCCAGGGATGGTGGCTCCACACTGGGTAGGAAGAAGGGTGACCTGGGCTGTGCAGGTATTTGGGCAGAGTTTTGAGCTGAGAGCAAGGCTGGGAATGGGCCCCTCTCCCCCCTCCCATGGGTCAGGGTGTTGGTTGGGCCATTTCCAGAGTGTTGCTCCTTTCCACTGAGCAGAACTGGGATTCAAGTTGGGTTTGCTGTTTGATTTTGTTTTCTATTTTATATTCAGGTGAGACAGCTCAGAGCTCAAGGTTTTGTTTTGTTTGTGAGTTGTTAAGAAAAATGTGTGGACAGATGCATCCCGAGTCCCCGGTTTAACGGGAATGCTGCTCCACTGGCTCGGGAATGGGCTCATCTCAATCAGCTCTGTTGAGATTTCACCCCTCGGGCCACTGAATCTCCATTTTAATCAGCAGAGAAAACTCATTTCAGCTTTACCCCTACAACTCCCCTCAGAAATCTGCCACAGGATGGAATGAAGGGCACTTCTCTTCTCCCAAGGAATACTGGAGGGGCTCAAAGACAGGGATTGAAGTGGGAACCCACAGCTCAAACTCCATCCTGACAAAAATGAGGTGACAGATTTACCAGGACAAAGAATCCCTCACTAATAGCACAAATACATCCTTGGTTCTGGTGGCAAAGGCACCAAACAGCTGCAGCCAATTATTGAGGGGAAAAAAAAAAGTCAATCTATGGCTAAATTAAAAATAAAGAAATTAATACAATTTAATGAGTTTTAACTCCACAGAAAGTTGAAGAAGGATGGGATATTTTGATTTTGGACTCATTACAAACTACAAAGTGGTTTGACAGGAGATGCTAAATTTCCCAGGAGACCACTCTTTAATTAATTTAAAATCATAAACCAATTAACATATTTAATACTAAATGCCCATACAATTAATTTGGCACTCGGAGAGGATGTGTGGTGTTTAGGGAAGGGAAAAGAAAAGCTGGATTTCTCCGAGATAAATAAGAAGTAGATTTATTTAAGCACAAAATTCACAAGGAACAGGACGAACACCCCTTCAGGTGAAAAACTCAGCTCTTCTTCCATACATCGGACCTGAATTTCCCTTTTTCAGTCTGAACCCATTCCCTGTGTCCTGTCACTCAACTCCTCATAAGGTCCCTCTCCAGCTTCCCTGCAGCCCCCTCAGACCCTGGCAGGGGCTCCGAGGTCTCCCCCCAACCTTCTCCTCTCCAGGCTGAACATTCCCAGCTCTCCCAGCCTGGCTCCATAGGGAGCTGCTCCAGTCCCTTCATCAACTTCCAGGTCTCCTCTGGAATTGTTCCAACAGTTCCTTGTCCTTCTAACGCTGGGGACACCAGAGCTGGGCACTGCTCCAGGCGGGGTCTCAGCACAGACAGAATCCCCTCCCTGGCCCTGCTGCCCACTCCTTTGGGTGCAGCCCAGGATTTGTTTGGCTTTCTGGGCTGTGCCATCTTTTCCCCAAACAGCTCAGAAGTTTTCTGAGAACTGATAAACCTCCCCTGGCTGCAGAGCTGAAGGAAAAGACACCCAGGTAAGAGAATTTTTGTGTCTGGGTCTCACCTCCTGTCTGGTTTCAGGTGACTGTCCCAGGAACCCCTGTGGATAATTTGTGTTCATCTTCCTCTCCCTTCCTTTGATGGACAAGTGTTTATTTTCTTATTTTTCCAGCCTGAGTGGGGAGAAAGGGAAGATGCCTGGAGCAACAGTTTTCCAGGTCATTAGGAAGCCAATCAGAGAGGGGCTGAATCTTGGGGTGATGTTTTTCACTGGCATCAGAGAAGGAGGGCATGGCCCGTCCTATTCAAGCAGTTCAAAGAATTCTTCACATGGAGGAAGGAGCACCAAGTTTAAGGATTGGGAGAAAAATAAGGAGAAGATCAAATAAACTTTCAAACCTGGCTGTGTGTGATCTCAGAAGCCTTCTGACAATAACATGTTATTCCTCATCATTACTGAAAGGCAGAATTAAAACTGCTTTAGTGCTTAAAAGTGCTTTTCTGGACTGCTGCACGCCAGCATTTCTCCTACGTGGAGCAGGAAATTGGGAATTTCTGGGTTTATGACACCGGTTTGGAAGGCAAGGAAAAGCTCCCCCAGGTGCAGTTTCCCTGCAATTCCTGCTGGGAGCAATCCCCAGCCCAGCCCTGGGTGAGCACAGCCCTCATTTCTGAGCACATCCATGCATGCTGGGCTCTCTCTGGACACTGAAATTCCTATAACCCTAATGGGAATTCTCAGCTTTTTGTGAGGTTTTAGAATTCTCAGGTTTCAGAAGGCTGAGGACAGTGAGCAGAAAGGAGTTTGTAAGGAGAAAGGGAATTTAGAAATACTCCCAATAACAGAGGCTGTGTCCTGAGTGTCTGGGGTACAGGAGAGCTTTGGGTCAGAAAATAATGGAATTATGGAATATCCTGAGTGGGAAGGGCCCCAGAGGGATGGGATCAACATCAGACATCCCTCACAGGGACTCGTTAACCTGTCCAGGGCCCAGAGCACTCAACTCCCAGTCCAGGAGGGATAAAGCAGGGATGAAGCCTGACTGCTGTACAGCCAGTTCTCACTTGTTACTGTTTGTTTCTTTGGGAATTGCCTCACTTACTCGAAATAATTTAAAATTTTGTACACAAAAACTAATCAAGAACCCAAATCAACTCCTTTTTAAGCATGGGAAGAAGTGCAGAATCAGCCTGAAATCACTGTGAAAATAATAAAGGCAGATTCAGTGGGAGACTAAAAAGCAGAGCAAGTACAGCTGTGAGCTGGTCTAGGTTTATCTCAGCTACTGAAAAGCAGACAAAAGGTATTGGTCTAGCTCAGATTTAATTTTTTAAACTAACATTCAGTTGCATAGAGATTGGGGAAATAATGAATATTCTGCTTCAGCTGCTGCACCAAAAAATTCAGAAGCAAAATGGCACATGTCACATTGAAACGAGATGGGTGCTGCTTCTTTGTAAGTGGGATGAAGACTCCCTTTAAAAACACTATTTTTAGTCAACTAAAATTTCCCATTGACACGAAGTGAAATGTTTGTCTCCTTTGCAGAACTTGGGCCTCCTGCTCGGTTTTTTTCCTTCAGTGGGAGCGGGGAGGAGGGAAATTTCGGAGCGTTTCTTTGCCACTTTCAAATGGATTTCACTCCTGAGAATTTCAGGTTTCTTGTACTTTCACTTCTTGTTAAAACAAGAGCAATTAAGTCTGACCATGTTTGAAGAGGATTTGGGTCAGGGTGACCTCAGTCCCCAAGGGACACCCTCTCCGTGGCCACAGCAGCCCAGGACATTCCCAGCAGGAGCTCCGGGCTGTGAAGTTCAGGTCCCTTCCCAAAGGTCCATCCTGAGCCGGGGACGGGCTGGGACAGGGTGTCCTGGCAGGACCCCCCCTCTGTCCGGCCCTGGAGGGAGCTGCTGACAAATGGAGCTCTCTGATGTACCAATTGTCTGAATGATGTGTCCTTCCCCCAGAATGCAGCCCATAATCACAGCAATTACACATGGCAATCATTAATAATTGCATTTCCCTTCAATCAATTTTTACTAAAATATAGCTTTTGTGCCAGATTCCAGTTAATTTTTCCCATAGATGTGTCTCAGGCCTTGGCAATATTCCTGTGGGAAGATCAATCAGAACCCAGGACAGGATGACATGCTACATTTCTTGGGGGATCCAAGTTTTAATTAATTGTTATTCATAAACTAATTATTGGATTTACAAATGAGTTCTTGGGAAATTCATTAGCCCTTGGAAGCTGCGTGTCAGCCATTTGCAGCAGGATGTGAGGCTGCTTTTCTTCGGGAGATGTAAATCTGTGCCTTGAAATGCAAAAGAGTTTTTTCCCTGGAGCTCTGGGGCCCTGGCCAAGGTCATCCCACACCCTCCCCCTGCGAGGTGCTGGGCTTGGGCGGCCTCAAACTCGGGCTAAGAGCAGCTCTGGGTGACAAATTCAGCACAGAATGGAGAAAGGAGTGGGGTGTGTGCTCAGGACAGCTCCAGCAGAGAGCTGAGGGAAATGTCCACTGCTTTTAGCCTGACTCCTTCCCACAGGGAAGAGCCGGGTGTGGGGCTGGGGCCTTTGTACCTGAGCTGAGTCCCAGCCTGGTTTGGGGTGGAAAGGACCTTAAAATCAACCTTTGTCCATGGGCAGGGACACCTCCCACTGTCCCAGGCTGCTCCAAGCCCCATCCAGCCTGGCCTTGGGCACTGCCAGGGATCCAGGGGCAGCCACAGCTTCTCTGGGCACCCTGTGCCAGGGCCTGGCACCCTCACAGAAGGTGCTGGACAGGAATCAATGGAATTCTGAGGGGCAGCTCCGATCTCTGCTCCCTGGAACAGGGACAGCACCCAGGGAACAGCTGGAGCTGTGTCAGGAGAGGTTTAGGTTGGATCTCAGGGAAAGGTTCTTCCCCCAAAGGGTGCTGGGCACTGCCCAGGCTCCCCAGGGAATGGGCACGGCCCCGAGGCTGCCAGAGCTCCAGGAGCGTTTGGGCAGCGCTGCCAGGGATGCCCAGGGTGGGGTTGTTGGGACCAGGAGCTGCACTGGGTGATCCCTGTGGCCCTTTACAATCAGGACATCCCATGGTTCTGTGAACAGAGGCACAGCCCTCTCCCCCCCGCTAAAGACAACTCTGAATTCTATCTTTTGGTGTGCCTTCATTATTTTACCTTTTTACCACCTCGCTCCGCCTTCCAAGATTTTTCCTCACTGCTGGAAACTGCCAGCTGTGCAGGCCACAAAAATCTGTATCATTTTCATCAATCAAAAGAGAGAAGAAATGTTGATTGCAGGTTGATTTGGGACCGGGATCCTTGTGCCAGTGCCTCTGCAGTGGGGAGAGGCTGCACGGGTGCACCTTGCAGTGAAACAACGCAGCCCTGCTGTGAGCTGTTCTTTTTAGCAGCCTGTCCTCAGCCAGGGGTATTAATTGTTTTCAAATATCTGAGATGTCTGAGTTGTTCTTGCCTGAGGTGACAGGGAATTCTATTAAATCCTGTCAATTCCATTAAATCCTGTCAATTCTATTAAATCCTGACTGTTCCAATCTGGGCACTAATGCAGAGATGCCTCTGACTCGTGGTTTGTAACTGAGAGGGCTTGAAGGTGCAACTGCCTGAAACCCTGGAAAAAGGGGAGTCTTTGAAGCACATTTATCTCCTGACCACATCACCTTTCAACCTGGGACTACATTTGGGAATTCAAAATTTGCTGGGATGAATGTTCTGAACGGAGCTTTCCAGAGCCCTTCCAGGCAGAGCCAGAGCTGTAGGAGTCAAAGGTTGTATTACAGGGAAAATCCCAGCTCAAATTAAAATCAAAAGTTGCTATCAGTGCTCCTAAAGTGGATGAAAAATGTCCTTGTTTATCCTTCTGGAGTTTGCAGAAGCAGCAGAAATCCGTGTGCACTGCGAACCTCTGTGATTTGTCAGCTCTCCCAGAGCCCAGCACTTAATGGATGGGAAAACAGAGCTGGCATTTCTAATCCAGTTCCCTGGATGTTCAGGGGAGGGAAATGTTGGCTTTGGAGCATCTGGGAATGAAATGGGGGTCCGGGCACTCTGCTCCTGTCAGGGAATCGCTTTCTCTGCCTGTGGCCCATCCTGGCAGCTCCCACATTTCCTTGCCAGGTGTTGGATGTCCATGAGGAAAATGGGAAGCTTCTGTTTCCCTGAGAGAACAGGAAGGTGTCAGAAATGAAACAGAAGCTTAATTCCCCACTCTCCTTTAACTCGGGCTGTTTCATCTCTCTCTTTTACTTTATTTTTTTTTTCCCAGCTGAAACTATTTACTGATTCACAAAAAGTTCTGAAACTGCACTTTTTAAGCACATCCACTATTTGTCAGGGGAAGCAAAAAAGAAAAAAAAAAAGAAAGTCACAAAACCAATGAAAAAAACCAGCCAGCTGCTGTTGGGCTCACATTCTGCTTTCAGCCCGTACCTGGAATTGCCTGGTCTGGGACAGCCACCACAGACATCAGAGCTTTTTGGGGGGTTAATGTCACACGTGGCTTCTGCAGCCAAGTCCCTGAATCAGCTGAAGGGCAGATTTTACTCTGTGATCGATTCTCAGGTCACGGGGATGGTTTTTAATCTCTGTTTGGCACTGATGGGTGTGTTTGAAGAGCGGGATCAGGAGCTCCTGGTGATGCCAGGCTGTTCCCACCCCTCTGAGCCCCTCTGAACCCCTCTGATGGATGCAAACTCTGGGGGAGATGCAGAGGATGTTTGATCCTGCTGGAGACGGTGCCCTGAGGGAGATGCTGCCCATTCATGTCACCCAAATTCATCAAACGAGGGGATGCAGGGGGGTCACACACCCCAGCACAGCCAGGGTAGGGCTGGCAGGAGCAGAGAGAGGGGGTGGTGGCACTTCTGTGGGAAAAGCCTTCCACAAATGAGGGAATAAAGCCCTTTTTAGAGGGGAAACCACGCGGGGAGCAGCTGAGGGCTCTTGGTTTGTTCAGCTGGAGGAGACTGAGGGGAGACTCACCCCAGTCACAGCTTTTCGTGAGGGGAAGAGCAGGGGCAGGCACTGAGCTCTGCTCTGTGAAAGAGGGACAGGACCTGAGGAATGGCCTGAAGTGGTGTCAGGAGAGGTTTAGGTTGGATCTCAGGGAAAGGTTCTTCCCCCAAAGGGTGCTGGGCACTGCCCAGGCTCCCCAGGGAATGGGCACGGCCCCGAGGCTGCCAGAGCTCCAGGAGCGTTTGGACAGCGCTGCCAGGGATGCCCAGGCTGGGGTTGTTGGGGTGTCTGTGCAGGACCAGGGCTCTGTGATCCCCATGGGCCCCTCCAAGCTCAGGAAATTCCATGAAAACAGCCTTTAAAATGAGAATGCAGGGAGAGACCCAGCACTGTGCAGCTCCTTTAGCCTGAGTTGGGGAGGATTCTTCAGCTGCAGCTGATTCCCACCTGTCCCTCACACACCTGAGGCTAAACCTGCCTGCAAAAATGGGTTCCTGGCTCAGCACAGGCTTGAAGGAGCCTTGAGCTGAATGTTTAAACACTGCAGCCCATCCAGAGCCAGGACCTCTCTCGCCATGAGTGAGGAGTAATTGATAAGCAGAGAGGAAGCTAGCAGGGAACAACAGTCCTGCACCCTCTTGCTTCTGTCTTTAACTCCTTCAGAAGTGCTGTGAGAGCAGGTCAACCCTCCCTGCTGCATAAACCCGCATGGAGGAAGGAATGACAGCAGCTAAAATGGGCTTTTTTTTGACATCTCTGACCTAAAATTAGCAACACCCAGTGAACAAACCCCTGGTGCTGCTCTGAAACCAAGAAAACCCTGCTCTGGCTGAGCCCCAGGGGCTGGGAAGGTGCAGATATGGTGGGAAGAAGCCTCTTGTTGCTTTCATATGGAAAACACTCTGAAAGCAGCAGCTCTGCTCTGAAAGTCATCGAGGACAGCCCAACCTGGGATCCTGCAATGGTATTTTTTCATGTTTTATAAACACCTGTCCCAGCCTTAGCAGCGTTTGGGAAGAGGCCTCCAGGAACAGAAAGAGTCAGGACACATTGCAGATGAAAGGGAGCAGAATTAGAAGAGATGGATGAAAATACTTATGCAAATGAAGCTTTCAAGCCCGTCAAGACACTCACCACGACACTCATTTATTACTTTATTAAGACAGCAGATGGCAAACTGCTAATGAATGTGGAAGCCATCAAGAATTTTTATAAACAAACAGAAGGAGGAGGCTGGGAGGGAGGAGCAGCTGGGTTTGGCTCCAGAGCCAGGCCCAGGTAAAGCCACAGGGTTTGAGGACAGCAGGAGGCTGGAGGGGCTCGAACCAGGGTGAATCCTGAGCAGGTTTGGTGGTGACACTTCCCAAAAAAAGGCTGCTGGGATGATGTGATCAGCGCCCTGCCCTGGGTGGGGACAGAGCAGGAAGAGAAGGCCGAGGGAGGAGAGGCAAAGCAGAGAGCGGGGCCACGAGCCAGCTCACATTCCCAAAGCACACACAGGAGTTTGAGGGTCATGAACCACCAAAAAAGGTTCAAGGACGGCTGCAACCAGGCCTGAGGCAGCTCTGCCCTGTGCTGAGCCCACCCAGGCGGAGGCTGAGCAGCGGCACAGACACCAAAGCCATGGGAGGTGGCCCCAGGGCCTCCTCCCAGGACAGGCCCTGGGCCCTCCTGCATCGTTCCAGCCCCACTCCACAGCAGGACAGGGATTGCTCCTCAGTTTTGCACTGCAATCACCTAAAGGCCCCTCAAACACCACTCCTGTGTCAGCGGAATCCTAAATCCTCTGAGGATCCTCAGCTCCTGGCCTGCAATGCAGATTTCCTTCATTTGGCCACTTAACTGCTGGTTTCATCCCAGCTTTCCTGGCCAGTTTATCCATGGATATCATGCAGCCCAAGAGGCACTAAAAGTCTCTGTGGAAATCTGCCATGAATCTCCATCCTGGAGAGGATGGGTGGTAAAACCTTCAGCAAAATGAGTCCTCTCCTGTTCCACTAAAAATCAGAAGCACAGACAGGCCATTGAATCCAGGTGAGACCTCCCTGTTTGGGGACAACTCCAGAGAAGGCTGATGGCTTTAAATCAAGTGTTTGGGCTCCATGCTAAATAAACAGGTGCTAAAATACTGATAAAAAAGCAAAATACTGAACGAGAAGAGCATTCCACACATTTCAGAACACACCTTCCCCTGTGACACAGCATCTTTAAGCCCCCTGTGACAGCTCCAATGCTCAGGAACACCAAGGGAGGCTTTATCTGATTTTTCTCTGGCTCTTGGTCACCAGGCAGGTGAAGACAAAGCACTTCTTGTGGCAGCACAACACGAGATGCAAATGAAACAAAGATCAGCATTAGCAACACAAAAAGCCAAAAGCCACAACTACAGAAGCCACAGGGCTACTTGAAGATGGAGATTCTGTGGAGAACAATCCTTAATTCAAGAGAAAAACCCGTACTGAGTGTTGGTAGCCATAAGTTACCCTCAGAGCTCCTGAGGAGAATTCCAGACAGGAAAACAGAGACCTGCAGCCCATCAGCAGCCCCTTGGGAATGCCAAAAAATGCAGATTTGCTGGAGAAATGGGAATCACTGTGGTGGGAAACGCCTGAAATGTAAGGGAGGGAATCCCCTCTACAGGGCATTGGTGAATCAAACCTGTAAAGGGCATAGAATAAACAGGAATAAATAGGAATAAAAGGGATCGAAATGACTCTTCCCTTCTAAGCTGTTGGCTTGGAGAGAGAGCACAGTGGCAGCAGCTCCTGAGGAATAAACATGGCACATTTATATGCAATAAATGTGTGTGACACGTGGCAGGGGTGGAGGTGGCGGCCAAGGTTTGTCCCCAGTGCTTGGAGACCTCCAGGCTCACTCAGGGCATGAAAAGGATCTGCTCTCCCAGGAGCTGGAACAGGGCCTGGAGCAGCTCCTGCAGAGGTTGCTGCTGCTCCAGGAGGAGCCTGAGCCAGGAGGGATCAGAGCTCAGGAGCTGGCTCAGGAACCTGACCGTGCTCTCAGTGCAAATCAGGGAAGCAAAAGCAATCCCATAACCAGTCCTTGAGTAACTGGGGGATGCGGCCAGGCTGGGAAGGGCAGAAGGCTTTTCTTGCACTCTAATGAGCTGATCTGACATCTCATTGCTGGAGCTGACACTTATTTCTGGAAATCTCAGCTTGTTTTGTTGCCATCAGCCAGGCCTCCCTCATAATTTCCTCAGATTTCTCCCTGTCAGGTCACTTCAGAGTTTCTTTGAAATAAAGACAGTCTTGTAAATAAGTGGAGGCCAAGACGCTTCCCAGGGAGATGAGACAAGGCCTGTCAGGAGAAGAAATGAGGATTTGGAGCAGAGTCAACAAGAAGCACGTCTTTTGTTGCAATTGCTAACTAAGTGTAATTAACTTCCTGATGAGGTGCAGGATCTTAAGGACTGATTGGAGTTATAGACTAATCATTATTCATGAGAAATTAAAAGATACTACTTACAGGGAGCTGAATGCTTAAAAAAAAACCTGTAAAAGCTCACTGAGGCAAACACATCCCTGCTCCAAGGCTGTGGCTGAGCTGTTGGATGGATTCCTCCTGGCCAGGGTGGAGAGAGGAGAGGAACCAGCTCCCCTAAATTTGAATGAGTGAGGCTCCAGGGGGAGAGGGGTTCACCCCACCCCATTTCAGAGCTGTGCTCCATCAGTGACCCCCTTTTCCAGGATAACACCCATCCTCTGTGGTGCTCCAGGATTCTCCGGTGTCATTCCAGGCAGGAGAGCAGTCCTAGCTCAGAGCCCACAGCCAGGCTCACCTGAGGCAGCAGTGGCTTTGCTCTGCTCAGTGCAGGAAACACCCAAAGCTCAAATCATCCCTCAGCACCAGAAGCTCCCCTTTCTGCCCGCAGGGAATGAGCCTGGACTGTCCCTGAACTGGGCTACAACTGCCCTGGTACTGGCACAAGAGTTTTTTGCCTTCCATACTGTCCTGATCCTCACACCTCTGGGTCTCGAGGATTGTGGCATCATTAGGAATTCCCCACGTTTGTCCTCAGTTACAGCATCCCAAATGAAGGCTAATCAGCAGCAGCATCCAGAGTCTCCAGGTCTCCTGCAGGGCTGAGCTGATCCCGGGGAATTGGAGCTGTCTGCGCTTGTTCCTTGCAGGAAGCTCTGGCTGATTATTCCTGAGCTGCTCCTTTTGGGCAGGGTCTAACGGGAGCTCCGGGAGCCTCTGGCAGCCTGACAGGGCCTCTGGCAGCTCCAGGTGTTCACAGCAAGTGTCAGCTGGAGAAAGAAATCATTAATTTGGAAGGGACTAACCTAACAATGCAGGCAGGGCTTTTCTGGCCTTCGTGCCACTCACCCGGGGAAATGAGACAGCAGAGGAGCAGGAATTGCTTTATGTGCACAACACCTGAGCTTGGTCCCTTGGAAATGAGCTGTTCCCATGGATTCCCAGCCCCCAGGAGCTCCCCACATCTCTGTGGCTCATCACAGCCTCACCCACAAACAGGCAGCGAGAGAGGAGGTGAATTTATCTCTCCAAGTCCTGCAGCAGCTCCCCGGGGATGCTGCCCAATGGGAGGGTTTGAACAGCCCTGGAATCATGTCAGGGAGGGTGTAGTGGTTTAAGGGTTAACTCGGGCAGTAGCCCCCTGATGTCTCTTCTGTGAGATAAGCACTAGGAGGAAAAAACAAAGCAGGCACAAAAACTTAAAGAATATTAACAAGTTTATTACCAGAGTTAAAAGAGGGGAAAAAAAGTCAGACTAAACCTTCAGAACACTTCTGTCCCCCCACCTCTGCTCCCTTCTACCACCAACGTAAAAGAAAAACACAACCCTTGAGGATTCTAGTCAGTTCACCACCTATATAATAATTTCTGGTTTTTCAGTTCACTTAGGGAGAGGAGTCTCTCTTGGTCAAAACCATGGAAACATCTCCACACGCAACAATCTCGTGCAGCTTCAGTGTCACAGCAAAAGCAGCCGCCCGGAATGGTTTTCTGCTTGCATGTGAAAGTTCCATCCCCCGACTACAGCTTTCCCCACAGCTGCTTCGAGGGTTTCTTTAGCTAAGGGGGTACTATTTTTAAGGATGAGCAGTTCAGAAACAGAAGTTTTCTCCACTTATCGGAGTGCCTGAAAGGCGTAAGGACCCTCTCTGGGAGTATCCTCATGGTCTGGGAACAGAGATCTTTCTCTCTGGTGCGATCTCTGCTCAAGTTTCTCATCAAATCACAGATACTTCAGCATTGCAGCACAGGTACTGTTGCTCACAGCAAGTTACAGCTACTTCAGCGTTTGCTTGTTCTAGTACAAGCACTTTTGCTCACAGTTGCAGTTTGAATGCTTCAACCCCCCCCTAATGCTTTCAAGAAATTACAATGGGTAGTCTAATATATCATAGTCCATCACCATGGTTTTTTTCCAACAGAATTTCAGCTTCTAGGATTACAGCATCTCCTCAATCTCTTTCCTCGAGGTCTCAGGTTTTCCTTCCTCACTGACTTGGGCATCTTTATAGTGTTTCCTTCACAAGCCTTTACTTTCCTCTCTCCATCTGATCAGGGAGATGATTAGTCTCTGCAGGCTTCATCTGGTCTGGAAGAAAATCTTAACAGCACTAAAAGAGTTAATCTCCCCCGGGTTTTGCAGCTGGAGCTTGGAATTTCCTTATCTCTTGGCCACGTGATCCTGCCAGACGGCAGTCTCAGGGGAATTTCAGCTGCTCGGGGGGTGAGGTGAGGGCCATCCTGGCCCCTGGGGGGGGGGTGTCTGGCGAGTTGAAGTGACTGCAATCTCAGCCAAGCCACCCCCCAGCCGACCCGGGCCAGGCCCGGCCGGCAGAGCCCGGCCTGGCCCGGCCACCCCCCACCCGTTACCTGCTCGGCTGCCGGAAGCAAGAGAGGGCTTCCCAGGCTCTTCTGTTTCTTAAAATGTGATTCACAGAGGCGTGTCAAGCTCTCTAAGTGGTTTAGAAAGTTGTCAATATTCAACCTGGCCAGTTGATTGGGTCTAGAGGAAGCTGAAAGCACCTTTTTGCAAGGAATCACTTCCTGGCCGGTGCAGCCTTCTTCAACTACAATTCCCAGCTACCCTAAACCACAACAGAGGGATTGTGTCAGTCTGAAAAAATACAGCCCAGCTCTAGCTGTTGGGGCAGGTCTGTGCAGGCTCCAGCTCTGGATGTGCCCACTGGACACTCCCACGTTCCTGCAGAAGGGAACAGGCAAGGAGTGTGAGGAAGGAACCTCAAACCGGCTCCAAGGCTCTTCTTCAGCTTTCCATTGTTCGATCTCCCACCTCTGCTCGGCAGCCAAGAGAAAGGAAGGATCCTCCAAAGGAAGTGCCAGCACTTTTCTTCCTGTTCGGTGTTTCCTTCCTAGAGCAGCAGCCCTTGGGCTTGAGCAGGGGTTGGGAGCCACGGGCTCAGGGAATCCCGGTGCTGTAAGAAGGGTCAGGCATTCCCCAAGTGGTGCAGGAGGGCAGGACAGCCTGAGGAGCAATGGTTTGTCCTCTTTCCTTGTCCCCTCTGTGACAGCAGGGCCTGGCAGGAGGAGCAAGGTGAAATTCCCTCTCCAGCACCTTCCCTGCCCTTCACATCCATCTCCCACAGGGCAGGGACAGTGAGAGGGGCCAGTCCTGCCCCACTGAATGCAAGGACCGGGTGTGTGACGGCAGGACAGCCACCAATACAGAGCTGGGAATAATCCTGGAGAATGCCCTTAATCCCAGTCTCTGCTGGTCTGTCCTGCTCCGGGAATTCTGTAAAACTCCACCCTCCTCCCATCCCCTCCTTCTCCTCTCTGTCCTCTCTGTCCTGCCTCTCTGTCTGTGGACATGACTGTGATGGGAATAAAGCAAAGCATCTCCTGTCCTTAAGCAGTGACACTGCACACTGCATCCCCTGCTTCCCTCACAGAGCACGTGAAGATGTGGAATTCCTGCCCCAGGACCCACCAGAAAGGGCTGAATCCATCTGGGAAATAACTAAATAGTCCTGTCGTGCCCCATTTGGGAGGAGGAAGGTAAATGGAGGTGTGGTGACACTAAATATATGAAATAAATGTGCTTAGTTTTGCCAGGTTGCTCGATAATGAAATGGAAAGCCAAACAAACAGGAGATTCAATTCCAGTCCCATCACATTGTGCAGAAATGCACTGAACTGGCATTTTTATAAACTGAGAGATGCCTCTGTCACCAGAAGGTATCAGCAGGTGTAGGAGCAGGTGTGGGTAACGAGACTGAAATTCTGGGAACGGGAAGTTTATGAAAAAACAAAATGAAAACCCAAGGAAACCAGAGCTCAGTTCTTTCCTTCCTGAGGCATTTTTGAGGCCAGTGTTGAATCACAGAGTCACAGAATGGTTTGGGCTGGAAGGGACATTAAAGCTCACCCAGTGCCACCCCTGCCATGGCAGGGACACCTCCCACTGTCCCAGGCTGCTCCAGCCCCATCCAGCCTGGCCTTGGGCACTGCCAGGGATCCAGGGGCAGCCACAGCTTCTCTGGGCACCCTGTGCCAGGGCCTGGCATCCTTACAGGGAGGAATTCCTTCCCAATATCCCAACCTAAACCTGCTCTCTGGCAGTTTGAAGCCATTCCCTGTGTCCTGCCTGCCCTGGCTCCCACTGTCTGTGTTGCATGGAAAATTCCCTGGAAGTGCTCTCCAAGCTGGGATTTTATCCCTCTCTTCTGGGGGGATTGATGAAAGCCCCATTTCTCCTTTCAGAGCTCTCCTGCTTCCACACTCCTGGCTTTGCCACCTTGCTGCAGGCAGGGATATCCCATTCCACATTGAGGGGCTGGATCAACGCCCCCGTGCAGCAGGGAATGAATCAATAATCAATTGGATGGGACAGGGCAAAGGCAGGCATGGAAGTAATTGGACAATCAGAAGGCTGGAAGTGACACAGGCAGGTCTCCCAGAGGAGCCAGCCAAGAGCAATCCATGGGTCGGCTTCCAAAGGAGCTCCTGGAAATAGAGATAACAGATGTGGGGGGAACGGAGCCTTTGTCAGAGCAGATAATTGGGACGTTCAATGGCTCCACGCAAGTCCTGCACTCCTAATTGCTGCAGCACCTGCGTTCTCTGGCTGGCACAGAGCTCCAAACCTTCAAGGAGATCAAAAAACATACAAAAGGCTGAAATTTTCCTGGCTTGCAGGCAGGGAAACTGTGCAGGGACAGCTCAGAGCCATCCCAGCAAGGCCACCTGGAACTGCTGTGCTGTGGGCAGCAAGCAGGAGATCCCCTGGGCGCTGCAGAATGAGCTAAAGGTGGAATTTTTGTTCTTCTAGTCAGTCAAGGAGGCAGTTCCTGAGGCAGGACTCTCCCTGTTTCCCACTGGAGTGGGATGTTCTCCCTCAGCCTGCACCGTGTTCCCACAGGGATTGACTGGGAAGAAAAGCAGCAACCCCCAAAGCCTCAAAGCCTTCTCAGGTGTCGCTGAGCAGTTTGGAAAGCCCAGGAATCCTGGAATTCCGTGCAGCTCTGCAGAGCTCTGAGGGGTGCAAGCTGCCAGCAAGAATCATCCTGTTTTAATGAGTTCCCTTCATTTCCTTAAACTTTATTCGCCATAATCCCCTCTAATGAGTTCCTTCTCAGCAGGATGAGGGTTGCAGACAGTGCTGAGCTCTTGGCTCATCCTGTACGTGCAATAAACCACGAGTTGAAGGTGTGGACGGTGTGGGTCAGCTCATGGGAAGGAGATTTCCTATCCCCACGGGGAGTGGCAGTGCCAGCAGTGCCTCTCAGGAGATCCCAGTGGGAAGGAGGCCCTGAAGCTGTGCCCACCCCGCTGCACTGGGCCTGTTCAGGGTCGCTGGGGATCCCCAAAGGATGGGGCTGAGGAGGAGCCTGGGCAGCACCAAGCAGCTCCTGAGTGGGACCTGCTTTGAGTGGCTCCACTGCTGCTGCCACAGCCCCTGAGCTGCCCCAGAGCCACTCCGGACTGCTGGGCATCCCCAAGACCCCTGGAAAACTCCAGCCCACGGAAATGCGCCTCTATTTCAAAAGGGAGCACTAAGGCTGGCTTTCAGCCTTCACAGCATTCCCATATATCCGACACATCCTGAATCCAGCATGCCAGGTTTGTCCAGCTCAAGATTTCCTCAGTCTTTCAGGCTTTCCTTAAGCCTTTTCTCTCGGAGCCTTTCCAGGATCCCCAGGATGTGCCAAGAGCAGCCCCCTCTCCACGCCCACATGAGGGCTGGCTTTTCACTTCAGGCTGTGCTAATCCCCAGCTCTTCCTGCAGTCATGCAGAGTTCAGGGATATTTTATTTATCAGAGGATTGGACTTAAATTTACCCTTTTCGTGCAGTGAAAGGTGTCCTCTGGAGGTAACTCTTCCACACAGACATGGCTGCCTCAATACAGGAATATTCTTCCAACGCCTCATCAGCTTTTTCCACTTCTGTCAGCTCCCATTTATAGGAATTTATGTCTCAGGTCATCAAAGGAGACCTGGTGGGTTCTTATTTTTGTTCCAATTAATTGCAGCCTATGCAGGGGTTCCTTAGATTTACACACTGGCTTTGGATGGAGTTTTAAGCCTCCGTTTGGATCAGATGAATCCAAGGAGATATAAACCCAAACGAATCTGAGCAAGACTGTTAAACCATTTCTTTATGTTTTCTCCATCAGTTTAGGCTTTTTCCCTGGATAGGCTCTTGTGAGAACTCCTCATCCCTCTGAGAGTATGGGGTGTCATCAGCTCCAGCACAAATAAAGCTTCGAGAGGGGAAGGGGTCACTGAGGGGCTGCGAGGTTGTGCCACCCTCCCCCTCACAGCCCCTGTGGGAGAAGATGAGGCCTTGATGTTCAGCTTTGTGTTTTGCTCCTGAAGGACATTCCCATGTCAAGGCAGAGCATTTGTGCTTCCAGAAACAGCTTCGGTCTGCTCTCTGCTCCCTCAGCCTCTGCAGAGCTTCCTGGGCTGGGTTCTTGCAGGTTCCATTTTATTTCTTAGACATTTTTAAGCAGAATTATTTTTTGATTTTGTTGTCGGTCCCCTTGTGAAGGAGAATTCTGAGAGCTGAGGGCTGCCTTGGCATAAGGAGTCTTCCCACATCTCCTGGCATGATTTCCTCCTCTGTCTTGGTGAGGCAGAGGGAAGGAATTGCTTGGTTGGGAGTGCTGGGTTGACAGTTGGCCTTGATGAAGAATTAGAAGTGTTTTCCAACCTTGACAATGTTGTGACTCTAAGCAGGGAGCCTGGAGAAGCCTGGAGGAGCCTGGAGGAGCCTCTCTCCCTCCTGGACTGCTCTGCAGCCTTGGATGAGGAAAAAACCAGCAAAACCAGCCTGGTTTGGGGAATTTCAGCCTGAATCCAGACTAAGGAACTTGGTGAAGCCAGGAAATTGTCTGGGAATTCATCATTCTTATACTGATTGTTATTACACTCCTCATCAGCAAACTCCATGGCCTGGTTTGAGCTGTGCTGACCTCGAGTCTCCTGGACAGTGCTCGGGGCTCAGCATGGACCATTCCCAAGGAGCTTTTTCCTGTGGAATTCAGTGGCAGCTTGTGAGGTGGAGGGGCCCTGGATCCCTGGCAGTGCCCAAGGCCAGGCTGGACAGGGCTTGGAGCAGCCTGGGATAGTGGGAGGTGTCCCTGCCCATGGCAGGGCTGATCCTTAAGTTCTCCCAAACCCAAACCGTGCTGGGGCTCTGGATCTCTGGACAATGACCCTAAAGGCTGCACAGGCCAGAAAAGAGCAGCAGAATGTCCCTGAACACACGGATCTGTCCCAAATCCTGGAGTGAGCAGAGAGCAGGGGATTCCCCTTGGATTCCCTTAGACTTGGCTGCCACGAATGGTTTTTTTTTTAAATGCAGCCAGGCACATAAAAATGCAAATAAGCACCCGGTAGGATTTTTAAAAGCACATAATCCCCAGTAATTTTGTGGGAGGGAGGTGCCTGAATACAGATAAGGATCTGGCTGTAGGTTCCAGGCATTTACAGAACCCATCCCAAGGGATTCCTCCCTGCTCGGTGAGACACCTACAGAGCTTCTTCTGCCCTGGAACCAGTTTAAACACTGGTCTCTGCTGCTCCTCCGAGATGCTGCTGGGTTTCCCAAGGACTCCTGGCACACAGAAATCCCGAAGTTTCTGTAGAGCAGCGTTCCCTGTGATCGCTGCGAGGAGTGTGGCTCTGCCAGAGGCACAGGAACAGCTGAAAGCTCTGGCTTTGGAATATTCAAATGACATGCAAAATGCATGCAGAGGCATTACTCCTTAATTAATCTAAATAATTAACTATTTCAGAAGTGTGTCTGATCTCCTCCTGCAGCTGCCTCGTTTGCTGAGCCATTGTTCTGTGGACATCCATTGGAAAGATTTGGGGAATGCACAAAATATGGGAGTGTTTGACAGTGGCAGGAGTAAATATGCTTTTTATCCAAGTCCTCCAGAAGCAATTAATTAACATTATAGCCTCTGAAAAGGGAGCTCTCCATAAATCACTGTCACTAAACCAACCTGCTCGGGTCGCTGCAACGAAAAAATAGTTGTTTTATGTGCACAGACATAGCTGAGGCTTCTATCCCTGGATGATCAAAGAGGGATTGAATAAATACATTCCTTGGGAAAAAAGAGCTCCCAGGCAGTTGACACTCCAACAAGGCTTGGAGTGCATGTTTTCCATGCTAACAGAGCAAACATCTTCATCCTCAGTGAGATTCTGTCTGCAACGGGGGATTTTTGAGTGCCCCACTCTGCCTGGGAGGGAGGGAGGGCCGGCTCCAGGGCTCTGTCTGCTCCACAGGATCTATAGGATCTGTAGGATCTATAGGATCTGTAGGATCTGTAGGCACCTGCTTGAAGTTTGATCCTGCCAAGAGCCACGTTAAAGGGCCTCACCTGGGGTGGGACAACCCCCAGGATCCATCCAGGCTGGGATGAGCAGATGGAGCAACACCTTGAAGGAGCTGACAAGAAAGATGGAGAGAGGATTTCCAAGGGCTGGAGGGACAGGACACAGGGAATGGCCTCACACTGCCAGAGGGCAGGGCTGGATGGGATATTGGGCAGGAATTGTGCCCTGTGAGGGTGCCGGGCCCTGGCACAGGGTGCCCAGAGCAGCTGTGGCTGCCCCTGGATCCCTGGCAGTGCCCAAGGCCAGGCTGGACACTGGGGCTTGGAGCAGCCTGGGACAGTGGGAGGTGCCCCTGCCATGGCAGTGGTGGCACTGGATGGGCTTTGAGGTCCCTTCCAGCTCAAACCACTCTGGGTTTCTCTGATTAAGTGCATTTTGATGAAGCTCATTTTGCTCTCTGATTTATAGGACATCTCTCAGTTTTATTTTGGCAATTCAAATCTCTGAGAGGATTTCAAACAAAAAACCCCAAACCAAACAAGGAATAGTGATTCCATCAATGAGACTGAGCCATGCAGGGTGAGAAACCCCCAGGGCCTGCTCTGGTTTGCACAGGCTGGGGGGTTTGCTCGTCCTCTTCTTCATCAAATAACAGATTTAACCTAAAAAATTTATTTTCCTTTTAGTTTTGTTGTTCTTTCCTGTTTTCAGGAGAATGGCAGTGACTTGGAGGAAAGTCAAATATTTATGATTTTATTTTCACACCATAATTTTTTTAACCTCCCTTTTTATCATTTCAGCCCCTGCGTGATGATATAATT
The DNA here is from genome assembly GCA_026261815.1 of Monarcha castaneiventris obscurior. Taxonomy (NCBI): domain Eukaryota; kingdom Metazoa; phylum Chordata; class Aves; order Passeriformes; family Monarchidae; genus Monarcha; species Monarcha castaneiventris. Next base: position 511,758 of record JAMPIT010000493.1, read on the forward strand.
TTCTTCCTTGCTTTGGAAGTGCAGCCTGGTGGAAGGTTTGGTTCGGATTTATGGGAAAATGGAGAGTTTGGATCAGATTTATGGAAAAATGGAGAGTTTGGAAAGGATTTATGGGAAAATGGAGAGTTTGGATAGGATTTATGTGGAAATGGGCCTATCAGAATTTCTTACCTGGTGATACCAGAGCACTCCTTGGTTGCAGACAAAATCCAGTCTGTTTTAAAGGCAATGATCCCCAAGACAGCCCTTCCCAATATCCTGGAAGGGGACATAAGTAAGGAAAAATCCCAGGTCCAGTGCAGTCCGTGGTGGGAAGAGGTTCCCAACTGTGGTCATTCCAACAACAAAATAGGAAGAATATTTTCTTCCAAGAAATAACTCCCAGCAAAGGAAGAGACTGTGATTTCTGAAGAGCTTCCATATGTATTTTAAACTCGGCTTGGGAATCCAGCCATCTGTCCAAATATTGAAATTCCTCAGCCGTTTCAAGTGGGAGTTCATCAAGCAAAAACATCCAAGGGAGCTCCCACGCCTGCTGTGTTCCTGGGCTTGGGCCACAGCCAAACACCATTGACACAATTTTCTTGCTTTTGCATCTTAACTTTTTTATTTTTTTTTGTTGTTGGCTGCAAATCATCTCGGAGTGGGAGCAAAATAGAGCTGTCAGTGTGGCAGGGTCACGTGTCCTGTGGAGCCACTGCAGGTGAGGACAGCACTGTCCATGTGCCCATGGAGAAGGAGAGAAGGAATTTTCCTCATAGAGGCTCCTAGTTCCCTTCCATGTCCCTCCAGGAAGGGCTGGAGAACCTCAGGAGGGTCTGGTCACAGGGGCAAGGCCTGCTCTGCACCACTTCACTGCGTTTTCTTTCATACTTTGCCTAAAATAAAGTTCTGTTTTGCTTTTCTCTGGCTGTCATTTCAAGGTGAGGAAAATAATGAAAGTAGGGGAAGGAGAAAAGTCAGCCCAGAGCCCTCTGTGAGAGGCCTCAGCAGGGCAAGAACAAAATGCTCTCCTGGCAGCTTCAGAAAGGACTTGCTCTGGAAAGGTCACTCCCCTCCCAGCTGGAGCCGAGTTTTCAAAGCCATGACTGTGGAAGATGCTGATTTCCACAGGTTCTGACCCAGAAATGGAAGCGTTGCTTTTCCAGACTGATCCAAAAATGCCACGAGCAGGGGTTGCAGGAGAGCCCAGAAGCAGCAGGGCTGGAGATGTCCTTGGCTCTGCCGTGGTTGGGAAGGGACTCAGTGGGCCCAGGATGAGGAACTGCAGGTCTGGAGGGGAATCGTGGCTGCTGCACCCACACGAGGCAAAGGATGACCAAGGTCCAGGCCTGGCAGGACACTTTGGTGAGAGGAGGGATTTCCATCTTCCCCCTCCATCCTGTGGCCATCAGCCCTTCAGAACCTTTCAAACGTCCCTGTCCCAGGTCCTGATGGGAGAAGACTTTGTCAGGAGGCAGGGGGGCCTTCATCTGCCTCGAGTTCCCCAGGAATGGATGGGGTGGTCTCTTGGCAGACCTTGGGGGTTTCACTCAAGGCTTTGGATCTCCAAGATTTGGGATTTCAGGAGATGCTTTTGGTCAGAGCCACAGATGGGTGGTTTGGTAGAATGTAGGGGATGAATAAGCGAGGAAATCAAGGCTGGGACCTTCAGTGCTCCTGTCCTTTGTACCAGCCTGGCTCTGAGATATCTGTGCCAGCAGCTGTTAGGCTTTTCCGATACTTTTTTTACCAAAAAACCTGGAAAAAGACCAAAGGATTAGCGGGAAGAAGCAAAGCAGCATGTGACAGGCCTGGGAAGTTTCCTTGGCAGAGATCTCTGGTAGAGGAGCAGGCCAGGAGATGCTGGTGACACATCAGGCAGGGGGGAAATCATCCGGTTAGGAGGAATGTTCATCCGTGCCCTGGAGGCCTCCACCGGGGTTTTCCAGGTGATTTGTCCAAGGGAGATCTCTCCATAGCTGCATTTAATCACAGCAGTTTGCCTGGCACTGATGAACTGGCCTCCTGAAAGGCGTTCCCAAACTGAAGCCAGGATGGAATTCTTGTGCTTTCCCACTTTTCTCTGCCCACCAGGACTCACTCTTCTTGCCCCCCACCTCCATATTTGGTTTGGTTTGTTTTGTTCATAAACGCAAAATAAAAAAGCTCTTCCTCTTTTTTTTTTTTTTTTTTAATCCGAGGATTTGGGACGTTCATAACATGTTAAATCTCTCTCTAATCTCATAAATATAAATGACAATATTGTGATGAGCCAAAGAGGTGCAGACAAAGCAGGATCATTAAATCTGGGACTTTTAATGGATAATACACTCCTTCATCTGAGACTGATGAGGAGAACTTTGCTTTCTGTATTTTCTCTCTCATGGAGAACTGGGGATGAGAAAAATGAGATGCCTTCAATGCTGCTTTTATCCAGCTCCAAACACTCAGAACTGCTCGCTTTTAGGGTGAGCAGCTCCTAAATTTTATATTCCTAAATTTTGGGCAAGGTTTGACTGGGACACACTGGAAAGCCAGCAAGTGAGATTTTATGGTCCCAGCTGTGAGGAACAGCTGGATCTGGCTGGAGTGGGTTTCATCCACTGCTTTAAGCAATGTTTGGGGAGCCTCTTCACACCAAAGTTTCCTGTCTTCCCTCTTTTTAATAAGGAACATCGTCCCTGAAGCAGGACACCCAGGGAAGGCGTGGGCCAGTCCTTGGAAGTTTTTGGGATCCACAGAGGGCCTGATCTGCTGTTGAAGATTGTCCTGCTCTGAGGGGAAGAATGGACCAGAGACATCCAGAGATCCTTTTCATGGAATCATGGAATATTGAAGGGGCCCACAAGGGTCAGTGAGTCCTGGTCAGGACACCCCAACAATCCCACCCTGTGCCTTTTCCATGAGCTTTCTCTCAGAACAAGCTGAGAAACCCTAAACCACCACATTTCCATGGCCCTCTGGCCTTTCCTGGAGCAGGAGCTAAAATGGATGGAGGTATCAGCTCATCATTTATTGCCTGGAGCATCCCAGCTTCATCCCAAAGGTGCCGTGGCTTCCTCTGGTTCTGGGGCACACCGGAGGTCACTGCAGCCCCTCTCATCCCTCTCCTACCTCGGGTGTGGCTCCACAAGTCCCTGGCAGGGGTTGCAGTGAGGGGGTGTGTCTTGGGGTGACTATATGATGTGTATCCCCTATCACGGCTCTATGCCAGAAAATTAGTTCTGTGCCTTTAAACTGAGCTTAAGAAGGGAGGAAAAAAATGAACTTTTTAAAGCAAGTTCCCAAGGACACAGAGATAGAGACGGCTCTGCGTTCTCCGGTGCGGCGGTAGCACAGGAGGAGCACCCTGCCTGTCTCTTCAGCCAGTTTTTTCTTGGTTTTTTTTTCCCTCCTTCCCTTTTTCTCCAGCGTGTTTCCTAGGACTTTGGTGGGTTTTCTTTTTTTTCCCTCTTCTGGACTGTTTCAACACCATCAGAACACATCAGGAGAACTTCTCTTCAGGCCCGGAGGGGGCCTAAGGCCACCCCCCACGGCAGCTCCGAGAAGGAGGGACCACACCTACAAGAGGACTCTAAGTTCTTCCCAGGTTTTCTCGTTATAGTGAGGGGTTTTGCTATTTAGTATTATTGTCCTTTTCCTGTGTGTTTGTTAATAAAATAGGGTTTATCTCCTTCACTTTCCTTCGAGGAATTTTTTTTCCCGAGCCTGGTGGGGGGAAGGGTGGTTGTGGCCTGCCTTTCTCCCAGAGGATATATTGCTGGATCTTGGCCAAAACTGGCACAGGGTGCCAGTCTCTTCTCCCAGCAACAGGATGAGAGGAAATGGCCTCAAGATGAGTCTGGGGAAGTTTAAACTGGATATGAGGGAAAATTTCCACATGGTGAAGGATGTCAGGCACTGGGAGGGCAGGGGTGGAGTCACCATCCCTGGAAGTGGTCAAAAAGCAGCTTGAGGACATGGGTTAGAGGTGAATGTGGTGGTGGGTGGATAGTTGGGCTTGACAACCCTAAAGTTCCATCCCAACCTCAACGATTCCACGATTCTGTGACGTCAGCGAGGTTTGTTCCATGTCTCAGGTGAGGGCCTGCAGAGCTGGGGTTTGAATTCTGCTTCTGAAAAGAGGGGAAGAACCTGCAGTGCCCAGAGGCCAGAGCTGGGTGCAGGATGTACCTTTGGAAGCAGCTTGGAGCAGCTGGAGAATCCCAGTGCTGTCACTTTATGTAGCTCAGGCTTTGATGGTTTAGGTCTGAACTGTTCTTTCTTCAATTCCTTTAGAGAAGGAGGAGAAGGAGAAAGGAGAAAGAAAAGGAAGGAGAACAATCCAAATGATTTTCCCTCTGTCTGTGGACAGCGCAATGAACACTCAGCCGCTCCTGTACTGGCTCTCTCATTGCATTCTAGCAGAGAAATTTCTCCTCCTCTGCTGATTTTTGGTATTTCTGGGGATCCAATTGCCCCACCCTGGCAGGCAGGGGCACATGGAGCAGGCCCAGGATTAGGGATTCAAGGGAGAAGACCCAGAAGCCACCAGCTGAAACACCAACGTTTATGGACTGAGATCTGGCTGAGCTGTAACTTCACCCAGAGAAACACTTCACGGGACAATTGCTATGTGGAATAAATTGCTGGGATCCTTTCCCATCTAATTACACCCCAGCCCAGAGTGGGATGTTCAGGGTAATCAGGATCAAACACTGCACAGCTGTCTGACAGCATCAAAGACAATGTTTGATGGCCAGAAATCCATTCCTGAGCAGACATCTGTGCACTGAACCCGGCCATGAGATGAAATTCATTCCTCACAGAGTGGGCTCTGAAATCCCCCTCCTCCTCCTGCTGTGCAAACACAGAATTCGCATTGATTTAGGAAGTCTTGCAGCCTTTGAAATCGTGTGTTAATTAAAAATGCTCCATTCATAGGAGAACAGGGGGAAAGTTTGAGCAGGAATTGCCACAGATCTTGCTGCAGTTACAGCACCAGATGCAGAGACTCGGGCGTGTCCCTGTGGGCACTTCCAGCTCTTTGGAGCATTCCTGGGAAAGGCAGGGAAGTGCTGACACAGCACTGGGGTCATCCCAAACCGCCCCTGTGCTCAGCAGGGCTGCCTTTGGTGTCACAATCATGGAATGGGCTGGGTTGGGAGGGACCTGAAAGTTAAGTGTGACTTTTCATCCCAGTTTTTGATGCTGATGGATCCCCTTTGAAACAATAGGTCCAAAAATGGCCTTTCAGAGCCCTGCCCTTCCTCCATCCCTGCTGGCATCCTTTGGATCGGGTCAGGAGGGAATCTCCAGGGTCATGCCCTTCCTGACATGTTCCAGTTACGGCCATTTCCATTTTCCCAGTACAAACTCACCCTGAAGCAGCTCAGTCCTTGCTCTCTGTATTTGCCATCCCTCTCATTCCTGCACTCTCTTCTCAAGGAAGTCTTCACCTGCTTCTTTTGTGATTTCCAAGGATTATAAATGAGGACATTTATTTCACATTGCAGGCAAACTTGTTTGGAGTAGCAACAATCATAAGAATAGGCAGCAGCTGTGAAAGACATTTTATTTCCCTTCTGAATAGCGAAAGTTTCTCATTTACCTTCCAGCCACCCTGGGAACATGCTGCTCTGGAATTAAATACATGTTACCAGCAAAGAATCAGCGGGTCAAAGGAGGCATTGCTTCAAAATCCATTTCGCAGCTTCCCAGCAAAATAAAGGACTTGGAAAATATTGCAGACAACTCTTCTGTAGTGCTCAGATCAGAATCAGCCTCTCCAATACCACGGAGAGTTTCTCACCAGAAGAAAACCCCGCCTGCTCTCGACCTTTGTGAGCTGACTTGGACATGACCCAATTCTGCTGGAAGCCACCAGATGCCACCGAGCTTGCAGCAGCAGAGTCCCTCCTGCCCTGGCCCGGAGGGAGAGGTGGCACTGCAGCAAAGGAAGGCTGGGAGTGACCTAGGGAAGCCACCAGGAGATGGGGGTGAGCAGCACATCCCTGACCCCATGTGCTGATCCAGCCCAACCCACAGCAAAGATTTGGGATTTTAAAATAATCCTTCAGTATCCAGGCCAAACGCACAAAATGACCTTGGGTGAGTCCATTTGATTAATAAGGAAAATGTTGTTAGAAATGTTTCCCTCTCTCTGCATTTCTCTTTCTCCTCCCCTATTTTGGCTCATTTCAAAACCTGACAGTCATTTGTCAGCAAATGGTGACAAATTGGTGCTGTTAAACCTCACATCGTTGGGTTTGTCCCTTGGATCCAGCCTGGCAAGGTCCCTCTGCAGAGCCCTCCCACCCTCCAGCAGATCCACACTCGCACCCAGCTTGGTGTCACCTGCAAATTTCCTCATGGATAATAAATGCTCAGAGTCACCCGGGGCACCCACAGCACACTCGAACCATGGTCACCTTCTCCTGACTGCCACCTTAAATCCAAGGTGAGCTGCCCTTCCAGCAGCCTGAGCTGATCTCAGAGCCCAGGAGAGCTGCCTGCCCTGCCCTGGCCTGGGCTGGGAACACTTCAAACTCTGCCCTTAACCAGCTCCTGTCTCTGGACGTTGCCTTGTGCTTGCTGCCTTCCATCTCGGGGCTCGTTGCCCTTGTTAACATCTTGTTCACTTCCCCTGGCAAGCAGCAAACCGGGAGCATTCCCAGGGCAGGACCAAGCTGCTCAGCAGATTGATTCTGTTCTGGAATGGAGCTGACATCAAAGGGCCTCCTGGAAGGATTCCTGCCCGTCTGCAGGAGGGTTTGGAATCACTGCTGCAGTCAGAGCGGCACTGGGAGCAGAGGGAAACGCTGCTTACATCGAGAGGAGAGAATTTATTGCAACTCAGTTGGCAGCATTGAAGCTCTCAGTGAAGGCATCCCAATGCCTTGGGTGCAGGGGGAGCAAAAATTTCCTGTGGTGAAGTGGCAGGTGGCCATCAGAAAACAGGGATGCAGGACATGGGGGTGATGCAGGACATGGAGGTGATGCAGGACACAGAGGTGATGCAGGACAGGGAGGTGATGCAGGATATGGAGGTGATGCAGGACAGGGAGGTGATGCAGGATATGGAGGTGATGCAGGATATGCAGGTGATGCAGGACATGGAGGTGATGCAGGACAGGGAGGTGATGCAGGTATGGAGGTGCTGTGAGCTGGGCCAGTCACACTGAAAATGCTTTGCTATGCTGGAACTGGGAGCTCATGGACACCAGGAAGCCCTGGTGGGGTGAGGATATTTGGTTACACCTGGATCTCAAATCTGCTGCATCAACCCTTTTTTCTTTGTTTCCAGGGGCCTTCAGAGAAGGGATTGGGCTGATGCTGGAGAAGAAGAAGAGTCCTCTCTCTCTGTGAAGTTCTGTATTGATTGAAGGATTTAGTCTTGACTTTTTAGATGTTTATTTTTGCCGGTTGTAATAAATTCTAATTAAAATCTCTTTGTGGATTTTTCACCGGGCGGCTCTGTCGTTTGGGTCTCTGGGTGCTTTGTATTTCCTGATATTTAATCAGTTCTGCTCACAGTCAGTTTTCCCTTTAAGCTCACCTTCACAACTGCCTGTGCTGCTCACAAAAATACAAGTTTATTAAACAGGCTGGGAGCTCAGGGGACCAAAGAAACCCTGCAGCTGCTGGCTCTCAATTTCCAAGTGTACATTACCCAGAGCAGTTCGCTGGAGATGCAGAGGGGGGAACTCATCCCTGTCTGCTCAGGAGCACAGAAATGGAGCCATCGATGCAGACAGGCTCAGCAGAACTGGGGGCACTGGGGTCCAGGATATCTGGAACTGTCCCCTGGCTCCTGTGTTCCAGCCCTGGGATCCTGTGGGATCCTGCAGAGCCCTGGCTGAGGGGCTCAGAGCTTGCACAGGGGTTGTGCTGGAAACACATCCAGAAAGGAGGATTCAGAATGGAAGTGAACTTGGCAGAAGGTTTTGGTTGAGGGAGGAGATGGGGACAGAAATCAGCTCATGACCCCCGATGGCACCCCCAGACTGAGCCGTGCTGTGACACCAGGGAGGGCTCTCTCCATTCTCTAAGCTCTGTTTGGGAAAAAACCAGAATTTGGCTTTAATTTTGGCCTGGAAACCAGTTTGAGACCCCCCAAACATGGAGCCACTTCAGGAGCACATCACCATGGGGGAGATTCCTCCTTCCCAGCACAGACCCTGCTTCCTTTGGTCCCAAGCAGCAAAAGCATTTCCTCAGCCTGGTGTGGGGCAGCTCAGAGGAATCTGGGGAAGGTTTAAAAACCCAGTAGAGGAATGGATGTGGCACAGAGGGATGGATGTGGCACAGAGGGATAGATCATCACTGGTCCCGTGTTTCCAGAGCTGCAGGGAGGCTCTGAGCTCTGCTGATGTTCTGCACCTTCTGCTTCACCCCAGAGCTGCTCCTGACCTTGTTTGTTTGCATTTTTCCTTCCAGCCCCACTGCAGAGTGAGCTCGGACTGCTGGGTTTGTTTTCACTCCCTTTCCCACCTCGGCAGAACCATCAGTTCCACATTTGCATTTTTTTTTTCCACAGGATGAAAACCTTTTCAATTCATGAACCATCTGGGCTTTGTTAGGCTTTACTTAGCAAAGCTTGGATCTGGAGCTGCAGCCTCCTCAGCCCTTCCCCAGCACACGCAGGCAGCACCTGGCCCTTGCTGACAGCTCTGGCAGGTCCCAGATTATTTGCCAAGGGATTATTCATCCAATATTCCCATCATTCATGGAGCAATTTTCCCATAATTCACCACATTGCACTGGCCCACCAGCTGCATCCCAAACCTGGCAGCTCCTGCTGCTCCCCACTGTCCAAAAAACGATCCCATCTCCACAAACCCACCCGTGGAGGGCTCTGACCCTCTGCACACCCCTCTGGAATCTCAGGTCCCAAGGGCTCTGTTGGGCCAGCCCTGCCCAAGGTATGTGCTCAGCTCAGTGCTGCTGGAAATCCCAGGAATTCTGCTCCAAGAGCTCCCAGGGCCCCACATTTTGGGTTACCCAGGCTCAGCTCAGGGTCCAGCTCTGACAGCAGAAATCCTTGGTGTTGGGACCCCCAGGGACATGGGGGAGAAGCTCTCCACACTTGGCATGGAAGCAAAAAATCCCGTTCCAGGTGCTCCATGTCATTCCTCCCCCACAATATTCCTGGATATTAAACCTAACCTGGCTGCTGGCTTAAAGCACTTTTCTGGCAGTGGTTATTTTTCATTTTTTCACATCTTAATTCTCAGATTTGTCCCTCGATTCGTTCCGAAGCACAATTATCATGCAGCTAATGAAATAAGCAATATTTTCTCATTCCAAGAAATCTCGTTAAGCTAATTAGCAGGCTCCTCTGGCAGCCGAGGTTGGTTTTACCCTGTTAAGTGTGTGGGGGATTTATTTCTTTGCTTGCCTCGGCCCTGTCCCCTCCCTCCACGTGTGAGGCAGGAGGAAAGGATGGATCTGTGTCCTCCTTGGAGGAGGGATGGGCAGGGAGCCATGTCCGAGTCCAGGACAGAAACTCCCCTGTTTGATGTGACACAGCTCAGGTCACTTTTCCAGCTCCCTGCTGTCCCTCCAGGCACCTTCCCCGAGGTTCTGCTCCCTCTCCAGGAGTTCTGCTCGGTGCAATGTCGCTGCTGCTGGGAGGGACTGTTTGTGCCTGTCCTTCCTCGTGGCTCGGGGCTCAAACCAGCATCCAGTTAGGTGGAGTTGTGTTGTTCAATGATGCAAACCCCTGTCTAGACACCCTCGTTTCTGTTTGATTATAATTCAGCTGGGATCAGTTCCTGACACTGTGACATTAAAATCAAACAGAAAAAAACCCCCACCTGGATGCTGCTGTCTCCATCTCTGTAAATCAAAGCCAGGAAATCAATCTTGGAAATCACCATGGGGGGCTCTGGCATCCTGAAATTTCATTTGGAGCTTCGAGGACCAGTTTGCAAAGGGGGTGCAGGGCCCCAAGGGTTTCAGGTCTTTTATTGCAGTAAGTCCCAGCTGTGTGGAATGCACAAGGTGCCCACAGCACCGCACCAAAACCAGAGTTTGATTTGGCAGAGCAAATCCAGGGTTAAACCCGACTCTAACACAAAACCCCAAGCCCTGATGAGCTGCTGGGTGTGCTGGGACACTGCCCAGGTCTGTGGGATGGGCTGCACAGAAACGGCTCTGGGCTTGGGAGCAGAGCTGGGTCCCTTTTTACCATCTCAAACACAGGGAGAGCAATCCCAGGAGGCACCTGCAGGAGGTTCAGCTTCTCCCTGATGGCTCTGAGGGCTTTGCTGCATCCGTGTCACCCACAGGGAAGGATGAGAGTTTAGGATCCTGCAGACAGCCCAGCCTGGGGTGCTCAGGGTACAGCACAAAACCCCAAGGTCTGGGTTCCTGTGTGCCAGCTGCTTTTCAGCCTCCCAAACAGAAGGGAGTAAAAGCTGCATTTTCACTGATTCCTGGGAGATTTGACCCAAGACCTTCACAAATGTGCCAGGAGAAAAGCTTTGAGCACTTTGAGGCTCCACACTAGGAAAGATTACAGCTCCAGTCGCCTTCCTGAAGCTCCCTGTGTTGGTTCTCAGTGATGTCCACGCACAGGAAAACCTCCTGCCACTTCTCTGTGTCTGTTAATTATCAGTGATAATTGGCAGGACCTATCAGGACCCTGCCAATGCCAGACCCCCCTTTGCCAGGTGACAATTATGGCACTCCTAAAGCTTTAGGAAAACCTCACACTTGCCCATGGAAAAGATCACCCCGTTGGCTCCAAGTAAATTCCTATTTCACGGGGGCTGCAGACCTCTTCCCTTTCTCCTGAAAAGCCCAGCAGGATTCTCAGAGGAGGAGCTGGGGGATCGGTGCAGAGCAGCTCCTGTCAGACACCGAGCAGCAGGGAAATTCTGTTTGACAGGACTCGGAATTAATTTGATCCAAAGCACTTCAGTCTGAATAAAGAAATGAAATCATCTGAGATAGGTCAACTATTCCCCCACGAGCCCAAGGGAAAACCGAGTGTCTTTTCAGAAGAGTGAAAACAGGTACTGGAATCACATCACCCCCTGGAAAAGTGTCTGACAGGAAATTCCTCAGCAGATAATTATGGTTTATCTTATCTGTGGTTCTCTTTGGTTTATCTGTGGTTATCTATGATTTATCGATGCTTTATCTGTGGTTTATCTGTGGCTCTCTTTTCTTTATCTGTGGTTATCTATGATTTATCTATGATTTATCTATGCTTTATCTGTGGTTTATCTGTGGCTCTCTTTGGTTTATCTGTGGTTATCTATGATTTATCTATGCTTTATCTGTGGTTTATCTGTGGCTCTCTTTGCTTTATCTGTGGTTATCTATGATTTATCTATGCTTTATCTGTGGTTTATGGATGACTTATTTATGGTTTATTTATGGTTTATCTCTGGTTTATTTAAGGCTTATCTATGGATTATCTATGGTTTATCTATGGCTTATCTATGGATTATCTATGGTTTATCTATGGTTTATCTATGGTTTATCTATGGTTTATCTCTGATTTATCAATGGTTTACCTGTGGTTTATCTATGGTTTATTTATGGTTTATTTGTAGTTTATTTATGGTTTATTTATGGATTTTCTGTGGTTTATCTATGGTTTATTTATGGTTTATTAGTGGTTTATTTATGGTTTATCTATGGTTTATTTATGGGTTATCTGTGATTTATCTATGGTTTAGCTATGATTTATGGTTTATCTGTGGTTTATCTCTGGTTTATCTCTGGCTTATCTATGATTTATCTATGGTTTATTTATGGTTTATCTAATTTATGGTTTATCTGTGGTTTATCTCTGGTTTCATTATGGTTTATCTCTGGTTTATCTGCGGTTTGTCTCTGCCTTATCTATGATTTATCTGCAGTTCATCTCTGCCTTATCTATGATTTATCTGCAGTTCATCTATGGTTTTATGATGGTTTATCTCTGGCTTATCTGTGGTTATCTCTGGCTGTCCATGGTTCAGTGGAGCCCCTGTGCCCTCCAGCCAAGCCCGGATCTGATGTGTCCCCACCAAGTCCCTCTCCAGCTCCCTTGGACAGAGAGGTGTTCAAAGACCAGGAAGGGTAAGAGCCAAGAAACCACTTTAAGAAAAACTTGCTAAAGCACCACAAACTACTGATAAACCCCTTTTAGATTCACACAGAACAGAACCTCTCCCAGAAATTGTAGCACCGAGGCAGCCAGGAAGGGAAGGCTCAGCATTAAAGGCACTCAGGGCTGTGCTCACCCATCCCGATGGCAGGAAAAAGCCAGGAATAAGCACTCCATCATCCCTTTTAAAACTGCAGGTGTGAGAAGCTGCTGTCTCCCCGTCCCCTGCCCTGAGGAGCAGCTTCCCCCATGTCCCTGTGAGCCCACGGTGCTCAGAGGTGGCAGCAGGGAGGAAGAGGAGCTCTGTGCTTGCTCCCAGGTGGCAGGACAGGACCAGGGAACGATGCTGCTTTTCCACAGCTTTCCCAGAGTGTCACTGAGCCCAGCTCAGGCGGCTGAAGGGACACTGGGCAGGAACATCCTGGCCTGGAGGAGCCCTCGTGGCCATGCCAGTGGGTGTCCTCTGCACGTGGGCTCTTTGCTGGGCTGCTCCTGCCAGCCCCGTCTGGAAGGGATCCTCTGCAAAAGATTTCTCGTGGGAAAACCTCCCACGTGCCAAAGCAGGAGGGTCCTGGGCACAAACGGGAACGGCAGCGATCCCAAATGCCACGGAGCCCCTGCCAGGCTGCACTCCCACGGCACCCCCAGCCTGGCACAGCTCTGGGGCTGGCTGCTCTGTGCCAGGGGCCTTTGCAGACAGCTCGGACTCCTGAACACAGCTTCACCTGTGCAGGGTAACAAATAGCAGGAGGGCCAGGGAAGCATTCATTCGGTTATGGTATTTATGAGCGTTATTTCCAGCAGCCCTGCGCAGCCATGAGGACACGGCACGTGTGACAGATGTGCAGGGCTCTCTGCTGTGCTTTGTCACCAGCACAGCTCCTCGGGAATGATGATGAGTTGTTCCTGCGAGACAGCAGCGATCCCTGCTCGTCTCAGTCCACGTTAACCTTTGGTGGCCTTGCCTGGGGTGCCCACAGGAGGCTGCACTGGCAGTCGTGTCCTTTTCCCGCAGTGAAGATGTGGATAATTAGTCCACAGTTACCTTCCTGCCCTACTTTGGAAGTGACATTTACTCCTGGAGTTTCTCTGGCTGCCGCTCTTGAGCTCTAATTAATTCTGTGCTGCTCAGGAGGGCTCTGCTCCAGCGCTGGGGGAGCCTTGGCCACCCATGGAGCTCCTTCTCCTTCCACTCACTGAGGCACCAGTAATTGGCCTGACTCCTCTGCCCCTTCCCAAAGATGTTTCTTCATCTGCAGAGCTTGAAGGGATGACAAATGTTAATGTGCAATTGATGGAGCAAGAAGAATTTCCTCCAGGAAGCTGCTGATCCATGAGCTCGGTCAGGCAGCGGCCACCAGCGAGGGACACTGGGTTACAGCCCCTGATCTGCCACGGAAATGGCCAAAAATCATCACTCATGAATGCCCCCGAGTGCTGAATGCAGCAGAGCAAAGCAGTCCCGAGCACTTTGCACATCCCAGTGGGAGAACTGAGGGGCTGACAGGGGAAATCCCTCACGGCTCAGGGCAGGCCCTGCAGAGAATCCCAAACCTACAGAAGCCAAAGGGGAGATTCATCCAGAGCCTTTCAAGCTCTCTGCGGGGCTTGGTGCCGTGATCACGTCCTGATAAAGAGCAGGGAAATCAAATTTCCAATGAAGGGAAATGAATGTTCTCCTGTCCAGACAGCTGAGCTCCCCCAGCAGCAGCAGCAGCGCTGATTTTACTGCTGTGGCTGTGGCCTCTCACAAGTGCATGGTTTATACTTCATAGATAATAGTTATAAAATAGCATCAGTGCTATTTTATGGGGAGGGAGAGGGAATTTCCCACAAATTCTGAGCTGTGGATGGACAGAAGCACCCAGTAAATCAGCAGGGAGGAGGAGGAGGAGGAGGAGGAGGAGGAGGAGGAGGAGGAGGAGGAGGAGGAGGAGGAGGAGGAGGAGGAGGAGGAGGAGGAGGAGGAGGAGGGAAGCGTGGAACAAACGCTGTCACAAATCTCTGGGGCTGCCATGCTCCACGACACGGCGGGGCTGTGCCTGAGTGGCTGCTGGGCCTTTGTTTCTGTGAGCTGGAGCTTTAAATCTCCACTTTCTCCCTCAGAAACTCCGGGATCCCAGCTTCAGGGGCCCGCAGAGCGAGTCCAGCCAGGGAGGAGCGAGGCCCTCACACAAGGGCTCTGCTGGAGGAGCCTCATTTGCTTCTGTCCTGCTGAGCAGGGTTAGGGTTAGGTTTAGGATTAAGGTTAGGGTTAGGGTGAGAGTTAGGGCAGGTTAGGTTGAGTGTTAGGGTCAGGATTAGGTTTAGGGTTTGTGTTGAGGTTAGGATTAGTGTTAGTGTGAGGCTTAGCGCCGGGGTTATGGTTGGGTTTGGGGTTAGGGGAGGTTTAGGCCTAGAGTTACAGTTAGGGGAGGTTTAGGCCTAGAGTTACAGTTAGGGGAGGTTCAGGTTTAGGGTCATGGTTTGGGTTAGTGTCAGGGTTAGGATTAATGTTAGTTTTAGGGTTTGGTGTAGGATTAGGATTGATAGGGCTGAGTGCTCTGTCAGTGCCTGAGCATGGATCACCTCCCAGATACCAGACTTCTCCTAACAGGGAAAGGATCCCACATGGATCAGGATCAGGGGGCTTGAGGAGCCCTGGAGGGGCCCGTCCAGGCAACCCCACACCCACAGACCCCCAGCAGTGCAAAGAGACCACCTCATCCTGCAGGATTTAGGGGAAATCCATTAAACAAATGAGTATTTATGGTACAGGAAGGATTTATTCATCCAGGGCTGAATATCACATCAAAGCACACAAATGGCCAAATACTCTCCTTGACATTTGGGGTTCCCTGTGAATTAAATGTAGAGAGGCAAATGATTTTATGAGCTTGAATATAGAATCCCAGAATCCCAGAGTAGTTTGGGTTGGAAGGGACCTTAAAGCCCATCCAGTTCCACACCTCCCACTGTCCCAGGCTGCTCCAAGCCCCAATGTCCAGCCTGGCCTTGGACACTGCCAGGGATCCAGGGGCAGCCACAGCTGCTCTGGGCACCCTGTGCCAGGGCTTCCCCACCCTCACAGGGAGAAGTTTCTTCCATATATCCAACCTAAACCTCCTCTCTTTCAGTCTGCACCCATTCCCCTTTGTCCTTCCCCTCCAGGGCCTCATCCAAAGTCCCTCCCAGATCTCTTGGAGCCCCTTTCAGCCCTGAAAAGGGCTCTAAGGTGACCCTGAACCTTCCCTTCCCCAGGCAAACCCCAGCTCTCCCTCCCCACCGCAGACCAGTTCACCCCAGTGCTGCCAGCCCAGGCCAGCACAGGGAGCAGCCTCACCGTGCCGTGCCAGGTGTGGGGCAGGGGGTGGCAGTGCCAAGCTGATGCTCCCCAAGCCGTGCCAGGCGTGTGGGTTTGTCCCTGCACGTGCCCTGCAGCCAGGAGGAGATGGCACCTCCTTTGTGCTGCCTCCCGTGCTGCAGAGCCCGCCTGCAGCCATTCTTTAGAGTGCTGATGCTGCTTCCTAGGGAAACAATTTCGTGCTAATAAGCTCCATTTATAATGGTAAGGAATGGTTCGGTGGGATAATTGTCACTAAATACCATTCATGGCTTTGTTGCTTTTCCTGCACGTTGCTAATTACTCTGCATCTGAAATAGCACCCAGAGAAGCCACTGAATGCCACTGAATGGGGCTCTGAGCGCTCCGGGAGGATGAGGCAGGGTGTGATTAGAAATATCAAGGCCCTAATCCTGCAGACAATGCCCCGCTCCCTGTGTCTGCACAAAATCCCAGCCTGTGCAGAGGCTGAGGAAAGGCAGCGCTCACCCAGCCCCAGCGGCCCTGCAGCACTGGCACAGCCAGGTCCTGCCACAGGGAGAATCCCAGAATCCCAGAACGGGCTGGATGGGAAGGAATTTTAAAGGTAATCTCTTTCCACCCCCTGCCATGGGCAGGGACACCTCCCACTGTCCCAGGCTGCTCCAAGCCCCATCCAGCCTGGCCTTGGGCACTGCCAGGGATCCAGGGGCAGCCACAGCTTCTCTGGGCACCCTGTGCCAGGGCCTGGCACCCTCCCAGGGAAGGATTTCTCCCCCATATCCAACCTGAACTTCCCCTCTTTCAGTCTGAAGCCATTCCTGCTGTCCTGTCACTCCAGTTCCTGATGAAGGGTCCCTCTCCCATTTCCCTGCAGCCTCTTTCAGGTCCTGGAAGCCAAAGATGCAGCTTGACCACCCCCTGCTCTGCCCACACCTGGGCAAAGGCCCCTCCCGGGTTGCTCCTTTCAGGGACTGCACAACCACAGCAGACCCTGAGCAGCATGAACTGAAATCCATGCCTGGTACCTCCACCATGGCCAGAAGGGTGATCCCATCTCTTCCTCAGATGATTTGAGCTGGGCTTAATTTTTAAGACTCATCCAAGAGGAAAAAAAACTTTGTCATTGGCCCTCACCAGTTCAAGGAGCTGAGAAACCAAGTCCTGGCCCTTCCTGGTGGGAAAACAGATCCCTGGGATGTTGTAGCCATGGATCACTATGGTAACATTATAATTGACATTTCTGGGGGATTATGGAGTCTGAAAGTCATAAACTTAATGAAAGTATGTTTTTATTGCACTTCAACTTCATCTCTGATTAAATCAAATTTGCATAATGGAAAGTTATTACATTTCCACGTTTCTAATTTCCCTTCCACCCCCCTCCTCCTTTGTGCTTCTTTTGCCAAGTGTGTCTCAGGTTCTGTTTGCAGCCAGGGCTCTGAAGGTCGCCTCAGCCACGGCTTGGGTGAAAAATGGTTTTAATAATTTGTGCCAGAGGAGCCCAGGAAGCGAAGCCCCAAGAGCTGGATGCTTTGTGGTGCTCTGAAAGCCTCTCCTCTTTCTTTCTCTTTCTCTTTCTCTTTCTCTTTCCCTTTCTCTTTCTCTTTCTCTTTCTCTTTCTCTTAATGAGAGTGCTGCAGCACCTCTGGGATTAAGTGCTTGTTGCAGGAGAGAGGTGCTGCTGAAAGGTAATTCATCAAGGAGAGGCGAAGCGCTCTGCTCATCCCCAGCCTCACCTTTGCACGGCGCTTTAAGCGGTGTGAGTGTTTTTATTTTCACCAAACAAAGCTCCCAGCCCTGCCAGCAGGTACTGATAACATTCAGGGATGACCCTTCCTGAAGGCAGCTGGAGCAGAAAGGCCCTGGGGGAAGCCTTGTTGGGCTTGGCTTTGCCAGGAGAGCGGGACAAACTTCTCCAGGCACACCAAGCTCTGCACAGGCCCCTGGTGTCACCTCCCCTCTGCTTTGGTCCCACACAAGGCACAAGGTTGGCCTGTGAAGGTTCCTAGGGTCTGAGAACCCCACTGGAGTCAGGGTTCTCCAGAAGTTCCCGAGTTTGTGGGATGAAGGCAGAGAGCCCCAGCCCTGCCCTGGGCTGGTTCCTGCCCTTTGGGGCCGATCCAACAGCGGGATGTGGCACAGGCATGGTTCCTGTGGAATGGGGTGTGCTCTGCTGCAGGCATCACCTCCCAGGCCGTGCCGAGGGGCAGGAGGCTCTGGCAGCAGGCAGGGCCTGTCCGTGTGCCCTGTCCTGTGGCACTCGAGGGTGGCCGGTCCCGTGTCCTGGCTGGGAGTGTGGCTCCCTTTCCTGAGGACATCCCTGAGCACGTTCCTTCAAGTCCTGCCTCTGCACGAGGAGAGGGGACAGGCAGGGTCAGCCCTGCCCACACCCCTGACAGCTCTGGGGTTGGGGACAGTCCCCGTGTGAGGACAGAGATCTCTCACTGTGAGATCTCTCTGGGCAGGGTGAGGGGTCCTGTTTGCCTTCTCAGCTCTTGGGGTGACCATTCCCACCCAAATTTCCTCCCCTCCCCACTCTCCCTTCTCCTCACGCTGCTCCCTCCTCTCTTGTCCCCTCCACAAACACTCACGCACACTTTTGCTATGATCAGCCATTTCCCCCCCCAAATCCCTCCCTCCAGGTGGTGTTTGCTCATTACGGAGGTGTGGGATGAGTAGGCTCAATTTTTAATCCCCACCCCAGTGGAAATCACAGACCTTTAGGATCTGACAGTTCAGCTGGAATCCAGCCATGTATTTTTATATAGCTCAGATGTATTTTCGTTATGCTCAGTAACAAGAAAGCTTCTTTGAGTTTTCTCTGGGTTGGGTTTTTTTTTCCTTAGAAACCTGACAGTATCTGTTAAAAAAGTGCAGCTGAAAATCCAATTTTTCTTTTCTTGTTGGCACAATTTTGACAGGCCTTATCATGAAGCAATAAAAGCCACTCTCTGGGGATTAAGGGCAGTGGGGCTGGCACCACTAATGAAAATAAACAGGCATTTCCAGCAACCTTTAGCTAAAGACCTGTCCTGCAGGGAGAAAGCCTCATCCCAGGAATGGGGAGGGAAAAAGCTGCTCCATCATTTGCCAGCCCTGAGGGACAGTGACAGGACAGGGAGGGTGACAGGGAGGGGACAGGGAAATGCTGTTTGCAGCACGGGATCTCAGCCCTGCCTGGGAGTGCTGCGATCAGGGACATTTTTCCAAGCAGTGACAGAGTCTGAGGTGTGGGATGTGCTGGGATCTCCCCTGCTCATGGTGGCAGCTGCTCCTGCAGAGAGCCAGGACACCCCACGGGTATGAAATCCAGGGATGTGGCAGCATTTCCCACCAGATATCCCAGATTCAGCTCACCTTGATCCTGTGCATTCAGCAGGCACTGGACACCATCAGTCACTGCAGATCCAGCCGTGTTTCCCACATTTTCACAGGCCTTGGGAAGTTCCTCCCTGGAGCTGTGGAGGCTCCACCCCCCCTCAGAGATGCCCTGCAAAGCCCTGGTGTCCCTGGAGTCCCTGGCCTGTCCCTCTGAGCCCAGAGCAGCCCCACAGCACAGCCCAGGCCAAAGCTGGACTTTGGATCCAAGTGCTATAAATCCAGGCCAGCACAGCACTGCTGGACCCCCTGGGTTTCTCACCTCCCTCCTGCTCCATCCCAGGTCTGGTCCCAAGGCCTCTCCCAAGCTGTCAGTGCAAACCACGGGCTGCTCCTGACTCTGTCACCTCATCCTGCCCCTCATCTCCCTCAGCAAAAGAGCTGGAGTCAGAACTTCCCTGCCTCCCTGTGCTCTCACTCCGTGAATTATCAATTTTGATTAAAAACCCTCAAATTTTCTCTCCTCCCCACCAGGCTTCGGATTTACTACTTCCTTTTGGGCTCGTGCACCCCTGAGCAGCAGAGATCCAATTCAGGGAACAGAAAAGAACCACATAATCCTGCTGGAGTTGGAAAAAAACCCACAGGGCTCATCAAACCCAACTCCAGGCCTTGCAGCCACGGCAGGAATGTTGTGCTGCACGAATTTAGAGAGGAGTGGGAAGGGAATATTCTGGGCACTATCAGAGGTGTGTCTGGTTGCCTTCAGGCAGAGGAGGTCCAGCTACAAAACACCAGCTCCTTGGAGAACCATCCAGTCAACGCTTTTCTCTCACAGAAAAAAAGGAAAGATATTTCAGCTTTCTGTGAAATTTCCAGCCCCTGCTCCAAAGCACAGAAGAGCTGGAATTATTCAAAGAATGAGTCTCCAGTGTTCCTTGTCTTATCAAAACGAGGCCTTTTGTCTCCAGCTCGGGCTCAGAAATAGCAGAGTTGTGTGGATGAAACACAGCAGAGCGGTTCAGCCTTTGCCAGAACCCCGATGTGGAAAATTTCAGCCCAAAGATCCAAGTCTGGCAGAGGAGGAGGGAGCTGAGGGCAGGGCTGTGCAATGGGAAGCGCTGGCAGCCTTTAGATTTCCAACCTTACTGGTGTCCCTTGTAATATTGGCATTTCCAGTTCAGAGGGCTCTGTGGGAGGGGGTGGGCAGCCCTGGTGATGCTTTGCCATGGATGGAGGACAAATCCCAGCTCCCCGGGAGATTTTCCAGACTC
Organism: Monarcha castaneiventris obscurior; assembly: GCA_026261815.1. NCBI lineage: Eukaryota > Metazoa > Chordata > Aves > Passeriformes > Monarchidae > Monarcha > Monarcha castaneiventris. The sequence continues at coordinate 531,721 of JAMPIT010000493.1, forward strand.
TGAGCCCTGGATCCACCGAGCAGCTTTGTCACCAACACTGTCTCCTTGCCTTGTGCTGATCCCATGGGGACAAAGCCCCTTTTTTGGGGAGCCAGGCCAGGGTCCAGGGGCAGAGGGCAGAAAGCCACAGTGGGCAGGGCTGGCCAAGCTCCAAATTTGAGGGAAAGGAAGACTCCCAAGTGGTTTCCCCTGAGCTTTTGAGGGCTGTCCTGGGCCTGACCATGGCTGATTTTGGCCCCCCATGGGCCTCCCCGGCTGGTGGTGCTGGGCCAGCCTGTGCCACCCGCCTGTGTCACCTCCTGTGTGAAAGGAGGACGCTGCCCTGTCCCAGGGGTGACTGTCAGGAGCTAAAATAGCTCAGCTGGACAAGCCACCAAGCTTGGAGAGCAAGGGGCTGCACTTTTGCAAGGACATCAAAGGGTGAAGTTCCTCCTGAACAGGACCTACAGGTGGGACCTTGGGGCCACCCCGTGCCAGAAGTGATAGAGGAGAGGGTGAGGAAATCCCAGAGGTACCAAGCTGAGGTTTGAGGGATGAAGCTGGTGGCAGCATTTTGGATTTATCCAGAGGCTGTTAGCCATGAGGGAGGTCGGGCTGTCACCCCCTGTGTGAATGTGGACCTGGGCAGCCCCCAGTGCCCCAGAGCACTCACCCTGCAGCATCCCAGCCATGCCAGGACCTCTGCACAGAGCATTTGCCACCCAGTGCTGCCGAGGGCCAGCCCCTGCTCGCTAATTGAGAGGGAATTCTGCCTCTGAAATGAAAAGTGGAAAGGAAATTATATTTCTTCATCCATTGTGCTTTGCTAATCGGTGGAGAGAGCTCCCATTTATAACCCAGAATCCCAACAGAAATTGCCTTGCCTGGCCCAGCCCATTTCTAATTCTCCCGGGCAGCTGATTGCTGCTTCTCAAAGGCTTTTCTAAGAATGACAAAGGAGCTCAAATCCGGCACAAAGCACCAGCTCCAGGTGGAGCACTGAGTGGGGGCAGGAGGCTGTGCTGGAATCTGTGCTTCCATCCCGCTCCTGCCAGGACACAGGGCTGTGGCCAAGGGGCAGCCACAGCCTCTGGAGCTGCCCTGGGCAAAGCCCACACTCGGGACTTCCAGCAGGAGAGTGAGCTGAGAACACAAGCCCGGGAGGAGGATGAACCACTGAAGTGTCCCTCACTTGGCCAGAGCTGAGGCCAAAGCTGAGGCGGGGCGTGAAATGCGTCTGGGTTTGCTGCAGCTGCTGACGTGGAAATGCTCTGCCTGCTTGCTGGGGAGGGACTCAGTTGATGCTTTAGGTTTTAACTTTTATATTTTTCAAATTCTGTACTGCTTAGAGTGTAACTCTGAAGTTCCTTGTAGCCTGCAATTTCTGCTCCCTCGTGCTGGGCAGACACAACAAAGCCTCTCCAGGCTTTGCCTTCAAGGACAGCCAGGCTGTTCTAGGCCCAAAATGTGTAAACCAAAGACTCTAAGGGGGGAGCAAGCTGAGGAGAATTACATCGTTGAACTGGGGCTTTAATTGGAGAATTAACCGTGGTATGCAAATGAACCAAACCTATAAAGGTGTGAAGAACTCGTGACCTGGGGTCCGTCTTGGGGTCCAATTTTTTGGCAGCAGCCTCTGGCTCCCCACGGTGTACCTTGAAGACCTTCAAATAAATCCCGACCTTTATTCCCTTACTCCTGTCTAGTCTCTGTTTCTAGGTGGCTGGAGAAGGCATCACAGTCACCCACGAGGGACAGTGCCCAGGGCAGGCTGGCACATGGGCACGGGGCTGGCAGATGAGGCACCAGAGGAGGGCAGGGCCCTTCGAGTGGTGACTCTGCTCTCCCTGAACACCCTCAGGGCCTGCAGTGACAGGAGGCATCCTCTGAGAGCTTTAGCAAAGTGGCTCTGCACCCAAAGGAGCGAAAAAGGAAGAATCCAGGAAAGCTGGAAGTTAAAAAAGAGTGTTTTCTTCGTGGGTTATTGTAAAATTGACACTCTTTAATCCCAGTGAGACACAAACAAAAATTATGGAATCCTTCTAGAAACAAGATCTGTTCTTCTCTGCCCTCCAGCACTGAGAATTCCTACCCACCATCGTGCTCAGTGCCTGGAAAAGCCAGGGAAAATGAGTGAATCTCTATGTGGAGCCTTTGAGGAAGCCTGGACAACCACAACCCAGGCAGGAACAGGTTAAAGTCTGTGCAGCTGGTGGAATTCAGAGTAAATCCTTTGTGTTAGCAAACAAGCTCTTGCAAATCCAGGTTCCTCCCGTGTGTTCTTAAACGATCCTTTAAGAGTTAAACAAAACAGTGACTGGTGCCTTTTAAACACAAGTGACCTTTCTCGTGGTTCCTTTTCCCAGGTAAGTATATTTTCATGTCATTTCAAAGTCTTTAAGGTTTGGGAAGTGAATATTTAGAGTGTGGGGTTTTAAAATATCTGGTGAGCAAAGCTCCAATATTGACCAGAGGTTGGATTAGCTCAGGCTGGGATTCCTGTGCTGCTCCCAGAGCTGTGCAGGCTTCAGCTCCTTGTGATGCACACCCGGAGCTCATCCCAACCCAGGGGCACCAGGAGGGAGCCCTCGGTCCCCGGGTCCTCCCCTGCAGGGCACGAGGCCTCCCTGAGCTGCTGTTGTGGGGTTTTCATGGAGCACAAATCCCAGAATGGGTTGGGCGGGAAGGGACATTAAAGCTCATCCTTAAATCCACGGGCAGGGACACATCCCACTGTCCCAGGCTGCTCCAACCCCAATGTCCAGCCTGGCCTTGGGCACTGCCAGGGATCCAGGGGCAGCCACAGCTGCTCTGGGCACCCTGTGCCAGGGCCTAGCACCCTCACAGGGAACTGGATATTCCCAATAAATCCAGCCCTGCCCTCTGGCAGTGGGAGGCCATTCCCTGTGTCCTGTCCCTCCAGCCCTTGGAAATCCTCTCTCTCCATCTTTCCTGCAGCTCCTTCAGGCCCTGCAAGGCCACACTGAGGTCACCCCAAAGCTTCTCCTCTCCAGGTGAACAATCCCAGCTCTCCCAGCCTTTCCTCCCAGCAGAGCTGCTCCATCCCTCTGCTCATCCTGGTGCCTCCTCTGGGCTCTCTCCAGCAGCCCCAGGTCCCTCCTGTGCTGGGCCCAGGGCTGGGGCAGCTCTGCAGGTGGGGTCTCAGTGGGGTACAGGGGCAGAACCCCCCCTTCCCCTCCCACACTTTCCCCTCAGATTGAAATTCTTTGTTAAAATCTCTGCTTCTGCCTCCATGCCCTGATTTCAGTGAGGAGCTCCAGGTGCTGAGGGGTTCACCAGGCCCTGGCCAGCTCTTCCCAGTGGTGACTGGGCTGTGACAAACCATCACCTCTGCCTTTCTGCCTGGGAAACAGGTCCTGGCAGAAATGGGAGGGATGAGAGTCACAGGGGAAGGTCAGTGCCAGGCTGGCTGTTCTGGAAACCTCTGCTGTGCCTCAGGATTGAACTTCTGGCTCAGGACTTCTAAAGAGCTTTAATCCTTGGGCTCCTGGTCAGTCAGCTCAGCCAGGGTGTCCCTGAGCAGGAGGCTGCAGGCAGGGCCTCCAGGAGGACTTCTGACCGCTTTGGCTCTGTGTCCTCATCCACCCAAGGGGGTTTTGCTCCATTTGCAGCACCCTGAGAGCGAGGTTTGGGAAGGACTTTCCTACAGCTTGGAACGCAGAGCTCCCTCCTCCTGCTGCTGTGACTGTGCCTTCCTGGGCATCTCCCTCAGCACCAGCAGAAGGACGAGGTGGAAACCCACATTAGCCAGCTGCTCACTGAGGGAAAATGGGGATTCCTAAGGATAGCAGTCACCCACCAGGCTCGGGATGCGTTTCCCTGAGTGGGTGCAGGGGACAGGCTGTCCAAAGCTGACAAGGAAACCCCTGCTGAGGTGGGAGCAATGCCCAGCGTCATCCTGCCATCCTGCTGAGCCTGGAGAGGCTCCAAGGCACCTGGATCACCAGGAGATGAAAGGCACGGAGTGTGTGAAGCTCCAGATAGGAGGGATGGAGAGGGAACAAACACAGGGGAGCTTTAGCAGGAAGGGAAGCAGTAATCCCTTGGCTGCCTGACAATTTGCTGCCAATTTTGCAGCAAGCGATGTCTCCAGCCTGCAGAGCTGGATAGGATTGTCCCAAATAACCAGGTTTCCATTAGAAAATTCCCATTTCTTTGCCCTTTGGAAGAACATGAGCTCAGACACTCCTTGCAGAGGAAGAGCTGTTGCATCGCCCAGGGAGCTGTTGAGCTGTGGGGTGGAGCAGATGCCTTTAAAGGAATAAATATTTCTGGATCAGCAGTGGAGGCTGCGGAGCCTTACCCAGGTGCCCTGGGATGGAACACGCTCTAGGGTGCAGGAAGATGGGGGAATTGGGGTTGAACACACTCAAACTGGCTAAAAAACCCCATTTAGAGGAGCAGGCCCCTCTGTCTCTGCCAGCTTTGGATACCGGTGGGACTTGTGAGCAAAACCACTACAGGGCAGGGAAATGAAGCCCTGGACACATCTGCTGGCACCAGGGACAGCATTTCCTGCTCGGGGGCACCATCGGGAGCGGCTCGGGGGAGAGCACGGGGCGTTTGTCACTGCAGAGGAGTCACCACAGTGGGAAAAGGGTGGCGGTGGCTGCCCATGGCACATCCCCGGCCCCCGGCAGCATCCCCGGTCCCCGGCCGCATCCCCGGTCCCCGGCCGCATCCCCGGTCCCCGGCAGCATCCCCGGCGGCCACGTTCGGGGTGCGCTGGGAGGGTCCGGCCCTCGCTGCGGAGGCTCCAGGGCAGAGCTGAGTGTGTCCCGAGGGCAGCGGGAGCGCTGGGGCCGGAGCAGCCGGCTCGGGGTCACCCCCACCGCTGCCGTGCCTGCCCCGGGACACTGAGCCTGGGGATCCCCGAGCCGCTCCCGGTGCGGCCCCTGCGGAGCGGGATCGGGATCGGGATGCTCCAAACGGGGCGGGGACAGGAGCGGCGGGGCGGGGCCGGGCCGGGCCGGTCAGTGCAGGTCAGTGTGAACGGGTCAGTGCCGGTCAGTGCGGGTCAGTGTGAACGGGTCAGTGCCGGTCAGTGCGGGTCAGTGAGAGTCGGTCCCGTTCGGTCCCGCCCCGCTCGGTCTCGGCCGGTGCCGGTTGGTCAGTCCCGTTCGGTCCCGTTCGGTTCCGTTCGGTCCCGTTCGGTTCCGTTCGGTGCCGCGGGCGGTGCGTTACTGCCCCCTAGCGGTGCTGGCCGCGGGCCACCGCCTCCGGGCGCTGCTCCGGGACGGCCGAGCCCATCTCTGATCCCACCCCATCACCCCTGACTCCACCCGATCCCATCCCTGATCCCACCCCATCACCCCTGATCCCACCCAATCCCATCCCTGATCCCAACCCATCACCCCTGACCCCACCCGATCCCATCCCCATCCCACCCTGATCCCAACTGACCCCATTCCCATCTCACCCCATCACACCTACTCCCATCCTGCTGCCACTTGGTCCCTCCCGATCCCTCCCACCCCCACCCAGTTTCTTCTGATCCCATCCCGCTCTCACACGTTCCCATCTGCTCCCACCCAATCACACCCCTATCCCATTCCCATCCCATCTCTATCCCACCCAATCCCAACCGATCCCATCCCACTCCTGCCTGATTGCATCCTACTCTCATCCCATCCCACTCCCATCTGCTTCCACCTGCGCCCATCTGCTCCCACCCAATCCCACCTGCTCCATTTTCCATCCCATCCTTATTCCACCCTGCTCTCAGCCTCTCCCATCTGGAATCTGGATTGCTTTACTTCCTCCTGCTCCCGGTCCTGGCAGTGAAAGGCTTGTGGAGAGGGAAGGAAGATCAGATCCATGCTGGGAATCATCCATGGAGCAGAGCAGCTTTGCAGCTCCAGCTGTACCAAAATCTGTCCCTGACACCATTTTTTTCCCTCTCAAAATACGAAATTAGGGAAGAGCACCACGGGCTGGCCCTGCCCCTCTGAGTGACAGCCACAGTGCCATGGCTCTGCTCTGGGAACGAGGATTCCCATCCACACAGGACTGGGAGCGGAGAAATTTCCCTTATTTGGGAAATCACGGCTGAGCCAGGTTTCCAACGGAGCATCAGGAATTCAGACTGCGATTTTGCTCCTCAAACCTGTCTGCCGGGAGCGACGGGAATGGGTCAGGACAATAAGTTTCATTCAGGAACGAGTGCTTCCTGGGATGAATGCATTCCGCAGGCATCCAGCGGGCTGCCAGCAGCTGGATGTGCTGCAGAGCCTGCTGAGAGCGGATGGCAAAGGGAAGGACCGGGAATACAGCGGCGCTGGAAGCAGCCTTCCTGTCAGGAGAGGCACTTCCAGACAGAAACGAACGGGGAATGTTAAAATGTACAGGGAAATCAAGGAGGAAGCGGGAGGGGGTAGAAAATAGATCATGGATCTCTGGAGGAACAGCTGGAGTAAATGAAGGCAGGTAATTGGAGCAGGATAAGGTGGGTGAGCAGCAAGGCTGCAAGGAGCTATTCTTAGTGCAGGCATTTACTCAGCAGCACACGGAATCCTGCTCTTGGCTCGGGGCTGGCCTGGGAGTGGTTCTGGCACTTGGCTGGATCCACTCCTTGCTCCAAGCCTGCGGTGCCGCCTGTCCAGAGGTGCCCGGCCGTGTCCGGAGCTGTGGGGAGGGGGAGGTGACGATGCCACTGCGATGCTGTGCCCTGGGGGAGCGGTGGGGCTCTGCTTTGCAGCCCAGACCAGCAGGGATTGATCCTTTTTTTCACTGCGTGTGCTTCAGCTTCTGCTCCATTCCCCAGGAGCTGCCGAGGACTCCTGGGCTGTGGCACAGCATCGTCACCTGGGGACAGAGACCCTGGCACGGCTGCTCCCAGAGACGACCCTCAGGCAGAGCCAGGAGGGGACAGGGCTGGTGGGGAGAGCTGGCACCTTCCCCTTGATGCCTTATCAGGCCTCCTAGAAACAGAGACTAGACAAGAGTAAGGGAATAAAGGTTGGGATTTATTTGAAGGCCTTCAAGGTACACCCTGGGGGAGCCAGAGGCTGCTGCCAAAAATGGACCCCAAGATGGACCCCAGGTCACGAGTTCTTCACACTTTTATAGGTTTGGTTTATCTGCATATCAGGATTAATTCTCCAATTAAAGCCCCAGTTCAATGATGTAATTCCCCCTCAGCTTACTCCCCCCTTAGAGTCTTTGGGTTACACATTTTGGGCCTAGAAGAGCCTGGCTGTCCTTGAAGGCAAAGCCTGGAGAGGCTTTGTTGTGTCTACCCAGCATGAGAGAGCAGAAATTGCAGGCTACAAGGAACTTCAGAGTTATACTCTAAGCAGTACAGAATTTGAAAAATATAAAAGTTAAAACCTAAGGCATCATTCTGAGCAGGGACAGCCACAGGAGGGGTCCTGCCAGGGGGTGGGTGTCCCCACGAGTGGGGACCTGCTGTCCCCAGGTCACGCTGAAGAAGCAGCGCTGGCTGTTGGCAGCCGAGCTTCATGATGGCAGCTGCTTTTCCAAATGTTTCCCGGTGCTGAGAATGACACCCTAGTTGGATTATTCTGAGGTGTGACGGCTCATTCCCATCTCCAGGCCATGGCAGGGGTGTAACAGCTCATTCCCATCTCCAGGCCATGGCAGGGGTGTAACAGCTCATTGCCATCTTCCAGGCCATGGCAGGGGTGTAACGCCTCATTCCCATCTCCCTGGTGCTCGTTGTTGTGGCTGCACTGAGGATTTGTTATTTGAGCTCAAATTCCTGTCGGTGCCTGCCACAAAATTCATCAGTTTCATTCCTCCAAGCAAAGCCACTCCTCAGAGGTAGCAACCACTCTGGCCAGTTAAGTCTCCTCCATTTGATCTAAAATATCAATTAATACAAACCGTTGGAATGAAATAACGCTGCTCCAAACCCTTCTTGTCCCTCAGCTGTAGGAGAAAATCCCGGCAAACAATTTAGAGTAAATACCTTCATTAAGCACTGAAGGGAGGCGGTTGGGATTACAGCGTTCTGTAAACAAGGGAACAACCAGGCTGATCTAATCTCACCGAAGAACAAAGGCAGTGTCAAGGGGACGCGGCTGTGTGTGACTAATGACGAGCTGATAAGTAAATAATAACGGCAAGGACTAATTAATGGCTGAATATCGAGGCCTGGCAATGAGGGTAGGGGATGTGGGGAGCTGCTGGGGGACCCTGCCTTGTCCCCCTCGCTGTCCCTGGGCACACGGGGACCTTCCCTGTGACCTGCTGTGCTTTAACAAACCCAGGGACCGTCCTACAGAGCCCTGAGCCCAACCATGCATCCAGCTGGACACTGCGGGCCCCAAGAGGAGCAGCCTGTGAGTGCCTGGTGGCACTGAGAGGGTCAGAGCCGACCTGTCTGGGAGCTGGGAGCTCAGTGAGGAGGAAATTCCAGAAGGCAGAGACTCCTGAGTTACCACCTGGGATTTGGCTCTGCAATGAGAAGAGCAGAAGAGAGGGACACAGGTCCCATGTCCCCTCCCAGCCCTGGCTCTCCCTTGCTCAGAGCTGTGCAGGGGCTCGTGCTCACAGCAGAACCTCCCCTGGGTGCATGGGGATTGCAGAATTCCACCATGGTTTGGACTGGAAAGAACCTTAAAGCCCATCCAGTGCCACCCCTGCCATGGCAGGGACACCTCCCACCGTCCCAGGCTGCTCCAAGCCCCATCCAACCTGGCCTTGGGCACTGCCAGGGATCCAGGGGCAGCCCCAGCTGTGCCAGGGCCTCCCCACCGCAGCATTTTGGTGTTGCTGGAAAGTGCTGCTGCTTTTCAGCCTGCCCCAGGACACTCCTTTCTCCTGCGAGTAGGGAGCAGCTGCTGATGGCACCATTTGGAGCCTCCTGGATTGTCCCTTCCAGGAGATCTTTGTGGGAGCCCCAGGGCTGCCTCTCAGAGTGGGCTGGAGGGTTCTCAGTGCCACATCTGGTTTTTCCTCAGCTGAATTTTGCCCCTCTGAAACTCCATCGCTGTGACCCCAGCCTTGTCCAGCAGCAGCAGCAGCCACGCGTGGACAACGCCCCTGGGGAGGCTTCCCCAGCAGGATCCTGTGCTGAAAGCACAGCAGAGACATCTCCCAGCGAGAAAAGAGGGCTCTGTCCCTCAGCATTGGCACCCTGTGCTCTCACCCCGCCACCCAAACCTGTCTGGGATCCAGCAGTGGAGCTGGAAGCGGGATCTTTGCCGGGAATGCAGCGGGAGCTGGGCAGCAGCAGCAGCGTGGAGCTGCTCCCACACACCTGCCCCTCTCCATGTGTCCCTGCAGCCCAGAGGGGCAGCAGCTGTGACACGGCGCTGGGGACGAGCTGCTGGCACGCAACTGCCGGCAAATGGATTCCATAAATCACATTGCTACCTCTGCTGCGCCCCAGAGAATCCCTGAAAATTTAATGCAGCTCCTTACAACATAAATAGGAAAATCAAGGCAGGTGGGCAGAGAGCGAGGCTGGGGCTGGTGGGGAAAGGGTGGAGGAGAAAGAGCGGCCTGGGAGTTTAAGGGAGGGCTGCAAACGCGGGTAATTTTGTTTGTTTTGCCCGAGAAAAATGAAGATCAAGAGACCATCATTGTCCTTGGGTTAGTAAATCTAGGAAAGACCTATTGCTTGTGCATCCTGAAAAATCCAGCTGGTTATTTTCGGGGGTGGGAAGGGAGCTTTGTGCTTGCTCTTCCGAGAAGAGCAGAAACACATTGCCTGTGCTGATGGCATTTTGTCCCTGGAACTCATCCCACAGTTGATCACTCCATCACAGCTCAGATTTACTCCAATAGCTTTTGTGTTTTATAACATTTACCAACAGTTTCGCTCTGCTTGCTGCAAACTCGAGGAGTGGGCAGTGTCCCTCAGCACGGCTCGTCCCCCTTAGGCCTCAGGAGTTTTGCTGTTCTCCCTGAAAAAGGATTTGTCAGCACAGGTCAAAGCTTTTATTCCCACAGGCGACAGAGTGGAAAGAAATGGCCAGGCCTGGGGATAAAGGAGCCTTTTAGCTGCTCTGTCCTGGAGCACGGGGTTCGTCCAGCCTGGAATTGTCTGGCTCTAACACCTGAGGGGCAAAGCTGAGCTCACCTGGGCCAGGGTTTGTGTGATGGGCTCTCCTCCCCAGCCCTGTCTGCTCTCACTAAGGAGAGCTCCCAGCCCAAGGAAATCCTCCTCCAAAGAACTTAATGAAGGTGGTGTTTGCTGCCTGTGAGCCTGGCTGTGGGTTAAGGCTGCCCAGAGAGGGAGGGCAGGGCCAGCAGGGCCCAGGGACTCAGCCCAGAGCGGGGCAAAAAGGCCTGGGGACCCCTGGGGGAAGGTCTCAGGGGGAAGATCTCCAGTCTCTGGGAAAAGGGGTCCCAACACAGCTCTCAGGTGGTCCCTGCCCCTTTCATGTCACAGGAGGGAGGACAGGACACGCTGCTGGAAGCCTGCAGACCCCTGGATGTGCCTTGCTGCCTGTCGAGCATGAAATCCCCCGGCACTGGGCAGGACTGGCACGTTGGAGAGCCCTGGGGCCAACAAAATCCTGGGAGTTTTCCACATAATCCAGCTGCAGCCCTTGGGGAAGGGGAAGAAGGAAAGAAATCCACATCTCCTCATGTGCCTGCAGGCTCCGGCAGGCTGGGCCTCAGTGATCTCCTCAGACAGGAGCTGTGTTAGTGCCCAGCAGCCCTGGGGGCGTTATTTGGGGTGGATTTGCCTGACAGCCTTTTAAACCTGCCTGTATTTCTTGTGGCAGCGAGTTCCCCAGCAGTGCAATGTTCAAGTGGAGCCTGCCATGCTCAGGTGGTTTTGTTTCCCTGCTGGCCTCGCAGCACAGAGCAAACCTCAGGAATCCTCGGAAGATTTCCGTGCCAAGCACCCACTTTTCTCCTGATAGATTCCCTTGGTCCTGGGGGTGAACAGGGGGGAGAAACCTGAGCTGCTCTTGGAAGGTGGCACCTCACTCCTCACTGACAGCAGCTCCAGTTCCACCCCTCACCACGGGCAGGGACACCTTCCACCATCCCAGGCTGCTCCAACCTGGCCTAGGACACTTCCAAGGATGGGGCAGCCACAGCTTCCCTGTGCCAGGACCTCCCCACCCTCACAGGGAACTATTTCTTCCCAACATCCACTCTAAACATTTTCTGTTTCTAATCTGAACCTTTCCTGTGATTTTTTTGCTGTCATCACCATGGATTTTCAATCCTAAAGACTCGACAAAGCCCCTCTGACTCCCAGCCAGCATTCCTGGTTTGCAGAAGCTTCCACACAGCTGCAGTTTCAACCTCATTTTTTCCCCTCTCCGCTCCCAGAGGAATTTCTCTGGGAGAAATCTGCGATGCCAGGTGGGGTGACATTGGTGAGACAGGCACAGCTCCCACAGATCCACCTCCTCCCACTTGGTTTAGGAAACATCAAAACGCCTTGGAAGGCTTGTGCTGCTCCTGAGAACTCAGAATCTTCCCTCACAGACAGCAAAGAGCTTCTTTGTTGCTGATGAAAACCAGGAGACATCTTGACCCCTTTTCTGAGGAGCCAAATTTTGGGAAATGTCTCTGAAACCCCACAAAGGACAGCAGGGGCTTCTTTTGTGATTTCCTGCTCACGTTCCACAGGATTCATCCAAGCAGGGGTGTTAAACCCGGAGTCCTGGCCAGCCTCCAGCACAGGTAATTACAGATCTGCCGACCTAAATATCTCCCCCTGAGTCAATTAAACACGTTGTTCTTTCCTCCTCCCCTCAGTGCCATGACAGCGTCTCAAGCACAGTCCTCAGACGTTCCAGTCCTTCCCAGAGCACATTTCATGAGGCACAAAATGATCTGCATGGATCCCTCCGTGGGAGCTGCTGTGGAGGTGGAAGGGGAATTGCGGGATAGAGGCTGTGGAGCTGTAGCCCACCCTCATGTCCACCAAGATGAAATCCATCCCCACCTCCCTGGATCCTGGTGGGATCCATCCAACCCAGGATATTCCATGATTGCCACACAGTTTGAGACATTCCAGCTGGTTCTTCTGATCCTGGTGGGGTCCATCCAGCCCAGGATATTCCATGATTGCCATGCAGCTCAAGACATTCCAGCTGGTTCTTCTGATCCTGGTGGGATCCATCCCAGCCAGGATATTCCATGATTGCCACGCAGCTCAAGACATTCCAGCTGCTTCTTCTGGGGAGACAGGGAATGGACAAACTGCACCAAATTTCCCCTGTGCCACTGCCAAAAGGCCACGGGGAGAGGCAGAGCTCTGGGTAACACCCAGGGGAGGCCAGCGGGGAGGAGAAGCCACTTTCTGTCCCAAATGCTGTCCCTGCAGAGGCTCTGTGGGCCTGGGGCTGGTGACACCCAGCTGAAAGGAGCAGCCATGAGGAGCCACTGGCTGACAGTCACCTCACACCACCCCCAGGGCACCCAAGGGCCTGACAGCAGCATCCCCACGTCCCCAGGACACCTCCAAGCAGCTGATCCTGAGGTCTGTGGGTGTGGAGAACACACAGGGACCCTGCAGCCTCTGGGCCCTGCACGTCCCCTGGGCCCTGAGCTGCTGCCTCACTGAGGCTCCTGAATTTTTAAAGGCTTCCTCCTCCAGCCCAGCGAGGGAATTCCCAGCCACGGCCAGCTTGGAGCCAGCCCTGCACTCCTCTGGCCTGAGGGCACTGCCCAGGGCCCCGTGGGGTGACCGAGGATGCAGCCCCTGGAGCAGGGACTTGAAGCTGCTGCTGCTTCTCAGTCATCGAATCACAGAATCCCAGACTGGTTTGGGTTGGAAAGGAGCTTAAAGCCCACCCAGTTTCAGCTCCTCTGCCATGGGCAGGGAGACCTTCCACAATCCCAAGGTTCCAAGCCCTGTCCAACCTGGCCTTGGGCACTGCCAGGGATCCAGGGGCAGCCACAGCTTCTCTGGGCACCCTGCGCCAGGGCCTGGCACCCTCCCAGGGAACAATTCCTTCCCAAGATCCCATCCATCCCTTCCCATGGCAGTGTGAGGCCATTCCCTGTGTCCTGTCCCTCCATCCCTCGTCCCAAGCTCCTCTCCAGCTGTCTTGGAGCCCCTTCAGGCCCTGAAAGGCTTCAATAAGGTGACCCTGGACCTTCTTGTGCAGCTTCCCTCTTGACACAGGCCTGAGGGATTCAGTCGGGTTTGTGGTCAGGTTTTGTGCTACTTCTGAGCCCTCAGCACGTGGAGCAGGAGGAGGAGAAGGACAGGCAGCTCCTCCTGCCCATCTGCAGGAACAGCAGTCAGGGCTCTCTCCATCCATGGATGTACAGGCCGAGGGATATTCCGGTGGGCAGGGATTGCTCTGGCTCCAACGTTTTCTTTCTGCCTTTTCTGTAATTGTATCGACGTAAAAAAGAAATGTAAATAGGAATTTTAATAAAAGCGTAGCAGTAAGCAGATTTAATCTCTAACCTTTTGAAATATGAAGAAGCTGCTTTATCTGCGAGGAAGCACAAACTCTCCCCAGCAGAGATGGGAATTTGTGGGAGTTAAATTAACTAAGGCAGTGCTCCCCTCTTGCTCGTTGAATGTAAACGAAGCATATTGAGGATTATTGCAAAGGGAGACTTAATAAAAGCGGAATGGGGAGGTTTCAGATCCAGGCGTGTTTGCTAATCGCTGCCCAGGCACAGGGAGAGCAGCCTGTGGTCCCAGCACCTCCTCCTCTGCTTCCACAGAGTAACAGGGAGGTGCAGATCCCGTGCAGGGCTGTGCCAGAGGGAGCTGCTGGAGTGAGGAGTGCTTGGAATTCCGGGATTCCATCCATACACAGCTCTGCAAAAAAAACCCTTTACACAGTGGGGGTTCCTAGCCCTCCAGCCCCGAATTTGTGGCTGTCACTTGGTGTCCCCCACTTCACTCACTCATGGGATGTGCCCAAGGGTTCCCAGTCATGGAATCACAGAATCCCGGAATGGTTTGGGTTGGAAAGGAGCTTAAAGCCTAAAGTGCTCCAGAGCAGGAATCCCTCCAGTTTGGGGCCAACATTGCCCTGTGCCAAAGGGGTCTGGAGTGTCCTGGCTCTTGCAAACCAAGTCAGGATAAATCAGTGCAAGTTATCCCACATTGGGGGGCAGCTGCAGCAGGGGATTCAGGCAGGGGAGAATCTCCAGCACAAACCCAGTCACAAATGTTGGATAAATGGTGAGTGGGGGCCCGGGGAGTTCCCTGTGTCCTGGGCAGGGCAGGAGCAGTGACTCTGTTGGTTGGGGCCCTCCTGCCTGCGTGGGGACTGCAGAGCAGCAGACAGAGCAGAGCAGAGCAGGGATTTATCATGATTTTATGATAATTTCTCCCGTAATTACCCGGTTTTCTGAGGAATTTGGGTGTCCACAGGGGCAGAAGTCCTGACAGAACCTGCTCCTTGCCCCTCTGGGATGCTCCCTCCTCCTCTCCTGGGCTGCTCCGGGGCCACTGTGCTGGCTGCAGGCAGCAGCGATCGCACTCCTGAAGTGCTCCTTTGTCTGCTCAGACGAGCGAATTGGCAGCAGCACAAAGATCTAAGGAAAAGAATTCCCATTAAGCCAGGGGCACCCTGCCTGAGCAGTGCCTGCCTCGAGCACGCCAGGGCACTTCCTCCCACTGCCCCCTGCTCGGGATTTGCGATTGTTCCTGCCCAAGGCAGGGACTGCCCCGTCCTGCCGCGCACACCGTGCTCCCATCCCACACTCTCTGCTCAATTGTGCCAGCCTGGGGTTCGGCTTTCTTTGGTCTCACTCTCAGTCTTGAAAAATATCCTAATTTCAGAGAGCTCTCAGCTCTATTCAAAGGACTTTTGAGTCCTCCCATTTTCCAGTCATTCACCCAGCCCATGAATGACTGGGAAGAACTGGCTCGTCCCTGGGGATTTTAGAAAAGGTGTAAAATTCACCTGTAAAGAGAATTCAGAGGGACTCGGGGAGCCTGGGCACAGATGTGTCACTCCCTCTGAAATCCCTGTTGTGCCTCAGGAACTCATTTTCTTTCTGCACAAATCCGCCAGCCTGGCACAGGGGCTGCGGGAGGGGCAGGAGCTCTCCTGGAAAACTGTGTCGTTATCAGGCCCCGGCGTGAGCCCTGCACTTGGAATGCAGGAACATCCTGAGCTGGAAGGGCCCCCCAGGATCACCCAGTTCCACCCCTGGCCCTGCACAGACACCCCAACAATCCCACCCTGGGCACCCCTGGCAGCGCTGCCCAAATGCTCCTGGAGCTCTGGCAGCCTCGGGGCCGTGCCCATTCCCTGGGGAGCCTGGGCAGTGCCCAGCATCCTCTGGGGGAAGAACCTTTCCCTGCTCTCCATCCCAAAACCCCTGGCCCAGCTCCAGCCGTTCCCTGGGTGCTGTCCCTGTCCCAGGGAGCAGAGATTGGAGCTGCCCCTCGGGAGGAGCAGCAGGGCTGTGATGGCATCGATGTCCCTTAGGCTGCCCAGACAGAGGCGAGGGGCAGCCCTGGGTGAGCTGTGAGATGATGAGGTCTGGGATCACACATCTCCTAGGCTCTGGCAGGCTGCAAATGCTCTCCTGCATGGCCTTGAGTGCCTGGTTTCTGCTGCTGAATGAACACATCCAGATAAAAGAGTCAGAGCCAACGGATGAGATGTTTGGAGAAAAGGAAAATGCCTGTTCACATCAGCTCAGGGTTGTCTGGGGTGGCCTGGCTGAGGTGGCTGTGGACACAGGGATGGTTGAGCCACAGCGTGGGAGCTCTCTGAGTGTCGCATTGCTGGGCTTGGAGGCAGCCTGGGATCATCAAATCCGTGCTAATTGCTCTCATCTCTCTGCTGTTATCACCTGCATCCAGCTCTGGCTGGGTAATGACCGTGCAGGGTGTGGATGTTCAACCTGGCTCCTTCCATCTGCTCCTCGCCGGCCGGGCCCGATCCTGCAGGCTCAGGCTGGCTGCTGCATCTGAATGCAAGAGCCGCTGCTGGGTGTGCCAGACCCCAGGCAAAACCAGCTCCCAGGGGCACTGATGGAGCAGTGCCTGGCTGGGAGCTGAGAATGCCCGGTGTCAGTGGCAGGCTGTGCCATGACGGGCATGGAAATGCCAACAGGGACAGTAATGACATGGAAAGGAAAATCTCATGCTGCTCTCCCTTCTGTGCATGTGCAGCAGGATAAAGGAAGTTAACCCCTGGTACCCAGCCTGGTGCCACACTGGGGTGTGTGCTGCCCTTCACGGGCTGAGGAACACCCAGCCTGGAGGAGCTCCAAATTTGCAGTGACAAAGGCAGGAAGGAAAAGCAGTTCCAAATGTCTTTGCCAGACTGGCAGGCCTGGAGGAACCATAGCACACGAGAGACCAGTGAAGGAGGAGCCCAGGCTGAGGTCTCTGCATTCCCCTCTCTTCCTCCCTGGATCCCCAGGGGATGTCACCATTTGCAGGGACTACTTGGAGGGCTTCCCTTGTGCTGGAGCTTCTGTTAATATCAGGAAGGAGCCTGCAAGAAAAATGGAGAGAGATGATTTGTAAGGATGGAGTGACAGGACAAGGGGGAATGGCTTCAAACCAAAAAAGGGGAAATTTAGATTGGATATTAGGAAGAAATCCTTCCCTGTGAGGGTGGGCAGGCCTTGGCACAGGGTGCCCAGAGAAGCTGTGGTTGCCCCTGCATCCCTGGAAGTGTCCAAGGCCAGGCTGGACAGGGCTTGGAGCAGCCTGGGACAGTGCAAGAACCCCGGGCTTTGCAGAATTGCAGGGGTAAAAGCACTTCCTAAAGACTTCTCTGTGAGCAGAGCTGGATAAATACTGAGGAGTTTCTCATTTGCTGTAGAAGTTTCTTTGTCTTCCGCTTACAGATGGCCCCATTTGAAGGGAGTGCATTGCTGAAGTGCCTGGCCAGCGCTGGGGACACCTCAGTGACATCCCTGCCCCTCTCGCAGGAGTGCTGCTGGCACCTTTGCTGCACGGGTGGGCACCTTGTCTGCAGAGCTGGGCACACCTCACATCTGCTCCTGGCCTGGCAGCCTCCCCCTGCAGCCCCTGATGGAGGAACAGGAGACAGGGACCCATCACTGCTGCAGGACGGAGCTGGGACAGCCACTGCCCCTCACTCAGGGGATGGGGACAGGGAGAAAGAAACAAGCTGTTCCCATGGGGAAACAGAATCCCAGCTCCTCAAACTGAACAAAACCACACAAACCACAGAATCCTCTCAGGCAGCAGAGGAGAAACCAACCATGACAAGCTGGTGAAATGTCCCCGTTCTGCTCTGGTTTCTTGGCCTGTCCTTCGAGGCAGCTGCTCGGAAGCTGCAGGAGAAGCTGATCACATCTGGCCCTGCCTGTGTGAGGCCCTGCCATCCCTGAGCCTGCTTGTTCCCCTCACATTTCCCTGCTTTCTATTCTCTCTGGTTTTTTGTCCATCCTCGTACCTGGAATAAGCAGCCTGGAACAAGCTTGGGATCCATCCATTCCTATTCAAGCAAGAAGGGATCCAGCTCCACAGAAACAATCCCCCAAACTCCTATTAGGAGCTTTTTGTAGCTACATTAATTTTAGAAGAAAAATTAGGTCCAAAGTGCTGGGCTTATTTTAATGAAGATTCACGGTCACAGCTGAATCCCCTGACGAGCAGGAATCAGCTATTGAGCACATCAGGTTCATTAGAAACTCCTCACAAAGTCATCAGAGGCCGACGAGGGGTGGCAGGAAAAGGGGCTAAAGGGGAACGATGCTGGGGAGGAATTGGATTTCAGGAGTTTCTGGAGCTGCACTTCCCTTCCCTGCCTGCAGCCGCGGCAGCTCCGGCACAGAGATGAAAGCAGCCGGCAAAGAAGATAAACAAGAAAACAGCTCTGAACAGCCACGCTGCCAAAAACAACCTGGGGAGGATGGGAGGGGAGATAAAAGAGAAAGTGCTGGAGATTTGGGAGTGACTTCCCCCTTCCAGGAGGGGATGGAGCTGGGGAGCGGAGCGGTCACCGAGCCGCTGTCACCGAGCTCCCCGGGCATGGGGGGAGTGCAGCACAGGCATTTTCTCCCACAAGCATCTCAGCCTCTGTCCTTCCCTTCCACAGCCAGCGACGCGGCTCCAAATCCCAGGAAAGTCCCAGAAATCCGGCGTTGCTCCTCAGGGACTCTTTCCTTCTTTTCACATTTGCTTCAGCTTTTTCTCTCCTGTATTTTGGCTCCAGGCAAGGCAATGGGATTATACTGGAGATCCAGGGAAGCTCTGTCCTTCTTTACATGCTCGGTGGTGTTGATAAATGGAGCGGGAGGCGGCAGAGGCATCTGGGTGGGGTTTCATCATCACCTTGCTGTGATAAAGCCGTGGTGGCATCCCAGGAGCACGGGGAACCCAAGGCTCAGCTGGTCCTGGAGCCAATCTCAGCCCCCAAATATCCTGTGGGGCAGAAAACCCGACACTCAGTGTTTCACCAGGCATCCTCCGTGCCCTTGTCACGTTCGGTGTAAGGGCAGGGCTCTGCCAGTTGTTAATGTGTCAGAAACATGGGATCTTTTCCCCACGGATTGCCTCAGCAGGGAGCCTTGCCCACCTGGGAAAGGTGGGTTTTCCTGGTGGCAGCTGCCCTCCCCTGAGCAGAGCCCCTGCAGAGACCTCCACTGCTGGGTGGGTGTGCAGGGATCAGCCAGGTAAGGGAAGGACATGGATTGTTCCATCCCGCTGCCTCCCGCACTTTGCAAAGCTTTGGAGAAGCAGGGACAGAGCTGCAACCCAGGGCTGAAGATGCTTTCTGTGGTGAGTTTGATGAGGACGTGCTGGAAGGCCCACGGTGTGTGGAGATGGCCCCCCTATAACCTTTGGTGTTGGGCTTTGGAGGTCCCTCACAACAGGAGAATTATCCCCAAGGGGAGGCCAGAGGAGCAGGGCTCAGGGGATTTGGGGCTCAGAAGGGTGCATGCATTAAGCCAGCTCTAACTCATCCTGGAGGGGCACACTGGCCTTAGGCTGCCTCCTTCTGCCCCAGCTTTGAGTTTGGGGTCAGGCATTGCTGAGGCCTGGGGACCCCATGGTGTGGATTAACCTGGGCACTTCCTTCACTCCGCTGCTCCGAGGCCATGGCAGGGGAACAGGTCTCGCCTCCGTGAGGAATGAAGGATTTCCCATTTCCCCAAGGGTCCCCCAGCACCAGAGCAGCTTCAGACAGCAGAGCTAAAGCTTTCTTTGCCAACTTCACAGTCCGTGGGCTCTCCTAAGGGAGTTACAAACGAGCTGTGGGCACTCAGACCTTGTAGCTTGAAGAAATTATTCCCACAGGGTGCACAACAGGGAATTTTTAGGGGTGCTTCTCCCTTTCCATTGCTCCCTTCCTCCTACACTGCATTCCTTGCCCACCTGCAGCTGCAGGGCATCCCCTCAGCTCCCATCTCCGGGTGCTCCTCCTTGCCGGGATTCCTCGCTGTCCTCTGCGTGTCCTTACAGCTGGCAGCACCTTGGCTGTCTCCAGGAAATGTTTGTAGAGGCTTTAGCTGGGTTTGCAGTGGAACACGGGGGGAAGCACCAGGACTTTGAAGAAATTCTGTCTTGGTGGCCGCGGCTCACAGCAGTGAAAGCTGCTGTGCCTGAAGGGATCTTGCCCAGAACAAAGCTGTGGTGGCTGTGCCTGGGTCACTGGGCAGCCCAGGGCAGTGCCAGCCCATCCCTGCAGCATCCCAGAACTCTCCTGGAGGGGCAGCATTTGGAAGACGTGGGGAATGTATCAGGCTGGTGTGGGGGTGCTGCTCTCTCCACCCCGAGCACATCGGGGATCAGGGACTGGGACTCAGCTGGACCCAGTGCACCTTCCCAGGGAGGTGCCAACAGCCCCGGGCCGGAGCAGCAATCCCTGGGAAGCTCGGGAGGCACAACCCCGTGCAGGGGTGGCAGGGCAGAGGGGCAGCATGGCCTGGGGGGCAGCACGGCCCCACAGCCCTGGGGACAGCATGTGCCCAACACCGGGTTGTGCTGCCGGCACTGCCCTGCCACAGGAACCTCCTGGAGGCACAGCCTGGGGTTGTTGGGTGTCCTGTGCAGGGCCAGGACTGGACTTTGATGATGCTTGTGGGTGCCTTCCAGCCCAGAATATCCTGTGATTCTGTGGTTCTGGAGAGGGGAGGGAGCTCTGCCCCTGAACCGGCCAGGACAGACCCTGCACTCCATCGACCCCAGGAGCCTGCACGTGTCCCCAGGATCCCCAACCCAAACGATCTGTGCACATTGATGGATGCCGCTCGTGCACATCCGTGGCAATTGTGCCTGCCCCACACCAAGAGGAACCATCTCAGCACGTGTCCATGGCGTCCCTGACACTCACATACCCCTGGGGCCTGTGCAGCCCCCAAACATCCAGAGGGAGCCTATTCCCCATCCATGAACCCGTGCACACCTACAGAACAATCCCCAGGGCACACAGTGGCAGGGACCGTGCAGCCTGCAAACCTCCAGAGCCCCTGTGTGCCCGCGGGGCCCTGCTGGCCCTGCCCCGACACGGGCACTGACCCAGCGGGAGCACATCCCTGCCCGCTCTGCAGGGACCGAGGCCCAGGGACAGGGGCCACGCACACCTTTAGGGACTGCAGGCTGTCCATCCCTGACCAGGCCACATCCCCAGGGACAGGGACGGGGACAGGGGCAGTGGCCGCACACCGCACACAGCTCTAGGAACCACATCCCTGCCCATGTCTGCCAGGACCGCACCCCCGGGGAGAGGCAGAGGGTCCGCACACCACAGGCACCTTTAGGGACCGCCTCCCCAGTGATGGGTACAGCGGTCACTCACCACATCCCTGCCAGGATCGCGTCCCGGGGGACACGCGCAAGGTCCGCATCCCACACACACCTACACGGACCTCCCGCCCCGGGCCCCTTCCCCGCACCCCTCCGGAGCCCCCCGAGCTCGGGCACTGCCCGGGGCGGGCGGGCGGTGCCGGGGTGCTGGCTGTGCCGGGGGTGTCGGGGTGCTGCCCGGGGTGCCGGCAGTTCCGGGGTGCCGGGGATGCCGGGGATGCCGGGGTGCCGGGGATGCCGGGGTGCGGGCAGTGCCGGGGTGTGGGGGTGCAGGGGTGCCGGGGTGCCGGCGGAGCGGCGCGGCGCGGTCCCGGTGATGTCAGGAGCGGCCCGGCAGCGGTGGGCGGTCCTTCCCCGGCTCCCGGCTCGGCTCGGCGCCCGCCCCTGCTCCGCGCCCGGCTCGGCGCCCGCTCCGCTCCGCCCCCGGCTCGGCGAGGAGCGCGGGCAGCCCCGCGGCCCCGCTGCAGTCCCGCTCCGGCATGGTAAGGCCGTGGGCGGGGGGCGGACGGGCGGGGGCGGGCCGAGGTGCCCGGGGCTCGGCGCGCTCTCACCCTCTCCCCGTCTCTCGCAGCCCCTCGCCGGAGCAGCGCCGGGACCCCGCCGCCTCCAGCCGCGCTCCGCCGGGCTCCGCCGCTCGCTGCGCGCCGGCATGAAGCTCCCTGAGCCGGGCAGCCGCCGCTGAGGAGCCGGCGCGGCAGCAGCGGGACCCCCTGCCCGCAGCCCCCCGCCCCCGCCCCGCTCCATGGGGCAGCGCCGCGGCCGCTGAGCCCCCCAACCCCGCCCGCCGCGCCCCCCCAGCCTCGCCCCTCGCCATGGGGCCGCGGCACCTGCTGCTGCCGCTGCTCCTGCTGTCCCTGCAGCTCCTGGCCCTGCTGCTGCCGCCGCCCGCGCAGGCGGCCGGGCCCCCCCGCGCCAAGGGCAACCGGACCCAGGGGGCGGCGGCGGCGCGGCGGACCCCCAAACCGGGCAAGGAGCTCCTGAACCAGACGCTGGCGGGCCCGGGGGCCGCCGCCCCCACGGCGCTGCCCGGGCGCGGCAAGGGCGGCAAGGCACCCCCCGGAGGCGGGGGCGGCGGCGGGGGCTCGGCCCCGGCGCACGAAACGTGCTGGGGCTACTACGACGTGAGCGGGCAGTGGGACAAGGAGTTCGAGTGCAACAACAGCCTCACGGGCTTCCGCTACTGCTGCGGCACCTGCTTCTACCGCTTCTGCTGCAACAAGCGCGCCGAGAAGCTCAACCAGAGCCTGTGCCGCAACTACAAGAGCCCCGAGTGGGCCCACCCCACCACGGCCAGCGGCGCCCTGCCCGCCGACGGCGGCGACGGCGGCGATGGGGACGCCAACAAGTACGACCCGGACAAGGACAGCACCAACGCCACCGTCTACATCTCGTGCGGGGCCATCGCCTTCGTGCTCATCGCCGGCGTCTTTGCCAAGGTGGCCTACGACAAGGCGCGGCGCCCGCCCCGGGAGATGAACATTCACAGGTGCGCTCCTTCCCCTGCTGCTGGCGCCCCTTGTCCCCTTTCCGAGCGTCCCCCCTTGGCAAAGTCTGCTCAAAGGTTTCGCCATTGCGCTGCCCAGCCGAGGGTTCTCCTTTTGACCGCCCGGCCAAGGGTTTCCCAACTCTGCAGCCTGTCCAAGAGTTTCCCATTGCACGGCCCCTCCAAGGATTCCACCTTAGGACTCGCTGTCCAAGGGCTCAGTTTTTACAACGCTGCCCAGGGGTTGTCCCACCGCGCTCTCTGCCCAAGGAGTGGCCCTCTGAACTGCCCACTCGAGCCTCTGTGCTTTGCTCTGGCTCACCAGGAGTTTCCCCTGCTCCACACTTCCAAGGGTTTCCCCAGTGCCGTGACTCTCCGGCGGCTCCCCTTTTGTGCCACCTGTCCAAACGATTTCCCATTGTGCTGCCGCTTCGAGGGGTCTCCCCGGGAGTCATTTATCCAAGGGTTTCCCCCTGTGCCAGGGCTGTCCAAGGGTTCCCTCTTTGCACCACCCGCCGGAGGATTTTCCCTTTCCATCCTCTGCCCAGGCGTTCCTCCTTTCCAGGGTCTGACCGGGGGCACCCGCACCCCTCTGGCCATCCCACTGCTCACCTCGGGGCCTGTCCTGGTGCCCCGTGGCTCTTCTCCCGTGGCCGCGTTTGCGGGAGGCTCCCCGAGCCTTCAGCACGGGCTCCGCGGACAGCTCCGGGATCGTTCCCGGATCGTTCCCGGATCGTTCCCGGATCGCTCCGGGACAGCTCCGGGACAGTTCCCGGATCGCTCCGGGACAGCTCCGGGACAGCTCCCGGATCGTTCCCGGACAGCTCCGGGACAGCTCCCGGATCGTTCCCGGGTTGTTCCCGGACAGCTCCGAGCTGCCCCGCTCTGCCGAGCGCCCGTCCCGGAGCTCCGCACGGAGCTGCCCCCGGCCCCCTCTGCCCTCCGGCACCCACTCCTGCCCCCGGCATTTGCCTCCTGTCCCCGGCACCCCCTCTACACCTCAGCACCCCCTCTGCCCCCCGGCACGCCCCCCTTGCCCGTCGGCGTCCCGGCACCCCGGCACGTCCCTCCTACATCCCTGTTCTGTCTCCCGGAGACCCCTCCTGTTCCCCGGCACCTCGGCACCGCTCTCCTGCCCCCTGGACCCTCCCTCTGCACCCCGGCACTACCTTTTACCCCTCGGAGCCCACTCCTGTTCTCCCGCACCCCAACATCTCCCTCCTGCCCGTCGGAGTCTCCCCCAGCACCCGGCTCGCCCTCCCTGCACCCTGTTCCTGTCCCCGGGACCCCGACACATCCCTCCTGCCCCCGGCAGCCCCCCCCTGCCCCCCGGGACCCCGACACATCCCTCCTGCCCCCGGCAGCCCCCTCCTGTCCCCGGCACTCCCCCCCTGCCCCCGGGATCCTCAGCAACCCCCAAGACCCCCCCTGCTCCTCTCCAAGCCTCCCCCCGGCTCCCCCTGCATCCCCCCGGGGAGAGCAGAGCCCCTCGGACCCCGCGGGTCCTGCCCTGCCCGGCCCGGCCAGGGAGAAGTTTGGGAAGTGTGGAGGGGATGGATCTGACCCCCCCCCCCGGGTGGTGCCTTCGCTTGGGGCTGCGTGGGGAAGCGCTGGTGGCAGGCAGAGCTCTGCACATTCCCTTTTTTATTTGCTTCCCTCTCCGAATCCCGAGAACTCCGTCCTTGCTGGCTGGAGAGGCGGCTCGGTGTCCCCTCGGCAGTGCTGTTGCTCGGTGCTGTAGTGACAGGGAATGCTCGGCGTGGCACAGAAAATCCTGCTTCAAAGCAGAAGCTCGGGCGTCTGTAGCAATCCCGCTTTTGGACAAATGCTCGTTCTCTCTCAGTTCATATTTATTTTATGATGAAAAAGTCCCTCCAAATGATGAGTGCTGCTTGCGTGCCACGAATCCGAGAGCTGCCTGTGTCTGAACATAAAAACTGGCGAGAGGCTTCTTTAGAACAGTGGTGAGCACCAGGGGGAAAGACTTTTAACTCTAGCAGATAATGCCTCCTAAAAATTATTTTCATGAAGATTTTTTAATCAAAACTCTTGAAATCATTGACCGGATTTTTAAGGCTGAACTTTAGCTGCAATCAACAGAGACTGGGGGGAGAAATACTAGTTTTTTACGAGGAAAAAGAGATGAGTGACGCAGTTTTTATTTATTTGGGAAGATGTGTTTTATTTAGACGCCTCCCTGCCGTGAGGACAAGCAGTGAGGCTGGTTTACATTTGCTGAGGGTCTGGCCCACGGATTCCATCCCAAATCCCACCTGCCCCTGGTCCCTGCAAGAAAATAACTTCACAGTGTTAAGCACTACACACAAGTGTGTAGAGGAAAGGGTCCTGCAAGTGGCTTAGGCAGAAAATCGGCTCTTTTAAGTCTTTTGTTAACTCAGGGATGGTTCTCCAGCTGCCCAGCTCTTCTGGCTTCAAGGCAACTTTGCCTGGGCCTTATCTTCACACTAAATTTGGAAATCTGGGTTGGATGTCCATATGTTACTTCTGCTCCAGCTCCAGCCTGCTGCAGGGTTGGATCCTTCACCCTTGCAAATCAGAGCCAGTGTTGCCAGACTTGTCTGGATTATTCCTGATGTTTTCATTTCTTTGATGCTTGCTTTGCTTTATTTGGATAAGTTCTGGTGAAATGATTCACCTGTGTGTGGAAGTATGAATGGCAGATTCAGTGCTCGGGAAGCTTGACTTCCAGAGCATTTTAAGGAGTTGATTGACTTCTATAATATGGTAGCTGGTAAAAGATTATACCTTTCAGAGCTGTGTTGCCTGAACTTGATCAACATCACACGAGGGTTTCAATATTGTGAAGTGCATCTCCTGCATCGGGCTGAATGCTCTCAGTGCTCTAAGCAGAATGTAAATACGAGGAGAGGAATTTGTCTCTGACAGCAACTGAGGAGTTCCAGGATGGAGGGAAGCAGGACAGGGTTGGATATTTCTGTCTGTTTGAGCTCATGTCAATTGGAGTGAAATGTAACACCCAGGATAATTCTCTGTAGTGATGGCGAGTGCATTAAACCTCCTCGGGGAGGAGGAGAGCAGCAGCATGAACAGAACTTGTTACAGGGGGCTGGAAAAAACCTCTTGGGACCAGTATCCCACAGCCAGGGAGGATCAATCAGGACTTCCCTGCACTCCACCACGAGCAGGATCACACTGTAAATTTTACTTCCTCGTAAATGCTCGCCGAGCCGTGCCGTGCGTGGATGTCATTCCTCTGCTCGTTTCTCACCCAGCTTTTACAGAAAATCCTTATTAACTCACTTAGAAAGAACATTTTGAGGGAGGCAGGGCTCATTTAGTGTCCTTTGAGGGAAGGAGGGTTTACAAATCCACGGGAGAGCTGTCACGGTGCCATGGAAGGGAGGGCTGGCTGTGCATGGAGAGCTGCATGTGCAGCTCCGAGCTGGAATCAGCTCCTGTTTCCAGGCACTGCCACGTCCCTTTAAAGCACAGGCACTGCTGTGATTCTGGGCTCAGCAGTGGCAGGAACTGAGACAGTCATTTCTAAGAGCAGTTAAGTGGAAGTGCTTTGAAAAGCAGGAGCTGAAGTATTCCTATTTTACAGAAACCCTTGTCATGCTTTCAATGCAGCTGATTTTTTTCGTAATTATAGGACCTTTCAGCCTGGCCATAAAGAGCTGCCTCTCGCTTTGGGGTTACACAGCCAGGACTCGTGCTGGGCTCCAGGTAGAAGCTGGGGCTGATTTCTTGGGATTACACCCAGAAGTATTGTGTGTGCTGATGCTCTCTCATGCATTGGTGAGCACGGTTTCTTTTCATCTCATTGCCGGGGTTGTTTTCCTTTCTTGAGCATTTCTTAAGTGAAATTTAAGAAGTATTTGCTTGACTTTCAGGATGAGGATGAGTTAGGGAACCTTTGAACGGGGAATATCAGCTGGTTCTTTCCAAAGCTGGGGGTGTTTCTCTGTGGCAAAAGGGGTGGCACAGAACGTTGTCACCCCGTGGCCGTGACCCTGCATCCCCACGCTACAGAACAGGAATAATTCACAGATGTAGCACTGCTCCATGACCCCTGTTTAGCCTCAGCAGCAGCCTCTGCGCTCTCTGCTGAGCTGGGAATGCACAGATTGGAACCTGGATATGGTCTGCAGCTCGGGATTTAAATATCCCAAGTGCTTCCCACTGGGCAGCCGGAGCCAGAGGGACTCAGGGCAGTGCTGGCCCTGGGGCACTGGTGGGAGCCCAGCTGCTCTCCTGGGAAGCAGCAGCGGGATTTTTCCAGCAAACCAGCTCCGATCCTGCTCAAAGGCCTTTTCTGGCCTTGCACGGAGCAAGTCTGAGGGGTGTGAAAGGAAGAAGGGAAATGGGCTCTGTGTGCCCGGGGCTGCGCTTCACCCTCCTCCCACAGCGTCTGTGCTGCTGCAAAGAGGGAAGAGATCTGTGCTTCTCTTCTCTTTGGCCTCTGCATCTCCTGCCGTGTGAGTGATAACTGAGAGCTTTCATAAATGAACATCCTTTCCCCACGCAGAGACCACAGTGAAACTGATCCATTCCTTCTCTGAATTCCAGTGGGAGCCAGAGGCAGTGGATGTGTTTCCCCACAGACCCGAGGAGCTGCTGCTCTGTGTGAGCCTGACTTGGAATGCAGGAGGGTTTCTGCTCCTGCAGGCTGCATCTGCCCTCTGCTTGCTGAGGGGTTGCTGGAGGTGGGGAGGTTGCAAGGAGTGCCTTTCTCCAGCCCTGCTGTTTGAGATGGGGATCACAGGCAGCTCCTTCAGCTCTGCTCTCTGCTGCTGGAGCCAAACAATCCAACTCCATCTGTCCCCAGGGCAGGGAGGGAGTGCTGTGAGCATACCTGGCCACAGGGACGATACAGAAGATTTTCTTTCTTGGATGCTGTTCTTGCTTTCGCTCTCTTTCCACTGATGTGTTTTTGTGCTCTGCCTTTTTTCACTCTGCTGGGACTCACTCGGGTGCCTTTCAGCTGCTCTTTGCCCTGCTTTGTTTTGTTTAATCCTGGTGCTTTCTGAGTCTCTTCTCTGAAGTGCCCTGTCCCTCTCACAGGCACAGAATTCAGGGCTACAAGCACGGGTCAGACTGGACTGAGATAAACCAGAAAAAGATGCAGCCATAAAATCCCAGAATCACAATCACAGAATCAGGGAATGGATGGGGTTGGAAGGGACCTTAAAAATCATCTCATTCCATGGGCAGGAACACCTTCCATGGAGACCTCAGAGAAGTTACTCAGAACAAGTTCTGTTTCCAGCCAACCCAGCTGGATCTGGGGTAACTCTGGAGCAGGGAGAACACCTGGATCTTGTCCTGTTTGCAGGGTGAATTGTCCCGATTCAGACCCAGCTGGCCAAACCCAGGCCAGGTGTGTATCTGTGTGCAGGTACCTGTGTAAAATATTTCTCCTTTTGTTTCACTTCCATGCGCTGGCAAAGCTCCAGTCTGGAGCTCTGCTGGTGGTTTGCAGTTTGATAATTGGGTTTTTTTTGCTGTGTTTTCCTCTCTGAGTGTATTTTGTGAAGAGATTGACTCTGTGGGAGCACAGAGGCTGCCTGGCCACCGACTTCCTCTGGATGCTTTTGGGTCTGCTCCTTTCCCTTTGAACTTCTCCCATTATGAGAGGCCAGGCCCAGAAACTGTGCTGCCTCCACCAAATCATCTCTGTGTCTCTAATTCCCATTTATTTGATATTTTCTTGCTTGCTAATTAACTTTTTCTATTAGTCCAACTCCATCACAAGGTACCAAGGGAATCCAGTGTAGCTCTGAACTTCTATATCTTTTACTTTTGTAATCTCTTATATCCTTAAGTAGCAGTTGATCTCTGCGCCTTTGGAGATCAGACGCCTTTTAAAATTTCTGTTTCACATAAGATCTGAACTTTCTGAGGAAGATGAGATCAGGCTGCTTTTTGCTTGCCTTTGCCCCTGCTCACATGGGCTGCCTGCATTTCCTTAGATCTGTGAGCACCACATTGCTTGGAGGGCTCGGATGTCTCCTTCCCCAGGCAGATAAACATGGAATTATTCCACAATAAACGCTGTGCTGTGCTGCAGCTCTCAGCACAACCTCCTTTGTTGCAAGGGCTCTTCGGGGTTAGGGCTCTTCAGAGAGAGTGCAGCTTCCTTCAGTGAGTTCAAAGCCCCTGAACTGCGCTCACAGCAGAGGATTTGGTGTAAAATCAGACCCTTTGTGCACAAACCACGCGCAGCTGTGCGCTCCCAAAGCCGCTGGTGCTGTGTTTGTGCCTGAGGATGCACAGCACAAACAGGAGCAGGGAGCAGAGCTGGGCCAGCAGAGCATCCTTCCCACAGCCTCTCATGCCTGGGGAACCCCCAGCAAGAGCTGCTGCTTTTATTTTCTCTCCTTTCCGTGACCAGGACCGGTGGCTCTGTTCCTTTTCTGTGCAGCCTCCTGTCCCCCCCAGCACTCCCGATGCCTTTCCTGGGTGCATCTCTTTCCAGGGAGCCTCCCACGTGTTGTGGGAAGAGAAAGGGCTGGAGCTGGGTGGGTGAGGGTGGGAGCAGGGGCAGGGGGGGCACAGGGGCTGCTCCCTCCTGCAGCCAGCCTGAGCCCTGGCAGTGCCTGGGGGTACCAACCGCTCCTGCCACTCACTGCCCCCAACAGCCTGACCACGGCTCAGGTGCAGGTCCTGCCCTTCTGGGGACACTTTCTGCTCAGGGTAACATCTCTCTGCAGAGAAACATCCCTTGGGAAGGTTCGTTTGGAGCTTTTAATTGCCAAATCTTTACGTAACAGTCCGGTTCTCTTCAGGCCTGCTGGGCTCACAGGAAATGATGTGGCCCACTGTGAGCTCAGTCACTGATGTAAATTCCTTGCCCACATCACAGCAATAACAACAATTCAGTTTGGACATTGGTGTGAGATGTGTGAAGTGGTTGTCAGTAGGGCCGGATTAAATTCCAGGAGCTTCCCAAAGAATTCTTGTCTTTGGCATTAAGATTTCTCAGGAGATATTTGGCTTTTCCTTGCAATGTGTATTTTTAAGAATGAATATTTCCTCACTTATGCTGGGTGCAAATGCTTCCCTCTTGGAAAGGCATCCCAATGTTTAGTGTTTTCCCTTCTTAACTCCATGGGTGAATTCACCCGTTCTTGGACACGCACACAGAGGCCTGGAATCACAGAATCCTGGAATATCCCCAGCTGGAAGGGACCCACAAGGATCATCAAAGTCCAACCCCTGGCCTTGCACAGACACCCAAACAACCCCACCCTGTGCATCCCTGAGCTCTGCCAGGCACCCACCACATTTCAGGCACGTGAGAAACCATTGCTGGTGTTCCTCACCAGAATTCCTGCTCTGAGGGACGGGCAGCTGCTGCTCCTGGCAGTGCAGAGCCCAATTCTCTCTTTTGCTGACCTGGGACTGCTGCAGCTCCGGCTCTGCTGAGCCCCTGCACTTCCAAACAAACCAAGCTCTGCTTCGGCAGAGCCTCACGGAGGGAGCAGCAGCAGCAATTCCCCGATGGATCAGTTTGCAGTGAGCTCCTGCCATCGATTAACGCCAATGCCAGGTGAGACCTGGGCACGGCCAGGCTGTGCCCGGGGGTGATGCCCAGCAGCCAGCTCTGCCCTGCCAGCTGCTGTGTGACACAGGCCGGGGGATGTCCCGGGCATGCAGGACCTGGCTGGCAGGTCCTGGAAGGCAGGAGCCTCCCAGGACTGCCCAGCCCCAGGCGTGGGCAGCGTTTGGAGCTTCCCGAGGCTCACAGCAGGTGTGGGGACAGGAGCCAAGGCATGAATAATGCACGGGCACCCTCTGTGGGAGTGGCTGGTGACCGAAATGCTGTCCCTCGGAGAGAGCCGTCCCTTCCAGGTGAGCTGGCTCCAGGCTGGATAAATCCATCTCCCGGAATAGCTGCCTCTTCCTTTCCGAGTTAGTTACTGAGCATAGGGGAGTCTTTAACCTGGCTTTTGTTTGGAAGAACTTGTAGTGAAATCCTGGCTGTGCTGAAGTGGTTGGAGTTCTGCCACCAGCTCCATCCCCGCTCTGCTTTTAGCAGCTCCAGCTCAGCCAGGCACTGCTCTTCTCACTGTGCTCTGCCAGACCCATTCGGTCACTCTCCTTCCATCCTTCCCCAAATTCGTAGTGTCTTGGAACAGGAAATTCTGTTTTCCAGCCCCCTGTTTTTAAGGCCCCCATGGGAGGGGATTTTCAGCAGGCAAATCAGGGAGGTTTTGAGCCCCTTGTGCTGCTGGGAATGGGCAGCTCCTCCCAGAGCCTTTCCCATCCAGCATCTGCAGACCCCTCTGCTCCAACTTCATTTCCCACAGGCCATGTCCTGGCCTGGTAGAGCTGTCACCAAAGCTCCCCTTGTCTGCAGCAGAAGGGATGCCTGTGCCCACACTCAGACTCTCAATTGGTGTTGGGGATCTGTGGATATTGGGAAAATGGGAAGTGCTTTCCCAGAAAGGCTGTGGGGAGCACAGCACTGCTGCTGTTCCCTTGTGGGAAATTCAGGGAGCTGGGTTGGAGGGGCAGGGTGAGCTGCAGCTCTGCAGCTTCTTCTTCTTCACTACAAAGCCACATTTTGGGATCCAAGTCTGTCATTTCCCCTTCCAGCACCAGGCCCCAGCTGATGCCCAGCCTTGCTGCCCCACTGCTTCCACCCACCCCCTTGGTTCCTTTGGATTTACACCAAATCCTTTGGATTTTTCCTTCTGAAAATGGCCACAGCTCCTTCTTTGCCTTGTGGCCCCTGAGTTCATCCCACTGGGTTTCTTCCTGAAGTCCTCAATTTATCCAGGGTCCCACAAGAGCCATCCCTGGGAGCAGGATGTGGCCACGGGACACATCCAGAGCTTTCCCTCCCACGGGCCAGTCCAGCACTCCGGAGCAGCCTCCCTGCTCTGTGGCTATTTTGGGTCCAGGCAGGACGAAGCCTCGGCGTTGTCACAGAGATGACGTGAGGGAAAGAAAGGAGTCACAAATCCTCATCTCCGGCGGGGACGGTGCCGCTCCGGCTGCTCCCGCCTGCAGCCAGGGAGGTTTGTTTCCTTCAGATAAGAGATGTGCCATCACAGGAAGGTTTCTGGAGTGTCTCATATCCTTGTGCGGGTGATTAGGATGCCAGTGACATCAGTGGGACTAATTGTACCCAAATTGTACCCAAATGGCTGCACACACGGGACCCAAACGCTGCAGTGACTCTGTTCTCTCAGAGCTTGGCAGTGGGCACTGAGCCAGCTGCACCCGAGGGACTCACACCAACCAAATCCTTCCTCACCTAGAGTGGGACTGACCTTCCTGCACCTCAGGGCTCTATGGAAATGAACTGGATCCCACCTTTATGGAAATGAGCTGGATCCAGTTCATCGCACATCAGAGCCTCCAGCTCTGCTCTCTC
Organism: Monarcha castaneiventris obscurior; assembly: GCA_026261815.1. Taxonomy (NCBI): domain Eukaryota; kingdom Metazoa; phylum Chordata; class Aves; order Passeriformes; family Monarchidae; genus Monarcha; species Monarcha castaneiventris. The sequence continues at coordinate 563,227 of JAMPIT010000493.1, forward strand.
TACAACCAGTAAATAATCCAAACAGGGTAAAAATACCCTTATTCTGTCCAGGATGGTGCTGAACTCATGTCATCTTCCTCGGGAGCCTCCGAGACCCTCCAGGAGTTCCTTCTGTGGGGCACATCAGCATTGCAATGCATTATGCACAGGGACAGGAGGCTGCAGAGGAAATTATTTGGAAAATGGAATGGACTTGGGTCCCAAACTATTTCTCCTATGAAAGCCCAGAAATGTGTTTAAGGGATGCCAGTGGACATGAGCAGCACCAGCATCCTTCTGGTTAATCTGCAGCCAGGGGATGTCTCCTCCTGACACCTTCCCTGGGGCCCAAGGTGACCCCAGGCGTGTTCCCCGTGCCAGGAGAAAAGAGCTTTTCAAACTCCAGCAGCTTTCCAAGTGCCACTGTCCCGTACAACCCACACAAGCCACCAATTCCTGCTTTTCTCAGGGCTCAGGAGAGAGCTTGGGGCTGCCCTGGCAGAATGAGGGCACTTCAGGCTGTGATTGTTGCACTGTGCCCAGGTATTCACAGAGGGGGGAAAAACCTTGGAGTATCCAAGGGGAAAACATCGGCTGCAGCCAAACCGGGTGACTTTGCTTTTCCTGGGAACAGCAGGGAGAACTCACCCCTAATGCAATCCCTGGTGGGCACAAAGCTCAGGGTAGGCTCAGAGCTCTGCTGACATCAACCCCTGAAAGTTGGTTCATCCTTTTTTTTCTGGCTCATGGTTCTCCTTTAAAAAACTCTCCCAGCACGGCTGGGGTTTGAGCTTTGTGCAGAAAACCTGGGGATTTCGGGATGTGGGGATCACACTCCTGATGTGAGTCAGTTTTAAAGGAGTTTGGCTTGGGCAGGGCAGTTTTGGTGTCACTTTTAGGAGGTGCCAAGGCTGTGGCCAGCAGTGGCTCCTGATGGAGGAGGTGCTTTGTGTGCCAGGAGCAATTTATCTGCTCTGGAGATGATGGAGAGGTGCCACAACCCTGGCCTGAAGTGGATTAGAGGGAGCAGATGAGAAACTAAACAACAGCCAGGCAAGACTGGAAATACTCGCAGCAGACACACGGAAACAAACAGAGCTTTTAAGCCATACTTTTAATTTTATTATTAGTACTATTGTTGCTTTTTTTCCTGTCTATGGTAGAAATCCAGCTGCTCCTGGGTTTATGGACTGTGCAAGTATGAACACTGAATTCTAGCTGTGTGAAAATACATTTTTTTTCCCTTTTTTTCCCTGTCTCCCCAGGGCTCTGGCTGACATCCTAAGGCAGCAGGGACCAATCCCAATCGGACACTGTGAAAGAGAGACTATCTCGGCCATAGATACCTCCCCCAAAGAAAACACCCCAGTCAGGACCTCTTCCAAAAACCATTACACCCCAGTGCGCACCTCCAAGAGCAACCCAGGTAAGTGCTGCTGCCTCTGTCCCCTTGGAGCTGTGTTAGAAACCAGCAGAACATCAGCCCTACAATGGCAGGCTGTGGAAACCTAAAATTAGGATGGCAAATGGCTTTAAAAGGCAACCAGGCAGAGCGGGGCAGTGCAGGGATCAGTGGTGATGGTTCCTGCAGGTTTCTGCTGAGTGCCTCTTCTCTGCAGGCATTTGAAAAATTCACGGCTGCTGAGGTGTAAATGCAGGTGCTGGTGCTGAGCTGTGTGTTTCCTACAAAACACCTCTGCTGGGAGGCATCACCGGGCTCCTGCACGCAGCAGCTGAGGGGAGAGGATTCCATAGGATTGGAATTCATGCAGGTGAACTCCAGGGATGCGCTGGCATGGTGTGAAAGGTGACTTAAAGGGCATCCCAGGAGCTCAAAGAGCTGCTCCAGGAACACTGGCCTGGAATTAGGGCACCTGTTGGGTTGTTTTCAGCTCCTTTTCTTTAAAAAAATTGAATTACTTTCACCTCAATTTCCCCAGTGGCCCAGGGATTGCAGCCTTTCGCTACAGACGTTGTTCTGATTTATTTAATGCTCCATGGATGGGTAATTGTCTGTTCAGTGGGGTGTGGCAGATCCTCCAAAAAGGGCTGGATGTGTGACTCTGCTCCACAAAGATGTGCCCTCATTCACTCCCAGGCTGCTCAGCTGCACCTGGAAGGTTCTGGTGGCATTTCCTGTCTGGTGACACCCCGTTCTGCTCGTGGTCCCTGCTGGGGAAGGTTCTGGGGGAAGCCACTGGGAGCTGTGGGCTCAGCTCAGAGGGGAAGGGCCCTCGGCTGAGGCAGGGCTGGTCTGTGACTCCTGGAAGGCTTTTGGTGCAATGTCCTCACCCTGTGGAGACAGGCCCTGGTGGCAGCATCCTCTGAAGCCTCCCCTGCTGCTGGGAACAAAACACTTTGCCTGAGAATTGAGAAGGATTCCTTTGCTGTCCCATTTTCACCCTGAGGCCAGGGAGCCCTGTGATTTTGTGGGTAAATTTGGATCTGTGAGATAAAACCTCGGTCTGGAGAACAGCCTTGAGGTGAAATTGTGTGGAAGAAGGAGGTGCTTCTGCACATCTGAGCCTTGGGACTTGCTCTGGAGAGGATCTGTGGTTCTGCCCCAGGACAGAACCACGAGGAATGAAGGATTCTGGCTGGTGAGCAGGGACAGCCACCATGAGGGGACAGCTCTGACATCAGCTTGAGGGTGACAGGGGTCCAGAGAATGAGTCCTGAGGGCTGAGGGAGATGGAAAGGGGCTCAGCCTGGAGAAAAGGAGGCTCAGGGGGGACCCTGTGGCTCTGCACAAGTCCCTGACAGGAGGGGGCAGGCGGGGGGGGGTCGGGCTCTGCTCCCAGGGAACAGGGACAGGAGGAGAGGGAACGGCCTCAAGTTGCACCAAGGGAAGTTTACGTTGGATATTGGGAAAATTTCTTCACAGAAAGGGTGCTCAGGCCTTGGCAGGGGCTGCTCAGGGAGGTTTGGAGTCGCCATCCCTGGAGGTGCCCAAGGAAGGGCTGGAGGTGGCACTCAGTGCTCTGGGCTGGGGACAAGGAGGGGATCAAGCACAACTTGGACTCAAGCATCTGGGATGGCTTTTCCAGCCTCAATAATCCTGGGATTCTGTGCCATGAATACCTTCTGAAAACGCTCTGTCTCTTCCCACTGGCTCCCGTTGCTCAGTCAGGGCACACAAATCCAGAAGGGAGGTGCAGAAGGAATTCTGTGCTCACAGCTGAGGGGACCAGCTGGGTGCTGCAAGTCTGGCTTAGGTGTTGTGTATAAATGGGAATGTTTGGAGGGGAATTGCTGATTGCAGAATCCCTGCCTGTCGTCTGTGGGGAGCTGAGGATTCCAAGAGGATTTTAAGACTTCCTAGTGCATAAATGGAGGCACAGAAGGATGCAAGGACCAGATCACAGAGCTGTGACCAAACGGCCTCATTGCAGAGGGACAGCACCCAGTGAGGAGCTGTTGGTCCTTGCTGAGGGCTGGGACACGAGATCAAGGCAAAGAGGCTCAGAAGGGAAAGGCAGGATGTTAACAGCACCCGGTTTTTGCTTGGCTGATGTTTGGCCAGGCTGTGTGAGGGGCAAAAGCCATCACAGGCAGGAGTCCAGTAAAAGGAGAAATTCCCAAAGGCAGGCACAAAGGAGAGGAGTCCCAGCTCAGCCTCCCTCCCTGGCAGTGCAGGGCACTGATCCTGCAGCCAGCTGGACCGAGCCCTCAGCAGCCCCTGCCAGAGCTGGGAAGGGAGAATTTGCCCAAAAGAACTTGTTCCTGGCTCAGCTGTGGCCAGCATTAACAGGCCCTCATAGATCACGGCAGACAGAAAGCTGATCACTGACAGAGATGGCGAGCTCATAAAACAGCTTTACAGGTGGTGTTTTCTTGTAATGTTTTCCTGTAATGTTTTATGGTCAGAGCAGGCCAATGTGGTGTCTGTACCCAGTTACTGAGCTAAACTCCAGATTGTTGTTGGGATTAGGAAATTGTATGAGTGGATGTGAAACCCTAAATCTAAAATCTGATGGACTAAAATCTTTTAGCTGGGAAGAAGTAAAACTTGTGAAACAAGTATTGTCCTAGCTTGTTAAATAGACTAAACCTGGTCAGCCCTGGTGGGGAGTAGAAAATCACCAATATTTGTTTTTTGGGGCAAAGGGGGAGAAAAGAAAAAAAAGAAGGCAATAGGGAGAGCTGGAGGAAAAAGAGGCAGTAATAGGGAATAGCAGGATCCAGGCAAGGCACTGCTCACTGGCGCTGCAAATTGGCTCCAGGAGCCCACAGCTGTAGGGTTTCTTTGCAGGAAAGCAGCAGGGCTGGTGGCTGTGGGGCTGAGGAGCCCAGAGGAGGAGAGGTTAAGCAAGGATTGTCCTCGCTGCACGGCGCCTGATTGAGCTCTCTGTTTGTTTGACTTGGAACTTTTGTTTCCAAACTTATAATTGGAAGGGTGCCCCTAAGTCCTGCTAAATAAACCTTGGCTTCATTTTTCCATTAGGCTGGGCCGGTGTCAGTGAGCAGGATGATTGTGGGTGACAGTGACAAATGGAGGTGGGCTGAGCTGGAGGCTGCAGAGTCCAGCCGAGGGAGGAGAGGAGAGGAGAGGAGAGGAGAGGAGAGGAGAGGAGAGGAGAGGAGAGGAGAGGAGAGGAGAGGAGAGGAGAGGATAGGAGAGGAGAGGAGAGGAGAGGAGAGGAGAGGAGAGGAGAGGAGAGGAGAGGAGAGGAGAGGAGAGGAGAGGAGAGGAGAGGAGATGAGAGGAGAGGAGAGGAGAGGAGAGGAGAGGAGAGGAGAGGAGAGGAGAGGAGAGGAGAGGAGAGGAGAGGAGAGGACTCCGTCTCCCACTGCTCCTGCTGCTGCTGCAGAATCACAGAATCCCACATGGGTTTGGGTTGGGAAGGATTTTACAAACCTCCTGTCCCACCCCTGCCATGGCAGGGACACCTCCCACTGTCCCAGGCTGCTCCAAGCCCCACCCAGCCTGGCCTTGGGCACTGCCAGGGATCCAGGGGCAGCCACAGCTTCTCTGGGAATTCCATTCCAGGGCCTCCCCACCCTCACAGGGAGGAATTCTTTCCTTATAGATCCAATCTAAATCTACCCTCCTTCAGCTTGTCCTGTCACTCCATCCCTTGTAAACAGTCTCTCTCCATCTTTCCTGTGGCTCCCTTCAGGTCCTGGAAGGTCACAATGAGGTCACCCCAAAGCTTCTCTGCTCCAGGCTGAGCACCCTCAGCTCTCCCAGCCTGCAAATGTTTTTGAAGGCCTTCTGGCTTTCGAAATGCTTGAAGTATTCCTGGCCTTCAAGGGATGTTTGAAGGCCTTTTGGAACTCAGATACAAAGGGTTGGTTTGTTTTTCTCAAAAGGTGGCAAAGCAAAGCACTGAAAGGTGCCCAGAGCTGGTCCCGTGGGAGCTGTGTGAGTGCCCTGGGGACAGAGGCGTGGCAGAGACTGGGTCACCTCATGGTTGTTCTCCAAGGCAAGGACAAACCACAGATGACCCCGAGGAAGGCTTTGAAAGGTTTGGCTGGTGTGAATCAGTGTTCTGTCACACTGCTGGGTTTAGTAAATCCTTTGTGGGTCAGGGGGACTCAAATCCTGCCCCACAGCTGGTACAAATCTCTGGGCCTGCAGGACAGCACATGGCTGAAGTGTTCCTTTATCCTCAGTCTCCTCCTGGCTCTTCCACACTGCCTCTGTTTTTCCCATGCAGCTCCCCTGGTATCAGTCCCAGCCTGGAGAAAAGGGATATTCAGGACCACTGCACTGATGTGTGAGGAGGGTTTCTCCAAACCTGTTTGGGACAGGGATGTCCCTGTGAAGGAGGGCCATCATCCGTGTGAAATGCTTTCAGCAGTGGAGGGTCCCCAGGTGTCCCCTATTCCAGCATGAGGCAGGGAGGTAAAATCTGTGCCTGGAATTCTGGTAGCCCTGACCTCTCCCAGGAGCAGGAGGCTGGGAGAACAATCACAAGACTCCTTCTTGTTGGAGGAAAGACTCCAGCCTGGATTTATATTCTGTTGGCTTTTCTATTCTGTTGGTTCAATTGGAATATCCAGTTGCCTCCCTAAGGGAATGCACTGCTCTGGACCCAGCTCCAGAGCTGCCAGGGAAGGGCTGCCCACAGGGAGACTTTCCCAGAGTTAAAATCTTCTGCTCTTCACCAGTGCTGGGGACAGGGGGACCTGCAGGTGTGAAGAGCAGCTCATTGCCAGGATCACTGCTGGGAATGCAGCAAACAACGCAGGCCAGAGCTCTGATTAGCCTGATCTATCTGGGGAAGGCTTTAATAAGCTGTTTGAGTCAGGATGTTCCAGAGATGGATGCATTCAAAGTGCTGCTTTCAGCAGTGCCTTGCACCCAGAGGCACATTCGGAGCTTGTTCTGAATGTGCACAAATGCAGGAGAGGCCTTTCATCTTTATGGAAATGGCAGAAAACCAACCAAAGCCTGGCACGGCAGCGTGGGGAGCACTTCCACCCCGAGCATCACATTGGGAGGGTCTCTGAGCTCCCCACGGGCTTAGCAGGGCTCTGGCCCTTTCCTAAAGCCCTGGGGATGCAGGTTCCCTGCAGGTTATCAGTGCCTTCCCCTAAAGCTCAGGAGATCCAGGTTCTCTGCAGGTTATCAATGCCTTCCCCTAAAGCCTGGGGGATCCAAGTTCTCTGCAGGTTATCAATGCCTTCTCCAGGTTATCAATGCCTTCCCCTAAAGCCCAGGGGGTCCAGGTTCCCGGTAGGTTATCAATGCCTTCCCCTAAAGCTCAGGAGACCCAGGTTTCCTGCAGGTTACCAATGTCTTCCCCAGGTTATCAATGCCTTCCCAGGGTTATCAATGCCTTCCCCTAAAGCTCAGGAGATCCAGGTTCTCTGCAGGTTATCAATGCCTTCCCCTAAAGCCCGGGGGATGCAGGTTCCCTGCAGGTTATCAGTGCCTTCCCCAGGTTATCAATGCCTTCTCCAGGTTATCAGTGCCTTCCCCTAAAGCCTGGGAATCCAGGTGGGGGATCCAGGTTCCCTGCACGTTATCAATGCCTTCCCCTAAAGCTCAGGAGATCCAGGTTCTCTGCAGGTTATCAATGCCTTCCCCAGGTTATCAATGCCTTCCCCTAAAGCCTGGGAATCCAGATTCTCTGCAGGTTATCAGTGCCTTCCCCTAAAGCCTGGAGGATGCAGGTTCCCTGCAGGTTATCAATGTCTTCCCCAGGTTATCAATACCTTCCCCAGGTTATCAATGCCTTCCCCTAAACCCTGGGAATCCAGATTCTCTGCAGGTTATCAATGCCTTCCCCTCATCCATCCTTCCCCCTTTCCCCTCTCTCCCATCCCCCAGATCAGCTGGGCTCTGCTTCCTTTCTTCATTCACGGAATTAGCGACCTTCTCCCCCAGATCCCCAGCAGCTACTGGAATTAATTTGCCGAGGCTCGGTGCGGGGATGTGTGTGGAAGGCGTTCCAGTGCCCACTGCTCGCAGTTTGTGTTGTCATTTACAGCTGCTCAGGGGAGCACAAAGCAGGTGTAAAACCATCCCCGGTTGTTTCCCAGCCCCTGCGCTCTGTGGGGAGGAACTACTTAAGGTGCAGGTGGGTGAGGAATTAGGGAAAGCACCTGGAAAACACCCAGAGTGCTCCAGGAATGGGGCTTTGCTTTTCTCCGTGCTCCTCTTGCCATTTCCTGACGTTTGAAAAGAAAGGAGCAGGGCCAGCGTTGAAACCTTGAGGATTTGTAGGAGCTGAGGCAAGTCAGTGCCACTCCATCTGCTTTTCCTGCCAGCACATCCCATGTCATGGAAAGCCCCAGTGCCTTCCCTGCCAGGAAAACCCCAAAAGGGTTAATCATGCATTTTCGGAGGCACCCAAAAATGTCAGAGTTGCTGTCTCAGAACATTCCAAGGGAAGAGTTACTCAGTGTCCTGGCACCTGAAATATCAATGCCAAGGGGAGGGTCAGGCCACAATGGGGAAAGTTGGGTGCTGTTGGGGTGGGCGAGCTGAGAGGACACCCACTGCTCTGTTCTATGGGGTGGGGGATTTAGGATCCTCACCTTGGACACCCACTGCTCTCCTCTGTAGGGTGAAGGATTTAGGATCCTCACCATGGACACCCGCTGCTCTCCTCTGTGGGGTGGAGGATTTAGGATCCTCACTATGGACACAGCTGCTCTGTTCTGTGGGGTGGAGGACTTAGGATCCTCACCTTGGACACCAACTGCTCTGTTCTGTGGGGTGGAGGATTTAGGATCCTCACCTTGGACACCAACTGCTCTGTTCTGTGGGGTGGAGGATTTAGGATCCTCACTATAGACACCTGCTGCTCTGTTCTGTGGGGTGAAGGATTTAGGATACTCACTTCCACCCTGGATGCCCAGAGATGCTGCTCCTGCATCTCCACAAGGCCACAGGCTCCTTCAGTCCCGTGTCCTCAGCCAGCCAGAGCTTGGAAAGCAGCTTCCAACAGGCACTGGGAAGCAAAGCCTGTGTCCCAAAGAGCTTTAGGACCCAGAAACACCGGAGAAGGGATGGGTTGGAAAGCCAGGAAAACTGCAGACTGCTTAACTGCCCTGTTTCCAAATGGATCTGTTTAACTGCTGAATATTTCTTTGCTTATCTTTTCCTAATCTTGCTGCTTTGGACGTCCAAGCTCCCTCTCCCATGGCTGCCAGAGGCTGGGGGATGTTCAGTTGTGAGAGGTTTGGCTGCCCAGGAGCACTGCCCGTGGTCCCAGAGCCTCCTCCTTCCCTCAGCCACACCGGGGCCTCACCGGCTGCTGCCTCTGGATATTGGTTTGTTCTGCTCTCCTGAGCCTTTTGCTGAGCTGCAAAGCAGAATAAACCAATATTTTAGGGTAATCCGTGTAAAAGAACCTTTGGGAAAACCCTGCCCCACTAACAAGACACAGGAGACAACAAAATATCCCCAGTGCCAATTTATTTGCCAGCGAACTTGGTGGGGACTGAAAAGCAGCAACTTTTTGCCATCGTTTCTTGTGTCTCACACCCAAACATCTCCCGTGGCTGATGTCAGGGGTTTGTGTGTTAAAGCAGCTGACAAGTGACACATCTGAAAAAAGATGGCAAAAATAAGTCAGGAAGTCTGGCTGTTGTGGGGAAGCAAAGGAGGAGGAGGAGGGTGCACACACAGGGAGGGTAATGACACTCGCAGGATCCACACAGCAGCAGCCTCCAGAGCCCCGGGATAAGCAGCAGGTGCCTGCTCCGAGTGTTTTGGGGGAATTTCACACTCCTCGGGTCGAGTGCAGGCCCGGAGCCACAAGGCCAGCACGGCGCTCCTCAGCCGGGCGGTGTCTGCAAACTGCGGGTTACTATGGCAACGGCTTTGTTAAATTTGGGTTTTTTTTAAAGCCAGACCCGTGGAAGTTGGGAGCAGGAGGGAGGGCTAAGCCGACAGATTTGCTTTGAAACCAAAGCTCCCCGCACGACTCGGCCTGCTGAGGGCTGCACAGCGAAACGCGGGGATGAGGTGGGAGTGCTCTGGAGCAGGGATTGTCCGACACTGTGTTCCAGAGGCATCGATGTAGGAAAAGTCAGGGAATCCCGGGCAGGCTGTACCCAACACGCTGGAGAGACTGAGGGGCTCTGGGGACACTCTGAGTGATGCCCAAAATGCTCCAGAGCAGGTCCCAGGCCCTCCTGCGCTCTGCTGGGAGCACCAGGCCTCTCTCCCAGAGCCAGGGATTTGCACCACATCATCCCAGAATGGTTTGGGCTGGAAGGGACCTTAAAGCCCTTGCAGTGCCACCTCTGCCATGGCAGGGACACCTCCCACTGTCCCAGGTTGCTCCAAGCCCCAATGTCCAGCCTGGCCTTGGACACTGCCAGGGATCCACGGGCAGGCACAGCTTCTCTGGGAATTCAATTCCAGGGCCTCCCCACCCTCACAGGGAGGAATTTCATCCTGATATCCAATCAAAATCTCTCGTCTTTTAGTTTAAAACCATTTCCCCTTGTCCTACCACTCTCTGGTTTGGGATTTTCCAGGACACAGAGTGGACACCGTGGTGGCAATTTACAGTCAAACCCTTCTGCCTGCAGTTGAGGTACTTTAGTTAAAGCTGCTCAGAGTTTCCTCAGGGACCAAACCCAACCAAGCCCACGTTCTAAGCAGCTGTTCTGTCCTATGCCATCCTTCTGTGGATGGGTAAAATAATTTCTGTAGCAGCTCTGACTCTCCCTGTTTGCTTTTCCGTGTCTCGCCAGATCAATTATTGTTTGTTACCTCCATTAGATCTTCAGAAGAGAAGGCAGAAACACAATCTTTTTCTTCCATTAATCAGAGCAGTTTACAGAAAACATCAATTTAAAATGTTAAGGCCAATTTGCAAGCGGTATTGACAGCACTTAAATTGGCCTCCAGAAAGTTGCTTTTGACACTGTGAAGAATGAAATCTTTATAAGCACACTGTGTGTGTTGAGCCTCTCCTGGTTCCTGACTGCTGATCCTATCACACTCCACGGAAGTGTAAACAGAGGTGAGGAGCTGGAAGCAAAGCTCCATTAAGAGCGTGCCAGAATCAGTAAACTTCCCCTCCCCTCTCGTTGGACCCCTGCCCAGATATTGCAACTCAATCTATGCTCTGCTTCCATCACCATCGGCTTCCTTTAGTTCCCAGCTGGGGTTTTTTTGACTTTCAAACTGCACAAAAATGTACTGGAACAAATGTACTCTGCTTTATCCTCGGCACTGTCACCTGGAGCAGTGAACTCAGAGCTGCCCACTGGCCACAGCCCCCACGAGAGCAGTGGCCACGGGCTCTGAGTGACCCTTACTGTGGAAAAGCAGCTTCCAGAGGGTGCAGGGAATGCTGGAGGAGTGACCCGGTTGGATTCCAGTGAGAGATTCCAGTCCTTGGGTGTGCAGCTCCCACAGGCCTTGCACGGGGGATGTGGGGACGTTTTCCAGCAGGAGACAGCGCTGCAGCCTCTGGAAACCTGAGTGATGAGCTCCTGGTTTAGCATCCATATCCCAAAGTGCCTCTCCCTGGCTTCCCTCAGGCTCTGCTCGGGCAGAGCAAAGAGCTGAGGCTGAGTCTTTGCCTTCCCCTTTCTTCCAGCAAATTCCCCTGCCTGAGGCAGCTTCTCCACAGCCCACATCTCCAGGGCATTCCCTCCTGCTGGGACATGCCCAGGGTGTTTTCTGGTGGCTTTCAGGAGCTTTTTCTCTGGGCTGACACACAGCAGGAAGGTTTGGCTCATGCTGGAGACAATTTCATTGTTTGCAAACAAATCCTATCCTTGGTGCAGGCCCTGCTCCTCCTGGCCCTTCAGCCACTTTGGGAATGGAGTGGCTCCTGCCTCACTTCCCCTTCCCTGAAGCTTTATTACCCTCAGAGCATCAGATTTGTTGTGGGCACCCGAAAGACTCCCCCGGGGTTATTTATGTGAGCCGCCCTAGGAAGGAGCAATGCCCTCCTCCAGAGAAGGACACATCCAACTGCTCGTGCTGTTTGATTTGAAATATTTGCAGAGGAAGGGAAAGGGAGTACATCTGTCACAATCTCACTTACAATCAGGGAAGTTAATGGAAAGATTCCTTCTGCCTCTCCTGGGCTTTGGACAAGGCTCTGTGCTGCAACATTAGCAAATAATGAAGTTCACATCTCACCAAATCCTCCTCAGGAAAATAATTCTAAAATATGTGGCTGGCCTTTTGCAGCTCTCTCCCCAAATCTGTCCCTGGTTTGTCAGCTGTGCCAACACCTCTATCTCTGCTGTGAAATCACTTCTGTGGATAAGAGCTGCTCTCTAAAAGAACCCCCCCACAGATGTTCCACCACTGCCAGTCCCGAGCGCTGCCCCAGGGCTCAGTGGCCCCTCCCAAAAGCACTGAGATAAAAATGAAATCTCCAGTGCCTGGCTTTCTACCCGAAGTCTGCCAGCTGCAGGAATGCACAGAACCACAGAATCTCCTGAGCTGGACCCACAGGGATCACCCAGTGCAGCTCCTGGTCCCAACAACCCCAGCCTGGGCATCCCTGGCAGCGCTGCCCAAACGCTCCTGGAGCTCTGGCAGCCTCGGGGCTGTGCCCATTCCCTGGGGAGCCTGGGCAGTGCCCAGCACCCTCTGGGGGAAGAACCTTTCCTGGTATCCATCCTAAACCTCTCCTGACACAGCTCCAGCCGTTCCCTGGGTGCTGTCCCTGTCCCAGGGAGCAGAGATTGGAGCTGCCCCTCGGGAGGAGCTGCCTGCCCTCACTGCATCCCACCCTGGCAGACCCAGCAGCACAGATTCAGCGGTGCCCTCTCTCTCTGAGGCTGCTCTCTGTGTGTTTCTCCTCCTTGGTGTACAGGAGGTACAGGGGTGACCCCGGGGGACTCCAGGTGTGACACGGCTGGAGGAGCTTTCCTGTCACACCTTTGCTCTGTGTCCTCGGTCCCTGTGCTGGGGCAGAGGGCAGCACCAGGAGGTGGAGGGACGACTCCACTCAGCTCTCCACTTGTCTCCACTTGCCTGACAGGATTCTGAGTGGACTCATCCATCAAAGGATTCAGGCCAAAGGGTCAGTGTGGGATCTGACCGGTGCTCAATGTTCTCTGAGTGGTGGAAGGGAGAGCTGGGGCTGGACAGGTTGAGTTGCTCTGGAACGTTCTGGAATGCAGCAGGGTGATCGTGATCCACATCTGGGAGGTCAGCCTGCCCCTCAGGAGGCTGCCAGTGACCCAGGACAGTGGCAGCAGCTCTGAGGAGCAGCCCCAGCACTCCTGTCCTGGCACACAGCCCATGGGCTTTGCCCAGGGCAGCTGGCAGGGGCTGGACCTGGATCTGGATCATTCCCAGGTCCAGGCAGCAAGGTCTGGAGTGGCACAAGAGCAAAGAAGCTCAGTGTGCCTGTGGCTGGGGAGGGCGGGCAGGACAAGGGATGGGCAGCAGTGCCAGTGCCCAGTGGGGCTGATGGGGAGGAGCGAGAGCTGAGAAAAGCACTGGGAGCCTCCTTTGCAGCTGTGCAGTTCAGTAGCCACAAGAACAAAGGTTCTGCTTCCCTTTCTGCAGCAGAGCCCAAATATCTTGAGACGTTTGGTCCTCCCATGCTTGGCCTTGAGCTCAGTGTGAATCACAGAATCATCAAGGCTGGAAAAGACCTCCAGGATCCTCAGTGCAGCCTCCCCTGAGGTACTGCTTTCCTGCCCCTAGTGCTAAGCGAGGCTCTGGCAGTTTGGGCAGTGCTGAGTACAAATTCCGCTCCTTGAGCCCCTGCTCTCACCTCTGGGCTGTGCTGCTGCTCTCACACCTCCTCGAGTGTCCAGGCTCATCCCTCAGGAGCTGACAGGTCCTGGTCACTCCATGGGGATTCACTCTGCTGGCACAGACAAGCTCCCAGCCTTGAGTTCCGTTGCAGGTGACACCTGTGAACATGGCTGGAACATAATTGTCAGGATGATACTTGGTGGAGCTGATGAAATATTTACCTTGGAGCAGCTGTCAGGCCATTAATGTTTCACTGGCTGCTGCCAGCCCGCTCCTGATTTACGCTCCTGAATTGATTATGAGCTTTAATTGCACTGCCCTCCTTCAATCAGGGCCACTTGCAATTAGCAACAACTCCTCTGCCCTGCTCCTGAGGGCCCCCTGGCCACAGAGCAGGAGGTGGCACAGCCCTGACCCTCCACCAGCCCCCCCAGATGCCCCCATCCCACCCCCTCAGTGTGGCCTGGGGCCTCCAGTGCTACCAGGCTGTGTGACAGGCTCAGGGCACGGTGGCACTGCTCTGGTGCTGTGGCCAAGCTCACACCTTGGGCACTCTGCGTCCAATTTGGGGACAGCAGCAGTGCTCAGAGGGTCACTCCTCTCATCCTGGCACCCCTGTGGATGCCTCACTGAGGGGTGCTGGCTCAGCTCAGGGTGGGCAGAGGCACAGGACAAAGCCCCGATGTGAATCTTCCCCAGGACAAGGCTAAGCTTGGAATAGAGCTCAGGTCCCAAGGGGTGTTCTGCGCTTTCCAGCAAAGCTTTAGAGACCAGGCCTAACCTCAGTTTGGGCTGGAATCTGTTTCCTCCTCTCCCAGCAGGAAGCACATGCCATGGAATGTCTGGCTTCCGTAGGGTCTGTGCTTGCAGTGTTTTGGACTCTCCGAGTCTCTGATGGTTCCCACCCTCCCAAGAACCCAGGACAGATTCTGTCAGCCAGGTTTCCTCTAAAACCTCTGGGTGCTGATGGCCAGACCCATCCAGAGGCTGAGGGCATCCCTGTGAAAGCAACGTGCTCCTGCAAGGATAACTTGGAACGCTCAGAACCAGGGCAGAGAAGTCCTGGGAGATGATTGCAGCTCCCCAGAGCACAGAGCACCCAGAAGAGCAGCTTGGCTGAATCTCTGCACTGCAAACAGGCCCTGGAGCTCAGCCCTGGCCCCTGCAGGCCACCAGCTCTGCAGATGCTCAGGGAAGCAGCTCCTGCTCCTAAGACACGCTGCTCTCCTTGACCTATTTGCTCATTACCTCCACAAATGTGATTTTGATTAAGGAATTTTCCTAAGTAATTACTCTGGCATTAGCAATCCAGCCAAACAGAAAATAGTCTGGAGAGCAAGGTGGCCTGGTGGCTGCCCTGAGGGCTCTTTGCTGGCTGCCAGGGAGGGGAGCAAAACCATCCCTGGAGGGCAGCTGGGCACAGCTTTGTCCAGTGGGGGCCAGTCCGAGGGGCAGCTGGGCACAACTCTGTGCTGCCCACAGGGGCACAGGTCCTGCAGGTCGTGTCCCAGCTCTGTGTGTGGTTTGTGCTGCTCTTCACAGTTTGGGAGAGGCTCTCACAGAGCTGCAGGGGTTAAACCACTCTTGATTCCACCGGGTGTTCAAATTAAAAGGCTGCTGAGCTCTTGTTTGGAGCAGCAGGAGAGAAGGAATTCCAGCCCTGGCACAGGGTGCCCAGAGAAGCTGTGACTGCCCCTGGAACCCTGGCAGTGCCCATGGCCAGGCTGGACATTGGGGCTTGGAGCAGCCTGGGACAGTGGGAGGTGTCCCTGCCATGGCAGGGGGGGGCCCTGGAAGGGCTTTAAGGTCCCTTCCCATCCAAACCATTCTGGAATTCTGTGACTCTGTGATTTTATGATTTCATTATTCTATGATTCTATGATTATTCTATGTATTCTATGATCCCATGTTTCTGTGGTTCCGTGATTCCATAATTCTATGGCTCTATGATTCTATGATTCCATATTTCTAGGATTCTACAATTCCATATTTCTAGGATTCTACAATTCCATGATTCTATGATTCCCTGTTTCTATAATTCCATGTTTCTGTGATTCAATTACTCTATAATTCCACATTTCTGTGATTCCATGATTCCATGATTCTGTGATTCAATTATTCCATAATTCCATGTTTCTGTGATTCCATGATTCTATGATTCTACAATTCTGTGATTCTATGATTCTACATTTTTGTGATTCCATGATTCTATGATTCTACAATTCCATGATTCTATGATTCCATGTTTCTGTGATTCTATGATTCTACAATCCTATGGCCCAGCCAAATCAAATTGTCCCACAGCAAAAACGCTGGCAGAAGGGGCTGAGGCTGAGCTCACTTTTGCTCCAAAGAGGCACAAAAATAATGGTGTCACCTTAAAGATGAAAGCCACGGGCTGAGCTCCTCCCTGGGAGAGTAACTCTCTCGTAAACGCAGCCAGCACTCGCTCCCTGCAGGCTCTGCCTCAGCCCTCAGCAGCTCTGGGGAAGAGCTGCCAAGCACAGAGGGACTCATTCCAAGGCAGGGAAAATATAAATATCCCTCTGGTTAATTCTGGGTGCCATCATCCATCAGTGGCTGCCTGGTGCAATTCAGCTGCTTGCCACCTCCTGACAGCACAGGCAGGAAAGAATTCCCATGGTAATGGCAGGCAGGAAGGGCCTGGGGTGGTTTTTTTGGGTGAAGGAAAGGGTGGTGGGACCTTGTGAGGGACAGGAGTTACCTGGAGCTGCCTGGGTGTGACCAGAGGTGCAGACAGGGCCAGGAGGAGCTGCAGGGCATGGCCAGCTCCAGCCAGCATGGCCTGACCGCTGGGACAGGCGTCCAGGAAAGGGTCATGGAATCCTGGAATGGTTGGCTTGGAATGGAACTTAAAGATGGTCCAGTTCCAGCTCCCCTGCCAGCACCCCCGGGGGTTCATTGGGAATGTGCACTTTTAGGTGGCTGCTGAGTTGGGAACATGTGCAGGGACAGGATCAGGGACAAGGCCAAGGACAAGGCCATGGACAGCTGCTGCTCAGGACAAAGGACGAGGGTGGGAAGATGCAGAAAGATAGCCAGGAGGATTCCCAGAAGGTCCCCAGAACCCCCTTCAGGCGTCACAGCAGAATGGGTGGATAAGATCCCAAAAGATTCTGAGTCTCTGAGCGTGATGTCCCCTCTCGAAATGATTTAAGAAAGGATCTGGACACTTCAGCACTTTATAAACTTCAGCAGGCACCATCTCCATCTCCAGGCACAGGAAGTACCTCTGAGAGCTTTTCCCTGCTTTTCCTGACGTCAGCAGGATTTGCCCCTTAAAGCCTGGCTTTTCTTTCCTAATTGCTGCTCCCTTTGAGATGGGAGGTTTTGAAGTTGTTCCTCCCAAATCCTTTGCTTCCAGAGGAAAGCAGAAACCATAAATGACTCCGTTTGAGGGTGTGAAAGAGAACAACTTGCATGCTTGGACTGTGAATTCCATACACCCATTTATTTACTCACAATTATAAACAGAGCACTTAATAAATATTTATAAGGAAGCTCCCAAGGCCCAGCTGAGAAAATCAGGATTATCACCATTTCCCAGTTCTCAGACTGAAGCACAAGCAGAGACACCACTTGTCCAACAAAACCATGCAGGTTTTGAGGTTGGAGACCACAAAATCCCAGGATGGCAGGGGTTGGAAGGATCCTCTGCTCCAGTCCCTCTGCTCCAGCAGGGTCACCTGGAGCACAGGGTCACATCCAGGGGGGTTTGATCATCCCCAGGGAAGGAGCCCCCACAGCCTCTCCGGGCAGCTGTCCCGGGGCTCTGGCACCCCCACAGAGGAGAAGTTTCTCCTCCTGCTCAGGCAGAGCCTCCTGGGTGTCACTCTGTGCCCGCTGTCCCTGTCCTGTCCCTGGGCACCGCTGGGATCCGGCCCTGAGGTGTTTGGGCACAGGGATGAGATCCCCTCTGGGCTGTCTCTTCTCCAGGGGAACAGCCCCAGCGCCCTCAGCCCTTCCTCAGTCCCCTCATCATCCTCGTGGCCCTCACTGGACCCTCTGCAGTGGTTCCCTGTCCTGGCTGAGCTGGGGAGCCAGGGCTGGGCACAGCTCCAGGAGCAGGGCAGAGGGGCGGGGTCATTCCCTGCCCCGCTGGGAATGCTCTTCCTGCTGTCCCCAGATCCCACTGGCCCCTGGCCCCAGGACACTCTGCTGCCTCAGGGACAGCTCCGTGTCCCTCAGGACACTCTGCTGCCTCAGGGACAGCTCCGTGTCCCCTGGCCCCAGGACACTCTGCTGCCTCAGGGACACTCGGTGTCCCCCAGCACCCCAGGACACTCTGCTGGCTCAGTTGACAAGAGGCTTCAGGCTGGATGGCAGAACTGCTTTTGTTCCACTCTTCCTGGCCCTGGAAGAATCCCAGCTTCTTGCCTTCCCTCCCGTTTAGCAGCTTGGGTAGCTCAGCTCTCCCGCTGAGAGCTGGGATGTGTGGTCCCAGACTCTGGATCAAGCTAATCCTGGCAGGGATCAGGAGCAATTCCCCCCGAGTTCTCGTGGGGGATGCTCCCCTTGCAGCCTGGTCTCCATTATGGAGCACTCAGCTCCCGAGGGGATCAAAGAGCATCCGAATCCAGAGCTGCCACGCAGGGCCAGGGCTGATGTACAGACCTGATTTCCCTGGAATGGTATCTGAGGCAGATCTGGACAGCTTCAGTCATTCACAGCTGACCCTTGCAAAGGCGTTCTGATATCAGGGACTGTTCATCTCCAACCTCAAATCCCTGCTGGGACAATCACTCCTCCATATTGTGCCTCCACCTGAGAAAAGCAGGTTCTGCCTCCCTTCTGCTGATACCCTTGAAGCCTGTGAGGTGTGATCAGCTCTCCCTTTGCCCTTAATCACTTTCCTTAGCCTATATAATTAAATTCCATCAGGTATTGCAGCTAATTTTTGAGGAGCTCCCAAAGAACAAAAGCCAGCTCGGTCGCAGGCGAACAGAACAAATTAATTAGGAGGGGAATATTAGGCCCTCTCTAAATGAGATCAGCAAAGCTCCAGCAGAAGCAGCACAGCCTGACTGGCTCTGCTGCTCCTCAGCCCCTGAGCAGCTGCTCAGTTCCAGGGGTACAAATTGTTCGGGGATGCAGCACAGGGAGGGGATGGGGCTTGGAGCAGCCGCTGCTGCAGCCACTCCCGGGATTCATCTCAAAGCAGGACATGGGGAACTGCTGGTTTTGAGTGTCTCATTAACAGCACAGGCTGGGCCATCAGATTCCTTCGGTGTGCTCTGGGAATGGCTCCCTGTCCTATCCCTGACCCCAATAAAAGGGGGTGTTACGTGAGTGTTGGGCACTGCCAGGGATCCAGGGGCAGCCACAGCTTCTCTGGGCACCCTGTGCCAGGCCCTCCCCACCCTCACAGGCAGGAATTCCATCCCTATATCCACTCTAACCCTGTCCTCCTTCAGCTTAAGGCCATTCCCCTTGTCCTGTCACAGCCCCTGTGGAAAATCCCTGTCCACCCTTCCTAAAAGCCCCTTTGGGGGGCTCATGGCAGCAATCTCTGGCTGTTGGTGCAGCTGCAGCTCTGCCAAACCCTCACTTCTCCCTGCTGAGCTGAGGAGCTTCCCACACCCATCTGCTCTGGGAAACCCTGGGCTGGGGACGTGTCCAGCCACTTTGTCTCCCTCACCAGTTCTTGTTTCCATCTCCTCAGTAACTTACATTCTGTTGTACCTCTCAAAGGAAAGTTTCCCCCCATCTTAACCAGAAAAAAAAAAGTGCAAATATTAACAACCAATTCTCATTTTTTATTGACAAACCTGTGTTTCTCCATCCTCTGCCCTTCCTGCTCCTCGTGGGGGGATCAGTCCCTTCAGAAGGTGCCTAAGACACTCACACACAGTTATTTCCTCTCCTTTTATCCCTGCTTTTCCAGAGATTTCCTGAGTTCTGTGCTTTCAGAGGGAACTGAGGCAGCAGCAGGTTCATCCCCTTTTCCTCACTTACCCAGAAGGAAAATTCAGTCATCTTCATCCTTTTCCCCTGAAAGTCATCCCACAACGTGCAGGCTGCAGTTGATGTGCACATGGACCATGGATCCCTAAAAATTCTGTTCGTTGAGGCATCATTTCATGAGCCAGATGCGTTTGGGGAATGTAGCTGAGTTTTGGAGCTTCTTTCTTCAGGAAGATGAATGTGAATGCAGAAATTTTCAACACTTCTGAAATTAATATCTTCATCATGACTTACAAGTGCTGCTTTAAAGGCAGTTAAGGATGCTGGGATAAAGCAGCTTCCCTGAGTTATCTCAGGAGATGTTATTACTCAGAAATTAAGGGCTGGAGTTGCACAAATTCCCAATACCAGACTCACAGGTTTGATCCTGGCATCTCCTTCTCCTCTGGAGGCTTCTCCTTTTCAGTTTAATTTTACACCAACATCCCCCATCTCCTTTGCACAGTGGCTTTCTGCAGGGGGCAGGTTCCTGATGGAATTTCAGTTGTCCCACAGCAGTGACTCCTTCCTGCTGCTTCCCCATGCTAAATCCAACCCCAGAGCACTGGGGAAGCACCAGGCACTTCCCTCGGTGCCTTTTCCATGGATGGAATTCCTGCTGGATTCCTAGAAGGCCATCACATAAAATCCAGTGAAAGCACAAACAAATCAAGGCTGTAAAATATCTCTACAGAACCAAAGAGCCACAGAATTTCCTGAGCTGGAAGGGACCCACAAGGATCATCCAGTCCAACTCCTGACCCTGCACAGACACCCCAACAACTCCACCCTGGGCATCCCTGGGAGCTTTTGGATGATTCTGGCAGCTCTGGAGGGTCTGACAGAGAGCAGGACTGGAGCAGATGTAAGGAAATGTAAGAATGTAAGGAAATGTAAGAATGTAAGGAAAACATTCCTCCCTGTGAGGGTGCCAGGCCCTGGCACAGGGTGCCCAGAGAAGCTGTGGCTGCCCCTGGATCCCTGGCAGTGCCCAAGGCCAGGCTGGACATTGGGGCTTGGAGCAGCCTGGGACAGTGGGAGGTGTCCCTGCCATGGCAGGGGTGGCACTGGATGGGCTTTAAGGTCTCTTCCAAGCCAACCCATTTTGGGATTCTGTAAAGGGCAACATCCACAGGGCCCCTTCCTCTGCTGTGCTGCAGAGCAAAGGGGTGGCTTTAGGAGCTTTAGGAGCTTTAGGGGCTTTAGGGGATCTAAAGTTTGCTCCTTGGGGAGCATTGGAGCTCCAAGCCCCGCATGTGTCCCTGGGGAGGAGGAGCAGCCCATGGCAGCAGGGCTCTTCCAGTCCTTCACGGGTTCTGTGCTGCTTGTGGAGAGCCAGAGAGGGGCTGTGTTTTATTTTCTCATCCATTTAATCCCCTCCTTTTGAAAGTGCTTTTATCTGAGCAGAGCATGAGTTCATCACGGCATTTCTGTCATCCCACGTTGCTGCCGAGACCCTCGAGCGCTGCACTCCTGGGTTTTGCTTGCACAGAGTCATTTTTTAAAGTTAACAGAACCTCAAAGTGCTGTTTCCCGAAGCCTCTTCCAGCCTGTTCCAGCTCGCAGGGGGGTTCACAGTCAAGGACAGCTGCTGCAGTTAACGGAGTAAACAATTAACGAAGGAGATGTTCCCTGGGTCACTGGAGCCAGCACAGCTTTGAGCTTCATCTTCTCCAGCTTTTCCAGTGCCAGGCAGATGCAGGAGTCCAAGCCCAGTGCTCTGGATCTGGCTCTGCTGTGGTGTAAGTGGGCAGATTTTTGGCAGGGCTGCCCGTTTGGACTGCTCCAAACCCTGTGCCAGGGAACTGCTTCCCGTTCTTGTCTCAGGAAGTCTCCCAGGATGCATCATTTTCCACAGAGCCCAGCTCCTGGCCAGCGATTCCACTTGGAAGTTGCAGGGTTGGGTTGTGAACAGGGAGATTTTACCTGGCCTGGGTGCAGGGAAGGGTGGAAGAAGTGATACAAATGCCCCCTGAAGTCACCCTGGGATGAATCAAAAAGCAAAGCAAAGATCTCTCAGTTTTCCAGCTGGAATGATGCTGCTGTTCTGTTTTAACCCAAATTCCCTCTTGGCTCGGGAGTGACCCTGGCCTGAGTTGTTCCCATGTTTTTGGTGTCCTTGGGGACACAGCTCTGCCCCTGTGCTCCCGCAGGAACATCCCAAACCCCTGGATAAGGCAGGGCAGGAGGGAAAGGGACAGAAAGGAAGAAACTCTTTAGAAAGAGGGTGAAATTCTGGATTGTCACATTTACTGCTCTCCACAACCCCCTGAGGGGAGGGTGCAGCCAGGGGGGCTCTGCTCCCCCGGAGCAACAGGACAAGTGGAAAAGGCATCAAGTTGTGCCAGGGAAGGCTAAGACTGGATAATAGGGTCATTAAAGGACAATAAAAACGACTTTACAACCCTTTCTCCATGGAAAGGATTGTAAAGCCCCAGGACAGGCTGCCCCAGGGGTTCAAAATCACAGATGTGGCACTTGAGGCCATGGTTTAAGTGGTTGGGCTTGGTGATCTCACAGGTCTTTTCCAGCCTTAATATTCCTGTGATTCTGTGATTCCTGGGACAGGGAACTTGGCTCTCCTTAGCCCACCCAGTGTGATTTAAGCTACAGAATATCTGTAGGACATGGAAAAATCTGAATTTCCCTGCACTGATTTGGAATACATCCCGTTCATGTCTGGCTGTGCAACGCTGACAGCTCACCCCAAGTGCCACTGAACTCCTTCCAGCTGCTTTTTTGTGCACATTTTTGTGTCCTGGACAGGCAGCAGTGCCAGAAGGATGGTGTTAAACAGGCAAGACTCAGCGGTGGAGCCCTCACTGAGCCGTTTCTGACACGTGTGAGAGGTGCCAGCTGGCTCATGCTTTTTGGGTTGTTTGGAGAAGGAAAATGGGGATGTTTGAGGTCTCAGTGGCATCCCTGGGATGTCCCTTATCACTGTAATCTCTGTTAAACTGCACCCTAAGAGAAGCCCCCGGGTGCCTAACCTGGCTGTAAACACTTCCACCATGTCTGACACCCACAAATTCATGAAACTTCCCCCAAATCGGGATGGGTGGGGTGTCTCTGGCTGCCCTGGGCATCTCGGGGGGCAGGAATTCATGTTTTGGGTCTGGAGCTGAGGCCGCCTTGCATTCCAAGGACAGGGTGAGTGGCAGGACAGGGGTGGTGCAGAGCACTGCAAACACCTCCCTCCTGTGGTTTTGTGTGTAAAACGGCCCCAAAAGAACCACCCCAGCTCTGTTATGTGGGAAACGGCCCCAAAAGAATCACCCCAGCTCTGTTATGTGGGAAACAACCCCAAAAGAACCACCCCAGCAGAAATGAGCAGCACCAGGAGCAGGGAGGCTGTGGGTCCTCCATCCACCCCCCAGAAATGAAAGGATTTTTTCTTTTCCTGCAGATCTCTGTCTGACAGTATCGTCGGTGCTGAGGAGCTGGATGTGAGGGCTCCTCCCTGGGTGCAGGGCTCTTTTCCCCAGGGCAATTTGTGACGAGGCTGAGGTCAGAGCTCTGTGCCTCTCGCAAAAGTCTGCCCACGCCGGTCCCTGTCTGCCCTTCTCAGGGTGATGTAATCTGTGCTCAGTAATAACATTTCCAAGAGGTGGATAACAGCATTTTAGTTCAGCTCTAATAATTCTGTTAAAGCAGAGCCGGGGTTGTAATTGCAGTTTGTGGTCGGGGCTGTTCCATATGTGTGTTCTGTAGGATGCCATTGTAACGAAATGTTCCCTCGGAGCTCCGTGCCCTGGAGAATTCGCCTTTATTGTGTGTCAGGCAGAGCTCTCTGCCCTCTGCTT
The DNA here is from genome assembly GCA_026261815.1 of Monarcha castaneiventris obscurior. Classification (NCBI taxonomy): domain Eukaryota; kingdom Metazoa; phylum Chordata; class Aves; order Passeriformes; family Monarchidae; genus Monarcha; species Monarcha castaneiventris. The sequence continues at coordinate 586,120 of JAMPIT010000493.1, forward strand.
GGCCGTGCAGCCAGAGGAGAGGGGGGAAAGAAGTGAAATTCCGCCTTGTTTCAGTCTCTGCTGACAACTGGGAGCTGTGGAAGTGCTGATCTTCCTTTGCTGCGGTGCCACAGCTCTGCCCCAGCCCCCGAGCCTGGCAGCGAGTGCTGAGCGCGGGGCTCGCAGGCATTGGAGCACATGGAGCCCAGCCTGAGCCAGCACGGGGAGCAAAAGAGCAGGAAAAGCCTCTTCCAGAAGGTCAAACACAGCGCTGTGAAGCAGCACTTTAAACCTGATCCTGCCCAGGAGAAACAGAGATACAAAATCTGCGTGGACAGGGAGTGAGTGACGTGTGTGCCAGGGGTCAGGCAGGGGGTGGCTGTTCTGCTTTGGGAGCTGTTTGTGTTGTGGGACCCTGGCAGGAGCAGTTCTGGTGTGGGGGTTTCATTCCCAGATCCCCAAAATGTGCAGGCAGGGACCTCTGGGCAAACGAGGACACGTGGAGGGGCCACGACTGTGGGTGGCAGGAGGGGACAGTGCTGGGGATGAGCACAGGGAGCAGCCCTGGGAGAAGGATTTGGGGGTGCTGTGGGTGAGAGCTGGGCCCCAGAAATCCCCCACGGCCTGGGGTGAGCCCCAGTGTGGGCAGCAGGGGAAGGGAGGGGGGATTCTGCTCCTGTGCCCCACTGAGACCCCACCTGCGGAGCTGCCCCAGCCCTGGGGCCCAGCTCAGGGAGGAGCTGGAGCTGCTGGAGAGAGTCCAGAGGAGGCTCCAGGATGAGCAGAGGGATGGAGCAGCTCTGCTGGAAGGAAAGGCTGGGAGAGCTGGGATTGTTCACCTGGAGAGGAGAAGCTTTGGGGTGACCTCATTGTGACCTTCCAGGACCTGAAAGAGCTACAGGAAAGATGGAGGGAGAGGATTTCCAAGGGATGGAGGGACTGTTTACAAGGGGAATAGCTTCAGACTGACATCGGGCAGGGTTAGATGGGCTATTGGGAAGGAATTGTTCCCTGTGAGGGTGCCAGGCCCTGGCACAGGGTGCCCAGAGCAGCTGTGGCTGCCCCTGGATCCCTGGCAGTGCCCAAGGCAAGGTTGGACAGGGCTTGGAGCAGCCTGGGACACTGGGAGGTGTCCCTGCCCACAGAAGGAGTCTGGAACTGGATGGGCTTTAATGTCCCTTCCCAAACTATGTGGTGATTCTATGAAAAATCCCTGAAATGAAAATCACTCAATTCACACCAGTTTTTCAAGGAATTCTGCTTTTTTTAGCTCTCCCACTGTAGGGCAGAGACCAGGTTTAGCCTGGTCAGGGTGAACATCTGGGATGAGTTGCAGGAGCTCCTTCCCAGCCCATGGTGCAGGCAGCTCCATCAGCTCGTGGCTGAACCCCTCTGGCAGCGCTGATCCCGCTCTGGAAGGACTCCCAGCCCCTCAGGGAGAGCACAGCTGGAGGCAGAAAGGAGGAAAAGAGCCCCAATGGAGAAGGAAATGGGGAATTTCCTGGTCTGGCATGGCCCTTTCTGTGCTCCCTCTGCTCTGCTGGGCACCTGCATTTGGGATTGATCCAAGGAACCCTTCGCTTCCAGTGGGAAACACCCTGCTCAGGATGGGATTATGGCAAATAAGTTCAATAACAACACCTGGATTTGGCCCCCCGGCATCCCCCAAAGCACGTCTGGAAGGAAAAACCGTGTCCCAAAATTTTGCAAAGCTGAGAGAAATGCTCGCAAGTGAGCAGGAATATAAAAGAAACCCCAAAAATCAAACATAGCATCCTGTAATCCATCCGTGGAAAGGGAAAAGTCATGCTACTTGAAGTCTGCAAATTCGAGTTTCTCCTGGGAAAATGTAACTCCTGTTCAAATGCTAATGGCTTGTTATCACAGGGATGCTTTAATTGAACTACAATGTTCCATAAGCAGGGGCAGAGCAAGGTTCAGAGAGCAAATGGCTGATGAACAATCCCCAATCTGCCAGTAAATGTTTGCTTTTTTTATAAACTTCCCCTCCTTGATCTCTGTCTTAAGCAGATTCTCTGAAGGGACCTGTAAAAGGCAGCTGATTTCAGCTGGAGGTAGCAGCAATGTTCCTGGGGTTCTTTTATCCTGCTTTAAAACAGGGAATTTATGGCACTGCTCGAGTGGCAGTGGCCAGAGTGGCTGGGCCTGAGTGCACAGAAACTCCTGGGATAGGAGCAAAAATTGGCTCACTGGAAAGCAAAGATGCAGCATAATTTAAATGAGTGATAGAGAAAAGGAAATCCAGTTGGGCATTTCAGCCACAGAACATCTCTGGAGGCTCCTCAGGACCAGCACAAACATCTCAAGGAGTACAAATAATTCCAGGCACCCAGAATCCAGAAGTCAGGGCTTGCAAGAGGGAGGCAGGAAGAAAAGAGAAAGAGCCTGTGATGTTCCCCATGGAAGTAGAAAAATCTTTCTTTTTTTCTGGACGCTCTCCTCAGGGGATTCCTGGGGGATGCCTCCACAGTTGGAGGTTTTTGCCAAAGGTGTAAGAAGAAAATTGGGAGCTGCCACCACTCCCAGAGCTGTGGAAAGACTTTGTGTGCGTTTGGTGACGTTTCCAGGGAGCACTTGGCTGACCTTGACCAGAAAAGCCCCGTGTGGGAAGGGGGTGGGGTGGGTTTTCTATTAGATGGGAATTAACATTTGTCACAAGTGTCAGCATCTCCTGCCTGCTCTGGGAGCTCCTCCGAGGCTCTCCAGCACCATCCCTGGCACGGCAGAGCCTGTGCCAGCCTCTCTTGGCCTGGCACCTGCTGGACACGGGGCTGGAGCCTGCTTGGACCTACTGGGGCAGAACAGGGGGCCTCAGGTGAGACCCCACCTGCAGAGCTGCCCCAGCCCTGGGCCCAGCACAGGAGGGACCTGGGGCTGCTGGAGAGAGCCCAAAGGAGGCACCAGGATGAGCAGAGGGATGGAGCAGCTCTGCTGGGAGCCAGGCTGGGAGAGCTGGGATTGTTCACCTGGAGAGGAGAAGCTTTGGGGTGACCTCAGTGTGGCCTTGCAGGGCCTGAAGGAGCTGACAAGAAAGATGGGGAGAGGCTGTTAACAAGGGCTGGAGGGACAGGACCCAGGGAATGGCCTCCCACTGCCAGAGGGCAGGGATGGATGGGATATTGGGATGGAATTCCTGGCTGTGAGGGTACCAGGCCCTGGCACAGGGTGCCCAGAGAAGCTGTGGCTGCCCCTGGATCCCTGGCAGTGCCCAAGGCCAGGTTGGATGGGGCTTGGAGCAGCCTGGGACAGTGGGAGGTGTCCCTGCCATGGCAGGGGTGGGATGGGATGAGCTTTAAGCTCCTTTCCATTGCAACCATTCAGCAATTCCGTGACATTTGGGGACCTTGAGGGGCAGGTGGGAGCTTCCCCTCAGGTTATTATAAACCAGGCCCCACTGCTGGGCACGGGGGGACAGCGAGTGGCTGGAAAGGAAAGAGGGAAACCTGCCAGACTGAGAGGTCCCAAAATCTCTCTTAATTCCCACAGTGCTGCCAGAGAGCCTGTATTTGGGTGGGAGCAAACAGCTTTTAGGGTCAGTCTTGGAAAAGCAGAGAAGGGCTGTGGTGCCAGTGGGAGCCAGGCAGGACAGAGCCCCAGGATCCCACCTGGATCCTGGATGCCCTCCTGGTCCTGCCCACAGTTGCCCAGCCCAGCTCTGCTCCCGCACAGCTCGTGCAGGAAACCAGGGAGAAGTGGAATTTCCCAGGGACTGAGCTGCATTCCTGGCCCCCGAGGCCGCCTCCCTTCCCTCCCCCTGCACCTATCTTATCTCTGCCTCTTCCTGAAATTATAGGAACAGAAAAATTAACAACATGAAAAAGGGAGGAGATGATAAAGAGTATCTGAAAAATTATCTGTGTCCTCATTTCAGAGCTTTGCATGGTAACAGGGAGGCAGGAGGGGTTTTTTCTTTATTAATGTATTAAAATATTAAAAAGCTGGGTGTCTCTTGAACCTGCTGTGTTGTCAGGGACGGAGAAAGCTCCGAGGGAGTCTTTTGAGGAGATATTTGCACTTGAGGAACTATCCAGGGATGCCATGCATGGAGCAGAGCAGAGCAAAGCTGAAATCCAGGTTTGCTGTCCTGCTGCTCGTGGGCCCAGCGTGGCCAGGGGTGACTTGGGCACCTTGGGACAAACCTCTGGCACCAGGGCACTCTCAGGGCTCTGCCTGGAATCCCTTCTGACCTCTTTCATCTCCCTAATCCGTAAGGTCTGAGTGAGACCAGGGAGAGCAAACGGATCTGAGCCAGGGATGAGCCAGTTTCCTGAGGGTTGGGCTGTTTCATTTGGCACTTGGTTGCTTCCCCTCTCACATCCTGTTCGTTCCTTGGCAATTCCCAAAACGTGCAGTTGTTCCTCTCCACAGATCTTGGCCAAGGAAGAATTAAGGCTTCGGTGTTGCTGTAGGTGGTGTTTTCTGTGCCACCCTCGGGGTGCTATTAATTATGCAAAGTGTATGAGGGGGACAGTGGGGCACATGTATAAATATATAAATATATAAAAATATATTTATATAAAATATATAAATATATGAGTATCTATAAAATATATGAATATATAGAGATATAAAATATATCAATATATATCTGTATATATAAATATATAAATATATAAGTATATAGATATATAAATATATAAAATATAAAAATATAAAAATATAAATATATAAAATATAGAAATATATGTATATATATAAAATATATGAATATATAGATATATAAAATATATCTATATAAATATATCTATATAAAAGATAGAAATATATGAATATATATGAAGTATATAAATATATATCTGTATATATAAATATATAGATATATAGATATATGAATATATGAATATATTAATAGATAGCTATATAAAATATATAAATATATAAATATAGATACATATAGGTATATAGATTGATAAAATATATTAATAAATGTATAAAATATATAGCTACATAGATATATATAAATATATGAATATATGAATATGTAAATATATAAATATATAAATATGTAGATATATGCATATCCACCCAGACAGACTGACTGAAGGTGTTTTTGTTTCCTTTTCCCTGGCAGGTCACTATGGAAAGGATATTTATCGCAGTGGAGGGCCAGATCTCCATAATTTCATCTCCTCCGGGTTTGTCACGTTAGGAAGAGGACACACGAAGGGTACAGTGGAAACCATTTTTTGCTAAATGAAAAGATTGTTTTAAATCCAAAGCTCTGAGCCAGCAGCTGGGCTCTGGGTGCCCTGAGCTGGCAGCGGGGTCAGCCCAGGAAATGCCGCTGCAGGTTCAGGGCTGGGCTCGGGCAGGACCTGCGGGTCCTGGCAGGGGAGCTGGGGCAGGGCAGGGGGGATCCCAGGCTCCACTCCGCCTTTGCAGTGGGACTGTTCCTCCAGCTTTGTGTTTTCCTGGGTGCTCCCAAAGGGGAGGGCAGGAATGTCCAGCTGGCCCAGGGCAGGCAGTGACCACTTCCAGACAGTGGGTCTCGAGTTCTTTCCTTTGACTTCTGGGCTTTTATTTTACTTACTTATTTATTTACTTACTTATTTATTTTTGATTGGGGGAGGGGGTATGATGAACATTTTATAAAATCATTTCTTTTTAGGTCCCTCAAGCCTATATTTTCTCTGTTCCTATAACCTGTGATATAATGTACAAACAGGAAAACACAAAAATATCCACCTGCTGCTCTGTGTATGCTCTGTGTACATGTACTGTATATAAATACCTGTGGAGAGACAGCTGTAGCTCTTTCCCACAAGTACCCAAATTCCCAGGGCGCTCTGGTGACACCAAAGCTGTGTCCTGGTGACACCAGAACCCCGGGCAATGCTCACTTGATGCCGCTGTTGCCTGTTTGGTGAGTTTTTCTAGTGTGTGGTGAGCCGTGTTTGGAGTGTCCTCCTGTCCCCCCCCGCCCTGCCCGAGTGCCAGTGGTGCCCTGGCTGTGCCCTGGGGGTGCATGTGCCATTCCTGTGCCCATTTGTGTCCCCGGAGACTGCTGTACCCCCTCTAGACACAATGTATTGAGATCCCTCTATAGACAATGTACTGTATGTGGAGCTGTGTCCTTGTGCTCGCCTGGTTGAACGCTCCTGTGTTGTTTCTGTGGATGACCATGACTCACAAATGATTAAAAGACCTTGATTTTTCTTTTTTTTTTCCTGCATTTCCTGCACTTTTTTTCAATTCTCCACGAGTGTCATCCAAAGCAGTGTTGGTCCTGTAGAACTGTCAGACGAGAAACAAATATATGTATATTGTCTGTGTATGTCTGTGTGTGCTTAAATAAAGTTTACTGAGGCTGAGGCAGCACCCGTGGGACTTGTAATCCAATACCCTGAGATCCCAGATTTTTAATCCAATACCCTGAAATCCCAGTCCTGTAATGCAATACCCTGAAATTCCAGTCCTGCAATCCAATATCCTGAAATCCCAGATTTTTAATCCAATACCCTGAAATCCCAGCCTTGTATCCAACACCCTGCAATCCCAGTCCAGCTCTGCACTTGGGAAGGGAAGCAGGGAAACCCCAAGTGGGCTGGGGGCTGCAGTGGATCAAGGAAGGACCCATGGGTGGCATTTCACACAAGGTGTCCCCATCCCAAAGTTTTACAGTCGTGTCCTGCCACGTAAGGAGTGTATTTAGGGTCAGGGAGCAAACGGGGTGCTGATAGCCATGGGTAACCCTGAGCAGGGCTGTAAATCCAGTCCTTTGCCTCAGACAGGTGAATTATCCCCACCTGACACCCCTGAGGCATCTCCCAGCAGTTTGCTGCCCAAAAGGCTTTTCCCAGTTGAGAACAAAACCTCCTTTCCTTCTTTAGCTGCAAAGGCTCGGGGGCTCTGCCCTCCTGTAGGTGGGCCAGGGGTTTCCACACCTTTTCCAGAGCACATTTCCCATCCCTGGGGAGGTGGGAGAGGGGGCAGTGGGGGTGCAGACTGTTCACCCACCACAGCACCAGGCAGGGGGGTTTTCCAAAGTGAATAAAAGGCTCTTGTTGTCTGAGGAAATTGAACAATGTCATGGCTGTAGACATCAGAATGGACTGGTCTTAGAATTTACCTTTCAGCTGCCTGTAAATTCACCTGGGTTTTAGCAGTGCTGTGATGTTCATTTCCAGTTTCTTAATGGCAGATTCCCCCACTGCTGAGTGCTGAGAGGGATGAGCCTCTCACAGCTGTGGCAGGACCTGCTTGTGCTCATGTGTGGCTTTGTCTTTGCCTGTGACATGATCTGATTGTCTGTCTGTGCTGTGACAGGGGGGCTTCGGCTGTCACCAAGGACTGAGGGGTTCTGTCGTTAGGATTGTGCCTGAAATGGTTGGATTTTAGGAAATATTGTGTGACACATTTCCTGAGTTCCTTGAAGTTCCTGAGTTCCTTGAAGTGACCACCAGTACCTGTAAGGAGGGATGAGAGCTTCAGCCAGGGCTTTAGATGAGCAGGTTCTGTCCTGTTTTGTCCTATTCCTGTTGAGATGAGCGGGTTCTGTCCTATTTCAGTTCCAGCCCTTGTGTTACAACCTCCACCTCACCCTGCCTTGTGGAGAGGGTTCTGCCCCTGGACTGAACAGTGTCAGTGAAGTTTCTCTCAATATTTCTCAGTACTGGGAGACACATTTTTGGTGTTTTCTCAGCTGTCTTCTGTGCCGTGGCAGAACTCCAAGTGCTGAGTAATATTTAAGAGCTCATCTATTTCGGGCAGAAGACAAAGATGTGAGACATGCCAAAGTACCATGGATACCAAATCAGCACATCCACACGTCTGACATCCCTCAGGATCGGGATTTACGGCCTTTCCATGGCATTCCAGTGGGCAATGCATCACTGCCTGGCATCTGAAGGCTCTAAAGTCATTACAACGTGTGTTCCTCAGGATGATCTGGGGATGAATCCCGGCTCTTTAGGCCATGGAAGGCCCCGTGGTGAGGCACAAGGTAGGGCTGATCTCATCTCCCATAAGGTAGGAGGAAGTTGGGTGGTTGATTCTGAGGGAGCAGCTTTTAATTCCTCTGTGTAGAGCACCAGCACCTCCGAGGAGTTCACTGGGTGGGCACAGGGCACCTCTGCCCCCCTCCAGCCAGAGGGGGTCTGCCAGCCCTCAGGGAAGGAGGGTGGATCCCACATTCCTGTGTAGGAGCAGCTCCAGCACCTTGGGAGGTGCTGGGAGGGCTTGGTGCTCCAGGGACACCCGTGGGAGACAGGAGCCAGCTCACCCCTCTGTGCACTGACCTGATTTAAAACCTTCTCCAGCCTATTCCGAGCATCACAACACTCTCAGTGTCCCACCCTGGCCTGGGCTGTGCCCTCAGAGCTCCCCTGAGCTCTGGCACACACCCGGGCTGGAGGGGATTTACAGCTGCACCCACACGGGTAAACACCCCAGGGAGGGAGCACATTCACTCCACATTGCTGCCTCACACCATAGTGCTGAGTTTTCAGGTAAAAACACAACTTTTATTTTGATTTTTGGTTGTTTTTTTGGTTTTTTTTACTCTCAGTCTCAGACCTTGAAAATAGTTTCCCAACGGAATTGAGCTCCTTGAGTTTCAGCAGTCTGGGACAGCAGCAGGAATTCTGTAGAGCAGATGATAATCTCTGTTCATCACTCAACAGCTTCTTTGTTTTCCTGCAAGAGTGTGAAAATAGTGAGGTTATTTTCTGGAAAAAAGTAGAATTTCCCAGTTCAACTGTGTGCAAGGGATCAGGGGAGTGAGGCAGGAGGAGCAGCAGGGTTTAGACTCTTCCTAACCCTACAGGGTCTTCCTGTAGGGAAAACCAGAACTGTTCCTATAATCTTAGTTCCTTGCAAGCTTATGGCAGATCCTGGCAGGGCTGTGTGGGAAACTCAGCAACAGTCAAACGTGCCCAGAGCCTGCCCAACAACACTTCCAGACATGGAACCTCTCCCTCTTGGTTCAAGGCTGTGCCTGGATTCCCTGGGAGGAGGCTCTTTCCTTGGAGTATCCCACTGAAATTTGCTCTGAGGGTGTTCGGCAGTGCCCGTGGGCAGGAGAAGGAGGAAGGGATGAGCCACGTGTGCAGCCCCAGCCCCGTGTGCTGGCACCACCCTCAGCGTGGGCAAGGTGCAAACCTGCTGGGCAGAGCCAGCCTGGTGAGCGAGCAGCAAAAGCTCCCCACGGCACATTTGGCTTTGTGATTTTCTGAGCAGATCCGACAAATTCGCTGCCCAAATGTGGGATTTGCCTGCTGGGCCTCTGCTCTCACTCCTCTTGTGCCTCGTGCATGGGCACGTGGCTCAGGGCACTGCTTTGGGGGCACAGGATTTGTGCCTGGTGGGTGGGAACGGGGTGTTTGTACTTTAGCAGGACCTCACACCCAGCTAGATACCGGTCCTCAGATCACCCCTGACATCTCCTGCTGAACATCCCCCTCCCCGGCTTTGTGTGTGTTCAAAAGAAGATTGTTCTTCATCTACCTTAGGAAATGATGATTTTGCCTGGGCATGAGGGTAGAGAGACCATATATTCCTGGAGCCAGAGCAGTGGAAGGTGGCTGCCTCGTGGGTTAAGGGTTTGGAAGCTGCAGGAATTTGTGGGAAGACACGAGGGTGGGAGGGAGAGTGACGGGAGTGAGGGGGCAGCTGAGTCTGGTGGCTTCTCCCCTTGCCTGTCTGCCAGTGGCTCTGAGGGGCTGAGGGAAGCACCTCATCTCTGAGCTGGCAGCTTGGCCAACCTCCCTCCCGCAGCCTCCTGCAGAGTCATATCCCTCAGGTCAGCACTGGGAGATGGGGCCTGGTGTCCAAAGGGTCACTCAGGCAAAAGGTCAGCCTCAGCTGCTGGTTCAGCCTCTGGGCTTGGACATAAAACTTCCAAAAGCAGCCACGGAAAGGCAAAGGCAGCTCTAGACCACACTTGGCAATCAAATCTTCCTGCACTGCTTCCATGTCTCCAGCTGAGCTGGGTTCCAGCTCCACTGTCTCACCCTTTCCTCCTCGGGAAGCTGCAGAGTTTTCCCAGCCCTGCTGCTCCCTCTGGGAGCGCTGCCTTCCCTGTGTGTGGGGCCGGGAGCTCGGAGTCGGTGCCTCAGGGCTGGGGCTGTGTTTGTGACTCTCAGAACAGCCTGTCACTGTGGCAGGGCTGGGGACATCCTGTGCCAACACCGGAGCAGGTCATTTCCTCTCTGAGATGTTCTGATCTCCGCATCCGGTGTGTTCCCTCAGCTGCACATCCTTCGGTGCTTCTCCTGCAGGCTGAGGAGCGGCTCTGACAGGCTCCGTGTTCCAGCACCGGCAGATTTTTGTGCAAACTGACCTCGGTGCAGACACCTCGGCTGATTGAGAGCCTCGAGCTGCTGCACTGAGCCCGCATGGAACGCGGGAGAGCGGGATGGGACACGGGGCTGGCAGCCCTCCCTTCCTCCTCCTGCACACCCACTGCCCCTCTGGCACACCCCTGATGCTCCGGGACACCCCAAACTGAGCCCCTTTCACAGCCATCCACTCGGGACCCGCAGTGGTGCTGCTCCATTGGCATGTAAATAGGATTCAGAGATGAATGGGAGGAAAGAGATTTATTAATTTGCTCCTCATTAGCACTTTGAGAGTTCTGATTGCTCCCTCCAACACTGCCCTGGTTCCCTGCCGTCATGGCTGGTTCCCCGTTGCTTGGCTTGCTGCTCTGTGTTCCACTTTCCTTCCCAAAGTGCTGGTTTGTACCCTTAATTTGTTATTTTGGGGTCTTATATTACATCTGTCACAACTTCCTCGGCCCAGCGCAGCTACAAAACACGCAGTGAATCAGCTCCAAGCTGGGATTTACTGCCTGCCCCCATCATTAGTAATCCACACTTGCAGCAGACTCATTAATACAGGCTAAGGCACAACTTTGAGGATCATTTTTTTCATGCCTGCACCTGTAACTTGCCATGAATAGATTTGCAAAAATTGAGGGTTGGGTGAGCTGGGTCCTTTTGCTCATTAAACACTTGTTAGACCTCCCATCAATGGGGAGCTGTGGAGCCCGAGCCCGCTGCATCCCAATGAATCCCTTTCTGTTTATCCTGGATCATTTCGGGTGATTTTGGCGGTGTGTGCTAAAGATCCCTCGCATCCTGATTCCAGATTAATCCCAAGCCTTGCATATCCTGACACTTAATTGTATTGACTGGGAAATAGGATCATTGGGATGTGGAGAGGGGCCCGGGAGCTGTGCAGAAAGATTCCATGACGCAATCGGACATTTCCAGCCGCTCTGAATTATTTAATCGCCTTCAGACAAGGCCGGTCCATTTCTCAGCAAAGTCTGGACAGCTCTGGTTTTTATAGCCCTCGGAATGGCTGGGTGGGAGGAGAGGGGGAGGGCGTGGAAAACATTCCAGTGGCTGTGGGCAAGGGACGGGGGGACACCGGCAAAACCCGCTTAGTGCCCGGCGTCACCTCCTGCCACGAGCAGTGAGGTAACAGAGCTGGAGGTGCCCTTCTGTGCCCAGACTGGGCAGGAACCTGCAGAGGGTGTTTGGGATGTGGCTTCCTGAGCCAGCATGTCCCAGGCTGAGCACAAGGACTGGCAGCTGATCTGAGAGCCTCCCTCGAGCTCATTGTTCCTTGGAACAGCAGGAAGTGGCCACGAGCTGGGCATGGAGCACACAGATCCCTGCTGAACCAGGAGATCCAGGAGATCCCTGTGCAGGGAGCCCACGGATCCCTGCTGAACCAGGAGATCCAGGAGATCCCCGTGCAGGGAGCCCATGGATCCCTGCTGAACCAGGAGATCCAGGAGATCCCCATGCAGGGTGTTATAAATTGAGACACGCGCCCCAATTAAGTGTCTGAGCCAATGTGAAATTTATTCAATTAGCAAGCAAGCAAGCAAGCAAAAGCCAGCGCTGGGCGGTACCGGGGAGTCTCCGCTCCACCAACGGCACACCATCGTTTTCCAAACTCCCCCATTTATACAGTCCCAGTTCCTGTTTTCCATAGTCCTCTGCACGTACTCCAGTGATTGAAAACTTGTCCGGGCTTATCTTTCTCCAGCAGGCAGGAACTAGACCGGGCTTAACTTCCTCCAGCAAACAGGAACTTGTCCGGGCTTAACTTCCTCCAGCAGACAGGAATTAGACTGGGCTTAACTTCCTCCAGCAGACAGGAACTTGCTTATCTTGGTTATAGCAGACAGCAGATCTGTTTGGACTTGTCCTCACTCAGTTACAACCTGGCTCCCTTAAAACTTGTAAGTCATGATTACAATCATTTCATACATTTAAGCAAGTATATATAAGATAGGTTTAGGCAAGCACGCAGCATAAACTTAGGCAAACATATAATATGGATTCAGGTAAGCATATAATACAAAGTGGGCTGTCCCTCAAAGGGGCTCCAGTCTTTCTTATAATGCACACATATCTCTTATGTGATGAGTCAGTGAACAAACTAATTCTCATTTATCACACAGGGAGCCCATGGATCCCTGCTGAACCAGCAGATCCAGGAGATCCCCGTGCAGGGAGCCCACAGATCCCTGCTGAACCAGCAGATCCAGGAGATCCCTGTGCAGGGAGCCCACAGATCCCTGCTGAACCAGGAGATCCAGGAGATCCCTGTGCAGGGAGCCCACAGATCCCTGCTGAACCAGGAGATCCAGGAGATCCCCTGCAGGGAGCCCACAGCTGCTCCAGAGCCAGCTGGGACATGGAAACTGCCTGCAGCAAGGAAGGGAGCCTTTCCCATGGGACAGGGCCACTTGGAGATCCCACTGCTCACCCATCCATTGGTTTTGGTGTTTTTAACTTGGTCTGGTCAAAGGGGCTTCCTGCAGGACAAGGACAGGGCTGGGGTTGTCTCTTCTTTCTCTCTCAGGGACAGGGAAAGCCAGAATCTTGTGTTTGGGGCAGGGAAAGGCCACCAGGGCCTTTCTGTGTGTGCACAGCCAGGGTCAGCTGGGTGTTTGGGCAGCTGGGAGGTGCCAGGGCATCCCTGGCTCTGTGTGACAGCGTGTGGGACTCACCTTCCCCAGTGCCACTGCTGAGGACCTCCTGTTCCCACAAATCCCACAAGTTATCATTCCACTGATTCTCCATCTGCTGCCCAGCCCTACAAACTCATCCAGCTCTCTGCTGAGTTCCATGGATGGGTTTCAATCATCTGGAACTCCAGAATGGATCCCTCTTCTTTCTGCTGTGCGTTAGCAGGATAACAAAATAAATGACAAGGGCTGAGGGGAGAAGAAAGAAGCCCTGCCTATTATTGGCTGCCCTTTCTCAGAGTCTGTCAACTCTCTGGGATGTTTTGGCAGATCCCTTTGAAATCTGAGCCGAAAGCTGGGGAAGAGCTGGCAGGTACAGCCCAGCTGTCTGTGAAACTGGAGCTGCAGCTGCTTGCCACAAGCTCCTCTTTGAAGAACGTGTTTTTCTCTCGTGATTTATGATCAAGAACTGTTGGATGAAAAGCCCTTAGGATTTCTTGCTGTGGTGTCAGTGAGTAGCTCAGGCTGGTTCTCTCCCCCAAACAGGGAGTTTAACCTAAATGAAGGCTCACCCTGGGGCTGGATTGATGTGCCTTTGGCAGGGCTGCATTCACTCTTAATCCTCCTTGCCAGTTGTAAATAAGAAATTCAAATATTATGAAAAGAACTGGAGACTCCTGGGAGCAGAGAGGGGACTTTGCAGAGGGATCTGTGGTTCTGAAGCATCTGTGACCTCTCCACAGCAACATGGTCAGAGTTTGGCAGATGGGGAGCTCGAGCACTCCCAAAAATCCACTGCTAGAGCAAAGCCAGTGTGGTATGTGCAGCTTATCTGCCAAGGTTCCTTGGGATGAATTCATCATCAGGGAAGTGTTTTTGGAGACACAGGGCTCAGGTCTGCCTTCCAGACTGACTTTCTATGGATGGTGCTCACTGCCAGGGGAATTATTTGG